>BLBF01000004.1:76884710-76929090 GCA_015471245.1 Laticauda colubrina | reverse complement strand
AGAAAGAAAGAAAGAAAGAAAGAAAGAAAGAAAGAAAGAAAGAAAGAAAGAAAGAAAGAAAGAAATTCATTGCTTGAAAGACTTTGTTGGGACCAATTCAAGTGTTGATCTAAAAAAAAATCTCAATAATCCATTACTACACTTATGGTGTAAATTTATTCTCTGAGCATTGTATAAATTATTTAACCAGGTCTTAACCAAGAACAAAATACATAGCTTTAAGACAGTCATCAATACAACATATTAAAATATTTAAAATCCTGTTGATTTCAGCTGAAAACATGGCAATAAGAGGACAAGCCTTAGCGAATGTTTCAAGTTCTGAGGTGCATCTGAAGTAAGAAGATGATTGTAGCTAACCCTTATTAAACATTTTCTGAGGCATTCAATAATACATTGTGTCATGTTATTAACTTCATTTTAAGATCAGAAGAAATTTATTACATATTCTTTAAAGCAAAGTTCCACTGGATTCCCAAGATATTCATACTAATTATTCCAGAGATTACATAAATAATTAACAAGAATTAATTAAACTTTCTCCAATTTTCTATAAAAATACATTATTGACTTACCATTCTCAGTTGATTCCTTCCAACCAGTAACTTCAAAAGCAGTAATGGCATTAAGTTTAACAAATGTTGGAGGAAAATAATTATCCAGAAGCACCAAGTAAAATCAAACTCAAATATAATTTTACAAAAGAGACCCAGTGGTGAAATTGAATTCCACAGGAATAAGGATCCCCAAATAAGTGAGGAATTTGTGTCTTTTCTCACAACATGGTAACTTGTCAGTATGGTGTAGTAGGGGTGGGATACAACAGGGTTAACTACCGGTTTGGGATTTACGAGGTTCAGTGAGTTATGATGCTGCAAGCACATGCCTGTAAATCGTCATCAGCACGCTGTGTGTAGAGAAGCAGCCTTTGAAACTGCCCTCTTTTCCTGCTTTTTTAACTGAAGCTGTGCCTCGTTCGGCAGCTGAAGTTGAAAAATCAGGAAATAAAGATCAGGTAAGAGCCCGGGTCGGTGGGTAGGCAAAAACATCAGCAGACATAGAACCAGTTCTATGTCTGCTGCTCTTCAGAGCTACTGGTTCTACAGGGATGTACAGAACCGGTAGAAACCCACCCCTGTGATGTAGGTGCACAAAGTATAAATCTCATTGCTTTCAAAGCTATGGTAGAGCTCACATTCTCTACATCTTTGAAAACATGTGGTATAATCACCTGTTCCAGTTGCTTCAATATAAGGATGGCACATTGTATGTTCTCACTAATGCTTTTGTCTCTATCACTGATTTACATGCTCTAGCATTCAGCTCCTAAACATGGAGCTCTATGAGTAGAGCAAAGAATCAGAGGGTTAGTGCAAGAAATGCACATAAGACAATGAAAGTAATAGAACGGGAGATATTTCTTACTTCGTAGGAAGCTGAGTCTCCATAACCAACTTCCTAAAGATAGTACTGAACTATGAAAGTAAATATACTGTTCATTGATAGCACTACTATATTGCTCCAAATCCAATGTTAGCAATATTTGTCAAGTTTTTGGTGATCAATTGTTCATGATTAATTTTCCCATGTTCTTTTGTTTTACTTGTGTTTTGGTCTGTGACCGCAAATAAAGTATTATTATTATAATATTCCTATTTTGCTATCTTGTTTAAATATTCTTCTAAGGATATTAGTTTTATGCCTATTTAGTGAATGTTCTCATACAGTATGGAGAATGGGCAAAAGAAAAGGCCAGGTTGTTTTTTTTTTTTAAAAAAGGTCTTGTTTCAGTTAATTTTATATTTATTATTAAGATAAATGGTCATGCTGTTCCAAACCCCAGAGGTAAACTGCTTTCATTTGATTTATTCTGATAGTTGAGAAAATACTGGTAGCAGTCACACTCCTCTGTGAAGTGTATCCTGTGCTATTCAGCTTACATTTTTAATGTGACTTTCAAACTAAAATTGATTTGTTTCTTCCCTTTAAAATAAAAAAAATAATGATGCATTTTTTATGAGAAAATGAACACTTCTGATTCTTTCCCCTGGTAGAGAAATGCTAGTTAACTTGAAATGCGTAAGGACAGCCTGCAGACTTATTAATCTTTTTATCAAGGCTTTACATTCTTTCCTGAATGCTATTGTAAGTTATGCATAGCCTATGGTAAATTAGCAGGGATTTGGCTTGTCACCACCAACTGCTTACAACTTATAAATGAATCCTGATAATCAGAGTTCATTTTTTTTTTTTGTATAGGACCATATGAATTTCCATGTCAGTTTCTCTGCATATGGAAATATTTTTATAGGTTCTTGTTTTTTTCTGCAAAATGACCACTGTGTTCTTAAGTGTTATTTTCATTTTTAATGTTCAGCATTCAAACAAATGAATGCCAAATCAAGTGCATAGCCTGGAAGGCTTTATTTTCCTGACATAACAGTTGTATAAGTAGGCATAACAAACGTTGCATTCATAAACAAATAAATCCTATTTGAATTGATTTTAGCTTCTCACCTAAAGCTGGGAAATTAATTCAGATTGTGACTAAAGTACAGAATTTTAACTACAGTTGAAATTCTTTATATTTACCTGAGTAGTTGAACATGCTAGGTGAATCTTAACATGTGAATCAAAGGTGTATTCACTAATTAATTAATTTTACTTTCTTTTGGCTTAACAGAACCAGGCAGCTGGAGCATTTCTGCTGGAGCATTTTATCCACTGGAGCATTTCTGTTTCTTCAAACAATCTGTAAGTGTTTAGGATTGAGGATTGTTTCTTCTTTTTTTTTTTTCAAAAGTAAGGACTTGAAGGAGAATTAGTCTTTTACTAACCAATGTATAACAGTCCTGTATTCAGGTTCAGTCTGATTTAGTCTGGTTCATATTATAAGAAATCCAACTACAGATTGGTAAACCATTGCAAAAATATCTCAAGGGGCACAGCTACTGAAAGCATTCTGCTATTCTATGTAATCCAACCCTTATAAATGCTTATGTGTGGTGAAAGTGTTAATTACTATATTTACTTTAAAATAAACAACAGTCCTTTGGAATTATTGTTAATAATAATAATTATTAAGAAGACAGTTAACTTTCTGATCCCTCAAATAACTCCAGTCTAGATTATTTCAATGGATGGTGCCTCCTTCTCTCTGAATTTATTTTACCAGAGGTCCTAATCATTTTGAAAGCAAAATGAGAAAAAAGGAATTAAAGCCTTTAATCTTGCAGTCCATGCAGGGTCTCCGTTCAGATCAATTTCTTATCCTGAATATCTAACTAAACTGACCTTGAATACAAGATTCTGGGAACAAATGTGAGGACTGGACTATCATTTTCAGAGAGGGCATGTAAACTACTCAGGGGCATCCAGGGTGCTAGTGTTGGATCAAAAGTGCTGAACAGATTGAGTCTTTAATTCGATCCAGCAGACTCTTCCAAAATACCATTGGATAACTCACTGATTCTGATATTTTAAGAGATGGAATATAATCTTCCTGTTTGCTTTGCCGTGCCAGGAGTTATTTAATACACACTTTCTTGTCCCTAAGTCAGTTGCCTTTTTGTAAGTCAAAGTATAAAACTGCTTTTCCTGATTCTAAAATAATATTTGAATCCCAGATTCTTTTGGTTGCTGTCTTCAGCAATTTCTCCAGCCTTTTCCAGTTTATAATGTTCAGTATCTCAGATATCATGATATAAAGTTTAGGAGAAATTGTATAGCACATTTTGAGGGAGAGGGAGAAAAGCAAATGCTTGGGCAACCTTTTCCTAGTTATTAAAAATAAAGGAATGGTGATTATCAAAGAAGTGCTTTAGCATGTTAGAAAATTCCTGTAGAATAACAATTAGTAATTTAATATAAGGTGCAAAATTCTTCAGAAATTGGTATTTAATATAAGGTACCTTTCCCCCCACAACAATAAAACTGGGTCAGTGGAAATTTAAATGTAGGATGACACTATCAAATATACTGAAACTCAGTCTATCTAATGTGAAAGAGCTACACTGCCTCAAAATCCTATTGTTTGGGATGGTATATGTTGTGTATGGAAATTGGAAGACTCCAAATAGCTAAAGCTGATTGGCTGAAAAGGCCGCTCATGGATTGGGCAATTACGCACCAGTCTGATTGGCCCACCAGACAGCGGGAATTCTAAAGAGCTGTCATTGGTCGCAAGCCACGAGCAGCCACTATAAGAAGGGCTTATTGCAGCTTCGGCAAATGTTCCGTTACAAGTCACTATACAGTTAAATAAAGGATTGTTTCTTGAGATACCGGTCTCGCGTACCTTATTATCCAGATGGAACACTGGCGACGAAGGTAGGATCATCCTAGAAAAGTGAGACCAAAGCATGCGGCAACCAGAACTAAGCAACCAAGATGGCCGGTAACAATGTGCCGCCCGTACCATTCAACCCAGCCGAAGAAGATTGGGAGTCATACATTGACCGCTTTCTGATGTTCTTGGAAAGCAATGAGCTAAAAGAAATAACCGACCAGAGGAAGAGAGCTGTATTCCTCACGCACTGTGGCCCTGCCATCTTCAAAATGGCAAAGGCGTTAGCCAAACCGAGGGACGTAAAACAAATGGCATGGCCAGAATTAAACCGAATGCTACGAGCTTATTAGGTGCCTGTGGTCTCCAATCTGATCAAAAGGCACACATTTTATAAATGAGACCAGTGGGAAGACGAGAGCATCAGAGATTTCGTAGCAACCTTAAGAAATATTGGGGGAGCCTGTGAATTTTAGAACATGGATGAAGCCATGAGAGACCGCGTGGTCCTGGGATTGAGGGACGCTATGCTCCAAAGCAAGCTGTTAAACAGACCGAACATCACAGTAGCTGAGGCCATGCCAGAAGCCACCGCCACTGAAGCAGCCAAGAAATCCACAGCCACCATGCGCCAGATGAATTCAACAAATGCAGAACCACCGAACCAAACCCAAGAAAAGAAGGTAGAAGGAAACCAAAAACAGCACACAGTGACTAAAGTAAAATTAGCAAAAGCTAATACTTAAAGATTACCAGGGAAACCGAATCCAGGTAGTAGGTCTTGGACTTTTCTTAATAGAGTTCAAAAACCACGCTGAGGTACTTCCTCTGACAATTGTCGACTGTGATCACCCTAGCCTGCTGGAAATCGAATGGTTTGTGCCCCTGGGAATCGGAGTGACCGGGCTCAACAGCGTCGCTGAGACCAATTGGGTGGAGAGCCTTCTGGAGGAGTTCTGGGATGTATTTGAAGGGACCCTAGGCAAGTACAAGGGGACCCCAATAACATTCAGCCTAAACCCTAAGATAGCTCCCATCAGGCTCAAAGCCAGACGCGTTCCCTTTGCCTTAAAACCAAAAATAGATGAGCAGTTTAATAAACTCATCGCACAAGGGGTGTTAGAGCCAATCGACCATGCCAGGTGGGAAACTCCCATTGTGACTCCTGTTAAACCAGATGGGTCAGTGCACATCTGTGGTGACTATAAGGCTATCCTCAATCATGCACTCCAGCAAAGCGCATACCCTGTTCCGGTAGTTGAACACCTGTTGCATTCAATAGGGGGAGGAAAAATTTGCATGGAGTGCAATCATGCACTCCAGCAAAGCGCATACCCTGTTCCGGTAGTTCAACACCTGTTGCATTCAATAGGGGGAGGAAAAATTTGCATGGAATGCAATCATGCACTCCAGCAAAGCGCATACCCTGTTCCAGTAGTTCAACACCTGTTGCATTCATTAGGGGGAGGAAAATTTTTTGCGAAGCTTGATCTCGCGCAAGCATATTAACAGCTGCTGGTTGACCCTGAAACTGCAGAGGCACAGACTATAGTCACGCACAGAGGGGCATTCAGATATAACAGACTTCAATTTGGGGTTAGCGTTGCCCCAGGCATTTTCCAAAGCCTCATGGAGCACCTCCTAAATGGAATAAAAGGAGTCGTTCCCGATTTTGATGATGTATTAGTATCAGCAAAAAATAAAAACCAATTGGAAAACAGACTAAGAGAAGTCTTGCAAAGATTCAGGGAAGCAGGGCTTAAGGTCAAAAGAGAAAAATATAAACTAGCCACCAATCAAGTCGAATTCTTAGGCTACCTTATAAATGAGCAAGGGATACACCCCACTGAAAAGAAAATAAAGGTGATTAAAGACACACCCAGGCCTAAGAACAAAACAGAATTACAGGCATTCTGAGGTCTCATTAATTTCTACAATGTCTTCCTGCCTCAAAAGGCGACCATAGCAGAGCCATAACATCGACTATTAGATAAAAAAAAACTGTCTGGAATTGGGGCAACCAAGAACAAGCAGCATTCCAAAATATTAAGGACTTATTAACATCCAACACCGTTTTAATACAATACAGCAACACCCTGCCACTGACAGTCACCTGTGATGCATCGCCTTTTGGAATCGGCACCATACTGAGCCACAAGCTACCAGACAGCAGAGAAGCACCAATCACCTTCTATTCCAAAACTCTGTCAAAATCTGAAATAAACTACAGCCAACTTGACTGAGAAGCCCTTGCAATTATAGCAGGCGTCAAAAGATTCCACAAATACCTATATGGTCGGACATTTTCTATTATCACAGACCATAAACCCCTGCTAGGGATCCTGGAAGGGAACAAACCAACCCCAAACATCCTATCACCAAGAATGACGAGGTGGTCAGAATTCCTTGCTGCATAGAATTACACACTCATCCATCGCCCTGGAAAGACCATCACCCATGTGTATGCCTTGAGCCGTTCCCCACTGCCCGACAAGAAAGGCGACCCAACTCCTACCGTTTCCACTCTTCAGCTCGAGACATGGCCGAAACTGCCACTAACCACAGCAGACGTCACTAAAGCCACCGTGAAAGACTCGCTGACAGCTCGAATCCTGCATTGAGTAGGTAAGGGCTGGCCGGATGAGAATAGAGGTGAGACTTTTAAACCTTTTTGCACCCAACAGACTGAACTGTCCATTGAAAGGGACTGTATACTGTGGGGAGACAGGGTGGTAATTCCCAAAAAATTGCAGGAGGAAGTGTTGTGCATGTTGCACGAGGGACACCCGGGCATTGTAAAAATGAAAGCCCTGCCCAGGAATTATGTCTGGTGGCCAGAGCTGGACAAAGACATTGAAAAATGGGTGGTAACATGCCATGCCATGACTGCCAAAAATCAAGGCCTACGCCCCCCCCTTGCACCAGTCTTGGAATGGGAAACTCCCAGAGGCCCATGGCCGAGACTGCATGTTGACTTTGCTAGGCCAATGAAAGGGAACACATATCTTGTAATTTTTGACGCTTATTCAAATTGGTTAGAGATTATCCTTATGGGATACTACTACTGAAGCAGTTGTAAACAATTGAACAGACTTTTTGCTACTCATGGATTGCCAGATGTAGTAGTCTCTGACAATGGCCCCCAGTTTACTGCTTTAGCCTTCGAGCAATACTTGGCTGCGCAGGACATCCGATATGCCCTAACAGCACCAGCTCATCCGGCATCAAATGGATGAGCTGAATGCATGGTTCATTATACTAAAGAGGCCATAGACAAACTGGACATGGGTGACGTCCAGGATAAACTTAACAAACTGTTAACGATTCAGCATATCACCCCTAGCACAACCACTAACAAAAGCCCAGCTGAACTCCTCATGGTAGAAAAATGCATTCCTACCTAGATAGACTACACCCCATTTATACCTGTGAAAAACACCCTGACTCCTCAAGTAAATATCGCTCCTTTGCTATTGGCGACTTAGTCTATGCAAGAAATCTTACCGGGGACCCTTTATGGCTTCCAGCCATAGTTACTCAAATCACAGGGCCCCGGTCATACCCACTCGCACTAGACGACGGCAGAACATGGAAGTGGCACATCGACCAGCTTCGCTCTCGGACATTGGAACAAAATACTACAGCACTGCCGCAATAAACCAATAAACACTCCAAAAACAACCCAGGAGGGGGGGGGGACACAAAATAATAAAAAAAGGGAGAGACGAACCACCAATAACATGACAAAAGACACAACACAAACCCGAATTAGAAACTCTGATAAAACAAAAAGAGCACTTACCCATAGACGACCTCCAGAGAAGAGAACCGGTAGCAGGTGAGGCCTTCCTGGAGGGAGACAGCCAGGCTAGCTTGACCAACCCGGACAAACCAGGAGGGAGCGGCAGAGCCACCTCAACCAGCCCGAGAGACCCAGGCAGGAGCGGCAAGGCTGACCCACCCTTCCAGGAGGTTCCATGGAGAAGACGCGGAGAAAAAGTGATCCTGTCTGAACCAATGGAAGACCATGATGGGACTGAGCTGCGCAGGTCAAATAGGACCCGCAAAAGCCCCACCTACCTTTGTGACTATATTCCGCACGTTGGACGAAACCAAGGGGGGAGGGGTGTTGTATATGGAAATTGGAAGACTCCAAATAGCTAAAACTGATTGGCCAAAAAGGCCGCTCTCGGATTGGGCAATTATGCACCAGTTTGATTGGCCGGACGGCAGGAATTCTAAAGAGCTGTCATTGGCCGCAAGCCGCGAGCAGCCACTATAAGAAGGGCTGCCACGGCTTCGGCAAATGTTCCGTTACAAGTCACTATACAGTTAAATAAAGGATTGTTTGTTGAGATACCGGTCTCGCGTACCTTATTATCCAAACAGAACAGTTTACCCCTCCCGGATTAGATAAATTAGAAAATAAACAAAATTCAACCTAAACAAATCCATCCTATTAAACTAAAATATATCAAGTTAAAATTCCACCTAGTCCATCATGTCTTAGGAACACTTAGTGCCATTTGGTCAACCCATTGTACATATTGTATCTGGTCTTCCAAAAGAAAGAGTCACAGAGAAAATATCTAGAAAAGTAAAGTTTAACATTACAGAAGTAAAGGCTTGGCAGCAGAACATGCCTCCTATATATTTAGTACTGCCTATACCAGGAGTTTCAAATTCACATCATCACAGCAGAGTCACATGACATATTGTGACTTTTCCCCCCTTCACTAAACTGGGAATGGGCATAACCAGGACATGATGCATCTGGTGGCCACCAGTTTGACAACTTTGGCCTATACCTACCTATTTTTCAATGGAAGACTCTTTTCTGCTATGGCACCTAAAGAATGCCAAGTACTTCCTGAAGAAAAAAGATGAGATGGCTGTCTTCCCAAAATGGTACTTCTAACTCAGTATGATTGTGTGCAGCTTGTGACCATTGTGACAAATTGCTGGCTGGATCAAGTGCAGTTTGGATATAGGGCCCATGAGTCCTCATGGAAACACAGTAAGGTTTCTCTTAATAAATTAAAGTTACCCACATGAACTGTTTCAATTAAGAGAGTAGAAGTCCTTGTCATTACTTCACATTCATTATGATTTGCATGGATAAATTAGGTATCTTCTACAAAGGTTTGCCCAAATATTAGCAGTTTCCTCTACTTGTTCCTCTACTACATATCGCCATATCGTTCAATCTGGGTAGCAAGCTGTTCACATTTAGTGGAGCTTCATGTGGATTATTTAGTGTAATCCTTCCATTTCTGATGTTTACTGGTGTGTATTATTATCTTTGTGGGCAAACCATCTTCAAATGTTCAGTAGAACATTTTTAATCTAATGTATCAGATACATTAGACTGTGGAAGCAGCATATTCATTATAAAGCATTAAAAATTAATTAATTAATTAATTAAAATGGATATAGTTGCCCATCTCATGAGAAGTATACCAGAGTACTTACCTATCAGAGGAGATATCATGATCACAGAAATTATTTGCATTTTATTGAAAAGCGGGGGCAATATATAACATTGCTGAGGTTTGCCAGCTGGCATAACCAATGTTGTGACTCCTATATTAAGATAATTCCATGCTGCTATTACAATTTCTACTCCCCAATTTCTTCAAAATATAAATTTAATAGAATTGTGACAGTGTTTAAATGTACCAGCTTTATAGCACCATGTACAGGGAATAAAAATTGCCACTCTGCTTCCAAGTTGCCACAGATCCTGCAGTTACACAATATCATCACCTTCACTCCATCCATGAGGGATAAAAGTGCTTACATACTGGCACAGACACTTTACATCTTTAGTTCATTTTTTTTTACTTGTGTGATCATCTACAAAAAAAAGTCTGAATAATTGCTGTATGGGGGAACAGATAAGAACAGCAGATAGTTTTATACAACTGAAAAAATACAAGTTGTGTTTGTGTGTGAAGACAGAAATGCTAAAATTAAGAATAACTTTTTTAAAGAAAGGAATCTTAATTTCTCTTTTTAATAATGCTTGCTTTTTATAAAAAAAGAGCAAATGCTGTTAGGAGATAACAGTTGGATTAAAAAAAAAGTCCGAGTTACTTGATCTATCCACATTTAAGAGTGTATAGTGTGGTTTGTACCTTTGAAAAATAGCAAATCAGGATTCTTTGAACTACACAGTTAGAAGAGAAGGATTGAAGAGAGACATGAAGAAAATGATACAACCTTGAAAGTGTCAATCTAATGAATAGGAGGTATTAACATACAGGCAAAACTGATATTTTTAAATAAGGAAAGGAGATAGAAGTGCAGAGTCCACAACTAACTATCTCTGCATCTATCATTTCTAGTGGCTAAAAGGCTTATAGGTATTAAAAGCCAGGGCAAAGTTTATTTCCAGCTTTGGCATCATATTTCCCTCTTGAAAGACTTGAAGTTAAAGATTCAGGAGATACTGTGAGAACAAATGGAAAAAAAGAATGTTCTTGATTTCCACAGCACTGCAGTGTTTCAATAGTGACAAGACCAGCATTATTTAAATTAAAATACATCAGACCTGATCTAAATAGAAAATTTCTGGGTTTTTGAGACATAGTCCAAGACTGTGACATAACAGAGATTCAGAATTGCTTTTGAACCACTAGCTGTAGCAGTGCTTTTAGAAATCATAAGTACAATAGTAACGTGCGTGAGCAAATTTGTAGGCAATGTAACATTTGGCTTGATTAAAAGAACATGATTGCAGTTTACTTTAATAATCTCTCTGTTCTCTGTATAATTTTTAGAAAATTGTTCTTGCTAGATCTATGGGCATGCTTTTTAAGTCTGACAAGAAATAGATTGGGGAAAGGTTCAGAGTTGATGCATTTCCTGCCCCAGAGGATGATAGACCTTCTGTGTGATGCTGAAATGTTATTCCTTTTCTCTTTAAATTCCAATTCAGCTTGCAAATTCCTATCTAGTTTCTGGGCCATATTTACTATAAGTCCCAGGTGATGAACAGTCTCTGGAAGATATTGCTTTGGTAACTGTTGAAGCGCGGGAAATCAGGAGACAGGAGACCAGCATAACTTCAGCTCTTTATTCAAGGTATAGATCTGTGTAGCCTTTAGCGAGCCATGGCAGCTCTTTTTATAGACCTAGCTGGCGGCTCTCACCCAATGACAGCTTTCTGAATCTCCCGTGATCGGTTCGTCCAATCACGGGAGATTCCTTACTAACCAATCACCATCTTGCGTCTCGGCCAATCACAGTGCAGTTCGTTTCAGCCAATCAGGTTAGGGTATTACAAGTATGTTAATATGTAACACCCCTCCCCTCTTGGTATGGTCCATCCTATGTGACATAGTCACATAGGTAGGCAGGACTTTTTACTTGCCTACTTGACCTGCGCAGTTCAGTTGCTGCGTGGTCTTCAGCCAGTTCAGAAGGGATCTTTGTTGCTCCTGCTCTTCTCCATGGAACCGCCTGGAAAGATGAGTCAGGCCTTTCGCCGCAACTCCCACCCGGTCTACTGGGTTTGGTTGAGTTGTCGGCTTCTTTGTTCCCGGCCAGTCTTTCCGGGCTGGTTGAGCTGGCTTGACTGTTCCTTCCAGGCGAGATTTCGAGAGGGTCATCTTCCTCTGATACCCTTCGGCTGTCTTCACTTTCTGGTGAGTATTGATGATTTCTTCTTTTATTTAGCAGTGTTTGTATTTCTGGTTCGGTTTGTCGTTGTCTTGTAGTCGTATTTTCTCTTTCTTTTTGATGATTGTTTGGAGTCCCCCCCCCTTCTAGTTTTTTTATTAGAGTCTGTTTGTGAGTTTTGTGGGTTTTCAGTGCTGTTTAAAATTATTCTTGATCGTATTTGGTCAACATGCCGTTTCCAGTTTCTTCTGTCCTCTGTTTCCAGACGGTACGAACAGGGGCCTTTTACTTGGGTTATTGTCACGGGTACCCATAGTGGGTCCCCTGAAAATTTTTTAGCATAGATCGTGTCTCCCGAATGAAATGCCCGGTACCGGCTGGATGAGTCTGGTGGTTTTTCTGGATTGTAAGTTGGGTGAAGTCTGTCTAGATGGGATCGGAGTTTTCTTCCCATCAGGAGTTCTGCCGGGCTTTTATTGGTTTTAGCACTTGGTGTTATGTGCTGTATTGTTAATAGTTTATTTATTCTGTCGTGTATGTTACCAGTGTCCATCTTTTCTAAAGCGTCTTTGGTGTATCTAACCATTCGTTCCACCCACCCGTTCGCCACCGGATGAACGGGCACTGTCAATGCATGTCGGATTCCCCATTCTGCGAGGAATTGCTCGAATGCCAATCCCGTAAATTGTGGCCCATTGTCAGATACTATCAAGTCAGGTAGAACGTGGGTGGCGAAAAGTCTGTTTAGTTGTTTTGTAGCCTCCATCATGGTAGATCGCATTAGACTTACCTCCAGCCAGTTGGAGTAAGTGTCTACTGCGATCAGGAAAGTGTGCCCTTTGTGGGTCCCGCAAAGTCTATATGGTCCCTTGACCATAGGCCCCTTGGTGTTTCCCACTGGAGGGTTGGTGCTTTGGGAGGGTTTGGTCTGGATTGCTGACATTTGTCACATGTAGCCACTCAGGTTTCAATGGTTTTGTCTATCCCTGGCCACCATACGTAGCTTCTGGCCAAGGATTTCATTTTCACAGTGTCTGAGTGTCCCTCATGAAACATGTGTAATATTTTTTTTTGTAAGCTGTCTGGAACTACCACTCTATCGCCCCATAGTATACATCCCTTTTGGGAGGTTAATTCAGTTTGCCAGTTTCAGAAAGATTTAAACTGGTCACTGCTTTCTGTTTCTGGCCACCCTTTTACCACCCAGTTCAAAACTCATGCCAGTTTGCCGTCTTTGCTCGTCTCTCTCGCAATGTCTGACGCAGTTGTTGGTAGGTTGGGCAATGTCGCTATTTGCAGGGTGGATGTGGTGGGAGGAGGGTCATCTTCGTAATCTGTTAATGGACAACGGCTTAGTGTGTCGGCATGCGAGATGCATTTCCCTGGGCGATGTGTTAGTTGGTAGTTATAGACGGCAAGGAACTCAGACCACCTTGTCATCCGGGGAGAAAGTATGTTGGGGGTGGCCTTGTTTCCCATCAGGATCCCCATTAGTGGTTTATGGTCGGTGATGATGGTGAAGTCCCTACCGTATAAGTACTTGTGAAACCACTTCATGCCGGTAACCGCTGCAAGTGCCTCCTTCTCAAATTGGCAATAATTTCTTTCTGCCTTTGATAGTGTTTTCGAGAAGTAAGCAATCGGTGCTTCTTTCCTGTCTGGCAAGGTATGGCTTCGTATAGCTCCGATGCCGAATAGAGAGACATTGCAGGTTACCGTTGGTGGTAGGGTCTCACTGTACTGGATGAGGACTGATTGTGATGTGACGAGATCTTTTATGTTCCGGAAAGCGGCCTCTTCACGCTTGCCCCAGGAACAGACGGACGTCTTGTCAAGCAACCTATGCAGAGGTTCTGCTGTTGTTGCCTTCTGTGGCAAAAAGACATTGTAGAAATTGATTAGTCCCAGAAAAGCTTGTAATTCTGTCTTATTTTGAGGTCTCGGGGCTTCCTTTATTGCTTTTATTTTTTTGTGTGTAGGGTGGATTCCGTCTTTGTCCACCAGATATCCCAGGAACTCAACCTTTTCAATGCATAACTGGCACTTTTCTTTTTTGACTTTAAGTCCTGCATTTTTAAATTTTTGTCGGACTTCTCTGAGTCAGCTTCTCAATTGTCTTTTGTCTTTGGCCGCTACCAACATGTCATCAAAATATGGCACGACTCCCTTAATTCCTTGGAGTAACCGTTCCATGAGACTCTGGAACACCCCTGGTGCCACACTGACTCCGAATTGGAGCCTTTTGCCCCAGAAAGCCCCCCTGTGGGTCACGATAGTTTGTGCTTCCGCAGTCTCGGCATCGATGGGCAGCTGTTGATATGCTTGCACCAAGTCGAGCTTTCTTCCCCTGAATGAGTGTAGGAGGTGCTGTACCACCGGGACTGGGTATGCACTTTGTTGCAGTGCGTTGTTAAGTGTCACTTTATAGTCCCCACAAATTCTCATGTTCCCGTCTGGTTTGATTGGGGTGACTATTGGGGTCTCCCAGCGTACATGATCTATGGGTTCCAGGACCCCTTGCACAATGAGTTTATCTAATTGTTCATCTATTTTTGGTTTGAGGACGAATGGAACTCGTCTAGGTTTGAGCCGGATTGGGGCAATATTGGGGTTCAAGCTAAATGATATTGGGGACCCCCGGTACTTGCCTAATTGTCTGTCAAACACTTCTTGGAATTCCTTCATCAGCTCCTCTTCCCAGTCTGTTTTCTCGACATGGTTGATGCCTGTCACCTCGATCCCTAATGGCGTGAACCATTCCAGACCCAGCAGGATTGAGTGGTCTCTGTCGACAATAGTGAGTGGAAGTACTTTTCCATGCCTTTTGAAGGTTACATGGAAGTGTCCAATTCCTATTACGGGGATTCTGTTCCCCTGATAGTCTTTAATAGTGAGTCTCTGGTTCTCCAGCTCTTGTTTCTGTAAGCTGGGCACTAACCTCTTAATTGTGTCCCAGGACACCATGGAGAGGTATGATCCGGAGTCCACCTCCATTCTGCACAGCCTGCCTTCGATGCTGACCTGCACATGTAGTTTTCTTGCATCTGAGTTGTCTGAATGGCCGATTGTGACCGTTTGATGGGTTTATTCTCATTGTCTGGTTTTGCTGAGCCACTTGCTTCGGTTTTTGCAGTTCCATTGGTTCTCTGTGAATCTGTCTCGATTTCTGGTAGGCATGTTGTCACGTCATCTTGGGCTGGAGTTCCATTTGTTTTGGCAGACCTTGGCGACATGCCCCCCTTTTTCACAGTACCGGCAAATGGCGTCTAAAAACTGGCACTCAGAACGGGGGTGGTCGCCGCCGCAACTGGCGCACTGGAAGCCCGACTTACAACTTTTCTGCTGGTCTCGCTCCGCTTGCAATCTGTGGATCTCCTCTTCCTCATCGTTGGTGTTGGGTGATAGATCAACGTCCTCGTGGTGCACCGTTGTTGCTTTGTGACCAGTTTCAGTTCATTTTTCAGGGGATGTGTTGGTCTCCAAGGTTGTTGGCCGGTCCCTTGCATTCATTAGTCACATCTTGGCCGCTGATTTCTTCGTGGCTTCAGCAATGGCTTTGGTAACTGTAATGTCTGCTCAAGCTATTAGCCTGCTCTGGAGCACGGGGTCTCTGAGACTGAGAACCATGCGGTCCCTCAGAGCCTCATCCATGTCTGAAAAGCCACATGCACCTCCGATGATCCTCAATGCTGCCACGAAATCCCCGATGCTTTCTCTGTCCTTTTGATCCCGACGGTAGAATTCGTGTCGCTGGATCAGGTTTGGCATGGCTGGGGCATAGTGGTTCCGAAGTAATCGATCTAGATCTGGCCAAGTCATCTCCTTCACATCCTCTGGCTTGGCCAACGCTTTGGCCATCTTGAATACGGCTGGTCCGCAATGGGTCAGGAACACAGCTCTCTTTTGGTGGTCATTTGCATCCTTGAGATTGTTGATCTTGAAGAACATGAGCAATCTATTGAAGTAAGATTCCCACTCCTCGGTTGCCTGGTCGAATGGTGCAGTTGGTGAGTTGCTGCCGGCCATCTTGTCGGTTGTTCAGCTTGGTTGCCACATGCCCGACTGGTCTCTTTGTCTCAGAATCCCACCTTTGTCACCAGTGTTGAAGCGCGGGAAATCAGGAGACAGGAGACCAGCGTAACTTCAGCTTTTTATTCAAGGTATAGATCTGTGTAGCCTTTAGCAAGCCGCGGCAGCTCTTCTTATAGAGCTAGCCGGCGGCTCTCACCCAATGACAGCTTTCTGAATCTCCCACGATCAGTTCGTCCAATCACGGGAGATTCCTTACTAACCAATCACCGTCTTGCATCTCGGCCAATCACAGTGCAGTTTGTTTCAGCCATTCAGGTTAGGGTATTACAAGTATGTTAATATGTAACAGTTACAATCTCGAATCCCTTAAGGCAAATACATAATTATAGAAGCTTTCCTCTGCTTTGAGGTTTTGTCAAGACTTCCCATCTTCCACTTAAAATATTTACTGAGTTGTGATGTAGAAATCATTTGAGTTGCCTCTCAGCGCAATCCAAACAAACTGTTTTGGGTCTCATTGTTTTCATAGCAAATTGTTGAATTCTGCTGCACAGAGAAAAAAGGAACAAAATCAATCATACAAAGAATTGTTTTCATATCAGAGAATCGCCATTGTCATTCTGAGTAAATTCTGATTAAAATCTATTTGTCTGAATGCTTCTTTGGCTCCAGGGTAATTGCATGGAAATAAAACAGCTTGTTTCAGAATAAATGTATTTTCAGACTGTATGTTTAGTTGAACCAAGTCCCACTGTATCCATTTGTTGCTTTACTTACATAGAAATGAATGTAGGAACACATCCTTAATTACCTTCCCATCTGCAGGATTTAATCCAGTTAAATTTCAATGTGTTTTTCAATTAAAAAAAATCAATTCATTTAAAATTCTTTACAATCTTACATGAGGTTTAGGACTTCAATCAATTTCACATTAATGATTTGTAACATTTTGTAACATCACCCTGCAGTTGCTGTGGTAATATTTCAATAATTAGAAGCAATGGCTAAATGATATAAGATGCTATAGGTTACTGATTTAAAAATGTAGTTGATAGTCATATCAGATCTTGTTTACTTCCTCCATGGCTGGCTCAGGATTTCTGAGCATTGACATCCACAGGTTGTCCAACCCTGCGATAAGGACTCTCCCAGGTTCTACCTCATTCAGAGCAATGATAGACACATGTAACTCTATCTTGATACCCAAGGCAATGGCGGATTTAATTATTACATCATTGCTGCTCTTCACCTGTAGATTTTAGATTTTTCTAGGTGAAGAAGTAATATTGCATCATTTGTATTGTCAACACATATTTTAATTTGGATCATTTTGACACCATCATGGATTTTATTAGATACCTATGCTCACAACAAAATTCTTAGTCCAAATCAATTCTTTCAAAGTATCAGACTTAGCCTAAGAGAGAAAGTACCCACAGTAAACCCACAGAAGGTAAGAATGGGTTTCAGCATATATTGCATCCTGTCACTCACTTAAAAGATAGACATAAAAACAGCAGGAAAACCATACATGATCTCATTTTATATCTATGATGCTGCCATCTCTACTAGCTATTATTTGCAGTTGGAATTCAGATTTTCATGCATCAGCTATGTGTACCTCTTAACCAGCATTCTCTTCACTTTTATCTTTTCTTGGTTAAACTGGTATTCTCAGAACTGTTACTACAACCTTCTTCTTTCAATTTAGTCTTCTTTCTTCCTTCTGACTTTGACCTGTGCACTTCAGATACTTTCCTAAAGGCTAGGTCCCACTGGCTGACAGATGCAAAATGTATGCAAAAAGGACACAGCGGACGAGCAAAATTTCGGGAGTGGCTCCGTTGTTATCTGCTCCAAAAAGTGCCCCAAATTTGCATAAACAGAATGGAAAACAATGGAAAGGAACGGACAGGGGTAGTACGTAGTGAGGATGTTAAATGGATGTTCGTAGGAACATCCATCCTAGTGGATGGAAGCGGATGGAAGCAGATGACACATTCGAAGGGCTTCCGGGGGAGAATTGCGAAGCGGACGCATAGCGGAAAGAGCGGATGCATAGCGGATGACACGGATGCATCACGGATGCCTATAGGATGCATAGCGGATGCAAAGCATTCACTGCACATGCGGGGAGGATGAATTGCGTCAGCTCCGCAGATATAAAAGGATGCAGCTCTCAAGCAGTCAGCATTCAGAGGAAAGGCATGCTGCCACAGACATCTTCGAATAACACCATGGTTCGTCAGTCAAGGAAGAAGAGGAAGCCTGTGCCTACTCCTGCCAGCCCTGGCAAGAAGGACAGAACCACCATCCCACCCCCTGGCACTGACTCTGAAGCTGCTGGTGCTTCTGCTGCTGGTGCTGGTGCTGCTGGTGGTGCTGCTGGTGGTGCTTCTCCTGCTGGTGCTGCTGGTGCTTCTCCTGCTGGTGCTTCTCCTGCTGGTGCTGCTGGGGTTGCTGGTGCTGCTGGTGCTTCTCCTGCTGCTGGTGCTGGTGCTGGTGCTGGTGCAGGTGCTGGTGCTGGTGGTGCTGCTGATGCTTCTCCTGCTGGTGCTGCTGGTGCTGCTGGGGTTGATGGTGCTGCTGGTGCTTCTCCTGCTGCTGGTGCTGGTGCTGGTGCTGGTGCTGGTGCTGGTGCTGGTGGTGCTGCTGATGCTTCTCCTGCTGGTGCTGGTGGTGCTGCTGGTGCTGCTGTGGTGGTGGACCAGCCCCAAGGCCCTCAAAGCCCTGCTGCTCAAGCCCCTGCCAGAGGGAGGAAGAGGCAAGGGAAGGAAAAAGAAGAGAGGAAACAGTACACCCTTCCCGAGGAGCATGAGGAGGAGGTGATGGAATGGCTGAGGGAGAACAAGTACCTGTGGAGAAAGGGCCACAGATTCTATTGCGACACCAAGAAAAAACAGGCAGCTTGGAGAGACAAGGCAGAGAGCCTGGGCTACACTTCAGACCTACTCCTTGGATGGTGGAAGCACATGCACACCTGGTATGGCAAGCTACACCTGAAGAAATCTGGCCAGGCCGCTGTCAAACTCACTGACTGGGAGATGTACGTCATGGCCAAGTGTAGCTTCCTGGAGGGTGAGGTCCGCCACTGGGGAGCAGCCCCTCTGACACCCCTCTCCCTCAGACAGCCCACAGACAGCCAGTCCTCTTCCAGCGAAGAGACAGCTATCCTGTTCCTCCCCCTTTTTATAGGAAATGTCGGTTTTCTGCTAGGTGTCCTTCCACATACTCTAGGCATACTCTAGACATCCTAAATATCTGAGATACATCCCATATACAAACGTTTTGTCCATTTTAATGCTTTATATACGAGATGCATCCGCTTACATCCTTTCTATTTCCGTGCTACTAACGCTGTGTGGACATTCCATGTACCTTTTGCTTCCTCCCTCTTTCTATTTTCAGCTGCAGTGGATGTGAGTTGCGAGGATGCCCAGAGGATGCTGAGAGGATACAGCGGACATTTAACGGATGACAACGGATGTAGAACATTTGTTGCCCGTATGTGTTGTGGATGTAGATCGTACGTGGTGGAAAGTTCATCCGCTCAAAAAGTTTTGTGCAGCTCAAAACTTCTTGCGCGGATGAAATTTCAATGGACAGATGCTCGATGTATAGAGTGTATGAAACACGTATGCAGTGAGTACACAACGGATGCATCGCGTTTTCCAATGGATGGCAAGCTTTTTTGTCTGTTTTACATCCTCTTTGCATCTGTTGGTGCAGTGGGACATGGGCTTAAGTTATTCCTTCTTTTTATGATAGAGAAGAGCACATGACAGAATCCTTGCCTTTTCTATCACCAAATGATATCATAAATGAAGCCTTTCTTTATTTTTCTTCCATGCAGACAGCAGCCCCAAGGATACTTTCTTATAAAAGCGATGCTTCTAACTTTTGGTTTTCTTTCTCTAGAAATTATTTCTAATGTATAAACCTTCAATCTGGAACCAGCTTCTTGCTATGAAATAGTGACACTGCTGCCCTTGTTCTAGATTTCTCATCTGCCAGTAAAGTAATGGTGTGTCCCATTGCTGTTTCAGCACATAATACTTGCAGCATGGTTTTGTAAATTTCTGGACATTTTGATGGTGACATATAGATCAGTTTTTTATTCTTCACATTGAAATCAAAACCACAGATACTGCTCTGCTGACTGCTGAATAAACATGATTTGGAGATTCTGCTCTGAATAAACAGTACACTTGATCAATTCCCACTACCTTTCTATCACAGGTGATTTTTCTGAACACATCCTGAAGTTGGAGGTTCTCTTTTCTAAAGATTTTTGGATTGTTGTAGCAAGCCAGGTTTCATTAAAAGGTATTACAAAATGTTCTCCAACGAGAACATTTGGAAATGTTCAGTTTCTCCAAGGAGAACATTTGGAAAGTCCAGTGCTTTCCATCCAGCTCTTTCTTTGTATAGATCTTTCAAAATGTGCACATTTCCAGATGTGGTAGAACTGCAACTCTAAGAATTAGTGGCCAGAATAAAAAATACAATTAATTTTAGTCCTAGCACTTCCATACAGCAACAGGAAGAGAGGCCTCTCATATTCTTTCCTAATCTTGCACTACATTGTTGTTTAAAAGTTAAGAAACTGCTAGCTGATTTTATTACAAAGATTAACAAATGGATTAATTTCATTTTTTTTCTCTTTGCCTTGTTTTGAAAAGAGAAACTTCAGAGGATTATTGTTTATATGCTAGATATAAAAACAGACCTCCATTTAACATTGGTTAGGGACCTTATAACTTCCCTGGCAACTATGTCAATCAGAACAGAAAATAAGAGAAAATATTTACATTTTTATCATATTAATACAGCGATTACTTTAAATTCAAATCTTAAAGTGGGTCAGTTAAAACAATACAGATGAAAATAGTACAAAAAGAAAAAACACAAAAAGGAAAAACAAAACCAAACAAACCTAACTCAAAACAATACATATAGCATTCATATAGGAAAGGCCTGGAAAAAGAGAGTAGGTCTAATGCAAGGGTGTCAAACTTGCGTCATCACAGTGGCATCACATGATGTATCACAATTTTTTCCCCCTTCACTAAACCGGGCATGGGCAATGTGTGATATATCCAACCCACGGGCCCCGAGTTTGACAGCCCTGGTCTAATAGATTCATAAATGGAATTAATAATAAACATTATTACATGATTAGAAATGAAACTCCATTTCATCCACATGATCTCCAACTTCCAGGATGCATATTTTGTTTATTGTTCCTCATCCTCTCCATTACTGCATCCAGCCACTGGGTTGGGATATTCACAACTTCTATTTCACATTTTATGAAGCTGTGTGTCATTTCATCTTGAGGAAACTTCTGATTATTTTCCCAAAGTCTTCATTTCTTAATATCTTTTAGTAATATTTTACTGTGTGATGTGCTAATGTAAAAGAAATAGGCTGAAAGGAATATAAAAAGGAAACAACAGAACTAAAATATAACAAATTACTTTACAACCTGGGTATCAAGTATAATCATAACATAAAGTGGTTCAAAAGTCAAACATTCACCACAAGGAGTCATATTGATCAGCCTTTCCATTAAATCTATAAAGAACTAATTCAAAGGATGAAAGTGAGCACATTTCTTCAATCCAGGATTGTTCATGTGGGACTGTAGTTTGTTTCCATCTGTGCATTATTTTCTTTGCTATATCACAGGCCTCATGTGTTGGCTGTGCAAATCTATTGGCATTGACTTTTTAGTACTTCATGACCTGCTAACCAGAAAAGGGGAGGAAGAGTAAAAGTCAGGATTAATGTTGCATCTTCTTTTTGTCTATTATTCTGTCTATTCTTAGTCTATAAAATTGTTTCTCTGAGATCACTTCCTTCTTCCCTTCTGTTTTTTATTTGTCAATTGCTTACAAGATAATAGGTATAAGTAAAAATATAGTTATGAATATATGGATACATATAAGAAAAATATAAAAGAAACAATAGGACAAGGATAGTAGGCACATTGGTGCGCTTATGCATGCCCCCTACAGACCTCTTAGAAAAGGGGTGAGGTCAATACTAGACTGTCTAAGGTTAAAGTTTTTAGGGTTTGGGAAAAAAACTACAGAGTCAGGTAGAGTATTCCAGACATTGACCACTCTGTTGCTGAAGTCATATTTCCTGCAATCAAGTTTGGTGCGTATCTTCTCAGACACTCACAAAGCACTTCATCCTCCAACACTACATATCCAAAGTTCTGCACAGGTTGAGAAATTCCAAATTTTTGTAACTGAATATATGATATTCACATATCTAAATCTAAGTTCTCTTTTTTAAAGCAATATTAATAAAAGGCCAATATGGGACAACAAAAGTCTAAATCATACTTATTGCAATCCCTCCAAATATATTACATTTTTTTAAAGTCCCAATCTTTCCTAAACATTCACTGAAATGTCACTAAGCATCCAACTCAATAAATCAATATTTTTTTTAATTAGATAGTGTCATTTTACAGCCTTAGACAGGGCATTTGGGTCAATTACAACAATAACCTATATGTATTTCCCTACCTATAGGTCATCAAGGGCTCAACAAGTTAACTGGCTCTAGCATCTGTAAAATAAACAGGTCTGATTCTAACATATTCTAACCATGGTCATATATTAGGCACTCTAAGAAAAGTGCCCACAAGGTCTGGAATTATTTTGAATGCATTAGATAAAAATATATCCAACATACTTTCTTGAAAAATAGACAGACAGACAGACAGACAGACAGACAGATTGTATTAATACATAAAACAGCTGTAATATGAAAGAAATTAACATTGAAACAAAGCTTTCAAAATATGTTCATTGAAAATTAGCAATAACATTTTCAAATTATATTTTTACAATCTCATTCTCAGAGAATGAGATTTTAAACAAATGTTATTGCCTCATGGCTGGTCAAAGATATATTTTTAATCAGTTTTAAGTTTAAAATGAATGTTTTCCTTCACATTTGCTTCCAAGATGGTAAGATAAATCCTTACACTGATATAAACTGAATTCTGTTAACATACTGATTATGGTGGCATATATTATAACCTTCTTAGAACCCACATAACAAGCACTATCATTTCGTGATAAAAATAATAATTTTGATTATCTTGTTACCATAGAAGTCAATAAATTTATAAAATCCATCCATCAGATAACCTTGAAAGTCACCTAGGATTTGAAGCCTGCTAATCAGATTCCAGTTCCAACATCCATATAAAGAAAAGGAAACAGGAATAAATTTGTATTTCACAGTGGGCAGTGGTCAATCATATGCTCTGGAATACACAAACTTATAATGTATGAATTCAGTGATAGACTTCGTTCCCATATAAAGCATTGTCGTTCTATCATATCTTCATTAAAATAGGATAGTCTTCGCACTATTCCCACCATGGGGAATTCTCAATTTTTCCCTAAAAATACCCTCACATAATCCACATTCATTTTTTTCAGAAACCATAGCATGAACTTCACATTGCAGCACCTAAACCATTCAAGTTACCCACTGAGGTATCATTCTTTGGCACCACTACCGACACTGGCTGCTTTAAATACAGGGGAATGTAAGTCAATGGCTAGATAGCAAAAGCTTGCAAAGTAGAGCCTTCAGCTGGCTCAAGATTGCTAGATAATGAGGACATGCTCTTCATAATAAACAGCCAACAACCATGTTAAGCCTGGGTTCCCCAACCAGGGTTAGGTAGACAAGCTAAACAGAATGTGCAGCGTTAGTCAGATAGGCACACAGATAAATGAGTGAGCTAAGCTTGTATGTTTATTAACATACAGTAAAAATAACAGATACGCTTGTGCTATCAAGAATATATTTTATTCCAGTATAAGTTTATAGCATAGTCAAAAACAGTCCAATATTCATTTACCATGTAGTCAGTCCATTCAGGGATATTCAGTTAGCAAAGTCCATGTAGAATATCCTATTGTCAATTCACATTAATCAGTCAGTTGTTGTCTCTCCCGTTCGAGCAATGCAGTCTTGCTTCCAAGCAGTAATCAGGGATCATCAAAGCCAGAGAGAGAGAGAGCAAGCTGTAGCCTTGCTACTTTTATATGGTTTTCATAACCACACCCACAGTTGCTATTATACAGTTAAAGCTGCATACACTAACTATGATTCATAGTTAGTATTTCACCTAAAACAGTTAGGGTGAACAATGTTATCCCTAACAAACCATAGAGATGCTCACCAACAATGCTGCATTTATAGTTGAAAGTCATCAATCAACAAATAATGGCTATAGAGATACAAATGCAGACATATCAACATGCAAGGCACTGAACACATCAAATTATTTATAATTTGTAATTATTTTGATTCCACTTTTGCACTTTTGGAGTTATTTTATTCCATAGCTGATTTAATTCTTCAGTTGAAAGGAAAGTGAAATGTAATCAGAAGAAATAAATTAGTAAGCATAGAAAGTATCTCATGTCCTCTCATCGACAAAGGGTATGGCTACATTACCAGGAAGTATCAGCAGCTAAAGCAGAAGTTGATATTTCCTGGCAATGTACTTACACTTTGTGCAGATGAAAGGGTCTGAATGCTTTCATGCTTATTCATTCTTGTGATTACATTTAATTTTCATGTCTCATTTACAAATATGTGCAAAATGATTGTTCAAAAAATAATATATCACTAAATACACATTTAACTTATTTTACCTAAGAGAGCACCATTAAAGCAGGAGTCTCAGTCCAAGCTTTGCTGGCTGACAAATTCTGGAAATTGAAGTCCACAAGTCTTAAAGTTGGAGACCCCTGCATTAAAGAATCCTAGATTCTAGCCCATAGAAAGGTCAAGGCTTGAACCCAGCCAAAGTATTTTGCTTGGAGAGAAGGAGAGTCTTTTAAGCAGCAGGCCATGATCCACATATTCAAAAAAGAAAGGATCATTCCCTGAGAATATAAATCTCATATTTTCATAAACTGAAATTCAACTTTTAGAAGCTCCTGACTTGAAAAGCAGTTAACAATGGTTACCTGCAAATCATTCAGCAATTTTCCTCAGGGATATGATGACATAAAGATAGAACAGGTACTAATTTTAGAATTCAATATCTTATTATCGTATTCAGCATCCTGGCTACTGAAACAACACTGAGATTAGAAAAAACAAAACACATTTGGTCTTCTTCATAGATGCCAGAGTGTAACCATCTTTATCTTTCAGGGTGCAAAATAATTTCCTAATAGCTTTTCTATTGTGATCACTAAAAGAAAGGAAAATGAAGCACACAACAAAGTCATTATTTCTAGAAAAATACTTCAAGACACACTCTTCTTTGGGAAAAAAATCATATCTCAAAGAATCTCTGATGTAAATGGCCAGTTATTTTCTGAAAACTTTGTTCCATTCTAAAGATAATTTTCATAGCATTTATTTCTATTTTCAGGAAAGATTATCCTTTATTTATAGAAGCTTTTATGTGGCATCTGAAGCTGAGGTCTGAGGTAAGTATTCATTATTAGATGACTCCAGCATCAAGCAATTATTCATGATCAAACATGACAAGCTGAACTTTCTTATTTATTGATTGATCAAAATTTATTTGGCTGCATGTCTCACACAAAATGACATTGGTGACCTACAACATAACAATTAATTAAAACATACATACACATTGTATATACACACAAATACATATAAATGATACATACATATACACATACATACACACAAACAAAAACAAAACATGCATGCACAGGGAGAATGATCATTAAAATATTTTAAAAACATGCATTCACACAAGGCACAAGAGAGAGAGAATATTAATTCAGTATGGAAACCGTTTTAGGATTGCTCCAGTTACCCTAGGCCTGATGACACAGTCTGGTCTGGAACATTAACAAAAAAGGAAACATAATGACCTTCTGTTACTTCAAAATATGTTACTTTTAGTGGATGCAGTTCATAAATATGGTTATGAAAAAGTTACACACTGTTGACAAAGATACTTCTGTCAATCAAAGATTCCAGCTTGAAAAGACATTTCAAAATGCTGTTTTTTCCCTTTTATACATAAATAGATTTGACTACCAGACAACCCTGTTCTCTTTTTTTTTTTTCAGAAAATTGTTGAAGACAAAACATTTTTAGGCTCTCAAGAAGCAGTATTGCTGTTAGTTAAAGGCCCTGTCACACTGCCCAACGGATGCAAAACGTTTGAAAAAAGGACACAGCGGACGAGCAAAATTTTCCATCCATTGTTATCTGCTCTCAAAAGGGGAAAAAATTTGCATAAACAGAGCGGATAACACGGAAAGGAACGGATGGGGGGGAGGACGCAGAGCGGATGGAAAACGGATGCGGAGCAGAAGCCTAGTGGATGGGAGCGGATGAGAGCAGATGGCACATCCGCTAGGCTTCCGGGGGACCTCAGCAAAGCGGACGCGGAATGGAAAGAGCAGATGCAGAGCGGATGCAGACCGGATGAAGCAGAAGCACAGTGGATGCCGAGCGGATGAAGCGGATGCAGAGCGGAAGCCTAGCGGATGCACAGCAGAAGCCTAGAAGATGCCTAACGTTCATTGCGCATGCACGGGGGATTTATTAAATCAGCCCCGTGGATATAAAGGGAAGCAGCTCAGAAGCAGGTCACCATTCAGAGGAAAGACCTGCATCCAGACACAGCTCTCCAGCCTGCCTGCCTGCCTGCCTGCTTGCCTGCCTGCCAGCCTTGGTGCCAGGCTTCCTCCCAGCCTGCCTGCCAGCCTGCCTGCCAGTCTGCCTGCCAGCCTCCCTGCCAGCCTCCCTGCCAGCCAGCAACCCCACAAACATGGGGAAGAAGAGAAAGCCTCAGCCATCTGCTGCCAGCCCTGGCAAGAGGGACAGGGCCACCCTCCCACACCCTGGCCCTCACTCTGCTTCTGCTGGGGCTTCTGTAGCACGGGCTCGCTCTTCTGTGGCTGGGGCTTCTGCTGCTTCTGCTTCTGGAGGAGCTGATGCTGCTACTCCTGGCGGTGGTGCTTCTGCTCATGCTTACTCTGCTGAAGCTGCGTCTGGTGGTGGTGCTTCTGCTGGTGCTTAATCTGCTGATGCTGCTTCTGACGGTGGTGCTTCTGCTGGTGCTTACTCTGCTGAAGCTCCTCCTCGTCCTGCTGGTCCTGCTCATCCTGCTTGTGCTCCTAGACTTGCTGGTACTGCTCGTACTGCTCGTGCTCCTAGTCTTGCTCATCCTGCTCGTCTTGCTGGTCCTGCTCCTGCTCCTGCTCCTGCTCGTGCTCCTGGTCCTGCTGGGGCTCCTGGTCCTTATTCTGCTGCTGCTGATCCTGGTCCTGCTGGTGCTGCTGCTGCTGCTGCTGATGATGATGATGATGATTATGATCCTGCTGATGCTGCTGCTGTTGATGATGATGATGATGATCCTGCTGGTGCTGCTGCTGCTGCTGGTGTGGAAGAGCAGCCCCTACAACCTCGAAGCCCCTCTGATGAGGGCACATATGGCCCTGCCAGAGGGAGGAAGAGGCAGACGTGGGAACGGGAGAGGAGGAATTACTCCATTGAGGAGGAACACAAGGATGAGGTGCTGGAGTGGCTGAGAGAGAATGACTATCTGTGATGGAAGGGACACCAGCTCTACAGGGACACCAAAAGGAAGCAGGCTGCTTGGAGAGAGAGGGAGGAGAGTCTGGGCTACACATCGGATGTGCTCCTCGGCTGGTGGAAGCACATGCACACCTGGTACGGGAAGCTGCACCTCAAGAAATCTGGCCAGGCCGCAGTCAAGCTGACGGACAGAGAGACCTACATCATGGCCAGGTGCAGCTTCCTGGAGGGTGAGATCCGCCACTGAGGAGCAGCAGCAGCCCCTCTCATGACCCTCTCTCTCCGGCAGCCTGCTGAGAGCCAGTCCTCTTCCGGCCGAGAGTCAGCTCCTGTCTCCAGGCAGGTTTCTGTGGAGCGTCCCACGGCGGAGGACCCATGGACAGGTGTTATAACCATGGTGGAGCATGTGGAGGACTCCCTGGTGCAGTGGGAAAAGGAGACGGCATGTCCACCACAGCCCTACATGCATCCACCCCTAGCTCCACCTCCACAGAAAGGCAGAGAGCCAGACAGGAGGGGCAGAGCCACACTGTCCTGCTGGAGATCAGGGACACCATCCGGAGCAGCATAGATCTCCTCTCTCAGCTGGTCAACACCGACTCCTCATCCTCCAACCACAAGCCCTTCCTCACCTATGTGAACCAGATCCTCACGGACATGGCGGAACCCCAGTACCAGGTGGTGAAGGACCGGATCACCGATCTGCTTCACAACCCTCCAGACCCAGAGGCACCTGCTCCCACCCAGTCCAGGTCTGCTCCTCCATCCCAGGTGATGTCCCTCCCATTCTAAGGCTTCCCACAGGCCCTCACCTACCAGGGCTATGGCTACCAGGAGGTCCAGCAGCACAGGCAGCAGCCCTTCCCAGTCCAGGCACAGAGTCATTGGGCGACACCGTTGCCACTAGTTCCACTGATGCCACCGATGCCACCCACGACACTGATGCTACCGATGACAGCGATGCCACCCATGCCACTGATGCCACCAACGCCAGTCCTCACCCAGCTGCAGACCAGACAGCCCCACTACACTGCTCCTTCCTTCACCCCACAGCCAAGCCCGGCCTCAGTACATCTGTCCTTGGTACTGGGGCTGACACCCCATGGCATGGAGGAAGGAGCTCTCAACATCACGGGGCTGAGCCAGCTGTCCGAGAGCTTCCTAAACACACCGTCACCTTTTGTCCTCTCGGGGCCAGGCACCCCAGTGGGGCTTCAGACCAGCACTCCAGCACCAGCCACCTCCACAGCACATGGACCCTTCACCCCTGAGACTGGGCAAACCTCCGAGTGACTGATAAGAGTGCCAGAGACTGGGTGGGTACCTGTAGACTTTATTTGGACGCTTGACTTGGGTCATTTTTCTTTTACAGCTTGTTATTAATAAAGTTTATCTTTGCTTCACACACTTGCTTCATTTCTTTTTTTAAATAAAGTCTTGGTGGAAACTTTTAGAAATGGTTTAAGCCTTTTCATGCTTGTGGGATAGGAAAGGATAGCAGTGGGATGGGCAGGGATACCTGTGGGATGGGTAAGGATAGCAGTGGGGTGGGCAGGGATACCTTTGAGATGGGTTAAGATAGCTGTGGGATGGGTTGAGATAGCTGTGGGGATACATAAACCTCCAGTGCAAGCATAGTGGGACTGTATGGTCCACCCTCCCAGGTGCCACACCTATGGCCCTTTATTATCAATAACAATGTAAGCATTGATCCACACATGTCAACATAAACACAACTCTTTATTAAATGCCCTGTTCATTGTAGGCCCACCCAACATACATGGCCCAATCTCATCCGTGTGATGAGACAGGCTGAAGGAAGCATCCATTAATCATCTATCATCCTGTCTTGCCACTCCGCTGCTCCAGCTGAGGAGTTGCACCAGTGTCTCAGGAGGTTGCGCTGCTTCTTCCCTTCACGTGAGGCTCTGTTGGGGCCTTGCACATCCTCAGTGTCTATCAGGTTTTGCCCTTGCCTCCATTTCCCAGGCTCCATGTCCCCATTGCCTTGCTGGAGGTCCACGAGCCTGTTCTGCAAAACTGGGTAGCGGGTGCGCATGAGATTGTGCAGGATGCAGCAAGCTTCCACGATCCTCCTCATGGTCTCTGGGCAATGCTGCATGGTGATGAGAAGTACCTGGAACCTATTGGCCAGGATGCCAAAGGCGTTCTCCACCACCCGCCTTGCCCTGGACAGCCTGTAGTTGAAGATCCTCTCTTCACGGGTGAGGAGTGTGGAAGTGAAGGGCTTCATGAGGTAGGTTGTGAGGGAGAAGGCGTCATCCCCCATGATGAAGTAGGGCACATCTTGCGTGTCGTTGGGCAGGGGGTCTGGATCTGGGAAGCCCATAATGAGGTTGCGTTCCAGCCCCTCCTTGAGGTCACTGGCGTTGTATACCTGGCTATCTGAAGCTGACCCGTTGCCTGAAGCATCGATGTACATGAACTTGTAGTGAGCATCGACCATGGCGAAGAGGACGATGCTGAAGAAGCCCTTGTAGTTGAAATAAGTGGACCCCGACTTGGCTGGCACTTTGCAGGCCACGTGCTTGCCATCTATGGCTCCAACAGTGTGGGGGAAGTTCCACCTCTGATACCACTGCTCTGCAACTTTCTTCCATCCTTCTTCAGTGGAGGGGCACTGGAAGAGCTCCTCCATGTATTCTTTGATGATGGCCTGTACCACTTCTCTGACCACAATGCTGATGGTGTTGTGGGGCACCCTCCAGCCGTACTGCATGCTCCTGTAGGTGGTCCCTGAGGCCAGGTGGCGCAGAGTCAGTGCAACCTTGAGCCCAGGTTCCAGGCTGGGCTGGAAGTTGGTGCTCTGCTTGGTCAACCTGGGTGTCAGCCGCTGCACCACTTCGTGAAACATAGCTGGGGGCATCCTCATGAAGTTCTGGAATGCATGAGTGTCTTCGTTCCTGAGCTCCACCATCAGCTTGTTGTGCAGTCCATACTCTGCTCTTCTCCCGATCCATCTTTGGACCCAGATGCTTCTTGGCCGCCTCCTTTTCTTCCCGTAGTAGAGTTCACAGAGCCTGTAGATGGCTTCGCACTGTTGCAGAACGATGGTGGCTACCAAAAGGAGTTTGTTACGATCCATGGTGGACATGACTGGATGCTGTGGAAGAGCAAGAGTCAGATGAAGGCTGCAGAGGTCTGCACAGCTGGGCTGCTGGGCTGAAAGTGAGATCCAGGTGAGTTACTCCCCCTTTTTATAGGCAATATAGTTTTTCCACTTTGTGTCCCTTTGCATCTCTAGGCATCCTCTAGACATCCTTAATATCCGAGATAGGTCTCCTCTGCGAACGTTTTTTCCGTTTTAAATGCTTTCTTTGTGTACTGCATCCGCTTTCATCCTTTCTCCGTCCGTGCTACTAACGCTGTGCATCCATTCCACGTCCGTTCCGCGTCTGTTCCACTTCCTCCCTGTGTCCGTTTTCCACTGGAGCGGATTTGAGTTGCGCGGATGCGCAGCAGATGCCTTACGGATATAGCGGATGCATAATGGATGACAACGGATGCAGAACAGTTGTCCCCCGTATGCCTAGCGGATGCAGAACAGACGCATTGGATACATTTTCCGCTCAAAAGTTTTGAGCAGCTCAAAACCTTCTGAGCGGATGAAATGTCAATAGATGGATGCTGGACGGATAGAGAGGAAGCAAAACGGAGGCAGTGAGTACAGAACGGAAGCATCGCATTAACCAACGGATGGCAAGTGTTTTTCTCCGTTTTACATCCTCTTTCCATCTGTTGGTGCAGTGTGACAGGGGCTTAAGGTGGGCATTGTTATTGCATTGCTATTATTAAAGTGTTCCCATTTCTATGTTACTTTTATTACTGATTCATGACAACAATGAGATCATATTTGCTTTTTATAATGGTTTATGGTTAACTTTTTGCTTTATTCCCCTGGAAGTCATTCATGATTTGATAAATAAATAATAAAAAACAATTCATTATCACAGTTCACTCGGAAGAAGCCAAAGGAACTCTCATTTTACATATTGACTGGTTTCAAACAGCATATTAAGCTATAATATGATCTATCTGGTTCTAGTTTAGCCCCTTGTTTGACACCAAGTATTGCAACTTCTAAACCATGGTTTGCGGTTTGCTATGTTCTTTGAGTTCAGACAGCTATCACTTTTAAACTTACTTTAGTTGGTTTGGTGTATGAAGTCAGCATTCAGTTTAAATACCAAATATCCATGGTTGAGAATTAGGGCATGAATGCGGATTCCAATATTTGCAAGTGTCAGATTAATATTGTTAGTTTCTCTGGGTATCTGACTTGCAGATTAATTTTGCAATCTTTTAAAATCAAGTCGAATATTGTTCTTCAAATAAGAAGCTCAGAGCAAATTCATAAAACATCATCAGTTTACACAAAACCAAAATGCAGTTTCAAATGTTTTTTTAAGATGACAGTCCTAAATTAAATAACTAAAAGTGCAACTGGACAAGTACTTCAGGCATTACCTCACTGAAAAAATGAAATGCAGAATTGGCTTTCAGAAAGGAATTCTAATTTAAAGTTCTTTCATGTTTTTATTTCATAGATTAATGTTCTTTCATGTTTTTATTTGATAGATCACACTGCACCAACGGATGCAAAGAGGATGTAAAATGGAAAAAAAAGCTTGCCATCCGTTGGTTAACGCGATGTACTCACTGCCTCCGTTTTGCTTCCTCTCTATCCATCCAGCATCCGTTTATTGACGTTTCATCCACTCAGAAACTTTTGAGCTGCTCAAAACTTTTGCGCGGAAAATGTATCCAATTCGTCCGTTCTGCATCCGCTACGCATCTGCTACGCATCCATTCTGCATCCGTTACGCATCCGCTATATCCTCTAGGCATCCGTTCCACATCCGCGCAACTCGCATCCGCTCGGACGCAGGGAGGAAGCGGAACGGACGCGGAATGGATGCAGAACGAAAGCAGAACGGATGCAGCATGGAAACAAAGCGTTTAAAACAGAAAAAATGTTCGCAGAGGGGACCTATCTCAGATATTAAGGATGTCTAGAGGATGCCTAGAGGATGCCTAGAGGATGCCTAGAGGATGCCTAGAGGATGCAAAGGGACGCCTATACTGCCTATAAAAAGGGGGAGCAACTTACCTGCATCTCACTTTCAGACCAGCAGACCAGCTGTGAAGACCTCTGCAGCCTTCATCTGACTCTTGCTCTTCCACAGCATCCAATCGTGTCCACCGTGGATCATAACACAGTCCTTTTGGCAGCCACCATTCTTCTGCAACAGTGCGAAGCCATCTACAGGCTCTGTGAACTCTACTACGGGAAGAAAAAGAGACGGCCAAGAAGCGTCTGGGTCCGAAGATGGATCGGGAGAAGAGCAGAGTACGGACTGTACAATAAGCTGATGGTGGAGCTCAGGAACGAAGACACTCGGGCATTCCAGAACTTCATGAGGATGCCTCCAGCCATGTTTGACGAAGTTGTGCAGTGGCTGACACCCAGGTTGACCAGGGCAAACACCAACTTCTGGCCCAGCCTGGAACCTGGGCTCAAGGTGGCACTCACTCTGTGCCACCTGGCCTCAGGGACCACCTACAGGAGCATGCAGTATGGCTGGAGGGTGCCACACAATACCATCAGCATTGTGGTTAGAGAAGTGGTGCAGGCCATCATCGAAGAATATCTGGAAAAGCTCCTCCAGTGCCCCTCCACTGATGAAGGATGAAAGAAAGTTGCAGAGCAGTGGTATCAAAGGTGGAACTTACCACACACCGTTGTAGCCATAGATGAAAAGCACGTGGCCTGCAAAGTGCCAGCCAAGTCGGGCTCCACTTATCACAACTACAAGGGCTTCTTCAACATCGTCCTCTTCGCCATGGTCGATGCTGACTACAAGTTCATGTACATCGATCCTTTAGGCAGCGGCTCATGTTCAGATGCCCAGGTATACAATGCCAGTGACCTCAAGGAGGGGCTGGAAGGCAACCTCATCATGGGCTTTCCAGATCCAGACCCCCTGCCCAACGACACGCAAGATGTGCCCTACTTCATCATGGGGGATGACGCCTTCTCCCTCACAACCTACCTCATGAAGCCCTCCACTTCCACACTCCTCACCCGTGAAGAGAGGATCTTCAACTACAGGCTGTCCAGGGCAAGGCGGGTGGTGGAGAACGCCTTTGGCATCCTGGCCAACAGGTTCCAGGTACTTCTCACCACCATGCAGCATTGTCCAGAGACCATGAGGAGGATCGTGGAAGCTTGCTGCATCCTGCACAATCTCATGCGCACCCGCTACCCAGTCTTGCAGAACAGGATCATGGACCTCCAGCAAGGCAATGGGGACATGGAGCCTGGGGAATGGAGGCAAGGGCGAAACCTGATAGACACTGAGGATGTGCAAGGCCCCAACAGAGCCTCACGTGAAGGGAAGAAGCAGCGCAACCTCCTGAGACACTGGTGTAACTCCCCAGCTGGAGCAGTGGAGTGGCAAGACAGGATGGTAGATGCTTAATGGATGCTTCCTTCAGCCTGTCTCATCACACGGATGAGATTGGGCCATGTATGTTTGGTTGGCCTACAATGAACAGGGCGTTTAATGAAGAGTTGTGTTTGTGTTGACATGTGTGGATAATTATTATGTTATTATTGATAATAAAGGGCCGTAGGTGTGGCACCTGGGAGGGTGGACAATACAGTCCCACTATGCCTGCATTGGAGGTTTATCTATCCCACAGCTATTACCCATCCCAGAGGTATCCCTGCCCATCCCACAGCTATCTCAACACATCCCACAGCTAACTTAACCCATCCCACAAGCATGCAAAGGTTTAAACCATTTCTAAAAGTTTCCATCAAGACTTTATTAAAAAAAAGAAATGAAGCAAGTGTGTGAATCAAAGATAAACTTTATTGAACAACAAGCTGTAAAAGGAAAAAGACCCAAGTCAAGTGTCCAAATAAAGTCCACACCCAGTCTCTGGCAGTCTTCACGATCACTCGGAGGTGTGCCCAGTCTCAGGGGTGAAGGGTCCAGGTGCTGTGGAGGTGGTTGCTGCTGCAGTGCTGGTCTGAAGCCCCACTGGGGTGCCTGGCCCCGAGAGGACAACAGGTGACGGTGTGTTGAGAAAGCTCTCGGATAGCTGGCTTAGACCCATGATGCTGAGAGGTCCTTCCTCCATGCCATGGGGTGTCAGCCCCAGTACTGATGACAGATGTACTGAGGCCGGGCTTGGCTGTGGGGTGGAGGAAGGAGTAGTGTAGTGGGGCTGTCTGGTCTGCAGCTGGGTGAGGACTGGCGTGGGTGGCATCGCTGTCGTCGGTGGTATCATTGGCATGGGTGGCATCGGTGGCATCAGTGGAACCGGTGGCAATGGTTTTGCCCGATGACTCTGTGCCTGGACTGGGAAGGACTGCTGCCTGTGCTGCTGAACCTCCTGGTAGCCGTAGCCCTGGTAGGTGAGGGGCTGTGGGAAGCCTTGGAATGGGAGGGGCATCACCTGGGGTGGAGGAGCAGACCTGGACTGGGTGGGAGCAGGTTCCTCTGGATCTGGAGGGTTGTGAAGCAGCTCGGTGATCCAGTCCTTCACCACCTGGTACTGGGGTTCCTCCATGTTCCTGAGGGTCTGGTTCACATAGGTGAGGAAGGGCTTGCGGTTGGAGGATGAGGAGTCGGTGTTGACCAGCTGAGAGAGTAGATCTATGCTGCTCCGGATGGTGTCCCTGATCTCCAGCAGGACAGTGTGGCTCTGCCCCTCCTGCTGTCTGGCTCTCTGCCTTTCTGTGGAGGTGGAGCTGGGCGGGTGGATGCGGCTACGACTGTGGTGGACTCGATGTCTCCTTTCTCCCACCGCACCAGGGAGAACTCCACGCCCTCCACCACGGTTACAACACCTGTCCGCGGGCTCTCCGCCATGGCACGTGACACAGAAACCTGCCTGGAGACAGGGACTGACTCTCAGCCGGAAGAGGACTGGGTCTCAGCAGGCTGCCGAAGAGAGAGGGTTGTGAGAGGGGCTCCTGGTGCTCCTCGGTGGCGGATCTCACCCTCCAGGAAGCTGCATCTGGCCATGATGTAGGTCTCTCTGTCCGTCAGCTTAACCGTGGCCTGGCCAGATTTCTTCAGGTGCAGCTTCCCGTACCAGGTGTGCATATGTTTCTACCAGCCGAGGAGCACCTCTGAAGTGTAACCCATACTCTTCGCCCTGTCTCTCCAAGCAGCCTGCTTCCTTTTGGTGTCCCTGAACAGCCAGTGTCCCTTCCGCCACAGATAGTCATTCTCTCTCAGCCACTCCAGCACCTCATCCTCGTGTTCCTCCTCAATGAAGTATTGCCTCCTCTCCCGTCCCCGCATACGCCTCTTCCTCCCTTTGGCAGGACCAGATGGGCCCACATCAGAGGGGCTCCCAAGTGGTAGGGGCTGCTCCTCCACACCACCAGCAGCAGCAGCACCAGCAGGATCATCATCATCATCATCATCATCATCAACATCACCAGCAGGATCATAATCATCATCAGCAGCAGCAGCAGCAGGATCATCATCATCATCAGCAGCAGCAGCAGCAGCAGCAGCACCAGCAGGATCAGCAGCAGCAGCAGCATCAGCACCAGCAGCACCAGCACCAGCAGGACCAGGAGCACCAGCAGGACCAGGAGCACCAGCAGGACCAGGAGAACAAGCAGGACGAGCAGGACGAGCAAGACCAGGAGCACGAGCAGTACGAGCAGGACCAGCAGGACCAGCAGGACCAGGAGCAGCTTCAGCAGAGTACGCAGCAGCAGAAGCACCACTGCCAGGAGCAGTTTCAGCAGAAGCTCCAGCACGAGAAAAGCGAGCCCGAGCAGCAGAAGCCCCAGTAGAAGCAGAGTCAGGGACAGGGGGCGGGAGGGTGGCCCTGTCCCTCTTGGCAGGGATGGTGGCAGGTTGCTGAGGCTTTCGCTTCTTCCCCATGGTTGTGGGATTGCTGGCTGGCAGGGAGGATGGCAGGGAGGCTGGCAGGCACCAAGGCTGGCAGGAAGGCTGGCAGAAAGCCTGGCAGGAAGCCTGGCAGGAAGCCTGGCAGGAAGGCAGGCAGGCAGGCAGCACCAAGGCTGGCAGGCAGACTGGCTGGCAGGGAGGCTGGCCAGGAGGCTTGGAGGCAGGCTGGCAGCAAGGCAGGGCAGGCAAGGACTCAATGTTTCCGGCAGCAGGTCTTTCCTCCGAATGCTGGCCACGTGCGAGCTGCTTCTCTTTATATCCGCGTGGCTTACGCAATGCATCCCCCCCGCATGTGCAATTAACGCAAGGCATCCGCTAGGCTTCCGCTGTGCATCCGCTTCATCCGCTGTGCATCCGCTTCATCCGTTCCGCGTCCGCTCTGCATCTGCTCTTTCCGTTCTGCGTCCGCTTTGCTGAGGTCCCCCGGAAGCCTACCAGATGTGCCATCCGCTCTCATCCGCTTCCATCCGCTGGGCTTCCATTCCGTATCCACTTTCCATCCGCCCTGCGTCCTCCCCCCGTCCGTGTTATCCGCTCCGGTTATGCAAATTTTTGCCCCTTTTGAGTGCGGATAACAATGGATGGAACATTTTGCTCATCCGTTGTGTCCGTTTTGCATCCGTTGGGCAGTGTGACAGGGTCTTTATATCCTGCATTTCCTCCACCAAAAGCTCAAGGTAGCTAACTTAGAATCCTCTCTTCTAACTGTCTCTTTCCAACATCAACTCTGTGGACTAAGTACAGTTTTGAGAGATTTGTCTAATGAGCTGCTTTGGATCTGGTCCCTGGATCTGCTAATAAACTGAGTTGGATCTTGTCCCAAGACTTCTTGTTCCAATCTATGCTATAGCTACTTGTTCTTCCAATGAATTTATTTGTGTTTCTTTTAAAATTATTGTGCATTCACTTTCTGTTTATAGATTGCCTTAAATGGAGATCTGATAGAATCTATGCATATTTATATACAACTGCAAATGTAAATCACAGCGACACAACCAAAAAAAGAGATTAAGACAGATCATTCTCGGAAATTGCTGTTACTGATACATTTTGATAAGGAAACCTGCGTAAATCAAGAAAGCTGTTCATGAGAGAGTGGTATGTTATATGTATATTACATACACAGAGAGAGAGAGAGACAGAGAGAGAGAGAGAGAGATGCACAGACAACACACCCATACATGTGTCTGTGTGTGTGCTCTCAATTCCTGTCACATTTGTCTTCTCAAAAATATATTACTATTATAAATATCTCCCCAGCAACCATTTAAAAAACCTAATCAACATTGAGTTGCTTCATCACTGACCTTATTTTTGTTCATGAAATCTTTCTGCTGCTATCCTCTAGGATAGAATGTTGATTTTTTTTTTTAAATAAGCAACGAGGGTAAAATATATTACCTTCCTCCCTAATTTACATTGAGCTGTGCTTACATAAAACAAGCACCTGGAGGCCTCATTTAGTCTGCCACTTCTGCATATCTTGTTTGCTCACGACTCGGGTGGTAGCCATCATGGACTCTTAGGACCTTGTGAAGCAACCCAATTATTCATTAGGGTTGGGTTTTAAATAGATCTCTGTGCATATATGAGAAGGCAGTGGGGATGGGCAACTGCTTTTCCAAGCTATTCGTTTTTCCTCTGTCCTGCTAGTTAGTTCTGCAGAGACATTTATTTTTATTCTCTCCTGTATTTCAGATTTGTTTCTGCATTCTCAGACCTGACATTGGCAATTCTTTTGTGTTTTCCTCAGGTGCCTTGGAGACTTAATGGTCCAGCATGGTAGCTAAAACTTTCAAGTTTCTTCCATGCCACCAAAATATCATCTGGAGGAAGTCTGGGGAGCTGTCAGTCTAAAGGCTAAAGAATGACTCACATGATATTTTGTCTCTCCAAGTGAAAGAAGAAGAAAAAAATTTCCTTTTAAAAGACCCATATATACTTTTATTGTGCAGACTTAAAGAATTCCTTCCTATGGGGTAGAATGGTGAATAGAAGGAATAAAGGGTAGTGAAGAAATCATCAATTTTCATTGATTAAAAAAGCTGATGCCAGAGATGTAATTTTATTGAAGGCAGGGGAGACAATAGCCTCGGGGGTCCACACATAGGCAGCCTACGACTCTTCCCAGTCTTTGCCTAATGCCTTTAACAAACCTTGTACCTTGCGGTAAGATTTATCGTATCTGGAATACAAACTTCCAAACACCCACTAAATGGCAGCATATATTCTGAGTTTTCAGTTTCTATTTGCTGCCAATAGAAGCAGGAACAGAGGAAGGGAGGGTGGGAGGGAGGAAATATGTAACTATAAAAAGGAAGATTTGTTTCTAAATAAATAGAATAGCAATAAAGATAAAAACCTGCATTTCATCTTACCTGCTGAAAAAATTGCCCAAGGAAAGGTACATACAAAAATTAGCATAACTGATAAAGTATATGTGGAAGATTTATTTTTTTGTAATAAATTACAAAATCAAATTACTTGAAAGAAAAAAATGGTGAGATTTTTTAAAAAAAACTATATAATTTTATATTTATATTAAATAACCTTGAAAATATTACCTCAATCCTATCTAAGCCAAAAGTTAACAGCTGAAGTTTTAGAAAACATCTGTATTCTGATTGTTATTATAATAAGAAAAAGCAATGATAGAATCTGCTAGAGGTTCAAGAAACATTTGTATTATTCCTACATTGCTTTGAATATTTAGTAGAGCAGCAATCTTATTTCCATCTTTCTTGAAATATCTATACTAACAATATCTATATCAGGTATTTGTAAATAAATGCTCTATGTCAGTATTTTTCAAATGCTGGCTGAGATATTCTGGGAATTGAAGTATACACATCTTAAAGTTGCCAAATTTGAAAAACATTCCTTCATTCAGAACCTACTTAATTCAGGAATTTCAAAAGTCAAATTTTAAAACAAATCCTACTTTTTAACCAATTTTGTTGTTTCTTTTCATTTTTGCTTCTTATTTCCATAAATTTCTCATATCACATGTAATACAATTAGTGGCTATTATTATGGATTCTCTAAATTAGAAAAATGTCCATCTAATGTCAAAATCTACATATGAAAATAACGGTTACAGTATATTCTTATTCCTTCAAATTAAATTCTTTATTCTGGATGCTATCAGCAGAGCCGGTGTATTTATCTCAAAACTATACATGCTAAAGCCCCTGTCACACTGCACCAACGGATGGAAAGAGGATGTAAAATGGAGAAAAACACTTGCCATCCGTTGGTTAACGCGATGCTTCCGTTCTGTACTCACTGCCTCCGTTTTGCTTCCTCTCTATCAGTCCAGCATCCGTCTATTGACGTTTCATCTGCTCAGAGGGTTTTGAGCTGCTCAAAACTTTTGAGCGGAAATTGTATCCAATGCGTCCGTTCTGCATCTGCTAAGCATACAGGGTACATCCGTTATGCATCCATTATGCATCCGCTATATCCGCTCGGCATCCGCTGCGCATCCGCGCAACTCGCATCCGCTCGGACATAGGGAGAAAGTGGAACAGACGCGGAATGGATACGCAGCATTAGTAGCACGGATGGAGAAAGGATGAAAGCGGATGCAGCTCGCAAACAAAGCATTTAAAACGGAAAAAATGTTTGCAGAGAGGAAGGATGTCTAGAGGATGCCTAGAGGATGCAAAAGGGCACATAGGGGAAAACCTATATTGCCTATAAAAAGGGGGAGCAACTCACCTGCATCTCACTTTCAGACCAGCAGCCCTGCTGTGCAGACCTCTGCAGCCTTCATCTGACTCTTCCTCTTCCACAGCATCCAGTCATGTCCACCGTGGATTGTAACAAACTCCTTTGGTAGCCACCATCCTTCTGCAACAATGCAAAGCCATCTACAGGCTCTGTGAATTCTCCTACAGGAAGAAAAAGAGATGGCCAAGAAGCGTCTGGGTCCGAAGATGGATTGGGAGAAGAGCAGAGTATGGACTGTACAACAAGCTGATGGTGGAGCTCAGGAAAGAAGACACTCGTGCATTCCAGAACTTCATGAGGATGCCTCCAGCCATGTTTGACGAAGTTGTGGAGTGGATGACACCCAGGTTGACCAAGCAGAGCACCAACTTCTGGCCCAGCCTGGTCCCTGGGCTCAAGGTGGCACTCACTCTGTGCCACCTGGCCTCAGGGACCACCTACAGGAGCATGCAGTACGGCTGGAGGGTGCCACACAACACCATCAGCATTGTGGTCAGAGAAGTGGTGCAGACCATCATCGAAGAATACCTGGAGGAGCTCCTCCAGTGCCCCTCCACTGATGAAGGCTGGAAGAAAGTTGCAGAGCAGTGGTATCGGAAGTGGAACTTCCCCCACACCGTTGGAGCCATAGATGGGAAGCACGTGGCCTGCAAAGTGCCAGCCAACTCAGGGTCCACTTATTTCAACTACAAGGGCTTCTTCAGCATCGTCCTCTTCGCCATGGTCGATGCTGACTACAAGTTCATGTACATCGATGCTTCAGGCAACGGGTCAGCTTCAGATGCCCAGATATACAACGCCAGTGACCTCAAGGAGGGGCTGGAACGCAACCTCATCATGGGCTTTCCAGATCCAGACCCCCTGCCCAACGACACGCAAGATGTGCCCTACTTCATCATGGGGGATGACACCTTCTCCCTCAGAACCTACCTCATGAAGCCTTACACTTCCAGACTCCTCACCCGTGAAGAGAGGATCTTCAACTACAGGCTGTCCAGGGCAAGGCAGGTGGTGGAGAACGCCTTTGGCATCCTGGCCAACAAGTTCCAGGTACTTCTCACCACCATGCAGCATCGCCCAGAGACCGTGACTGCACAATCTCATGCGCACCCGCTACCAAGTCTTGCAGAACAGGCTCGTGGACCTCCAGCAAGGCAATGGGGACATGGTGCCTGGGGAATGGAGGCAAGGGCGAAACCTGATAGACACTGAGGATGTGCAAGGCCCCAACAGAGCCTCACGTGAAGGGAAGAAGCAGCGCAACCTCCTGAGACACTGGTGCAACTCCCCAGCTGGAGCAATGGAGTGGCAAGACAGGATGATAGATGATTAATGGATGCTTCCTTCAGCCTGTCTCATCACACGGATGAGATTGGGCCATGTATATTGAATGGCCCTACAATGAACAGGGCATTTAATAAAGAGTTGTGTTTATGTTCAAATGTGTGGATCAATGCTTACATTAGTATTGATAATGAAGGGCCATAGGTGTGGCAGCTGGGAGGGTGGACCATACAGTCCCACTATTCTTGCACTGGAGGTTTATCTATCCCACAGCTATTACCCATCCCAAAGATATCCCTGCCCGTCCCACAGCTATTACCGATCCCAAAGGTATCCCTGCCCATCCCACTGCTATCCTTACCCATCCCAAAGGTATCCCTGACCATCCCACTGCTATCCTTACCCATCCCACAAGCATGCAAAGGCTTAAACCATTCCTAAAAGTTTCCACCAAGACTTTATTGACATAAGTAAATGAAGGAAGTGTGTGAAGCAAAGATAAACTTTATTAATAACAAGCTGTAAAAGAAAAATAACCCAAGTCAAGTGTCCAAATAAAGTCTACAGGTACCCACCCAGTCTCTGGCACTCTTATCGGTCACTCGGAGGTGTGCCCATAGTCTCAGGGGTGAAGGGTCCAGGTGCTGTGGAGCTGGCTGCTGCTGGAGTGCTGGTCTGAAGCGCCACTGGGGTTCCTGGCCCTGAGAGGACAACAGGTGAGGGTGTGTTGAGGAAGCTCTCAGACAGCTGGCTCAGCCCCGTGATGTTGAGAGCTCCTTCCTCCATGCCATATGGTGTCAGCCCCAGTACCGAGGAAAGATGTACTGAGGCCGGGCTTGGCTGTGGGGTGGAGGAAGAAGCAGTGTAGTGGGGCTGTCTGGTCTGCAGCTGGGTGAGGACTGGCATTGGCGGCATCAGTGGCATGGGTGGCATCGCTGTCATCGGTGGCATCATTGGTGTGGGTGGCATTGGTGGCATCGGTGGAACCGGTGGCAATGGTGTCACCCGATGACTCTGTGCCTGGACTGGGAAGAGCTGCTGCCTGTGCTGCTGAACCTCCTGGTAGCCATAGCCCTGGTAGGTGAGGGGCTGTGGGAAGCCTTAGAATGGGAGGGACATCACCTGGGGTGGAGGTGGAGGAGCAGAACTGGACTGGGTGGGAGCAGGTGCCTCTGGGTCTGGAGGGTTGTGAAGCAGATCGGTGATCCGGTCCTTCACCACCTGGTACTGGGGTTCCGCCATGTCCGTGAGGGTCTGGTTCACATAGGTGAGGAAGGGCTTGCGGTTGGAGGATGAGGAATCGGTGTTGACCAGCTGAGAGAGGAGATCTATGCTGCTCCGGATGGTGTCCCTGATCTCCAGCAGGACGGTGTGGCTCTGCCCCTCCTGTCTGGCTCTCTGACTTTCTTTTTTTTTTTTTTTTAAGTTTTTATTAATTTTCTACAAACAAACAAACATACAAAACATTAAAAACATCTACTCTCATATATACTTCCGGTGTATCGGTTGGTTCATCAGTTTTGTGCATTCATTTTATAGTGTCAATTACAATTATATTGCATAACCACTCATATTGTCAATCCATATTCTAATATTACTAAAAAAAAAAAAAAAAAAAAAATCTTTTTCTGACTATACTTTTAATCATTCATGCTTTGCGAGATAACAATACTTCAAACAGTTTATTCTATAATTTGTCGTATAATCATAACAAATCAATCCTAAAAACTCTTCATATATATAATATTAATGCTCTATTATTGTATTTTATCATCTAACCATTGATAAAAAAAACCCCAAATTGCATAAAATTGTTTATCTTCTTGTTCTCTAATTTCAAATGTCAATCTACTCATCTCAGCACATTCCAATATTTTCTTAATAATTTCTTCCTGCAATGGTATTTTCTCATTCTTCCAGTTTTTAGCAAATACAATCCTAGCCGCCGTTAATACATTTACAATCAAATATTTCAAGTCTTTATTATATATATCAGGTAAAATTCCCAATAAAAAGATCTCTGGCTTCAAGTCTATGTGTTTCTTTGTCATTTTTTCCAACCACATGTGAATTTTAGTCCAATATTTTCTAGCATTCTCACAAGTCCACCACATATGATAGTATGAGCCAGGTATCTGATGACATTTCCAACATTTTTCAGATTTATTCTTGAACATTCTTGCTATTCTTGTCGGGGGAAGGTGCCACCTGTAAAACATCTTATACAAGTTTTCTTTATATGCTATTGACATTGTCATTTTATAATTTTGAGACCACAATTTTTGCCATTGTTCTAAATCAATTCCATATCCAAAATTCTTCCCCCATGCAATCATAGTTTCTTTAACTTGTTCTTCCTCTAGCTTAATTCCCAATAAATAACCATATAACTTTTTAATCACTTTCTCATCAGTACCCATCAATATCTTATCTAAATCAGTCTGTTTATCATAGAATCCTTCCGTTTTAAAATCTTCAAGATATCTTGAGTGTATTTGCGCATATGAAAACCAATTCATCCTTATACCTTGTTCCTCTAAATTTTGGATCGTTTTAAGTCCACCCTTTTCATCCAACAGTTCCCCATATCTAACTGTTTGTTCCTTTTTATAGATCATAGGATAGGAAAATGCTTCAATAGTCGATAACCAAATTGGAATTTTCAAATAACATTGTTTTTTTATCTTCTCCCAATTTAACCACAAAGACTCCCGTATATAATGTCTTCTGAAATACCCCTGTGTTTTAGTTCCCTTGTACCATAAAAAAGCATGCCAGCCCAACAGTAAATCATGTCCTTCTAATGTCAACAATCTATGTTTTCTTAATGTTATCCATTCTTTGACCCACATCAAACTTGCAGCTTGATAATACA
>BLBF01000004.1:76821695-76879710 GCA_015471245.1 Laticauda colubrina | reverse complement strand
AATCCAAGTCTCAATTTGACATCACTTAAACGCCGCTCAACCCAGGTTCAGTCAAAAGAAAAATAAAGTCACAGATTTCTTCTTTGTTCAGGATGTCCTTTCAAGTCTTAATCAATTTATAATGCAAAAGAATTTCTCACCCAACCGATACATGCTCATTTAAATCCCTTTCTTTCCGGAGTTGTCCCGACTTCAGCAGCTTTAGAGGCTGCCTTTCTGCTTCCAGCAAAAGGGCTTCTCCCGGATCAAACCAGAGATTTTGCGATATCTCTGGGATCCTGGGACTGTGCCCTTCATGATCCCCGTCTCTACGGGACGGTTTAGGTCCGTTAGAACCGACCAGAGGCAAAAATATCAGCTGAGATCTCAGAGCCCCGAGATCGCAGCTGTAACACCGAGACGTAGCTCCGCCTTCTCCCCTCTCTGACTTTCTGTGGAGGTGGAGCTGTGGGTGGATGTGGGTAGGGCTGTGGTGGGAGGGCCGTCTCCTTTCTCCCACTGCACCAGGGAGTCCTGCACGCACTCCACCACGGTTAAAACACCTGGAAGAGGACTGGCTCTCAGCAGGCTGCCGGAGAGAGAGGGTCATGGGAGGGGCTGCTGCTGCTGCTGCTGCTCCTCGGTGGCGGATCTCACCCTCCAGGAAGCTGCACCTGGCCATGACATAGGTCTCTCTGTCCGTCAGCTTTACTGTGGCCTGGCCAGATTTCTTCAGGTGCAGCTTCCCGTACCAGGTGTGCATATGTTTCCACCAGCCAAGGAGCACATCCGATGTGTAGCCCAGACTCTCCGCCTTCTCTCTCCAAGCAGCCTGCTTCCTTTTGGTGTCCCTGTACAGACGTTGTCCCTTCCGCCACAGATAGTCATTCTCTCTCAGCCACTCCAGCACCTCATCCTCATGTTCCTCCTCAATGGAGTATTGCCTCCTCTCCCATTCCCGCATATGCCTCTTCCCCCCTTGCCAGGTCCAGATGGGCCCTCATCAGAGGGGCTTCCAGTTTGTAGGGGCTGTTCCTCCACACCACCAGCAGCAGCAGCAGCAGCATCAGCAGCAGCAGCAGCAGCATCACCAGCAGGATCATAATCATCATCATCATCAGCAGCAGCAGCAGCAGCAGCAACAGGATCATCATCATCATCAGCAGCAGCAGCAGCAGCAGCAGCACCAGCAGGATCATCATCAGCAGCAGCAGCAGCACGAGCAGGACCAGGAGCATGAGCAGGAACAGGAGCACGAGCAGGACCAGCAGGACGAGCAGGATGAGCAGGACCAGCAGGATGAGGAGCAGCTTCAGCAGAGTAAGCACCAGCCCAAGCACCAGCACCAGGAGCAGCCTCAGCAGAGTAAGCACCAGCAAAAGCACCACCGCCAGAAGCAGCATCAGCAGAGTAAGCACGAGCAGAAGCACCACCGCCAGAAGCAGCAGCATCAGCTCCTCCAGAAGCAGAAGCAGCAGAAGCCCCAGCCACAGAAGAGCGAGCCCATGCTACAGAAGCCCCAGCAGAAGCAGAGTGAGGGCCAGGGGGCGGGAGGGTGGCCCTGTCCCTCTTGCCAGGGCTGGCAGCAGATGGCTGAGGCTTCCTCTTTTTCCCCATGTTTGTGGGGTTGCTGGCTGGCAGGGAGGCTGGCAGGAAGGCTGGCAGGCAGGCAGGCACAAGGCTGGCTGGCAGTAAGGCTGGCAGGCAGCAAGGCTGGCAGGCAGGCACCAAGGCAGGCAGCAAGGCTGGCAGGGAGGCAGGCACCAAGGCAGGCAGCAAGGCTTGCAGGAGGGCAGGCAGCAAGGCAGGCAGCAAGGATGGCAGGATGGCAGGCAGCAAGGCAGGCAGGCAAGGCACTCAATGTGTCTGGCAGCAGGTCTTTCCTCTGAATGGTGACCTGCTTCTGAGCCTCTTCCCTTCATATCCGCGGGGCTGATGCAATAAATCCCCCCCGCATGCGCAATTAACGCAAGGCTTCCACTAGGCTTCCCCTGTGCATCCGCTAGGCTTCTGCTGTGCATCCGCTTCATCCGTTGTGCATCCGCTGTGCATCCGCTTCATCCGTTCCGCGTCCGCTCTGCATCTGCTGTATCCGTTCCGCATCTGCTTTGCTGAGGCCCCCCGGAAGCCTTGCGGATGTGCCATCCGCTCCCATCTGCTTCCATCCACTAGGCTTCCACTCTGCATCCGTTTTCCATCCGCCCTGCGTCCTCCCCCCGTCCATTCCTTTCCGTGTTATCCGCTCTGGTTATGCAAATTTTCGCCCCTTTTGAGAGCAGATAACAACGGATGGAACATTTTTCTCGTCCGCTGTGTCCTTTTTACAAACGTTTTGCATCCGTTGGGCAGTGTGACAGGGCCTTAAAGAAGAACTATATGTGCTAAAAAAGGACTACACCAAGCTCTGTTTTAGAAGATCCAGATCCTCTGTCAAAAAGATAGACTTACATCCTAAAATCAAATCAAAGATTCACTTTAATCTCACAAAAATCTTGTATAATGGTAGTGGTTTTATTGGAGAATTCACAATATGTTGATGATCTTATCCATTGTATAATGGAGTGGGTATGGGACATATTGTGCTTGATACCCATAACATTGACATTTATCAAAATTGCAAGGAAGTCCAAACAAAAAGCATGCCCAGATGAACACATTTTACTTTATTGTAAATTACATAAACAGAATCTTTTAATTAAAGTCTGAAAGTACATTTTTCCCCATCGCCTTTACATTCTAAGAAGGAGGGCCCTTTCTGAGAAGTTTGTCATATCTCTATTGCTTCTGCAAGCTAAGCTGCCTCTTATCTAACTGTTACCCTAGCTGTAGTTCTCTCCTCCCCCATCTCCCAAGTCATTCCCATTACATACCATTACAGCAAAAGAGACAGAAAAAAGTTATTTGTGTTGTAAAGGAATTATGCAGACCAGTTCATCTTCATGTCTTTTCTGACTTTCTGTGATATTCTAGTGATATTCTACATTCTGTACCTTCTGTAGGCCATCATATATATTCAGACCTTGGATTATTAAGTGGTTTTTGCACCTTTGAGCTTTCAAAAATATTTGGTACTTGTACTTTTACTTATATATAGCTCTATCAATGTCTGCTCAGATGCTTAGCTTTTGTTTCTCTGCACCCCAATTTTTGCTCCATTCCTTTAAGACTCTTAAAAAATTATTATAGATGGAGGATTATCAGCAAAATTTACATCTTAAAATTGTGGAAGTAATCAGGGTTCATTCTTTTGGAATTTCCATATTCAGATATATATCATGTAATATAGTAGATGAAAGCTCATTTTATGCAAGGCATACAAAGTCAGGATATTACATTAGATAAGGACATAATTGCTTATTTAGTTGATTGGTAAATGAACAAGCTGAACTATGTGACTGCACTACGCTCAAAATTTGACTCATGGTCCTTTCAACAATCAGTTAATATTTAATATATCAACATCCTAAAAATCTAATAATTCTAGCGGATTCAGGCAAGCCTTTTATGAAATGTTATCTTGTTTGTGAGATATACAAAATAGATTAGAAAGCCTTAATCTAGATCACATTCAAGAGATGAATTCATCTTTGCTCCCATTTAAAAATACAGCTGACATACCTACTTGAATCATGCCTGGCTGGTTTCAATGGATTTTATAGGTAATTAGTCTTTTGATTTCATCTTAAATTAATGTTGAGATAGCTATATGGATTTTTCAGGACATATCACTATTTCATATAGAAGAGAGAAGAACAAGCTTTCAAAAAGCAATGAAGTAAATATGCATTATTAGAATGGCATCTCTAGGTGCAAGGGTTACAACTTAATATATCTGGGCAATTGTCTCACACAATTCATCAGATATGCCCCAAGGCATGGCTGACTATCACTGCTCATTGAAGCATTCAAGGTCATATCCTAGCAAGTAATCACAACTAGAGACCTGCCAAAGAAATAAAGCTTCCTAAACACACAGTGTCATTTGAGAATCCAGGCACCCTTCCTGAACAATGAAATTATGAATTTTATCTCAGTTTAATCAGTTTAGAGCATTACAATCATATGTGTAGCCCAGTTTGTGCTATTTTGACATATTCTACAATAACTATCATCTATCAGAAATATAGCCATCTATCAGAAATAGTAGGTCTCCTGTGAGAGCAGGGATAGGATTAGATGACCTTCAAGTTCCCTTTCAACTCTGTTACTCTTACATATTATTGTAAACTTTCTTTAACCCAACCATCGTTCAGATGTATGGATTCAATTTTCTAAATTCTCAATTATGGCATAATGACTGCAAAATTATGAAAGGGAGTCTAACATCTGGAGGGTACCCATGCTGGTGAATTGTACTGTAGCATGATTAAAATGAATTTTAGAAAAGTACTAAGCTAGTGAAGGGACATAGTTATATAGATCTGCCTTCTCCTATATGGGTACCTTAAGAAATAAAGACTTCAACTTCCAGAGTTCGTCAACCAGTATAATTATTCTTGAAGGTTCTGGAGTTGTAGTCCACCAGTATAATTATTCTTGAAGGTTCTGGAGTTGTATTCTAAACTCTTGAAGAGCGATCAGTTTAAAGAATAATATAAATAACTCCAATCAGTATTTCTAATGTCCTTTCTATTTCCATTACTTAACAAATAAATGGACTGTCCACTGAAGCCCATGTCACACTGCACCAACAGATGGAAAGAGGATGTAAAATGGAGAGAAACACTTGCATCCGTTGGTTAACGTAATTCATCCATTCTGTACTCACTGCGTCCGTTTTTCTTCCTCTCTATCCGTCCAGCATCCGTCAACTGAGGTTCCATCCGCTCAAAAAGTTTTGAGCTGCACAAAACTTTTTGAGCAGAAAATGTATCCAACGCGTCCGTTCTGCATCCGCAACGCATACAGTGAACATCCGTTCTGCATCTGTCGTCATCCGTTAAGCGTCTGCTACATCCACTAGGCATCCGCTGCACATCTGCGCAACTCAAATCCGCTCCAGCGGAAAGCGGACACAGGGAGGAAGCGAAACGGACGCGGAACAGACGCTCAGCATTAGTAGCACAGATGGAGAAAGGATAAAAGCTGATGCACCTCGCATACAAAGCATTTAAAACCGGAAAAAATGTTCGCAGAGGGTACCTATCTCAGATATTAAGGATGTCTAGAGGATGCCTAGAGGATGCAAAAGGACACATAGGGGAAAACCTATATTGCCTATAAAAAGGGGGAGGAACTCACCTGGATCTCACTTTCAGTCCAGCAGCCCTGCTGTGCAGAACTCTGCAGCCTTCATCTGGCTCTTGCTCTTCCTCAGCATCCATTGATGTCCACCATGGATCATAACACACTCCTTTTGGAAGCCACCATCGTTCTGCAACAGTGCGAAGCCATCTACAGGCTCTTTCAACTGTTCTACGGGAAGAAAAGGAGGCGGCCAAGAAGCGTCTGGGTCCAAAGATGGATTGGGAGAAGAGCAGAGTACGGACTGTACAACAAGCTGATGGTGGACCTGAAGAACAAAGACACTCGTGCATCCCAGAACTTCATGAGGATGCCACCAGCCATGTTTGACGAAGTTGTGGAGCGGCTGAAAGCCAGGTTGACCAAGCAGAACACCAACTACCGGCCCACCCTGGACCCTGGACTCAAGGGGGCAATGACTCTGCACCACCTGGCCTCAGGGACCCCCTACAGGAGCATGCAGTATGGCTGGAGGGTGCCACACAACACCATCAGCATTGTGGTCAGAGAAGTGGTACAGGCCATCATCGAAGAATACCTGGAGGAGCTCCTCCAGTGCCCCTCCACTGAAGAAGGCTGGAAGAAAATTGCAGAGCAGTGGTATCAGAAGTGGAAATTCCCCCACACCGTTGGAGCCATAGATGGGAAGCACATGGCCTGCAAATCTCCAGCCAAGTTGGGGTCCACTTATTTCAACTACAAGGGCTACTTCAGCATCATCCTCTTCGCCATGGTCGATGCTGACTACAAGTTCATGTACATCGATGCTTCAGGCAACGGGTCAGCTTCAGATGCCCAGGTATACAACGCCAGTGACCTCAAGGAGGGGCTGGAAGGCAACCTCATCATGGCCTTCCCAGATCCAGACCCCCTGCCCAACGACACGCAAGATGTCCCTTACTTCATCGTGGGGGATGACGCCTTCTCCCTCAGAACCTACCTCATGAAGCCCTACATCTCCAGATGCCTCACCTGTGAAGAGAGGATCTTCAACTACAGGCTGTCCAGGGCAAGGCGGGTGGTGGAGAACGCCTTTGGCATCCTGGCCAACAGGTTCCAGGTACTTCTCACCACCATGCAGCATCGCCCAGAGACCATGAGGAGGATCGTGGAAGCTTGCTGCATCCTGCACAATCTCATGCGCACCCACCACCCAGTCTTGCAGAACAGGCTCATGTGCCTCCAACAAGACAATGGGGACATGGTGCCTGGGGAATGGAGGCAAGAGCGAAACCTGATAGACACTGAGGATGTGCAAGGCCCCAACAAAGCCTCAGGTGAAGGGAAGAAGCAGCGCAACCTCCTGAGACACTGGTGCAACTCCCCAGCTGGAGCAGTGGAGTGGCAAGACAGGATGGTAAATGCTTAATGGATGCTTCCTTCAGCCTGTCTCATCACACAGATGAGATTGGGCCATGTATATTGAGTGGGCCTACAATGAACAGGGCATTTAATAAAGAGTTATGTTTATGTTCAAATGTGTGGATCAATGCTTACATTGTTATTGATAATAAAGGGCCATAGGTGTGGCACCTGGGAGGGTGGACCATATAGTCCCACTATGCTTGCACTGGAGGTTTATCTATCCCACAGCTATTACCCATCCCAAAGGTATCCCTGCCCATCCCACAGCTATTACCCATCCCACAGGTATTCCTGCCCAACCCACAGCTATTACCCATCCCAAAGGTATCCCTGCCCATCCCACAGCTATTACCATCCCAAAGGTATCCCTGCCCATCCCACTGCTATTCTTACCCATCCCACAAGCATGCAAAGGCTTAAACCATTTCTAAAAGTTTCCACCAAGATTTTATTTAATAAAATAAATGAAGCAAGTGTGTGAAGCAAAGATAATCTTTATTAATAACAAGCTGTAAAAGAAAAATGTCCAAAGCAAAAATAAAGTCAAAAGGTAGCCACCCAGTCTCTGGCACTCTTATCGGTCACTCGGAGGTGTGCCCAGTCTCAGGGGTGAAGGGTCCAGGTGCTGTGGAGGTGGCTGGTGCTGGAGTGCTGGTCTGAAGCGCCACTGGGGTGCCTGGCCCCAAGAGGGCAACAGGGGACGGTGTGTTGAGGAAGTTCTCAGACAGCTGGCTCAGCCCCGTGATGTTGAGAGCCCCTTCCTCCATGACATGGGGTGTTGTAACTATGTATCATTTATGTGTTTGCAACTGTGTATCATTGCAACTATGTATCATTTAGGCATTTGCAACATTGTATCATTCACGTGTAATCATTGAGCTTCTGTCTCCTCAGTGACCTTTTACAGGGCACGTACAGAGACAAGGAGCTAAACCTCTGTAGAAATAGCCTATTTACATTGAGATTACATTGTCTGGCATGCAGCTTTGTGAAGAAGGAATATCCTGATCAAATTATAAATCTTGCCATCCTGTCTGACCTGGTATCTTACCTTGTTTGAGCTATTGTAAATCCTGTGTATCCTGTCTGACCTGGGCTTGACGTAGGCTTTGAATAAACAATCACCCCCTTTTGAATGAGCATAATAAAAGAGCGTGTGCCAAGACATTCTGGGCGCACTCATCCCAAGGAACTTTATCTCCTGTCGTTTCTTTCTCCTTCGCTCCCTATCATGAGACGCCCATCTAATGCGGGATAGCAGATACCGCAATGGGGTGTCAGCCCCAGTACCGATGACAGATGAACTGAGGCCGGGCTTGGCTGTGGGATGGAGGAAGGAGCAGTGTAGTGGGGCTGTCTGGTCTGCAGCTGGGTGAGGACTGGCGTGGGTGGCATCGGTGGCGTGGGTGGCATCGGTGGCGTGGGTGGCATCGGTGGCGTGGGTGGCATCGGTGGTGTGAGTGGCATCGGTGGCATCAGTGGCACTGGTGGCGTCCGATGTACATGTACCTGGACTGGGAAGGGCTGCTGCCTGTGCTGCTGGACCTCCTGGTAGCCGTAGCCTTGGTAGGAGAGGGCCTGTGGAAAGCCTTGAAAGGGGAGTGACATCACCTGGGGTGGAGGAGCAGACCTGGACTGGGTGGGGGCAGGTTCATCTGGGTCTGGAGGGTTGTGAAGCAGATCGGTAATTCTGTCCTTCACCACCTGGTACTGGGGTTCCGCCATGTCCATGAGGATCTGGTTCACGTAGGTGAGGAAGGGTTTGCGGTTGGAAGATGAGGAGTCGGTGTGGACCAGCTGAAAGAGGAGATCTACGCTGCTCCTGATAGTGTCTCTTATCTCCAGCAGGACAGTGTGGCTCTGTCCCTCCGGTTGGCCTCTCTGCCTTTTTGTGGAGGTGGATGTGGGGGTGGATGCGGGTTGGGTTGTGGTGGAAGTGCCATCTCCTTTCTCCCATTGCATCAGGGGGTCCTCCACGCGCTCCATCATGGGTAGTACAGCTGTCGGGGGGGTCTCCGTCGTGGCATGCTCCACAGATACCTGCCTGGAGACAGGAGCTGACTCTCTGCCGGAAGAGGACTGGCTGTCAGCAGGCTGCCTGAGAGAGAGGGTTGTGAGAGGGGCTGCTCCTCGGTGGCGGATCTCACCCTCCAGGAAGCTGCACTTGGCCATGACGTAGGTCTCTCTGTCCGTCAGCTTGACCGCGGCCTGGCCAGATTTCTTGAGGTGCAGCTTCCCGTATCAGGTGTGCATGTGCTTCCACCAGCCGAGGAGCACCTCCAAAGTGTAGCCCAGGCTCTCCGCCTTCTCTCTCCAAGCAGCCTGCTTCCTTTTGGTGTCCCAATAGAGCCTGTGTCCCTTCCGCCATAGATACTTGTTCTCTCTCAGCCACTCCAGCACCTCATCCTTATGTTCCTTACGTTCTCGCATCTGCCTCTTCCTCCCTTTGGCAGGGCCATCTGGGCCCTCATCAGAGGGGCTTCGAGGTTGTAGGGGCTGCTCCTCCACACCACCACCAGCAGGACCAGCAGCAACAGTAGCAGCAAAAGCAAGACCAGCAGCACCAGCAGCACCAGCAGGACCAGGATCAGCAGCAGCAGAGTAAGCATGAGTAGTGCCAGCAGCACCAGCAGGACCATCAGGACCAGGAGCACCAGCAGGACCAGGAGCACCAGCAGGACCAGGAGCACCAGCAGGACCAGCAGGACCAGCAGGACCAGGAGCAGCGCCAGCAGAGTAAGCAGCAGCAGAAGCACCAGCACCAGGAGCAGCGCCAGCAGAGTAAGCACCAGCAGAAGCACCAGCACCAGAAGCAGCATCAGCAGAGTAAGCACCAGCAGAAGCACCACCACCAGAAGCAGCATCAGCAGCTCATCCAGAAGCAGAAGCAGCAGAAGCAGCAGAAGCCCCAGCCCCAGAAGAGCGAGCCCGGGCTGCAGAAGCCCCAGCAGAAGCAGAGTGAGGGCCAGGAAGTGGGAGGGTGGCCCTGTTCCTCCTGCTAGGGCTGGCAGCAGATGGCTGAGGCTTTCTCTTCTTCCCCATAGTTGTGAGGTTGCTGGCTGGCTGGCTGGCTGGCTGGCTGGCAAGCTGTGTCTGGAAGCAGGTCTTTCCTCTGAATGGTGACCTGCTTGGGAGCTGCTTCCCTTTCTATCCGTGGGGCTGACGCAATGCACCCTCCCCGCACGCGCAGTGAACGCTAGGCATCCGCTAGGCATCCGCTAGGCATCCACTAGGCATCCGCTAGGCATCCGCTAGGCATCCGCTAGGATTCCGCTGTGCATCCACTTCATCCGCTCAGCATTCGCTCTGCATCCGCTGTATCCATTCCGCTTCGCTTTGCTGCGCTCCCCCGGAAGCCTTGCGTACATGCCATCCGCTCCCATCCGCTTCCATCCGCTAGGCTTCCGTGGAGCATCCGCTTTCCATCCGCCCTTCGTCCTCCCCCCGTCCGTTCCTTTCCGTGTTGTCCACTCTGTTTATGCAAATTCGGGGCACTTTTCAGAGTGGATAACAATGGATGGAACATTTTGCTCGTCCACTGTGTCCTTTTTACAAACGTTTTGCATCCATCGGCCAGTGTGACAGGGCCTTTAAATAGTATGTTTTTCAAGTGTATCTCAATCCAAGCTTTTAGCAAAATGTATATACATATCTACATATTTTGCCATTTCTTCACAAAGCCAAAAATACTATTGTGTAGATGGTAGTGTCTGGGAATTTATATACCAAAATTATTTTGCAAAGAGGATCTTGATTATCTAAGTTTTGAGAATTTTATGCCATCCATGCATTCTGACTTTAGTGCATGAAAACCTAATAAGTATTAATATACGGAGCTTGGAAATAAACTGTTCACTCTTCACAGCCCTTCTATTTATGATCTCTACTGATTCCCAGCTTGCGGGCTGAGCTCAAACATGTTTTAATAGTCTATATTCTCTTATAAGATTCCTAATAGTAAGAAGTTAAAAGGAAGAGGGAAAAGCTTTCCTAATCTTTCCTTCTTGTACTTACCCTTCTCAAGGGAATTCAGAAGATATGTTGCTATTTGTCTGGAACAGTTATACTCTGCCAGCAAACTTGGATTTAAATAGCTGAGCTGCAGCCACTCAATAATTGTGGGATACCTATCTTACAGTCAAAAGGCAAGCCTTACAGTACCCGTTATGTGAATAAGTGGCTTTCAAGCCAAAATCTAGTCTGGATCATTCACTTACATCTACTATGCACATTGCCATTGATGTAATGCAGTAAACAGATCTGCAGTCTGAATCCAGATAATCATTGACACAAATTCCATCCTGCATGGGTTGTTCAATTTCACAAAAGTATCCATATTTACATACAGCATTGCACAGCACATTACGTAACAAATAACTGAAGCATAACAAATGTTTCAGAAAATGAATGTCCTCAGTTATAACTCAGCAGTTCTGAACTCAAATATATTCAATTATGAATATATTGTAGGGGGTTCAGTATGTGGAGAAATTTAAGTCCATGCACATTGATTTGTCTGACTTCCTGCTCGGTATTTTTCAATACAGGAGATTCATTGTTATATTTTTCTAGACACTAAAAGAGCAAGAATATCCACACTTGATTTCTGAGGGCCTGCAGATGTGAATATCATGTAATGGTGCTGTAATTAGTGGAAATGTATGACTCAAATGCTGTCTTTGAAAAAGAGCAACTCTGGAAAGAGAAAATGATGATATTAAATGAGAGTGCAGTTATTATCACAAAGGTGCTGCAACAAATTTATTGGGGCAGATAACATTTATGGTCCACTTGATCAGAGATAAATCTCTGACTAAAAGGTGTGTCTGTGTGTGTGTTTCTGTCTCTGTGTGTGTGTGCGCGCAAATACAGAGACACACTTTTAACTTACAGATTTACACCTGATTAAATAGACTACAAATGTTATCTGCCCCAATAAATTTGTTGTAGCCCCTTTGTGGTAATAGCTGTACTGAAATGCTCTTGAAATTTCAAAATGATTGCCACAAGGTGAGAATAAGATGAGGGCTACCAGAATTTGTTCAAATATTTCTACCATTAAAATGCAGGAAACAGTCTGATTTTTCTTTGTCTCCTTCCTGCCATTAGCAGTTTTCTGAGTTTTACCTGTAGGTATTGTAGCCCTAAATAAAATTAACATTGACATCTTTTTTTTAAATTTTCTCATTCCACCTTTTCTCTCATATATAACTCAAGACAGTGAACCCTCCAGTGCTCCTTCCTCCTCCTATTTTCCCCACAGCAACCACTCTCTGGAATAGGACTGAGTGAGAAAGAGTGACTTGCCCAAGGTCACCCAGCCAGTTATGCAGTTCTTGTAAAAGCAAAATTCTACTGCATTTGGCAGAGTGTATATATCCAAGCACAAATGCTGATGAATTTGATAAATGATTGAATAAAGCAAAGCCCAAAGGCCCAAAGAATAATTTAAAGAAGATAGTTCTTTTTGAATTAATTTTTATGTATTTTTGTCAAATTGGGTTTTTTTTAAAGCTACAGCTCTATTTTCAATCAATGTGCCGATGACTCATTCCTAATGCACAATTGTTTGTGATAAAAAGACAAAGCCAAAATACTATTTGTCGCAGATGATGACAGATAGCAGATTAAAAAATACACAGATTAAACAATTGCTGACATTGTTTGTTCCTATGGTAACATTAGGTTGCCTAAGTAAATATGGGGTAGATAAATCATCACTTGGCTTTTCTCAAAAGATTTAGGTTTTCTTTACTAAGCAAGAGTCTTTGAGACTGTCTGAACAAGGGCAAAACAAGATTGGGCAATATCATGGGTCTATGATCTAGAAAACATGAGATTCTTTCCAGGTCATGTTGAGAAATGTGGTTACTTTTTTAAATGAACAACTTTAAAACACACAGACCTTTCATTTTAAAAGTGTCGCTTGTAGAGAGAACAGAAAGAAATAGTTTGGAAATGGATACTGCATCAAAAAGCAAGGCTAATCCTGCAATTTGAGAATTGGAGAGGACATAGATCAAAACCATTCCTAGGCAAAATTTAAGCAGTATTAAAAAGGCATGTGGCTAAAAGGCCACTTAAAATTGTTTGGTGTGAGTGTATCTGCTGAATCCATCACATAATTCTGTAAGGTTCAGATAGAAATTCCTACTGCCATTCTACTCAAAAGCTCCATATAAAGTATGCACAGATAGTCCTCGACTTACAACCACAATTGAGCCCATAAGTGGTTGCATTCATTAAGTAAGGTACCCATCTGACTGTCTCACTCAATAACCACAACTCCAGCTCCCCCTATTGTGGTCATGCCTCGGGGTAGGAGAGCACTTCGGAGACCCACCCATCACCAATTACAGTTACCTGTTGTGGATCAGGAGGCCTTGGCTGTCTAGTCTTACTGGTACTTGGGCTTTCTCTCCATCCCATCACTCCAAAAAGAATCTACTTAATTTCTCTTTTGGTGCAGCTACTGACAGCACACCCAGCCAATGTACAGCTACTGTAGAAAGCTAGCCAACACAATATTTTTCAAACACAGACAGAGCCTTGGAACATTAGAAGAGCTGGCATTCATGTCATAATATTTCTGAGGTTCTTTCTACCTTTTTATAAGGGAAGAAGAGATCCTTTGTTGTGATGAACGGGGAAATCTTTAGTGCATTTTTTCTTTCTTTTTTATTATTTTATTTGTTCCGTTTAGATAATAAAGTACATGAGACAGGTGCTCCTACAAACAGCTCTTATTTATCTTATTTATTTAAACCATTTAGTGACTTATAGCAGAACTCTTGCCGAAGCCGCGGCAGCCCTTTTTATAGCGGCTGTCGCGGCTTGCGGCCAATTACAGTTTTTTGAGAATTCCCACCAACAGGCAGGCCAATCGCAATGGGGCTTTATTGACCAATCCTAGTGTGGCCTACTCGGCCAATCAGATTTTGTTATTTGAAGTCTTCTAATTTCTATACACAACATTATTCTTTTTAGTTTGCATTAGTTTCTATTGTTGCAATCATAATCTTAAATAAAATTACTGTTTAAAAAAAAACAGAACATGGTTGTTTTTGTTACTGAGAGGGAAAAAAACCCTCTGCCTAAAATATTCTCTAATTTTTTGCCCTTTGTTTTCTAATTGACATCCTTTCATTTTGCCTGCCATAGACATTTCTAACTATCTTTACTCTCAGGCAGATTAATGCATAAGCTTCCACATTCTCACTTTTGACCTTGGAAATGTCTTTGCTTTATGCTGAATGCAAATTGCTTGTGTCTGAGTATCCCTTGCTAGTCTTGATTCTAGCAGGTAATCTACAAAGCCTCTTGGGGGGTGCTTATGGCTAAGGGAGAAGCATCTAAAATTTAAATGTCAAGGAATGTAGATAATAAATTGCAAATTATTTATCATGACAGAAGATAACAAAACATTGGCAACTCTGTCAGAGAAACCATTGGAATTGTATTTTTCCCTGAAGCCTCTTCAAATATAGTTCCATTTCTGTGATATCTAGAATAGGTTATGATTTGGTCATGCTTTGTCTTCCTTTTCCTTGAAATAAACATATATTTTGTGAACATTCTTAATTGCATTTTTAAATATAAAATGGGGAATTTGAATAAAGCCATTAAATAGAATTGCTCGCAGTTCTTAGCAAGTACAGCATAGTGAAAGGATGTATTTCCATGGTTTGCCATGAAGCATAAATTAGTAATAAGTCAAATGGGTGGCAGTTATGTTTAATATTCTGATGCTTTTATACATTTTCTTGCTCAGAGTTGGGTTAATAATTATACTGACTGTCCTAACCAAAACAGAAATGGCCTAAAGCTCTGAAAAAGACCCTTGACTACAAAATACTATCTTAACTTGTCCTGAGATGGTTTCCTTCCTTCCACATTGCAATTTAAATTATAAGTTCACAAACTAAGGATTATGAAGTATATACCAAGACTCCAACATTCACTTTGGTTGACCTGACACAATGTCTTGTAAGACCAGTTTCCTCTATATGCAACACACAGTATGTCAGTGAGCTGTAAGTAACTGGAAAAGCCCCTGTCACACAGCACCAATGGATGGAAAGAGGATGTAAAACGGAGAGAAACACTTGCCATCTGTTGGTTAACACGATGCTTCCGTTCTGTACTCACTGCGTCCGTTTTTCATCCTCTCTATCTGTCCAGCAGCCGTCGACTGACATTTCATCTGCTCAAAAACTTTTGAGCTGCACAAAAATTTTTGAGCGGAAAATGTATCCACCGCGTCCGTTCTACATCCGCAATGCATATGGGGAACATCCGTTCTACATCCGTCGTCATCTGTTATGCGTCCGCTATATCCGCTAGGCATCCGCTAGGCATCTGCTAGGCATCCGCTGCACATCCACGCAACTCAAATCCGCTCCAGTGGAAAACGGACACAGGGAGGAAGCTAAATGGAAGCGGAATGGACACAAAGCGTAAGTAGCATGGACGGAGAAAGGATGAAAGTGGATGCAGCTCATATACAAAGCATTAAAGTGGAAAAAACATTCGCAGAGTGGACATATCTCTGATATTTAGGATGTCTGCAGGATGTCTAGAGGATGCAAAAGGACACCAAGCGGAAAACCTATATTTCCAATAAAAAGGGGGAGGAACTCACCTGGATCTCACTTTCAGTCCAGCAGCCTTGCTGTGCAGACCTCTTCAGCCTTGCTCTTGCTCTTGCTCTTCCACAGCATCCAGTCATCTCCACCATGGATCATCACACATTCCTTTTGGTAGCCACCATCGTTCTAAAACAGTGGAAAGCCATCTACAGGCTCTTTCACCTGTTATATGCGAAGAAAAGGAGGCATTCAAGAAGGGTCTGGGTCTGAAGATGGATCACCAGAAGAGCAGAGTACGGAATGTATAACAAGCTGATGGTGGAGCTGAGGAACGAAGACCCTCGTGCATTCCAGAACTTCATGAGGATGCCTCCAGGTATGGCTGACGAAGTTGTGGAGAGGCTGAGACCCAGGTTGACCAAGCAGAGCACCAACTTCCAGCCCAGCCTGGACCCTGGGCTCAAGGTGGCACTGACTCTGCGCCACCTGGCCTCAGGGACCACCTACAGGAGCATGCAGTACGGCTGGAGGGTGCCACACAACACCATCAGCATTGTGGTCAGAGAAGTGGTGCAGGCCATCATCGAAGAATACCTGGAGGACCTCCTCCAGGCCCCTCCACTGAAGAAGGCTGGAAGAAAGTTCCAGAGCAGTGGTACCAGAAGTTGAACTTCCCCCACACCATTGGAGCCATAGATGGGAAGCACGTGGCCTATAAAGCTCCAGCCAAGTCGGGGTCAACTTATTTCAACTACAAGGGCTTCTTCAGCATCATCCTCTTCGCCATGGTCGATGCTGACTACAAGTTCATGTGCATCGATGCTTCAGCAGCGGGTCAGGTTCAGATGCCCAGGTATACAACACCAGTCCCCTCAAGGAGGGGCTGGAATGCAACCTCATCATGGGCTTCCCAGATCCAGACCCCTGCCCAACGACACGCAAGATGTGCCCTACTTCATCATGGGGGATGACGCCTTCTCCCTCAGTATCTACATCATGAACCCTACACCTCCAGATGCCTCACCTGTGAAGAGAGGAACTTCAACTACAGGCTGTCCAGGGCAAGGCAGGTGGTGGAGAATGCCTTTGGAATCCTGGCGAAAAGGTTCCAGGTACTTCTCACCACCATGCAGCATCGCCTAGAGACCGTGAGGAGGATTGTGGAAGCTTGCTACATCCTGCACAATCTCATGCACACCCGCTACCCAGTCTTACAGAACAGGCTCGTGGACCTTCAACAAGGCAATGGGGACATGGAGCCTGGGGAATGGAGGCAAGGGCGAAACCTGATAGATACTGTGGATGTACAAGGCCCCAACAGAACTTCACGTGAAGGGAAGAAGCAGCGCAACCTCCTGAGACACTGGTGCAACTCCCCAGCTGGAGCAGTGGAGTGGCAAGACAGGATGGTAGATGCTTAATGGATGCTTCCTTGAGCCTGTCTCATCACACTGATGAGATTGTGCCATGTATGTTGAGTGGTCCTACAATGAAAAGGGCATTTAATAAAGAGTTGTGTTTATGTTGAAATCAATGATTAAATTGTTATTGATAATAAAGGGCCATATGTGTGGCACCTGGGAGGGTGGACCATAGAGTCCCACTATACTTGCACTGGAGGTTTATCTAACCCACAGCTATTACCCATCCCACAGGTATCCCTGCCCATCCCACAGCTATTACCCATACCACAGGTATCCTAACCCATCCCACAGCTATTACCCATTCCACAGGTATCCCTGCCCATCCCACAGGTATCCCTGCCCATCCCACAGCTATTACCCATCCCACAGGTATCCATGCCCATCCCACTTCTATCTTATCCCATCCCACAAGCATGCAAAGGCTTAAACCATTTTTAAAAGTTTCCACCAAGACTTTATTGAAAAAAATAAATGAAGCAAGTGTGTGAAGCAAAGATAATCTTTATTAATAACAAGCTGTAAAAGAAAAATGACCCAAGTGTCCCAAGCAAAGATAAGGTCAACAGGTAGCCACCCAGTCTCTGGCACTCTTCTCAGTCACTCTGAGGTGTGCCCATAGTCTCAGGGGTGAAGGGTCCATGTGCTGTGGAGGTGGCTGCTGCTGGAGTGCTGGTCTGAGGCATCATTGGGTTGCCTGGCCCCGAGAGGAAAACAGGGGACGGTATGTGGAGGAAGCTCTCAGAGAGCTGGTTCAGTCCTGTTATGTTGAGAGCCCCTTCCTCCAAGACATGGGGTGTCAGGCCCAGTACCGATGACAGATGTTCTGAGGCCGGGCTTGCCTGTGGGGTGGAGGAAGGAGGAGTGTAGTGGGGATGTCTGGTCTGCAGCTGAGTGAGGTGAGGTGTGGGTGGCATCTGTGGCATGGGTGGCATCTGTGGCGTGGGTGGCATCTGTGGTGTGGCGGGCATCGGTGGCATCAGTGGCATCGGTGGCACCAGTGGCATTCGATGTTCCTGTGCCTGGACTGGGAAGGGCTGCCTGTGCTGCTGGAGCTTCTGGTAGCCGTAGCCTTGGTAGGTGAGGGCCTGTGGAAAGCCTTGGAAGGGCAGTGACATCACCTGAGGTGGAGGAGCAGGCCTGGACTGGGTGGGAGCAGGTTCATCTGGGTCTGGAGGGTTGTGAAGAAGACCGGTGATCCTGTCCTTGATCACCAGGTACTGTGATTCAGACATGTTCATGAGGGTCTGGTTGATGTAGGTGAGGAAGGGCTTGTGGTTGGAGGATGGGACGTCAGTGTGTACCAGCTGAGAGAGGAGATCTATGCTGCTTCTAATGGTGTCCCTGATCTCCAGCAGAACCGTGTGGCTCTGCCCCTCAGGTCTGGCTATATGCCTGCTTTCTGTGGAGGTGGAGCTAGGGGTGGATGTGGGTTGGTCTCTGGTGGAAGTGCCCTCTCCTTGCTCCCACTGCGTCAGGGGGTCCTCCACGCTGTAAGCCTTCAAGATCTTCTACTATTGCTTTGCATCTTTCGACTGCCATAAGTAACGAGGGGAGGAAGGGAAAGTCTGGGAAGTGAGCTGGAGGTGTTAAATTCTTCTGTTGTGTAAATGGGGGAGGGAAGCATACAATAGAGTTAGGTTTCTATTTCTTGCTTAGCTTTCTTTTCTCTGCGCAACTGCAACCCGTTATCAAAATATGCCAAGGTCAATGGACAGAGGCCTCATCATCACCTGAAGATGCCCACATGATCATATTCACAACTTCTAATTGGAAGTGTCATCTGAACTATTGGGGGTGGGAACATTTCCATCACTTTGTATATGTGAATTGCGCGCCTAATTTCTCAGATTCAGAATTCTTTGGTTGCTACCACTTCACTTTCAGTAAAAGATGTCTTTTCTCTAAACTAAAGAGTCTAAGTATTTCTTTCCTGGATTTTGAATGGAGCTCCGCCTGACAGACGAGCTCCGCCACAGGGAGTGCAGCTGTCGGGCGGTGTCTCTGTCGTGGGACATTCCACAGGTACCAGCCTGGACACAGGAGCTGACTCTTGGCCAAAAGAGGACTGGCTCTCAGCAGGCTACCTGAGAGAGAGGGTTGTGAGAGGGGCTGCTCCTCAGTGGCGGATCTCACCCTCCAAGAAGCCGCACTTGCTCATCATGTAGGTCTCTCTGTCCATCAGCTTGACCGCAGCCTGGCCAGATTTCTTGAGGTGCAGCTTCCCGTACCAGGTGTGCATGTGCTTCCACCAGCCAAGGAGCACCTCCGAAGTATAGCCCAGGCTCTCTGCCTTCTCTCTCCAAGCAGACTGCTTCCTTTTGGTGTCTCGATAGAGCCTGTGTCCCTTCCGCCATAGATACTCGTTCTCCCTCAGCCACTCCAGCACCTTCTCCTCATGTTCCTCTTCTATGTTGTATTGCCTCCTCTCCTGTTCACGCGTCTGCCTCTTCCTCCCTTTGGCATGGCCATATGGGCCCTCATCAGAGGGGCTTCGAGGTTTTAGGGGCTGCTCCTCCACACCACCACCACCACCACCAGCAGCAGCAACAACAGTAGCAGCAAAAGCAGGACCAGCAGCACCAGCAGCACCAGCACCAGCACCAGCACCAGCACCAGCACCAGCAGCACCAGCAGCACCAGCAGCACCAGCAGCACCAGCAGCACCAGGAGTAGGACCAGTACCAGGACCAGGAGCAGCAGGACCAGGAGCACCAGCAAGACCAGGAGCACCAGCAGGACCAGCAGGACCAGGAGCAGCGCCAGCAGAGTAAGCACCAGCAGGACCAGCAGGACGAGGAGCAGCACCAGCAGAGTAAGCACCAGCAGAAGCACCAGCACCAGGAGCAGTGCCAGCAGAGTAAGCACCAGCAGAAGCACCAGCACCAGGAGCAGTGCCAGCAGAGTAAGCACCAGCAGAAGCACCAGCATCAGGAGCGCTGCCAGCAGAAGCTCCAGCACCAGAAGAGTTAGCCCGAGCAGCAAAAGCCCCAGCAGAAGCAGAGTCAGGGCCAGGGGGTGGGATGGTGGCCCTGTCTCTCTTGCCAGGGCTGGCAGCAGATGCCATAGGCTTTCTCTTCTTCCCCATGGTTGTTGGCTGGCTGGCTGGCTGGAGCTGTGTCTGGCAGCAGGTCTTTCCTCTGAATGGTGACCTCCTTGTGAGCTGCTTCCCTTTATATCCGCAGGGCTGACGCAATGCATCCTCCTCGCATGCACAGTGAACGCTCTGCATCCACTAGGCTTCCGCTAGGCATCCGCTTGGCTTCGGCTCTGCATCCGCTTCATCCGCTCTACATCCGGTCTGCATTCGCTCTTTCCGCTGTACGTCCACTTCGCTGTGCTCCCCCGGAAGCCCTGCGGATGTGCCATCCGCTTCCATCCACTTCCATCCGCTAGGCTTCCATGGAGCATCCGCTTTACATCCTGGCTACATCCTCCCCCCGTCTGTTCCTTTCCGTTGTTGTCTGCTCTGCTTATGCAAATTCGGGGCACTTTTGAGAGCAGATAACAACGGATGGAACATTTTCTCGTCTGCTGTGTCCTTTTTACATACGTTTTGCATCCGTCGGCCAATGTGACAGGCCCTTAAATAGTAATAGCACTTAGACTTATATACCACTTCACTTATATACCACTTACAACCCTCTCTAAGCGGTTTACAGTGTCAGCATATTGCCCCCAACAATTTGGGTCCTAAAATAGGGATAACCAATGCATAATCTCTGAACATAAATTGACAGAAGGGTAAAATCATGTAAAAGGAGCAATTTCATTTTGTATGTCAAAAGGAGAAGGATATTAAACAGAAACTTTAAAACCATTGGCTTCTCTACAGAAGCACTATATGTCACAATCCAATGAAATTTGGTGTTAGATTAGAAGCATACTATTGTCCCTTAAATCAAATATTTAAGGTAATCTTGGAATAAAAAATGAAACTAAGGAGACTCCAAATAGAAAGTGTTACAAGCATAATATGACCTTGGTTATTTTCACACCATCCAAATAATTGTGCTTCAGTTTCCACAATGAGTGGGAGTACAATTTTAGATATTTTATGTTTGGTTCCTTTAATTTAGTTATAGAATTTAACTAACATTCTGAACTTGTACAGTGTATTGAAATATAAATACCCCAATAGGCTGGCTTCATATAACTTGCATAAGCCATGAACACTGACTGCAATATAAATTAAGCAAATGTTATATGTTTATAAAACCAGCCAAGCTAAGCAACAACACAGTAGAGCATCTAGAATTTTAACTATCTTGCTTAAGCATATTGTGTAAACTCAGAATAGATGATTATGCCCTACCACAATTAGTCATGCAGCCATCCAAAGAAAGACTAATCAAGGATTTAAATGCTAAATAGTAATGCAAAATGTTAAATGGACAAGATACTTTCCACAGTTCCATTAAATGTGAAATATCTATAAGTAGAAAACTGCTAATGCAATCATATTTGATTCAAATGAGATCTTTCCAAATTGAGAGGGATGAAATTGATAATGATGGCAATGATGAGCAGAAAATGAAGAAGCTCAATTTTTCCCAAATAGTTTGCAAAAGGTCATATCCATCATAAAAGGAATGTAGACTAACAAAATCAAGTAATAAAATTAGGAATAATAATGTTTAAAGATGGTAATTTCTTATCAGACAGAGGAATGGCCTGCCAACAAATCCTTCCCTAAAGAATCATAAATTTGCTCTGATTGGGAAGTGTCTCTCCAGATTAGTCTCTTTGGTCTCTTCTTTCAATGTTTAATCTCCTGTCACCCCCATCCCACCCCAACAAGAACCACTATTACTTTAAATGCAGCTAAGGTGGGAGCAGGGTTGATTGATTCCTATTTTTGAACATTCTTCCCTGTTTAATTTTAAAATCTCTCCTTCCTTCAGTTCAACTAATGACGTAGTTCCTGGGTAGCCCTCTTTGTTTTCACAGAAGTTAGTCCTGGGAAGAAGAATCCCTTAGGTGTCTTCTCTCTTCCCGCCCCACAAGAGTGGGAAGAATATTACACTCTTTACTTTCTCTTAATTAACAAATATGAAACTCTTTATCCCATAATCTATCTTTTACTCATATGCATATCAAATAAGTAGTACTTTCTACTTACCTATCAACAGAAAGAGCTATAAAATATTAGCATTAATTAATGTATATAAAACTCAGTATCATGAGTCAAGTCTTAGCTATAAGCAAAACACCATTTAAAAGACATAAAAAGAGACGGATATCCCATCATAAGTTAACAATACCTAAAATTTAACATTAAAAAAGTCCATATTCTTTTTAAAAAATAGACAAGCTCTAATACGCAATATTTTTCCCTTCCAAGTACCAACAGCTCCAAATAAAACCACTCCAAATAGAAACATCTCCCATTCAAGAAAACATTCCATATCACAACCTGAAACTATAAACCAATCTATATTTTGTAAATATAATCTCAGCATCCTAATATGAGCAAAAGACAAAAGTTTAACACAACAAAAAGAGATAATTTCTCCTTTTAAGGGCCTGTCACACTGGCTGACGGATGCAAAACGTTTGTAAAAAGGACACAGCGGATGAGAAAAATGTTCCATCCGTTGTTATCCGCTCTCAAAAGGGGCAAAAATTTGCATAACCAGAGCGGACAACACGGAAAGGAACGGACGGGGGGAGGACGTAAAGCGAATGGAAAGCGGATGCTCCATGGAAGCCTAGCGGATGGAAGCGGATGAGAGCGGATGGCACATCCGCAAGGCTTCTGGGGGAGCGCAGCAAAGCGGATGCGGAACGGAAAGAGCGGATGCTCAGCGGATGCCGAGTGGATGAAGCAGATGAAGAGCGGAAGCCTAGTGGATGTCTAGCGGATGCCTAGCGGATGCCTAGCGGATGCCTAGTGGATGCCTAGCGGATGCCTAGCATTCACTGCGCATGCGGGGAGGCTACATTGCGTCAGCCCCGCAGATATAAAGGAAAGCAGTTCCCAAGCAGGTCACCATTCAGAGGAAAGACCTGCTTCAAGACACAGCTTGCCAGCCAACCAGCCAGCCAGTCAGCAACCCAACAACCATGGGGAAGAAACGGAAGCCTCTGCCATCTTCTGCCAGCCCTGGCAAGAGGGACAGGGCCACCCTCCCACCCCCTGACTCTGCTTCTGCTGGGGCTTCTGCTGCCCGGGCTCAATCTTCTGGTGCTGGGACTTCTGCTGATGCTGCTTCTGGAGGTGGTGCTTCTGTTGATGCTGCTTCTGGAGGTGGTGCTTCTGCTGGTGCTTACTCTGCTGCTGGTGCTTCTGGTGCTGGTGCTTGTGCTGGTGCTTACTCTGCTGGCACTGTTCCTGGTGCTGGTGCTTGTGCTGGTGCTTACTCTGCTGGCGCTGCTCCTCGTCCTGCTGGTCCTGCTGGTGCTCCTGGTCCTGCTGGTGCTCCTGGTCCTGCTGGTGCTCCTGGTCCTGCTGGTCCTGCTCGTGCTCCTGCTCATGCTCCTGGTGCTGCTGGTGCTGCTGGTGCTGCTGGTGCTGCTGGTGCTGATGTTGGTGCTGCTGGTCCTGCTTTTGCTGCTACTGTTGTTGTTGCTGCTGCTGCTGGTGGTGGTGGTGTGGAGGAGCAGCCCCTACAACCTCGAAGCCCCTCTGATGAGGGCCCATATGGCCCTGCCAAAGGTAGGAAGAGGCAGACGCGTGAACAGGAGAGGAGGCAATACAACATAGAAGAGGAACATGAGGAGAAGGTGCTGGAGTGGCTGAGGGAGAACGAGTATCTATGGCAGAAGGGACACAGGCTCTATCGAGACACCAAAAGGAAGCAGTCTGCTTGGAGAGAGAAGGCGGAGAGCCTGGGCTACACTTCGGATGTGCTCCTTGGCTGGTGGAAGCACATGCACACCTGGTACAGGAAGCTGCACCTCAAGAAATCTGGCCAGACCGCGGTCAAGCTGATGGACAGAGAGACCTACGTGATGAGCAAGTGCGGCTTCTGGGAGGGTGAGATCCGCCACCGAGGAGCAGCCCCTCTCACAACCCTCTCTCTCAGGCAGCCTGCTGAGAGCCAGTCCTCTTTTGGCCAAGAGTCAGCTCCTGTGTCCAGGCTGGTATATGTGGAGCATGCCACGACAGAGACCCCCCCGACAGCTGTACTACCCATGGCGGAGTGCATGGAGGACCCCCTGACACAGTGGGAGAAAGAAGACGGCACTTCCACCACAGCCCAACCCACATCCACCCCAAGCTCCACCTCCACAGAAAGGCAGAGAGGCAAACCGAAGGGGCAGAGCCACACTGTCCTGCTGGAGATAAGAGACACCATCAGGAGCAGCGTAGATCTCCTCTCTCAGCTGGTACACAATGACGCGCCATCCTCCAACCGCAAGCCCTTCCTCACCTACGACAACCAGACCCTCATTAACATGTTGGAACCCCAGTACCAGATGGTGAAAGACAGGATCACCAATCTTCTTCACAACCCTCCAGACCAAGATGAACCTGCTCCCACCCAGTCCAGGCCTGCTCCTCCACCCCAGGTGATGTCACTCCCCTTTCAAGGCTTTCCACAGGCCCTACCCTACCAAGGCTACGGCTACCAGGAGGTCCAGCAGCACAGGCAGCCCTTCCCAGTCCAGGCACAGGTACATCGGATGCCACCGGTGCCACTGATGCCACCGAACCAATCGACGCCACAGATGCCACCCACGCCACAGATGCACCCACGCCACAGATGCCACCGACGCCAGTCCTCACCCAGCTGCAAACCAGACAGCCCCACTACACTGCTCCTTCCACCACCCACAGCCAAGCCCGGCCTCAGTCCATCTATCATCGGTATTGGGGCTGAGACCCCATGTCCTGGAGGAAAGGGTTCTCAACATCACGGGGCTGAGCCAGCTGTCTAAGAGCTTCCTCAACACACCGTCCCCTGTTGTCCTCTCGGGGCCAGGCACCTCAATGATGCTTCAGACCAGCAATCCAGCAGCAGCCACCTCCACAGCACCTGGACCCTTCACTCTCTGAGACTGGGCACATCTCCGAGTGACCAAGAAGAGTGCCAGAGACTGGGTGACTACCTGTTGACTTTATTTTTGCTTTGGACATTTGACTTGGGTCATTTTTCTTTTACAGCTTGTTATTAATAAAGATTATCTTTGCTTCACACACTTGCTTCATTTATTTTATTAAATAAAATCTTGGTGGAAACTTTTAGAAATGGTTTCAGCCTTTGCATGCTTGTGGGAAGGGTAAAAATAGCAGTGGCATAGGTAGGGATACTTTTGACATAGGTAATAGCTGCGGGATGGGCAGGGATACCTGTGGGATGGGCAGGGATACGTTTGGAATGGGGAATAGCTGTGGGACAGATAAACCTCCAGTGCAAGCTTAGTGGGACTCTATGGTCCACCCTCCCACGTGCAACACCTATGGCCCTTTATTATCAATAATAATGTAATCAATCATCCACACATGTCAACATAAACACAACTCTTTATTAAATGCCCTGTTTATTGTAGGCCCACCCAACATACATGGCCCAATCTCATCCGTGTGATGAGACAGGCTGAAGGAAGCACTCATTAATCATCTATCATCCTGTCTTGCCACTCCACTTCTCCAGCTGGGGAGTTGCACCAGTGTCTCAGGAGGTTGCGCTGCTTCTTCCCTTCACCTGAGGCTCTGTTGGGGCCTTGCACATCCTCAGTGTCTATCAGGTTTCGCCCTTGCCTCCATTCCCCAAGCTCCATGTCCCCATTGCCTTGTTGGAGGTCCACGAGCCTGTTTTGCAAGACTGGGTAGCGGGTGCGCATGAGATTCTACAGGATGAACAAGCTTCCACGATCCTCCTCATGGTGTCTGGGCGATGCTGCATGGTGGTTAGAAGTACCTGGAACCTGTTGGCCAGGATGCCAAAGGCGTTATCACCACCCGCCTTGCCCTGGACAGCCTGTAGTTGAAGATACTCTCTTCACAGGTGAGGCATCTGGAAGTGTAGGGCTTCATGAGGTGGGTACTGAGGGAGAAGGCGTCATCCCCCATGATGAAGTAAGGCACATCTTGCGTGTCTTTGGGCAGGGGGTCTGGATCTGGGAAGCCCATGATGAGGTTGCCTTCCAGCCCCTCCTTGAGGTCACTGGCGTTGTATACCTAGGCATCTGAAGCTGACCCATTGCCTGAAGCATCGATGTACATGAACTTGTAGTCAGCATCGACCATGGCAAAGAGGATGATGCTGAAGAAGCCCTTGGAGTTGAAATAAGTGGACCCTGACTTGGCTGGAGCTTTGCAGGCCACGTGCTTCCCATCTATGGCTCCAACGGTGTGGGGGAAGTTCTACCTCTGATACCACTGCTCTGTAACTTTCTTCCAGCCTTCTTCAGTTGAGGGGCACTGGAGGCGCTCCTCCAGGTCTTCTTCGATGATGGCCTGCACCACTTCTCTGACCACTTTGCTGATGGTGTTGTGTGGCACCCTCCAGCCGTATTGCATGCTCCTGTAGGTGGTCCCTGAGGCCAGGTGGTGCAGAGTCAGTGCCACCTTGAGCCCAGGGTCCAGGCTGGGCCGGAAGTTGGTGCTCTGCTTGGTCAACCTGGGTCTCAGCCGCTCCACAACTTCATCAAACATGGCTGGAGGCATCCTCATGAAGTTCTGGAATGCACGAGGGTCTTCGTTCCCCAGCTCCACCATCAGCTTGTTGTACAGTCCGTACTCCGCTCTTCTTCCGATCCATCTTCAGACTCAGACACTTCTTGAACGCCTCCTTTTCTTCCCGTAGAACAGTTGAAAGAGCCTGTCGATGGCTTCGCACTCTTGTAGAATGATGGTGGCTACCAAAAGGAGTGTGTTATGATCCATGGTGGACATCAATGGATGTTGTGGAAGAGCAAGAGCCAGATAAAGGCTGCAGAGGTCTGTACAGCAGGGCTGCTGGACTGAAAGTGAGATCTAGGTGAGTTGCTCCCCCTTTTTATAGGCAATATAGGTTTTCCACTATGTGTTCTTTTGCATCCTCTAGGCATCCTCTAGACATCCTTAATATCCGAGATAGGTCCCCTCTGCGAACGTTTTTTCCATTTTAAATGCTTTGTATGCGAGCTGCATCTGCTTTCATCCTTTCTACGTCCGTGCTACTTACGCCTCATCAATTTTCTGTTTACATCTGATGGTGACTTCTTATTCAGAGACTGTTCATATTGTTTTCAAGTGGATTTTCTTTGCATATCATGTTCTATAATTTCTTCTTCAGACAGATTGTTCACAAGAAGACACAATATAGCTGACATATATAGGCATATTAGCATAAGTCAGTTCAGAAGCCAGATTCACTTAACAACTGGGTTACTAACTTATCAACTGCACTGATTCACTTAACAACTGTGGAAAGAAAGGTAGCAAAACGCACTTAACAAATACCTCACTTAACAATAAAAATGTTGGGCTTAATTGTGGTTGTAAGTTGAGGACTATCTGTATTCAAAATCTGAATATTTTCAAGCCCTTAATCCATTTAAAACTTTCTATAGTCAGATCCTTATATTGCTTTTTGTTGTTTATTTTAAATTCTTAAAAATTATAAAATACATTCTATTATATTGAGGAATTAAGGAACTCACCCAGCATTTGCAATCTCAACATTCTGAAGATGTTTGTGATATAGTTAATAGGCAATTTCCAGAAATAGTTAGCAAGGAAAATGTGCAAACTTAGTTTCCTTTGAAAAACCTCTATTTGGGACCCAAGCAATTATTGTGAAATTCTCCCATCTCCTGATTCCCCATCCCTACTCTCAGAATTACCACAGCTGTCTTTCAGGCTCTGTGAGGAGCAATCAAAAGGGAAGCAGCTTGGGTGAACCTGAATCTTCTCTTTCATTGAGAGTAGGTCATAGGAGCTGATCTACTAATTGGCTCTTTATTAATGTCCACAAATGTCAGCTCTGCTTTTTTGGAGAACTGCATTCAGTCTGCCATCTTCCCCTGGAACGGTACTTCCCTTCAGTGTCTTCTCTAATTACTTCAGACATTTTGGTTGTTAACTCCTCTGCCACCAAGATTTGTAATGGTCAGGATTTCCCCTTCCTCCAGATCTAATAAGAAGCACGAAAGCCTCTTCTTATAAAAGGCAAGAGTAGTTTAACTTTGTTCTTTGCTTTCAGAACCAACAGCCTTATGCATATACTGACAATACTGTACAAGTGATTTCAGTTTCTCTTTCCCTCCATCTTCCCTCCATTGCACCACCTCTGCCCCTCCTCCAAGCTCCGTAAGCCCATGTCACACTGCCCAACGGATGCAAAAAGGACACAACAGACGAGCAAAATGTTCCATCCGTTGTTATCCGCTCTCAAAAGGGGCAAAAATTTGCATAACCAGAGCGGATAACACGGACGCAGGGAGGACGCAGGGCGGATGCAAAGCGGATGAGGAACGGAAGCCCAGCGGATGGAAGCAGATAGGAGCGGATGGCACATCCTCTAGACTTCTGGGCAGCCGCAGCAAAGCGGACGCGGAACAGATACAGCGGATGCAGAGCGGATGCACAGCGAATGAAGCGGATGCACAGAGGATGCACAGAGGATGCACAGCGGAAGCCTAATGGATGCCTGGCGTTAATTGCGCATGCGGGGAGGATGCATTGCGTCAGCCCCGCGGATATAACGGAAGCAGCTTGGAAGCAGGTCGCCATTCAGAGGAAAGACCTGCTGCCGGACGGATTGGCTGCCTTGCCTGCCCTGCCTGCATGTCTGCCTGCCAGCCTTGCTGCCAGCCTTCTGCCAGCCTTGGTGCCAGCCTGCCTGCAAGCCTTGGTTCCAGCCGGTCTGCCTGCCAGCCTTGCTCTCTGCCTGCCTGCCAGCCTTGGTGCCAGCCTCCCTGCCAGCCTTGCTACCAGCCTTGGTTCCTGCCAGCCTCCCTGCCAGCCAGCAACCCCACAACCATGCGGAAGCACAGCAAGCCTCAGCCATCTGCTGCCAGCCCTGGCAAGAGGGACAGGGCTACCATCCCGCCCCCTGGCCCTCACTCTGGTTCTGCTGGGGCTTCTGCAGCACGGGCTCGCTCTTCTGGGGCTGGCGCTTCTGCTGCTTCTGCTTCTGGAGGAGCTAATGACAAGCACTCCAGCACCAGCCACCTCCACAGCACCTGGACCCTTCACCCCTGAGACTGAGCGACCAAGAGGAGTGCCAGAGACTCTTTTTTGTTTTATAGCTTGTTGTTAATAAAGTCTATTTATGATTCACACACTTGCTTCATTTCTTTTTTTTAATAAAGTCTTGGTGGAAACTTTTAGAAATGGTTTAAGCCTTTGCATGCTTGTGGGATGGGTAAGGATAGCTTTGGGATGGGTTAGGATACCTGTGGGATAGGTAATAGCTGTGGGATGGGTTAGGATAGCAGTGGGATAGATAAACCTCCAGTGCAAGCATAGTGGGACTGTATGGTCCACCCTCCCAGGTGCCACATCTATGGCCCTTTATTATCAATAATAATGTAATAATTATCCATACATGTCAACATAAACACAACTCTTTATTAAACGCCCTGTTCATTGTAGGCCAACCAAACATACATGGCCCAATCTCATCCGTGTGATGAGACAGGCTGAAGGAAGCCTCCATTAAGCATTTACCATCCTGTCTTGCCACTCCACTGCTCCAGCTGGGGAGTTGCACCAGTGTTTCAGGAGGTTGCGCTGCTTCTTTGCCTCATGTGAGGCTCTGTTGGGGCCTTGCACATCCTCAGTGTCTATCAGGTTTCGCCCTTGCCTCCATTCCCCAGGCTCCATGTCCCCATTGCCTTGTTGGAGGTCCACGAGCCTGTTCTGCAAGACTGGGTAGCGGGTGCACATGAGATTGTGCAGGATGCAGCAAGCTTCCACGATCCTCCTCATGGTCTCTGGGTTATGCTGCATGTTGGTGAGAAGTATCTGGAACCTGTTGGTCAGGATGCCAAAGGCATTCTCCACCACCCGTCTTGCCCTGAACAGCCTGTAGTTGAAGATCCTTTCTTCATGGGTGAGGTATTTGGAGGTGTAGGGCTTCATGAGGTAGGCTGTGAGGGAGAAGGCGTCATTCCCCCATGATGAAGTAGGGCACATCTTGCTTGTCATTGGGCAGCGGGTCTGGATCTGGGAAGCCCACCATGAGGTTGCCTTCCAGCCCCTCCTTGAGGTCACTGGCATTGTATACCTGGGCATCTGAAGATGTCCCGTTGCCTGAAGCATCGATGTACATGAACTTGTAGTCAGCATCGACCATGGCGAAGAGGATGATGCTGAAGAAGCCCTTGTAGTTGTGATAAGTGGACCCCGACTTAGCTGGAGCCTTGCAGGCCACGTGCTTGCCATCTATGGCTCCAACGGTGTGTGGGAAGTTCCACTTCTGATACCACTGCTCTGCAACTTTCTTCCATCCTTCTTCAGTGGAGGGGTACTGGAGGAGCTCCTCCTTGTATTCTTCGATGATGGCCTGCACCACTTCTCTGACCACAATGCTGATGGTGTTGGGTGGCACCCTCCAGCCGTACTGCATGCTGCTGTAGGTGGTCCCGGAGGCCAGGTGGCGCAGAGTGAGTGCCAACTTGAGCCCAGGTTCCAGGCTGGGCCGGAAGTTGGTGTTTGTCTTGGTCAACCTGGGTGTCAGCCACTGCACAAGTTTGTCAAACATGGCTGGAGGCATCCTCATGAAGTTCTGGAACGCCCGAGTGTCTTCGCTCCTGAGCTCCACCATCAGCTTGTTGTACAGTCCATCCTCTGCTCTTCTGGTGAACCATCTTTGGACCCAGACTTTTTTTGGGTGCCTCCTTTTCTTCCCGTAGTGGAGTTCACAGAGCCTGTAGATGGTTTCGCACTGTTGCAGAAGGATGGTGGCTGCCAAAAGGACTGTGTTATGATCCACGGTGGATACGATTGGATGCTGTGGAAGAGCAAGAGTCAGATGAAGGCTGCAGAGGTCTGCACAGCTGGGCTGCTGGTCTGAAAGTGAGATGCAGGTAAGTTGCTCCCCCTTTTTATAGGCAGTATAGGTGTCCCTTTACATCCTCTAGGCATCCTCTAGGCATCCTGCAGATATCCTTAATATCAGAGACAGGTCCCCTCTGTGAACGTTTTTTCCGTTTTAAACGCTTTGTTTCTTTGCTGCATCCATTCTGCATCCGTTCTGCGTCTGTTCCGCTTCCTCCCTGCATCCGGGCGGATGCGAGTTGCGCGGATGCATAGCGGATGCCTAGAGGATATATCGGATGAGTAATGGATACGTAACGGATGCGTAACGGATGCGTAACGGATGCGTAACGGATGCGTAGCAGATGCGTCGTGGATGCAGAACGGACGAACTGGATACATTTTCCGCACAAAAGTTTTGGGCAGCCCAAAACCTTTGGAGCGGATGAAACGTCCATAAATGGATGCTGGATGGATAGAGAGGAAGCAAAACGGAGGCAGTGAGTACATCGCGTTTTCCAACGGATGGCAAGCTTTTTTGTCCGTTTTACATCCTCTTTTCATCTGTTGGTTCAGTGTGACATGGGCTTTAACAGGGCAGTACAACTCAAATTCACAGTTCATATTTAAACAATTCAACTCTTCCCTTCTCCTTGGTAAGCCACATTTACAAGGCTTCATCTGAAACCAGATGACAGCCATGATCTACTCCCACTACAATACAGTTCTTTCCATTTTTCCAACCCACACTAGCTTCAGGCTCATTTCTGCTTCTCTCCTTTTTCCCATTGTGTATCTCTTGGTATTTAGTTCACCCTTCACCACTTTTATCATCTTTTCCCTGAAATCACTTTCATTTCTCTGTAACTCTTTGAAGTCAATCTCTTCCCTTCCATGGACTTTTAGGAGGGTCCCAGTTCTGATTTCCTTATAGGTAACCTGTCTGCCAGGAAGCACATTATCTCTTTCCAATTATCTCTTTATCTTTAGTTCCTCCGATTAACTTTTAACATCTAAGGATTCTGTTACTTCTTTTAACTCATTCCAGTTACTGACAAGTTGATTTCCTTGCTTCTCATGACAATTCCCAACAATTTGCTCAAGATTTATCCATTTATCAATGCTACAGTAACCGTCTGGTTTACACAAGGAACCTAACACCTTGTTTTGATTCCCCCTCCTCAACTTTTTTGGTACTCACCATCTTAGTGAGTCTTATTCATCTCTGGTCTTATTAATCTCTGCCTTTTTTGTATTTATTGCTGGAGCATAAAAATTATACTTGCCCTTCTCATGGTGGTTACACATGTAGGTAACATTTTCATTACTACTGTAGAGTCCCTTTACAAACACTTCTCAGAAAATTTAGCAGTCATGGTATTAGATGTAAGGTTTTCTTGGGCAAAACTAACCTATCAAAAAATAAGAATGGATCATTAGTAAATGAATAAAAGTAAAACAGATGGTTTCATGATATCTTGGTGTGAGCTTATTTGGAGATTGCATAGAGTTCACATCACCTTACCTCAGAAATATTCTCCTAAACTTGAAGGATTCACAGAAAGAGACTGTCAAAACTATCAAGGTAGCATTGAGCCAAACTTTCCCCTGCACTGTTTTCTCTCCATTCCCATTTCTTTAAAAAAAAAGCCATTTCATAGGAATGGATAGAGAAATATTATTGCACTTATTTAGTTACAAGGTTGCTAACATGCACCTGTGACTGTTCTATCTTTCACCATGCAATTATACTTTGAGTGGTCTGCAGTTTCCTAGTTTCACACACTTCAGTTGATTTCTAAGAGGAAAATTTCTCCCACTGGGATTTCTCAGCAGTGATGCTACTGTCATCAGCACAGATAAATTCTCTTTAACTGGAGAAACTCGGAGAAAGTAGCCATCTTATTTCTCTGTCCACAAACTCAGGGCATAATTTTGAAAGACTCTTTTCACCCTACCCTAAATTCAAGAACTGGTGCATGTCCATAAAACAAAAGTTTTGATGTTCAGGGCTTTTGATTTATGGGAGTTAAAATATCAGGTTGGATGCAGTAGTCGTGTTTATATTACATGATGCAGTCACATTAGACAGGGAGTCTAGAACTCAGGATCAATGGAAGAATAGGAGATTTACAATGAAAGAACTAAAATATTTATGCAGAGTACATGGCCAAGTGCAAATTTACTGCCAGTTTCCACAGCTTTAGAGGATTTAAAAGAAATTCATAAGCTATGAATGGCAACTGGTCATGACTATATATTTTCTTGTTTACTAGAAAGTATGCCTATGAATGATATACACATGATGTACGAATATATATACACACAGAGGCACACATATATGTATACATTCCTTTATATGCTGTCAACGTCCTTAATGGCTCTGGGCCTTACCAAGATACAATAAAAGCCTCATCTGTCCACCCTCTTCATAAATAAAAGCAAGGAAAATGAGTCTCTGAGCTTCAATAATGCTTTATTTCACAAGAAAAAAAACCTAGGAAAATATGAGGTATCAGTTTCTATTGTACCCAATTCCTTTTTGCGGTTTTCTCTTGGTATCGGCCTTTGAGGAACAGAACTCAACGAGAAATCCAGCAAGACTTTCAGGATAGTTTTATATTCTTCTGATTAATTGCCTTATGATGAGTGCTTCAGGTGGTAAAGAAATGAATTAACTGAACCGGATACAGGAGCTAATTATATTTCCCTGGTAGAACTAAGGCCCCTCTTTGCACATTCATCTCCACTGTTTTTATATTATACTTTCTATAGGAAACTTATAAGTGACTATAATCTGTGTCCTAATCTTCAAACTTCATTAGCCTCTAGGATGCACTGCAATGGGGCTGCATTTGAAGACTAACTAGAAACTACAGTTGGTACAAAATGCAGTGGACTGCCTATTTGTAGATGAGATATGCTACCCTTACGTATCATCAATCTTCAGATCAGTGCAGTTTGAACCTTTAAAGCCCTTTATAGCCTAATACCAAGATATCTTTATTGAATTCCCTGAAATAGAACAAACCCACTAGACTCACTTGATTCACTTGTAATTCTTGAATTGGAATATTGAGAGTACCCCATCCCCATCTTATACATACCTTGTCCATTTGTGAGACTCACAAGAAGTAATCAAGAGGCAATAGTTTTGATTGTTTTACACTATTCATCTGCAATAAATTCCTTTTGGAAATTCAGATGGTGCTGTCACAGGTGGCCTTTAGAATGTTACTGTCGAAACTCGATCTGGGCGTGCCATACCTGGGAGAGAGGGAGACAAAGTGAGGCAGCTGCTACTTAACACAGAGCTAAGATTATAACTGGAGTGGATGGTTTCTTTTATGTTTAACTTTTTTTGGTTATACATAGGACATTGAAAACTATCAGGAGTCCTTACAAAGTTGATAGTGTATAAATATTGCAAATAAATACTAACTTATAAATTTTAAAAATAAATATGGTATTTTTAGCTTGTGAGAAATAGACCTTGCAGGATTAATGTTAACTAATCAGATTTGATCAGGTTTCCTTAATAGGCTGTGGATATGCTATGGATATATTATATCTTATTAATTTTTGTATTTATTTCAAATGAAAAACAAACAAGAGTAAAATACAAAAATAATAGAGATGGTGATACATAATTGTCAAACAGAGGGAAAAATAATAAAAAATGCTATAGAAAAAAAAAAGAAATGACAAAGAAAAAACCCTTAATATATGACATTATAATAATAGTTATAATTGTATATATGCTTGTCTAAAGCAATTATTATTCAAATACATATGTTTCTAATGTATTTATATTGAATCCATATTGAATATCTTAATTTCAAAAATGCATTTGATGAAACATCCCAGGATAATTAAGTGGGTCAAATAGCATGATAATTACATGATGCACTCCTCCTAACATTATACTTAAAAAGTGTTCATCAATACTCCCTCATCAAACAATAGAAACTTATTTCATGGGATCCCACAAAAATCTATTCTAGTTTTTTACTCTTCAATATTCTAATTAATTACTTGGAAGAGAAAGTGCAGAGAATACTTTTCAAATATGTAGATCACACAAAATTGTATGGAACAGTCAATGCTCTGGAAGAAATAAATGAAATTCATAAATATCTTGATATATTAGAACAAAAGTCTGAACATAAAAGCAAAATTCTTCACTTAAGAAACAAAAATAAAATGCAAGCCATTTGGTAGCTTCAAGATTATCAAATAATAATTTATTGCAAACTGAATAAGAACAGCAGTGTATTACAGCTATAAAAGAACAAATATATCTTAGGCCACATCAACAAAGGTATAATTTCCAAATCACAGGAAAAAATTACTTCAGTTTGCTTTGCTTTGCTCTGATCCACTTGCAAAAAAACTTTTTTTAAAAAAATCATTGCTAAGTGCAATAGAATTCTAAAAGAATGGAAGATCAAATTCTATGCAGGTTAGTGTGATGCCTGCTCTCCTGTGGTGGAACAATAGATAAAACATAAAAAGAGCTGGCTGTTTGCTGAGCAGCAGCCTTTCAGAGAAGGGAAAGGAGAACATTGCTCAATAAAGGGTGGGTGGATGGGTATGGGCGTCTGTGTGTGTGTGTGTGTGTGTTTCATGAATGCACATCCACCTATAGCAAGCACTACCATACTAAAGGAAAGATGAAAGATAGACCCATGCTGATCAAGCCTCTATTGCAAAAGACAATCTGAATCAATGCTGGTACCAACTGGAATAAAGGAGAAAGATTTAGCTTGGACTAAGGATTGTCTGAGAAGTTCTGGCAGGCTGGCAGGGAGACAGGCAGGATCATCCAAAGTTGCACTCTAGATTAAAGCACCACCAGTATTTCCAGAGTTTTTCACTAAGAATGAAGTAATGTTACTGCATGAATAGATGCCTTAGAGTTGTTTTTGTGTACCTAGCAGTTGCATAGGAAAAGCTGTTGAGCCCTTCTGCAAACCACACTGGAGAATGGGGGGGGGGATCTTTTAATTTAACCTTTTCCACTTGCTGCAGTCTCAATGAATCCCTCCCTATAAAACCAATATATTAATCCTCTGACAAAAATATTATTTTTTGTGCAGAAATGGACATATTGACATTAAAGAAGAGAGAAAAAGAAGATACAAAGTATCAAATATGGGATTTGTTTAACAAATGTTTGCATAATAGAAGTAGAAATTAGGAGCGGGAAAAGTATTATTATGTAAGCAAAGTGAAAATGTATAAATAAATTGTTTAAAAATATTATCTTATTGAAATTCCTATTAGTTACAGTTTGTTCATAAACATAATAAAAAGTAGTTTAATTTTCAAGGCAGAAACATTTTACAAACTAACACTTAACCATAACTTTGAATTGTTGCTAATTTCCCACTATGGAGATCCTCTCCAGTGAAGAAGGATTTTCATTCTCTTTGAATATGCCAAAAAAAATCCTATGTTAAATCTTTTGGCTCAATACTGCATTTAATCCAAGATCTAGTTGGCTCTAATGGTGACCAGCAATAAATACTTTTACTTCATTCATTATGTGATAAAGTGTGTGATTAAGAGGCCAACATTTGTCATTATTGTTGGTGATTTTCCTGCTGTTTGCATTCTTGGATTTAAGCAGGATAAAAAGAAATTTACTAGAGCAAGATGGCTAATCAAGTTAAGTTGCCATTGAGTTAATCTATGTCCTACAGGCCACATTAGTTCAATTTTCTTTGCATGAAGTGGAAGTGGTTTGCTGGTGCCTTCTTCCAGTAAATTTTGTTATTGTTGTTAATTTCGCAGGATGAAAACTGCAAAAATAGTATTTTCCAATATAGGGACTAGAACATAGTTCAGGAATTTCCCTTCAAAGGAATGACTTTCAATCTGATTTTATGTCAGTAATATGCAGCAAATGTCTCCAACCATACTATTCCATATACTTTTTCTATTACTAGAAACATTATTGATAGGTGGGAGAATTTTCCCTTTTCAGTTTTTGTTTTACCTCCAAATCAGGAAAAAAATTGATATTTATATTTGCCTGCTTTCCAGCATTGTCAGAACTTTTATGATAGAGTGAAAAATCTTATCATTTTCTTATCGTTCTTGCCAATGTTCAAACTTTTACCCATCTGATTTAATGGCTTTGTGAAACAGAGATATCTGGACAGAGCACAAATAACAGCAGGATTTCTTGTGAAAAACAACTTGACACAGAAATTATCTACAAACAAGCATTCATGAGGCACAGCTAGGAAGAGAAGCTATTGCAGCCCTACAAAGGTATTGCAAATCTGAGGTCACTCAAGTCTTGACATTTAATAAGATCGCTTATTATTAAATGATGCAGGCTTATATATGAATTGTGCCACAAAAAGACCTGGTTAAAAAAAACTCTTATTGTTATATTACTTTTGATAAGCACATGCTTTACATAGTATTGTACTAACATCACAGCTTTGGCTAATATTACAATTCTAATATGAATAAGTGTCATAGCTATGAAGATACCAAAAATGGTATTAGAAATCATTTCACATAATGAACAGAGTTGAATTATTCTAGAAGAGAGACAAATGTGGAGCAGGCTAATAAAATAATAAGTCAGTAAATGAAACATTGGCTATGTTTCATCAGAAAAATTATGGATGATACAAATTGGAATATTTATGCATATTCTATGTGCTTCATTAAAAGGTAATGTGGAAAAAACATGATTATTACTGTTGCTATTGCTCTTTTTTCTTTTCTTTTTTCAGTTTTGAATTATTCTGCTGAAAAATGTTAACTGAAGTTGAATGTGGAAGCTTCCTAGAAATTACAACAGCAACAACCAATTCATGCAAAAAGTATAGCTTATTAGTGTTTATATTCTGTATATTGTATGTACAGTATAGCTATTAGTGTAGCCCAAAGCAGTAGTTTTGTTTCATTCCCTAATATCTCAATAAAGTAGAAAAATTGGTACACCATGTGCTACCCTGTCACTGATTCATCATTCTTAATGTATGATGATGCCATTAGGACCATGCTATCTTGTGATGGCACCAAGTAGCTGCTAGTAGCTCTGGAAACTTTTTCTCTTCAGAATCTCTATTAAAGGAAGACAGGAGGAATGGAAATCAGATATCAGTTATCTAAAAATAAATTCAGATAATAGTGGCTGGTGTTATAAGTGATTAAGAGTTGTTGGTCAGCTCATTTTAGTCCCTGTAGGCTGAACAACTGCAACTATTATCTCAGACTAAGATCCAATGATTCAGATAACTTTTTTTTCTGTTTGAATAGAAGACCACTCTACTAGATTACAAGCAAATGTTCAACTAAATTTACAGTGTTGAAAGCAGTTCTTTAGAGGCACATGCAGAAATATCATTGTAGTTTATGTATATTTGTGTGTATGTTTGTTATTTACATCACCAGAATGGCCTGATAACCTCAATTTTCTCTTCCTTCCTCTGATGTTGAACTTATTTCATTTCCAGTCATAATTTATATCTGTCAGCTACAAAATATGTAAGATACTGGAAGAGAGTCAGAATAATGTTTCATTATGCCAGTAGTTCTTTTTACAGCAGGATAGCTCTTGCTAAGGATGGCTAATGAGAAAAGATTTCATTGAAATCAAACTCCTCGATATAATATATCACACACTTTCAGGAAATGCATTGCTTTTGAAGCACTTTGAAGTAAATAATTTATTTTTTAAAAAAATAGAAACAATAATCAGAATAAGAGATGTGTACAATATTCTATAAAATAACATAGGCAATTCTGCAAGTAAAAAAAATGATTTAGAGCACCCTTCTTTTGTCTGGTCTTATAGTTTTGGATTATCATTACATATCCCATCATCCCATTCCCCCCTTCATCTCCTATCTCAACTAATATCAAAATGGTCACAGGTGTTGGGAGCATATGTATAATACTTTAAAAGGCACCAGATTGGAGGAAACTGATTTTTTATTTGTAACAAAAGTGTAAATAAGAAAAAAACACATCAGCAAACAATTTCCAGTTCTAATACCAATATTATACTTATATTACATTATACATTAAGCAAAACATTCAATAATGAATGAATAGATCGAACTATAAGATACCTGAAGATCAAAATAACAGAATCAAAAAGGGAAGTTTACAACAAACAAAACCATCATAAGTAGGTTAAGCCCATGTCACACTGAACCAACGGATGCAAAGAGGATGTAAAATGGACAAAAAAGCTTGCCATCCGTTGGTTAACGCGATGTATCCGTTCTGTACTCACTGCCTCCGTTTTGCTTCCTCTCTATCCGTCCAGCATCCGTTTATGGACGTTTCATCTGCTCCGAAAGTTTTGGGCTGCCTAAAACTTTTGCGTGGAAAATGTATCCAGTTCGTCCGTTCTGCATCCGCTACGCATCCGCTACGCATCCATTACACATCCGTTACACATCCGCTATATCTGCTTGGCGTCCGCTGCTCATCCGCGCAACTCGCATCTGCCCGGACGTAGGGAGGAAGGGGAATGGATGCGGAACAGATGCAGAACGGATGCAGAATGGATGCAGCACTGAAACAAAGCGTTTAAAGCGGAAAAAACGTTCACAGAGGGGATCTATCTCGGATGTTAAGGATGTCTAGAGGATGCCTAGAGGATGCCTAGAGGATGCCTAGAGGATGCAAAGGGACACCTATACTGCTTATAAAAAGGGGGAGCAACTCGTCTGCATCTCACTTTCAGACCAGCAGCCCACCTGTGCAGACCTCTGCAGCCTTCATCTGACTCTTGCTCTTCCACAGCATCCAGTCATGTCCACCGTGGATCGTACCACAGTCCTTTTGGCAGCCACCATCCTTCTGCAACAGTACGAAGCCATCTACAGGCTCTGTGAACTCTACTATGGGAAGAAAAAGAGGCGGCCAAGAAGCATCTGGGTCCGAAAATGGATCGGGAGAAGAGCAGAGTACGGACTGTACAACAAGCTGATGGTGGAGCTCAGGAACGAAGACACTCGGGCGTTCCAGAACTTCATGAGGATGCCTCCAGTCATGTTTGACGAAGTTGTGCAGCACCTGACACCCAGGTTGACCAAGGCAAACACCAACTTCCGGCCCAGCCTGGAACCTAGGCTCAAGGTGGCACTCACTCTGCGCCACCTTGACTCAGGGACCACCTACAAAAGCATGCAGTACGGCTGGAGGATGCCACACAACACCATCAGCATTGTGGTCAGAGAAGTGGTGAAGGCCATCATCGAAGAATACAAGGAGGAGCTCCTCCAGTGCCCCTCCACTAAAGAAGGATGGAAGAAAGTTGCAGAGCAGTGGTATCAGAGGTGGAACTTCCCCCACACCGTTGGAGCCATCGATGGCAAGCACGTGGACTGCAAAGTTCCAGCCAAGTCGGGGTCCACTTATCACAACTACAAGGGCTTCTTCAGCATCATCCTCTTCACCATGGTCAATGCTGACTACAAGTTCATGTCCATCGATGCTTCAGGCTACAGCTCATCTTCAGATGCCCAGGTATACAACGCCAGTCACCTCAAGGAGAGATAGAAGGCAACCTCATCGTGGGCTTCCCAGATCCAGACCCCCTACCCAATGACACGCAAGATGTGCCCTACTTCATCGTGGGGATGATGGCTTCTCCCTCAGAACCTACCTCATGAAGCTCTACACTTCCAGACTCCTCACCAGTGAAGAGAGGATCTTCAACTACAGGCTGTCCAGGGCAAGGCGGGTGGTGGAGAACGCCTTTGGCATCCTGGCCAACAGGTTCCAGGTACTTCTCACCACCATGCAGCATCACCCAGAGACCGTGAGGAGGATCATGGAAGCTTGCTGCATCCTGCACAATCTCATGCGCACCCGCTACCCAGTCTTGCAGAACAGGCTCGTGGACTGTCAACAAGGCAATGGGGGACATGGAGCCTGGTGAATGGGGGCAAGGGCGAAACCTGATAGACACTCAGGATGTGCAAGGCCACAACAGAGCCTCATGGGAAGGGAAGAAGCAGCGCAACCTCCTGAAACACTGGCGCAACTCCCCAGCTGGAGCGGTGGAGTGGCAAGACAGGATGGTAGATGCTTAATGGATGCTTCCTTCACCCTGTCTCATCACACGGATGAGATTGGGCCATGTATGTTGGGTGGGCCTACAATAAACAGGGCGTTTAATAAAGAGTTGTGTTTATGTTGACATGTGTGGATGATTGATTACATTATTACTGATAATAAAGGGCCATAGGTGTGGCACCTGGGAGGGTATCTGTGATGCCTAGCGGATATAGCGGATGCGTAACGGATGCGTAGCGGATGCATAGCGGATGCATAGTGGATGCAGAATGGACGAACTGGATACATTTTCCGCGCAAAAGTTTTGGGCAGCTCAAAACTTTCGGAGCGGATGAAACGTCAATAAACGGATGCTGGACGGATAGAAAGGAAGCAAAACGGAGGCAGTGAGCACATCACATTTTCCAATGGATGGCAAGCTTTTTTGTCCGTTTTACATCCTCTTTGCATCCGTTGGTTCAGTGTGACATGGATAATTTATGGATAATTACAACAACCATTGCGAGTGCAGTGCACTCACCACCATAGACTGTCAGACTTCTAAATGTGGCCTAGCGACCAAAATTGCCAATCTGACCCCAGACAGTCAATTGGTGTTCCCAACAAGAGTATGCAGAAAAAAAGAATATTTTAAGCAGATACATGATGGAATATTTAGATTTATTGGATTCAAAATATTTCAATTTTCTTAGGGGATACCTAAAATCAGACTAAACAAATGAAGGTAGGCTACTGGGGAAAGAATGGAGAAAGGGAAGGAGGAAGTGAGGCCAAGGTTTCTTAGACTATAAAGTCTCGTAAAACTGCACTCTGAACTAGCAGGCCATTACAATGGGCCTCATAGCATAAATGACTTGACTAAAGCCCATGTCACACTGGCCAACGGATGCAAAACGGACACAACAGATGAGCAAAATGTTCCATCCGTTGTTATCCGCTCTCAAAAGGGGCAAAAATTTGCATAACCGGAGCGGATAACACGGATGTGGGGAGGACGCAGGGCGGATGGAAAGCGGGTGTGGAACGGAAGCCCAGTGGATGGAAGTGGATGGGAGCAGATGGCACATCCGCTAGGCTTCCGGGGGGCCACAGCAATGCAGACGCGGAACAGATACAGCGGATGCAGAGCGGACGCCGAACGGATGAAGCGGATGCAGAGCGGAAGCCTAGCGGATAAAGTGGATGCACAGCGGAAGCCCAGCGGATGCACAGCGGAAGCGGAACGGATGCCGAGCATTAATTGCGCATGCGGGGGGGGAAGTATTATGTAAGGCCCCCAGATATAAAGGGAAGCAGCTCGCACGTGGCCAGCATTCCGAGGAAAGACCTGCTACTGGACACTTCGAGTTCCTTGCCTGCCCTGCCAGCCTGCCTTCCAGCCAGCCTTGGTACCTGCCTGCCTGCCTGCCTTCCTGCCAGGCTTCCTGCCAGGCTTCCTGCCAGCCTTCTTGCCAGCCTTCCTGCCAGCCTTGGTGCCTGCCAGCCTCCCTGCCAGCCAGCAACCCCACAACCATGGGGAGGAAGCGAAAGCCTCAGCAACGTGCCGCCATCCCTGGCAAGAGGGACAGGGCCAACCTCCCGCATGAGATTGGGCCATGTATGTTTGGTTGGCCTACAATGAGCAGGACGTTTAATAAAGAGTTGTGTTTATGTTGACATGTGTGGATAATTATTACATTATTATTGATAATAAAGGGCCATAGGTGTGGCACCTGGGAGGGTGGACCATGCAGTCCCACTATGCTTACACTGGAGGTTTATCTATCCCACTGCTATCCTAACCCATCCCACAGCTATTACCCATCCCACAGGTATCCTAACCCATCCCAAAGCTATCCTTACCCATCCCACAAGCATGCAAAGGCTTAATCCATTTCTAAAAGTTTCCACCAAGACTTTATTAAAAAAAAGAAATGAAGCAAGTGTGTGAATCATAAATAGACTTTATTAACAACAAGCTATAAAACAAAAATGAGTCTCTGGCACTCCTCTTAGTCGCTCAGTCTCAGGGGTGAAGGGTCCAGGTGCTGTGGAGGTGGCTGGTGCTGGAGTGCTTGTCTGATCCCCTTTCCATCCACCCTGCGTCTTCCCCGTGTTCATGTTATCCGCTCCAGTTATGCAAATTTTTGCGCCTTTTGAGAGCGGATAACAACAGATGGAACATTTTTCTCGTCCGTTGTGTCCTTTTTGCATCCGTTGGGCAGTGTGACATGGGCTTAAAGTAGTTGTCATAGACATGGCTAGTCACAATACAATCATTTAGAGAAAGTGAAAGTAATTTCCTGTGATATTTCTCCTATCCCTGTGGTATCTTCATCAATACAAAGGCATTCTTGCAAATAAGGGGTGTGTGTGTGTGTTTGTGTATGTGTGTATGTGTACACACATCCACTCTTAATTTACTCCTTGCCTTAATATGCTCATGGTTATTGAGACATTAAATACATATGAAGAAATTAACTTCTATATTAAAGTCTCATGTTAATATTTTTCTGTTCAGCCCAAAAAACAATAATTCAGAGCTGAAGCTGGCTTTTTTAACTCATTTTAAATTCAAGCCAGCATATTTCTTGAAGCAAATAGAACTCAATTTTACACTATTTAAATGTCTCCAATTATAAAACATAAGATTGGATTTATGCTCTGAATAATGCTATTTTGGATTAATAAACTGAATGCTATTATAACCCTCTGATAAGAATAGAAATATTTTGTAATGCCACTACATTTGGCTTTAACTTTTATTATCTTTATAGTCTACAATAGCCAAGAAAGAAAGTGAAAGGTATGTATCTTTTTCTGCCAGACAATATGCACAGTGCAGAGAAATTGGGCTTCATAGCATAGATCATTTTGCTTTAACAGAGTTGGAAAGAATGTACAACAGCTCGCCAAGCCAACTCACCACAGCAATTTGCTGTGTCCAACTTGCCATGGCAAATTACCATGGAACTCACCATGGCCATCTCATCATGGGACAAGGGTTATATTAATTTTGAAGAAATAGTGGAATAGAATCATTAAAAAAAAAATTAAATATTTTAAGTTATTTTAAATAATTAGATTAAATTGTTGGATTGTCCCACGGTAAGTTGTCTCATGGTGAGTTGGCCATGGTGAGTTGTCCAATTCCAGCTGGAAATGTTCAGTAATTTAGAGAAATTACTGATCTTGAGAGCATAGCTGACAATCACAGCAGAATAAAGAAACAGTGAGTAGACTGACTCTTTACGAGGACTTGGGATCACCCAGAATTATCCAGTAATCTTGAGAAGTCTACAAGACAGCAGGGTCTGGTAGCTTTATTGATCTGGGAGATGAGAAAAAGCATCTTAGCAAAAAGTGTGGTGGATTTTTATGGACACAGGATTCATATACTTCCTTTTCCAATTACTTTTGGAAATTACTTGTTAACTGCTTTCAGCTATTATGAACTTTGGAATTACATGTTTTATGGCACTATTAAGAGTTTCCATCAATCTTTAGCAAAAGACATTTTAAATACAACTTTAAAATGTTATTTATTTAAAAAATATTTTTAAAGAGCAAAAGAGTAATTGGGACTTTGATTTTAGGAAATTATGAATGAATTAAAGGTCTAGATGAATTTGAAATAAGATTTTTGAAATTAATCAACACAATTCTTTCCATGGGATCATGCTGTTGTTTTGAATTCTTCAAAACAATGTAGGATGGGACTTTGAAGAGTATACACTAGAGGGAATCAGAAAAAACTAAAAATTACAATTAAAGGGAAATAATTAAATTTGACTTACCAGTACAGATTTGAGCAAAATGCTTTTAACATTGGAAGCATTGAAGGATATATGGCACATATATCCTTGATGATATAAACAGTGGACCAAGAATATCCCAAAGGTGCTTTTTCAAGAGGAAGTGGGGCTTTCTTGTTTTTCTTTGAAGATGTTTCACTTCTCATAAGGCCCGGTCCCACTGCACTTACGGATGCAGAGGATGTAAAACATTAAAAAAAGCTTGCCATCCATTGGAAAGCCCTATGCATCCGTTGTGTACTCACTGCATACATGTTTCATACGCTCTATCCGTCGAGCATCTGTCCACTGCGATTTCATCCGCACAAGAAGTTTTGAGCTGTACAAAACTTTGTGTACGGATGAACTTTCCGCCACGTACGATGTACATCCACGACATATACAGGCAACAAACGTTCTATGTCTGTTATCATCCATTAAACGTCCACTGCATCCTCTCTTCATCCTCTGGCCATCCCCTAAATTCACATCCGCTGCAGCTGAAAACTGAAAGAGGGAGGAAACAAAAGGGACACGGAAGGTCTACAAAGTGTTAGTAGCATGGAAATAGAAGGACAAATCATTTGTATCTGGGATGTATCTCATATATTTAGGATGTCTGCAGTATGTCTAGTGTATGTAGAAGGACTCCTAGAGGACAACTGGTGTTTTCTATAAAAAGGGGGAGAAAATCATCTGGCTCGCTTGGATGGTGGACCATACAGTCCCACTATGGTTCCACTGGAGGTTTATCTATCCCACAAGCATACAAAGCCTTAACCATTTTTTCAAAGTTTTCACCAACACTTTATTAAGTAAAAGAAATGAACCAAGTAAAGCCCATGTCACACTGAACCAACGGATGCAAAGAGGATGTAAAACGGACAAAAAAGCTTGCCATCCGTTCGAAAACGCGATGTACTCACTGCCTCCGTTTGGCTTCCTCTCTATCTGTCCAGCATCCATTTATTGATGTTTCATCCACTTCGAAAGTTTTGGGCTGCCTAAAACTTTTGCGCGGAAAATGTATCCAGTTTGTTCGTTCTGCATCTGCTACGCATCTGCTACGCATCCGCTACGCATCCATTACGCATCCGTGATGCATCTGCTATATCTGCTAGGCATCCGCTGCGCATCCGCACAACTCGCATCCACCCGGACGCAGGGAGGAAGCAGAACGGATGCAGAACAGATGCAGAACGGATGCCTAGTGGATGCAGAATGGAAACAAAGCGTTTAAAATGGAAAAAACGTTCGCAGAGGGGACCTATCCCATTACCCATTAAGGATGTCTAGAGGATGCCTAGAGGATCCCCAGAGGATGCAAAGGGACACCTATACTGCCCATAAAAAGGGGGAGCAACTCATCTGCATCTCACTTTCAGACCAGCAGCCTAGCTGTGCAGACCTCTGCAGCCTTCATCTGACTCTTCCTCTTCCACAGCATCCAGTCATGTCCACCGTGGATTGTGACAAGTCCTTTCGGCAGCCACCATCCTTCTGCAACAGTGCGAAACCATCTACAGGCTCTGTGAACTCTACTACGGGAAGAAAAGGAGGCATCCAAAAAAAGTCTGGGTCCAAAGATGGTTCACCAGAAGAGCAGAGGACGGACTGTACAACAAGATGATGGTGGAGCTCAGGAACGAAGACACTCGGGCATTCCAGAACTTCATAAGGATGCCTCCAGCCATGTTTGACGAAGTTGTGCAGTGCCTGACACCCAGGTTGACCAAGACAAACACCAACTTCCCACCCAGCCTGGAACCTGGGCTCAAGGTGGCACTCACTCTGCACCACCTGGCCTCAGGGACCACCTACAGGAGCATGCAGTACGGCTGGAGGGTGCCACCCAGCACCATCAGCTTTGTTGTCAGAGAAGTGGTGCAGGCCATCATCGAAGAATACAAGGAGGAGCTCCTCCAGTGCCCCTCCACTGAAGAAGGATGGAAGAAAGTTGCAGAGCAGTGGTATCAGAAGTGGAACTTCCCACACACCGTTGGAGCCATTGATGGCAAGCACGTGGCCTGCAAAGCGCCAGCCAAGTCGGGGTCCACTTATCACAACTACAAGGGCTTCTTCAGCATCATCCTCTTCGCCATGGTCAATGCTGAGTACAAGTTCATGTACATCGATGCTTCAGGGAGGGGCTGGAAGGCAACCTCATCGTGGGCTTCCCAGATCCAGACCTGCTGCCCAACGACAAGCAAGATGTGCCCTACTTCATCGTGGGGGATGACGCCTTCTCCCTCACAACCTACCTAATGAAGCCCTCCATCTCCAAATACCTCACCCGTGAAGAGAGGATCTTCAACTACAGGCTGTCCAGGGCAAGGTGGGTGGTGGAGAACGCCTTTGGCATCCTGGCCAACAGGTTCCAGGTACTTCTCATCAACATGCAGCATGGCCCAGAGACCATGAGGAGGATCGTGGAAGCTTGCTGCATCCTGCACAATCTCATGCGCACCCGCTACCCAGTCTTGCAGAACAGGCTTGTGGACCGTCAACAAGGCAATGGGGACATGGAGCCTGGGGAATGGAGGCAAGGGCAAAACCTGATAGACACTGAGGATGTGCAAGGCCCCAACAGAGCCTCACGTGAGCCGAAGAAGCAGTGCAACCTCCTGAAACACTGGTGCAACTCCCCAGCTGGAGCAGTGGAGTGGCAAGACAGGATGGTAAATGCTTAATGGATGCTTCCTTCAGCCTGTCTCATCACACGGATGAGACTGGGCCATGTATGTTTGGTTGGGCTACAATGAACAGGGTGTTTAATAAAGAGTTGTGTTTATGTTGACATGTGTGGATGATTGATTATATCGTTATTGATAATAAAGGGCCATAGGTGTGGCACCTGGGAGGGTGGACCATACAGTCCCACTATGCTTACACTGGAGGTTTATCTATCCCACAGCTATTACCCATCCCAAAGGTATCCCTGCCCATCCCACAGGTATCCCTGCCCATCCCACAGCTATCTTAACCCAACCCACAAGCATGCAAATGCTTAAACCATTTCTCAAAGTTTCCAGCAAGACTTTATTAAAAAAAAGAAATGAAGCAAGTGTGTGAATCAAAACTAGACTTTATTAACAACAAGCTAGAAGACAAAAATGAGTCTCTGGCACTCCTCTTGGTCGCTCAGTCTCAGGGGTGAAGGGTGCAGGTGCTGTGGAGGTGGCTGGTGCTGGAGTGCTTGTCATCAGCTCCTCCAGAAGCAGAAGCAGCAGAAGCGCCAGCCCCAGAAGAGCGAACCCGTGCTGCAGAAGCCCCAGCAGAACCAGAGTGAGGGCCAGGGGGTGGGATGGTAGCCCTGTCCCTCTTGCCAGGGCTGGCAGCAGATGGCTGAGGCTTGCTGTGCTTTAGCATGGTTGTGGGGTTGCTGGCTGGCAGGGAGGCTGGCAGAAACCCAGGCTGGCAGCAAGGCTTGCAGGCAGACATGCAGGCAGGGCAGGCAAGGCAGCCAATCCTTCCAGCAGCAGGTCTTTCCTCTGAATGGCGACCTGCTTCCGAGCTGCTTCTGTTATATCCGCGGGGCTGATGCAATGCATCCTCCCCGCATGCGCAATTAACGCCAGGCATCTGCTAGGCTTCCGCTGTGCATCCGCTGTGCATCCGCTGTGCATCCGCTGTGCATCCGCTGTGCATCTGCTTCATCCGCTCGGTGTCCGTTCTGCATCCGCTGTATCTGTTCCGCGTCCGCTTCGCTGAGGCCCCCCAGAAGCCCAGCGGATGTGCCATCTGCTCCCATCTGCTTCCATCCGCTGGGTTTCCGTTCCGCATCCACTTTGCATCTGCCCTGTGTCCTCCCCGCGTCCGTGTTATCTGCTCTGGTTATGCAAATTTTTGCCCCTTTTGAGAGCGGATAACAACGGATGGAACATTTTGCTCGTCCGCTGTGTCCTTTTTGCATCCACTGGCCAGTGTGACATGGGCTTAAATGAAGTGTCTTAAGCAAAGATAAACTTTACTGACTTTCTTAGGTGAACTTTATGACTTTATTAAATAAGCAAAATGAACCAAGTAAACTGTATTAAGTGTCTTAAGCAAAGATAAACTTTATTAAACAAGTAAACAACTCAGTCTCTGAGACTCAGTCTTCTGAGCCACTCTGAGTCATGTCCATGTCTCATGTCTCAGCTGTGAAGTGGGCAGTGACTGTGGATGTGGCTGTGGCTTGAGTGCTGGTCTGAGGTGCCATTGGGATGCTTGGCCCCGAGAATACAACAGGGGATGTTGTGTTCCGGAAGCTATCTGAGAGCTGACTCAGTCCCGTGAGGTTGAGAGGCCCTTCATCAAGGACTTGAGATGTCAGGCTCAATACTGATAACAGATTGTCCATTGATGGGCTTGGCTGTGGGGTGGAGGAAGGGTTGGGAGGAGTGTAGTGGGGCTGTCTGATCTGCAGCTGGGTGACAGACTGGTGTCTGTGGCGTCCGATGAACCTGGGCCTGGACTGGGAAGTTTTGCTTGTGCTGTGGGAAATCCTGGTAGTCATAGCCTTGGTAGGTGAGGGGCTGTTAAAAACTGTGGAGGGGCTGTGACATCACCTGGGGTGGAGGAGCATCCCTGAACTGGGTAGGAGCAGCTTCATCTGGGCCTTGAGGATTGTTCAGAAGTGCTGCGATCTTCTGCTTCATCACCTGGTACTGGGCCTCGGGCAGGTCCCTCAGGGTCTGGTTCACGTAGATGATGAAGGTGTTCCGGCCTGAGAATGCTCTGTCCAAGTGGACCAGCTGAGAGAGAAGTTCTGTGCTGGTCTTCATTGTGTCCCTGATCTCCAAGAGCACACTGTGGTCCTGGCCCTCCAGTCTGGCTCTCTGCCTGCGTCCTGTTGAGCTGGGGGTGGGGGTGGGGAGTGGGTTGGCCTCTGGTGGCTGCTGCTTCTTCCTCCATTTGTGACAGCAGGGCGTCATCCTCCACGGGATCCTCCAAGTCCACCGGCATGGGGAGTGCAGCTGTCAGGGGGGTCTCTGCTGTGGGGCCCTCTGAAGACACCTGCCTGGACAGGGTAGATGGCTCCTGGCTGGAAGAGGACTGGCTGTCTGTGGGCTGTCTGAGGGAGAGGGGTCTCAGAGGAGCTGCTCCTCGGTGGCGGATCTCACCCTCTATGAAACTGCACTTGGCCATGACGTACATCTCCTGGTCAGTGAGCTTGACAACGGCCTGCCTGGATTTCTTGAGATGTAGCTTGCCATACCAGGTGTGCATGTGCTTCCACCATCCAAGGAGTACTTCTGAAGTGTACCCTAGGCTCTCTGCCTTGTCTCTCCAAGCTGCCTGCTTCTTCTTGGTGTCCCAATACAGTCTGTGGCCCTTTCTCCACAGGTACTTGTTCTCCCTCAGCCATTCCAGCACCTCATTCTCATGCTCCTTGGAAACCGTGTACTGTTTCCTCTCTCCCTACTCCTTCCCTTGCCTCTTCCTCCCTCTGGCAGGGGCTTCAGCAGGGCCTTCAGGGCCTTCAGCATCAGGGCCTTCTGGAGATTTGTTCAGGGCCTTCAGTGGCTTGAGCAGCAGGGCCTTCAGCAGCAGGGCTTTGAGGGCCTTGAGGGCCTTGGGGCTGGTCCACCACAGTAGCAGCAGCAGAAACAGCTTCAGAGTCAGTGCCAGAGGGTGGGATGCTGGTTCTGCCCTTCTTCACCTTGCCAGGGCTTGAACGAGTAGGCACGGACTTCCTCTTCTTGCCTGACTGACGAACCATGGTGTTCCTGCAAGATGTATCTGGCAGCACGTCTTTCCCCTGTATGCTGATTGCATGCTGCATCCTTTTATATCCATGGAGTGGACGCAATTCATACCCCCCACATGCATTGTGAATGCTTTGCATCCGATATCCATCCGCGCGGCATCCCCTTTGTTTCCTATAGGCATATGTGATGCATCCACTTCATCCGCTATGCATCCAGCCCTTCTGCTGTGCGTCCGCTTCAAAATTCTCCCCAGAACCCCTTCGGAGGTGTCATCTGCTTCCATCCGCTTTCATCCACTAGGCTTCCAATGAACATCCATTTAACATCCCCGCTACATACTACCCACGTCCGTTCTTTTCCATTCTGTTTATGCAAATTTTTGCCACTTTTTGGAGCGGATGAAAACAGATGGAGCCACCCTCAAAATTTTGCTCATCCGCTGTGTCCTTTCTGCATATGTTTTGCGTCCATCGGCCAGTAGGACCTAGCCTTTAGAAGCTTCTTCAGCTCTGACTGGGTGGTAGGGAATGAAAGGACTTATACTCCTTGCAGCTGGTCATTTGCATTCTTTTAAAGAGTCATGATTCTCTAAAATGACTAGCTGCAAGGAGTATAAATAAAGAAAAAATGAAAAGAAATAAAGTTTTAGGACATTATTTGATGGATGAAAGATTAAGACTGTTAAAAGTGAAAAGAAAGAATATAAAGTTGGTCTATTTCATCAATATTAAAATATATAAGTTTTATCTCTGGTAACCTTTAATGAACTTTTTCTGCTCAGGACCCAAATGATGAGGCTTTAAGAATTTGTTCATAGCTAGGGTTAGAATATGGGAAGAAAATATCATTGTTGCATGTAAAGAAATGATAAGTTATTGTTTATACTTGTGAGGAGGGAAGTTATTTCTCTCTATATTTCTTTTTTCCCCTTTACTATATTCTTTGTTTTTTCTTTCCCATTTTTTCCTATTTTATTTTTTCCACATTTTCTGTTTCTTTTCTTTCTTTTCTTTTTTTTTCAGTTTCTATCTTTTTAATTTAACACTTAATAAAATTAGCATACAAATATTAATTTAGAGAAACAAACTATAATTTACTGTTTTACCCAGACAAGACAGAAGACTGATAAAACCTCATTCACAGAAAACAATTTCAATAGTGGCAAGAAATATGTGAGGCAAAGAATGCCAAATGATTGCTTATCACAATTGGTTTTGCAAAAAAACCATAATTGAACTTCAACTAGTTGCATACAATTATGTGCATATAGCAATAGCACTTAGACTTATATACCACTTTATAGTGCTTTACAGCCCTCTCTAAGAGGTTTAAAGAGTCAGCATATTGCCCCCAACAATCTGAGTCCTCATTTTACCCACCTCAGAAGGATGGAAGGCTGAATCAACCTGGAGCCTGGTGGGATTTGAACTGCCAAATTGTAGGCAGCTGGCTGAAGAAATGACTTGCAGTACTGCACTTTAGCTACTGTGCCACAGAGATTCCTATATACCCCATTCTGTTGACTAACAGTTGTATGCCATTAAATTGGTGAACATCTGGCAATGACATAGATACAGATTATCTGTCCCCAACCTGGCCCTTCAAATATTCCAATGGTGTACCCATCAGAACTATAATCAAATCCATTCTCCCTGCTGATGGACATTCTTTATTCTTTCTTCCCACCTTTCCCAACATTACATCTTTCTCCAGAGAACTAGGGTTTTTTTTTGCATGAGGTGCCCAAAATATGGTAATTTGAGCCTAGGGATTTGCACTTCAACTGACAACTTTTCATAGATTTGTTCTTTTACCCATGTGTTTGTTTCCTTGGATATCCATGCTATTATCAGGAGTTTTCAGAAGTTCCATGATCTTTCTGCCCTGCCTGTTCAAAGTCTAGTCCTTGCAGTTAGTTTAATATTTTAGCATGTACCTGAAATAAAATACAAAGGCTCAATCCTTTTGTACAGCTCATGTTTGCTTGCAATGTGAGTTTGGATAGATACTTTTTAGCTCTTGCGCTGAGCTATTCGAGCTACTTCAACGATTTCATTTGGAAATAGAGAGGTGCTGCCATGACATAAGTACAGCCAGGCAAGCGAGTGGGCACTTTGGAGTATGTATTACATAATACATTGTAGAGATGTGGAATTATACTTAATACTTGCACCATTTGTACAAGAATATTTTCGGTGTTTCAATAGATTAAAACAGACAGGGATATATTGTCACTTAAATAGGTGAATTTTACATTATATGATGTGTTTCTAGGCTTCAACGTTTTGGATAAATTGCTTTTAAATTATTAATTCATATTTACTAGTTGGAACAAATATATTTGCATATGTTTTCTCTCCAATGTTCTGGTTCTCCAATGTCCATTTTGACACTATCTTAGAAGAATATTATGTTTTTTTTACTTTTAATTAATAACTTTTAATTAATAATTAATTACTTTTACTTTTAATTAATAATACCAAAGAGGCTTTAGCACTGTTATACCAATGTTTAATATCAGTCATGGAATGGACATACATACATATACAGTATTTATCACAATAATCCCTCTCAGAGTAAGAAGCATTACATAAAATGCAAAAAAAAAAAAAAAAAGGAATAAGATACAGTATAACTAAGCAAAGAAATTAAAAGTATGAGACAAAACAAATAAATATAGCTAAATCTAGTTTCTGCCAAACATACTTCCTATATCTTTCCATAGTTTCATCTTTGCAATCTTCCTTGCTTCCTACATGTCCCTCTGCTTCTTCACACAATACTTTGTTTTCCAAACTGATCACTTCTTTTTTGAAGATCTTATTAATTCCAACCATTTTTTTTCCGTCATTCCTTTCCTCACATGCATTCTTCCTTTATCTGTCCATTCTGCAATCACTGTTCTCTCGATATATGTTCAAAGCATCTCAACCTATATATCAAACCTATGTATCATACACAATTATTTTGTTGTGTTCCCAAGTTTTCAAATCCTTTTCCCTTATGCTCCCTTTTTATTTATATTCTTTCAGGAGTATTTTATACTCTTTCAATCTACTTTCTAATACTTTGGCATACTTTCACTCAGTGACCATCATTTCAGTTCTGATTTATTTTATTTTTCCCTCTTTCTTCTGTATCTATTTTTTTCCTTGGATTCGGTCTTGACTGTACCTTTCCTCATTCTTCTATCATATACTAATTTTCCTCAGCCATTCATCATGGTTTTTCACTTATATTCATTCATTTCCCATACATACATAACATATTATTGTTTAAGCGTAAACCAATATTCAAAATTTCTCTAAGCAGATATTCACCAGTCAGCATTCTCATTAACTCTAGGGTCTCCTAATTGCTCAGTCACTTTTTCTGTACTCTCTTGTCTTGTTCTCACTCATCCCTGTTTGCTTTCCAGTGCAATAATCAATTTAGAATATTATACAGTTTCTCCAAAAGCTTGTTTCTGGTTCTTCCATTATTGCCATTCACTGAAGTATAACATGCAACTATTACCATAGCCTACAGCATACAAAACAAATTTATAATTTCTGATTTACATTTTGCATTTTTTTTGTGCATTATTAAAGCCACACCTTGTGTTCTCTTCAAGTATTCATCAATGCCACTGCCTAATATCCACTTTCAAACACATTTATTCCAGCTTTTCACATTTTTTTGAGATTCAGAAATACACATTTGTTTTATTTTCTTTCACTCATTTGCTAATTCATGTTATTTATAGACATGATAGCAGTCTTCCAATATTTGAGGGCCTGCCACAGGGAGGAAGGGGTCAAGCTATTTTCTAAAGCACCTGTAGGCCAGACAAGGAATAATGGATGGAAACTGAACAAGGAGAAATTTAACCTGGAAATAAGGAGAAACTTTCTGACAGTGAGAACAATCAACCAATGGAGCAGCTTGCCCTCAGAAATTGTGGGAGTGCCATCACTTGAGACTTTCAAGAAGAGATTGGACTGCCATTTATCAGAAATTGTGTAGGATCTCCCGCTTGGATGGAGGGTTGGACTAGATGACCTACAAGGTCCCTTCCAACTCTGATTATCTATTAAATCTGTTCAATCTGTTATTCCTTTTATTTTCCAAATTAGTCTTCTATATCTCACATTCATAACCAAGGGAAACTGAAAGTATTCACTGACCTTCACTCAGATCATGGTTTTAATCAATTGAAGTTTTCACATAACACTTTGTAGTAATATAGAAAATGGGTAGACTTAATTGTATTTGTATCATAAGCAGCATCTCTTACTAATATTAGAAAGAATAAGCAACAGGTACAAGAAAAACAAAAGTTTTATTCAGGTATACCAGAGGCTGTCTTGCAAACCTGAGGCTTGTAATGTAGAGATGTACAGTGAAGCATATGCAATGTACAGATACATAATCAAGGGAACTAATCTTCTAATGTCCAACATTACAATTAACATTTGGAGAAAGACTGAAAGTTAATTGAGTAGTGTGTTCTCAATATTCCCTATTTCAAAATGGCAATAAATCATTTTATCATATTTTAATAATAATGGTAACAGTGGTGGGCTTCAAAGAGGTTTACCACCAGTTTGGTGGGCATGGCTGGGTGGGCACACTTTGCATGTGCGCACACATTTTGTGTATGCACAGGGGTTTTCCTACTCACCTTCTGCACTCCTGCACTCTCCCTGTGTCTTCAACAGCTGATGTGCGGCAATCTGCTGTGCCACACAAAAACAGCTGTGCTTCAAAAGCAGGAAATAAAGGTCAGTATGGGAGGCTGGGCAGGCAGGTGGGCCCAACAGCAGATTATCTGAGAGAACCAGTTCGATCTCAGCTGATCTTCAGAGCTACCGGCTTGGCAGAACCAGGCTGAACTGATAGTATCCCACCTCTGAATGGTAAAAAGGAACATTGGGGCACAGAAAATTAATGTTTGGGAGGTCTCTTCAGTCCTGGCTGCCATCATGAACACCAATATTATGAAACCATTTTGCTTCTGGAGCTGAACCATACAGGTAGTTTTGACACTACCAGTCACTTAGTTACAACAGACCCACCCACCCTCCTAAAAAAAAGCTTAGGACCCAGATTTGACATTCTGATGGATGCCCAACTCAGCCATCACATGACTACATTTTGGCACTCGGCAACATGCATTTATGATTGTTTGCAGTGTCCTGCATTCATGTGACCACAATTTACAATATTTTTGCCAGAAATATCCAGTAAAAAAAAAGTCTCAAAGCAAACTTAGCGACAGTGAAATTTGCTTTACAACCATCGTGTTCCCTTAACAATTGCTGCAAATGCTCATAAAAATCAGAGATGGCACACAATGACCAGCTTAATGACCATCATGACATATGAATTTAATTGTGGGCTCAATTGTCATTGTCCGTAAAGGACTATCTATCACTGTTGGTTTGAAAGGAAAGTTTTCTTGAAATCTTTCCTGATTTGCCAAGTTCTAGATTCAGTGGCATAAGTGACCCTATAAGACAAACAAAATTAATTGGAATATGGAAAATTCAAACAAGATCTACATTCATCACTTTTAGGCAATAAATAATTTAATATTTATTATTAAATAATATGACATTTATGATATATTTATTTAATATGATATTTATGTTTAAAAGGGAGAAGGTATCTTAGGTCCAAATTATAGTTGTCTAACATAGACAGAACCCTAAAATATATGTGGTCAATTCATCGAATAATAAAAAGCAAAATTTCTCTTTAAAGTACACACTGCTCTCCATCCATAAGGAAGGGTCACAGCTCAATGATAGCAGGCATGCTTTGCCTATAGAAGGTCACATCTTCAATCCCAGGCACCTCAAAGGAGAGCTGTTGAACAAGGCCCATGTTTAAAACCATGGGAAATCAGTGCCATATTTACAGAAGAAATCTATTTCTTTGAAGATTAGTTCTCTGATAATTTTGTGATGTTCTTAAAGGGAGAAGAGAGTCAGAGAGAGGAGGGAGATGTATCTTCTCAGCGCAAGCTGACATGCTAGCCTATTTATTGTGCTCATACTCATGTAATTATTCATTAAAAATTCAGGTCCTGACCTTGTGCTTATGCATCACTGAGAGTGACAAAAATCATTTAACATCAATTGTAAGATGAAATGTTCCTTTTCTCCACCCCTTTTTATAGAACGACAATAAAATAAAAGGGAACATGAGTAATTATCCTTCAACTGTAGGCATCTCTGGGTGCTCACCTAGATAGCTAAGGTATCTGTAACATCTGCATTTCTGGCATTGCTCATCTAGTGATATCACATATAAACAGATCAGCCAGTTGCAAATAATACACACTAAAGCCTTTCAACCTCTAGATGTGTTGGGACTATATATCACAAAATTCAGTGGCCATGTGGACAATGACATATATGTCCTGCTCAGAAGGCTTAGACTTAGGCCTCAATAGGGCTGTTGACATTACACACTAAGGCTTTCTATACCTCTTGTATCCTGTTCATCATCTTTGTGCTTGTTTGATCTGAGTCTATCCCAAGCTTCATGACGGCCTTACTTCAGTCTATTTCAAACTTTTCACTAATTCCTTCATTCCCATAGTAAAATGGCTGCATTCCTATATAGCTTAATTGCCATAAGTAGCATATATTTCCAGAGGTATGTAAAATATTTATGAGCCTAATCTTGTTACATGTATTTCAAAAAGGTAAGCTAGTAAAATGAAGCTGTAAAAGCTGGAGACTTCCCTTGATTTCTTTTCCATAAACTACTACCCAGTGATTAACGTGTTATTCCCTGATGCTCTTAGTTTCATTCACCATCCTACAGTTCTTTAATAGGCATTATTAAAAAATCAAGATAAGATCTCTTCCAATCTCTGAATCTTTTGCTCTATGCTCAGAGCAACCAACATCTGGATGAACAAAGAATTATCTCTGAATTAAGACTCCCTTCCATCAATGTCTGTGAAACTAAAACATGCTACAATGTATTCAGGCCCCATGCCATCAGTTGACATTAACATAGATTGCTGAAACTGTTAGCTATAGATTAGCACATCTAATGTTTTCTTTTCTGCATGTAGTGTCACACTGTTATAGCACTGTCTTTTCTTGCAACTCCTTTCAGGATCTGAACACTTCCAATGAAATATGAACAGGTAAGGTGGTGATTCAGAGTTCATAACTATACCCCTTACATTCTTATTGCTGGCACTAAGTATTCTATTAATGGAAACCATCAATCAAATTGGAGTCCATTTTGTCAGAATTAATCTGGAAGTACTCTTCAGTGCTTATGGAAGTCACTCCAGATTTACAGCCTTCTAACTGCTAAGAAGAATTTGGCCCATTATTTCTCCTCTTTTTGCCCTCCATTGCTGGTTTAATTGAATGGCTGTGGTTGCAAGAAGAAATAGACTATAGTGCTTTTGAAATTTTATGAGCTCTGTTGACCTTTCCAGAGTAGCTTTATCTTTCTTCACCTCAAGCAATATTGACTATTCATGTTCCATAAGGATTAGCCTGCAACTCCGCCAGGTTTCTTGCATGTGTCGATAAAAAAGATCTGATTGTCACCAGATAGTTCCAACTTCAACTTGTATCAAAATAAATCATTTTTTTTAGTTCTGTCTGTTAGTTACACCTTTTCCTGCTACTTACAATAAAGAAAATGGAATTATAAGAATGTGTTTTTATGATACTTTGCTCAGCTAATTATGAGAAACAAAAAACCTTAATCAGTACATTGAAATGCAACACTGGAACAAAATCTACTTTTTATTAAATCATAAACTTTTTTTGTATAATTCTAACCAGCAGCATATAATTTCATCTGAGTTTATGAAGGTGGGAATTGTACACTCCTCAGAACTGATTTTAACTGGAACAGCTTGGAAGTCTTGTAAAATATATAAAAAATGCATAATTATTCAAAGTCAAAATTGTTTTGTTCGGAAAACACACGAGGTAGACCGGGTTCCAACAACAAA
>BLBF01000004.1:76802395-76815257 GCA_015471245.1 Laticauda colubrina | reverse complement strand
TGTTAGGGATAACATTGTTCACCCTAACTGTTTTAGGTGAAATACTAACTATGAATCATAGTTAGTGTATGCAGCTTTAACTGTAAAATAGCAACTGTGGGTGTGGTTATGAAAACCATATAAAAGTAGCAAGGCTACAGCTTGCTCTCTCTCTCTCTGGCTTTGATGATCCCTGATTAATGCTTGGAAGCAAGACTGCATTGCTCGAACGGGAGAGACAACAACGGACTGATTTATGTGAACTGACAATAGGATATTCTACATGGACTTTGCTAACTGAATATCCCTGAATGGACTGACTACATGGTAAATGAATATTGGACTGTTTTTGACTATGCTATAAACTTATACTGGAATAAAATATATTCTTGATAGCACAAGCGTATCTGTTATTTTTACTGTATGTTAATAAACATACAAGCTTAGCTCACTCATTTATCTGTGTGCCTATCTGACTAACGCTGCACATTTTGTTTAGCTTGTCTACCTAACCCTGGTTGGGGAACCCAGGCTTAACAGATGCCACCGATGTCACCCACACCACAGATGCCACCCACGCCACCAATGCGACCCATATCACCGATGCCACCCATGCCAGTCCTCACACAGCGGCAGACCAGACAGCCCCACTACACTGCTCCTTACTCCACCCCACAGCCAAGCCTGGCCTCAGTACATCTGTCATCGGTACTGGGGCTGACACCCCATGGCTTGGAGGAAGGAGCTCTCAACATCACGGGGCTGTTGAGGAGCTCTCAACATCACGGGGCTGAACCAGCTGTCTGAGAGCTTCCTCAACACACTGTCCCCTGTTGTACTCTCAGGGCCAGGCACCCCAGTGGCGCTTCAGACCAGCACTCCAGCAGCAGCCACCTCCACAGCACCTGGACCCTTCACCCCTGAGACTGGGCACACCTCTGAGTGACAGAGAAGAGTGCCAGAGACTGGGTGGCTACCTGTAGACTTTATTTGGACACTTGACTTGGGTCATTTTTCTTTTACAGCTTGTTATTAATAAAGATTATCTTTGCTTCACACACTTGCTTCATTTATTTTTGTAAATAAAGACTTGATGGAAACTTTTAGGAATGGTTTAAGACTTTGTATGCTTGTGGGATGGGTAAGGATAGCAGTGGGGTGGGCAGGGATACCTTTGGGATGGGTAATAGCTGTGGGATGGGCAGCGATACGTGTGGGATGGGTTAGGATATCTGTGGGATGGGTTAAGATAGCTGTGGGATGGGTTGAGATAGCTGTGGGGATAGATAAATCTCCAGTGCAAGCATAGTGGGACTGTATGGTCCACCCACCCAGGTGCCACAACTATGGCCCTTCATTATCAATACTAATGTAATCATTAATCAACACATCTCAACATAAACACAACCCTTAATTAAATGCCCTGTTCATTGTAGGCCCACCCAACATACATGGCCCAATCTCATCAGTGTGATGAGACAGGCTGAAGGAAGCATCCATTAATCATCTATCATCCTGTCTTGCCACTCCACTGCTCCAGCTGGGGAGTTGCACCAGTGTCTCAGGAGGTTGCGCTTCTTCTTCCCTTCACGTGAGGCTCTGTTGGGGCCTTGAACATCCTCAGCGTCTATCAGGTTTTGCCCTTGCCTCCATTCCCTAGGCTCCATGTCCCCATTGCCTTGTTGGAGGTCCACGAACCTGTTCTGAAAGACTGGGTAGCGGGTGCGCATGAGATTGTGCAGGATGCAGCAAGCTTCCACGATCCTCCTCACGGTCTCTGGGCGATGCTGCATGGTGGTGAGAAGTACCTGGAACCTGTTGGCCAGGATGCCAAAGACGTTCTCCACCACCCACCTTGCCCTGGACAGCCTGTAGTTGAAGATCCTTTCTTCATGGGTGAGGCATCTGGAAGTGTAAGGCTTCATGAGGTAGGTTCTGAGGGAGAAGGCATCATCCCCCACGATGAAGTAGGGCACATCTTGTGTGTTGTTGGGCAGGGGGTCTGGATCTGGGAAGCCCATGATGAGGTTGCATTCCAGCCCCTCCTTGAGGTCACTGGCATTGTATACCTGGGCATCTGAAGCTGACCCGTTGCCTGAAGCATCGATGTACATGAACTTGTAGTCAGCATCGACCATGGCGAAAAGGACGATGCTGAAGAAGCCCTTGTAGTTTAAATAAGTGGACCCCGACTTGGCTGGCACTTTGCAGGCCACATGCTTGCCATCTCTGATACCACTGCTCTGCAACTTTCTTCCATCCTTCTTCAATGGAGGGGCACTGGAGGAGCTCCTCCAGGTATTCTTCGATGATGGCCTGCACCACTTCTCTGACCACAATGCTGATGGTGTTGTGTGGCATCCTCCAGCCGTACTGCATGCTCCTGTTGGTGGTCCCTGAGGCCAGGTGGTGCAGAGTCAGTGCCACCTTGAGGCCAGGGTCCAGGCTGGGCCAGAAGTGGGTGCTCTGCTTGGTCAACCTGGGTGTCAGCTGCTGCACAACTTCGTCAAACATGGCTGGAGGCATCCTCATGAAGTTCTGGAATGCACGAGGGTATTCATTCCTCAGCTCCACCATCAGCTTGTTGTACAGTCCGTACTCTGTTCTTCTCCCGATCCATCTTCGGACCCAGACGCTTCTTGGCCGCCTCTTTTTCTTCCCATAGAACAGTTGAAAGAGCCTGTAGATGGCTTCGCACTGTTGCAGAACGATGGTGGCTACCAAAAGGACTGTGTTACGATCCGTGGTGGACATGACTGGATTCTGTGGAAGAGCAAGAGGCAGATGAAGGCTGCAGAGGTCTGCACAGCTGGGCTGCTGGTCTGAAAGTGAGATCCAGGTGAGTTGCTCCCCCTTTTTATAGGCAATATAGGTTTTCCCTTATGTGTCCTTTTGCATCCTCTAGGCATCCTCTAGACATCCTTAATATCCGAGATAGGTCCCTTCTGCGTATGTTTTTTCCGTTTTAAATGCTTTCTTTGCAAGCTGCATCCGCTTTCATCCTTTCTCCGTCTGTGCTACTAACGCTGCGCATCTGTTCCGCATCCATTCCTCTTCCTCCCTGTGTCCGCTTTCCGCTGGAGCGGATGTGAGTTGCGCGGATGCGCAGCGGATTCCTAGAGGATGTAGCGGACGCATAACGGATGCTGATGGATGCAGAACGGGTATTCCCTGTATGCCTAGCAGATGCAGAATGGACGCGTTGGATACATTTTCCGCTCAAAAAGTTTTGAGCAGCTCAAAACATTTTGAGCGGATGAAATGTCAGTCGACGGATGCTGGACGGATAGAGAGGAAGAAAAACGGACGCAGTGAGTACAAAACGGAAGCATCGCATTAACCAACAGATGGCAAGTGTTTTTCTCTGTTTTACATCCTCTTTCCATCCGTTGGTGCAGTGTGACATGGGCTTAAAATTCAGCCTGCACACATCTTTAGCCAGGATTAGGCTTTAGCCAGGATTGCTTCATTTCAAAATACAAATGAAACCAGATCCCCAAGTATCTGTATTTCCTCTTCCATATGTGCAGAAATCAAATCTAATGACTGCTATTGTTCAAAGACAAGGTGATGCTACAGGCTCTCATCACTGATTATGTTACTGCTCAACCAAGATATATTCACATGAGTGGCAGTCTAGTATCTGATTCTATATACTACATTTTTGGAATGAAGCAAAAATCTGGGGTTTATATTCTGGAATACATCATCTTCAAATACAAGGGTTCTATAATATATGTCATATTTTCAAAATTCTTCCTGATGATAGCAATATATTGACTGCCAGGAGATGTCTATATTTTTAGATTAGAAAAACCTGATATATCCTGCAATTTACAATTTTATCACCTGTATATAATGTTTGGTATTGTGCTGCTGATGTTGCTTCTTCTCACCTGCACCGCCCAAGAATTGTGGCAGCTAGGGAAGCCCATACTGTGATACCGCAAATGATTTTGCCAGAAATTGGGAAAGGATTGCTGCTAAGGAGGGATAATTCATTTGGGCTCCTGAGCTGACATTTCCTTTCAGCAGCATAATAGGAGAAGCATTTTAATAGCTTCCCCATGGAAAATATCATTCCAATATACATGATTTTGATCTATCCCAATACCACATTGTATAGGATGATGGATGACTCACAGGTTGTAAATCATTGTGTATGATCTCTTTTCTGTAAAACCCAGAACCCCTACGCATTATGCTGTCAAATTTTGGTGGCAAATATGGAACCAAGAATGCTAAAATTCCCTGATTCGTTTTCTGCAAACCAGACATAAAACATGTAGCTAAGCATTTGTTTAGAAACAATATATTGAGATGCGTTGTGCTATATACATTCACTGCCATTTTTTATTTTTTTAAATGAGTTATAGGATTGCCCATCTTTGGCTATATAACCATGTTGAATCATTTGAGGAGGAAATTTTGAGAGACAATATGCTTCTTTCAGATGGTCTATTTCTTAGTCTTCCTGTTCAAAGATAAAAGGTGTTTCATATATTTCCGTATCTAGTAAATCTGGATAGTTCATGTTAACATTTAAACATATTTGCTCTCTAAAAGCCTACAGTTCATAATTAATATTTGCCAAGACATTTCTCTCATTAATTAATGTTGCCAGTAGGTTAAAGGTGAGCAGCTAAAAGGTTTGTAATTTCAGACTTTAGGGAAATAATTCTTTGGGAGGGTGGAGAAAAGAAATGGCAAAGATCAACACTTTGGGGCAATCTCTTTGAGAAATGCAAATAACCAGGATTGGCTTCTTTACATTTCAAAAGATACTTCCAAAAGTTGCCTTCTAAAATATATATAGAGAGAAACACACCTAACTGCATACAAATTGATATTCCATTGTGTTTACTTTTCTCTTTTGATGCAAATACAGGAAAGTGCCAGACAATCCATGACCTCTTGGATCATAATTTCAGAGATATTTCTTACTTAAACAAAGAATGGGTTTTGCTATTATAGGTAGGCAAAAAAGGCAACATGAGTTGGGGTAATTTCTAACTTCCTGTTATCTTCCGCATTGACTTTTGTTGAGGTAATTCCCTGTTAGGAGAATGAGCGCATTCAGGGAGACGTTTCTGGCTCTATCTTACGGACGTTTGAGTAACCACACCCAATTGCAGTTTTTGGCATGCTCTTAAAGATACAGTTTTAAAATTTTATCCTGGTTTATATATTTCTAACCCAAATAGCTGTTAGGTGACTCATATTCCTAACATTCTCTCCTTTTGGGTAAGACAATATATATACAACCTTGCATTCTAAGTCCATAATCTTCACAATTAGCCTTATGCTTTATAAAGCCTTGGGCCTTTGTAAAATGATCTGCTATATTGTTTTCTGACATACAGTGTTCTAGCTTAATCATCTTACTTTGCACACATTGTGTCACATTTAAATCTGTGTGTTTCATTCTTGTCTTAACAGCAATATTTGAAGCCATCTGTATTACTGATTGGTTATCTTCGTAAACTACAGTAGGATCCTTTACATCAATTCCCATATCAATTAATAATTGTTTATACAAAACTAAATCTGTACATAATAAAGACAAACCTGAGAATTCAGCCTCCATTGTTGACAAACTTAGACGTTTCTGTCTAATAGATCTCCATCCAATCAATGCTTTTCCCAATAATGCAGCAGTACCCGATGTAGATTTTTGTGTATTTATGTCTGTAGCAAAACTTGCATCAGCATATGCAGTTAAATTCAGTTCATCTTTTGGCTCCAAATACAATGCATAATGCATTGTCTGTTTCAGATATCTTAACACACATTTAGCAGCTTGCCAGTGCTTTCAGTTGGCTCAATGTTAAATCTCGCTAATTGATTTACACTGTATGCAATATCTGGCCTTGACCAATTACTGAGATAAGATAAACTACCAATCAAGAACTGATAAATGTTCTTATCAAAAACAGGACTTTGTACATCACTATGGCTAAATTCCTGGCTCATTGGTGTCTTAGCTGGCTTACAAAGTTCCATTTTATAACTTTTTAGTAATTGGTTAATTTTATCTGCCTGTGAGATTTTGTATCCTCCCCTAGTTCTATCTATCTTGAAACCAAGATAATGTTTGATTTCTCCTAACTGTTTTATCTTAAATTTATTTTCCAATAGTGAAATTATCTCAGTAGCTTCTTGTTCAGTTTTTGTGATTAATGCTATGTCATCAGTAAATAATAACAAGAATGACACTATACCATCACTTTCTCTTTTAAACAAACATGGATCAGCCATGCCAGCTACAAAACCTATCTTAATTAATTCTTTAACTATACATTGGTTCCACTCATATCCTGATTGCTTTAAACCATAAAGACTCTTTTTCAATTTCCAGCAATCATTATTATCAGTATTATCATTTTTGAGACCCAAAGGTTTCTTTAAATATATAGTGTGTTGCAAAGGTGCATGCAGTTAAGCTGTCTCTACATCCAAATGATTTACAATATATTTCTCTTTAGCTGCCCACACTAATGCTGTTGTTAATGCAGTAGGCTTCAGACTAGGTGCAAACACCTCATCATAGTCATTTGCTGTCTGATTAAATCCTTGTGCTACTAACCTAGCTTTATGGGTAACAGTCCCATCTACACCTGTCTTTAGTTTATAAATCCACTTACATCCTATAGCATGTTTACCTTAACATTTTCATATACACCCAGTCTTTTTAATGATTCCAGTTCCTTATCCATTGCTTTCTGCCAAGCAGCCTGATCCTTAGCAGGATACAGTTTTAGTTCACTATAGTCACTCGGAACTGTATTCACTTGGCATACAACACTAGCCTGATATCTATCAGGTGGTCGTATTACTCAGGTTGAACATCTTGGTAATACAGGGCTTACTGGTGGACTTTCCTGTGCCATCTGTTCCTGTTCTTCTATTTCTTCCTGTCCCTGTTCTGCTACTTCTTCCTGTTCTTCCTCTTTAATGGCTATTTGTTGTTGACTGATTTTATCTTTAGGGACTATTTGGGTGTCAATAATAATATCATTGCTAGATTCCTGTTCCAATTTATCCCACCCAACGTGCTCTAGGAATTTTGCACTAGCACTCCAATAAACATGAGCTGTGCCTCGATCCCAAAATCTAAATGCTCCATGGTTCACCTCATAACCCACAAAAAATAATTTCTTAGCTCTATGTTGCCCTTTCAGTCTTACTTGTGAGGGAATATGCACCCATGCTGGAGCTCCAAATGTGTGTAGGTAACTTAAATTTGGTTTTCTGCCATGCCAATGAGTGAATGGCAATTCTCCAGTTGTTATGTTAACTACATTGTTTAAAACGTGGTTACTAACATTATGGCTTCACCCCACAGTGTTTCAGGTAAACCTGAATCAGATAACATCGTGCGAGCCACGGCTTGTAATGTTTGCCCTCTTCGTTCTATAAAGGAGTTGTGTTGTGGTCTGTAAGGTGCAGAACATTTATGTTCAACACCAGTCAATTTTAACATAGTTTGGAATCTTTTGTTAACAAATTCAGTCCCATTATCAGTTACTAAAGTAATTACTTTACTTTTCATTTTTCTCTCAGCAAACCTTAGCCAGTTAAAGAAATACTGGAATGTTTCTGTTTTGTTTTTCATAAGATAGCAGAAACTGTATCTTGAATCATGGTCCATAATACTCAAAATATAACAGGCATCTCCTAAACTTGGTTTCTTAGGACCAATTATGTCAGCAAACACAACCTCTAAAGGTTCTTTGGTCTTAAAACCATTAAGTCTGTTTGCTGGAGTAACCTTACTTTTATCTTGGCTACGAGCATTACAGTGTAAATACTTGCTACAGGGTTTCAATTCTACTCCCTCTGACAATTCAACAGTTTGTTTGAGCATTTTGAAATTAATGTGCCCTCGACGTCTATGCATTAAATGTGTACATTCATCATGTGGCTTAACTTTGTTATAAACTGAGTTAGCCATCTTCAACTGGTCATCATGTATTACATATAAATCATTCTTTAAAGTAGCAGTAACATTTTACCTTCTTTCTCTATTATACAGTTATCTTCCTTAAAGGTTACTACATAACCAAGATTAACTAAAGCCCTTACTGATAGCAAATTAAATTTCAGTTTAGGGATATATAACATAGTTAAATGTTCATTTACACAAGAACAATATGCAGTACCTTCACCTGATGCTATAATCTTCCATACATTTGCCAATGATACATGTTTACTCATTGACAACTTTACAAACCTTTTTCTACCTTTAGTAATGCATTGCGTTGTTCAACAACCGACAAATCATTGCTTACAGTTGAATTGCTAGACATAGCTAAACTAACATTCTTCTTAGCCTTCTGGTGTTTGCCAGTATTCTGCTGTTTTCCTTTCTTACAGAATCTAGCTATATGCCCCCTAGCTCCACAAGAAAAACATTTCCTAACAGTATAGGCAATTGAAGATAAGTCCTCATCTTGTGGTTGTTCTTTCCTCAGTTGATCCCTATCCAGCCATCTTCTTGCTTCTTCTAACAATCATCCAGTTATGTCAGTCAATGTCAGTTTATCTCTGGGAAGGACTTCCAATGAAGATACATAATCCTCATAACTTTCATCCAACGAGGAAAGAATGATGTAAATTTGATGCAGCTCTGAAAATATCAGTTATTTTTCGTGTAGCTCTTGAAAAGTTCTTGTCATGAAGTTTAAATGAGCTAACATATCTCCACTTTAGAAGACGTGCTCTAAACAGTTTACGTGTAAGATGTATGTGTGCACCTACACTGTCATGAACATAAATCCTCTTCAAATTCTCCCAACCCCTAGGAGCAAACTCTTCTCCATGAATATGGACTAGCTGCTGGTCACTCAGTGTTAGTCCAATTATACAAAGAGCTCATTCATTGCTCTGTTTAAAGTCAGCAAGTTTCTTGGCATCATCCTCATTTTCTGGATCCCAAGCATCTACATCTGGTGGATCTTGAACTATATTCCATAACCCTTCTTTACACAGAAGTAGACTGCACTTCATAGACCAGGAAACATAGTTTGTTCCATCCAACCGAGTTATGAGTAATAGACTTGTTGAAGTGTCTTGTGCCATCTTTATCAGGATAGTAAACCATAATTAAACAGTAAACAGCTGTCTGTATACAGTACTGTGCATTTACACTAACTCTCAGTTATCTGAGCCTGGTATGGCCTGGGCCCATAACCACTGTTGAGGTAATTCCCCATTAGGAGAATGAGCGCATTCAGGGAGACGTATTTGAGAGAAGTGTTTGAATAATACACAGACAGTACACAGAAACACTGTACAGTAAATGTAGGTTTTTACTTCCAGAAAGTTTAAGCAAAGTTCAAAATAGGCAGTCCAAAGTCATTCACAGGTAAATCAGTCAGTTTTTCAATCTAGGGATAATCCAAATATCAAAGTCCAGTGTCAAAAAACAGTTCAGTAACAGACTTCCATTAAATCCAGTAATATTAGAAGAAATTAGAAGAAATGGAGCAGCAGCAATACTTTCCAACAGAAGGAAACAGAGATACACTCACACTCTCTTCTGAGATTAAGACTAAGACTAAAACAACCCAGGTTTCTGGCTCCATCTTATGGCCGTTTGAGTAACCACACCCAATTGCAGTTTTTAGCATGCTCTTAAAGATACAGTTTTAAAATGTTTATCCTGGTTTATATACTTCTATCCCAAATAGCTGTTAGGTGACTCATATTCCTATCAACTTTACCTGTAGGACACTAGCAAGGAGCATTACAAATGGTGATAATTTTATAACGGGTGATAGCAGCAGCACTATAGCTGCCAAATTTCAATCCCACAAGACTCGTGGCTCCTGACTTATCATCCCAAACTGTAAATTAGCCCATTTGAGGTATGTTGATTCAAAAATTGTTGTTCTAGAATGCGTCATTTCATCCAATTAAAAATTAAAAATAAATCAAACAGACATGAATTTTAGTACTATATATGTACAGTCGATACAAGGACACAGAGACTCCAACTGGAATGCCAATATCTTTAGTGCATCCTTAGAGAATTTCTCAGAAACCATGAGTTCCATTAATTCTCTAGAATGAGTCTTAGCTTTTTAGTCACAAACATTTACTGATGTTTTAAGTGTTATTCTATGTTATTAGAATAACAAAAATTAAATGATACTAATTAAGTATAATTCTTCCATAAGCAATTCTCCTCTCCCTCTCTCTCTCTCCCACCTCCCTCTCCACAATGTGAAATAATTTGAAATCAGTATGCTAAGTAATGTAGTGTGATACAATAAATAGAAGCTGGATCTCCTCAAGTTAGACTGTTTTATATATTATTTTCTTATCATTGATGCTCACAGCAAATCTGGAAATGTGTTTATCAATTAATTTTGTCTGATTTCAGGGAACTGCTGTGAAATATATCGGCACAGATAAGAATATTCTTGGGAACATCATTTTAATTGTTTGTATTTTATTTAGCAAAGAAATAACAGAGAATCCCATCTTTAATTGTTGTTTGCTTTATTTTTACTTTTAATTTCAAAGCAATACTCTTATTTTTTTCAAAATGAGTGTTTAGAAATTAGATGCAATCTATAGTTTTAGGATAAGTTATCTTCTATTGATTCCAAAGAGATGCATTCATTCATTCATAATGGATAAAATCTACCTAAACTTCGCAGGAGATTCCCAAATGGAGCTGTTACAATTTTGTGGAATCTCTCCTGTGGTAGAACAGAGTAGGAAGCAGCAAAAAGCTGACAAACTGTAGCCAGAATTATTGTTGTGTGATAGAATTGAGTTCATTAAGTCTAGGAAGAACATCTCTAGAATAGAGATTCTCTATTCTCTAGAATCTAGAATAGTTATTCTGACTGGGCACTTTACACCCCATTCCAGGATGAATAAAAGCTGAATTATTCTCTTCTTCTAGCTGCTTATGAAATATGATGGATTTACATCAAGCTTTAATTCTAGATTAGGGATTTACTTTTGATTTAGAAATCCAAAAGCCTTGTTTTTCTCTTTGAAAATACATATGATTTTCTTAAAAGCATCTATAAATGTTGATGTCAGTATCTGATATCCAGTAGTATTTGATAAATGATGGTTGTTAGAGAATTCCATATTAAGTAGTATGTGATCTCTTAATTGTGTTTAATATTAGACTGACAAAATAGTTGAATATAATATACTTCAAACTAGCAAACCACTTTTTAATTAAAGGTTGAAGTCAGCCTCTGTTGTTATTTAATGGCTCAATGTGTCATTTAAAAGTGGTTCCCAACCGTTTTTGTACCAGGATCTGGTTTCACAATTATTCATTCTTCCACGGACCGGTACCTGAGTAATGCGAGACTCCACTGCCATCAGGACGGCTCTTCATTCAAAGCCGCCCCCCCCCCCTTGACGAAACTAAGGTGCAAGGATTCCTTCAGCACCCAAACACCACTTTCCAACCGAAAACCCAGAAGCACTTTCCAACCAAAAACTTGGAAGCAACCAAAAACCCGGAAACGCTGTCAAAACAAGATGGCTGCGCCCAAGCTTTGCGGCCCGGTACAAAATGATCCACAGAACGGTACCGGTCCATGGACCGGTACCAATCTACGGACTGGTGGTTGGGGACCCCTGATTTAAAATAGCAAAAAAAAATTTCAGTCACTGATCAGCAAGTTGTTGAAACACATGCGGATATTTTCATAAGCATGTGCAGTAGTTGACTCCTGCTACAAATTTTTACAAGTCATCAAAATCAATACTCACTCAGAGAGTTATTTTAATAGGATTATTCATAGGGAAATATGCATGCATATACATCAAATAGCAAAGTGGACATAAATAGAAACTCACAGTTTAGTCCACCTGAAGTATTAAATTAAAACCTTTGATATCTTTGGCCAGATTAACCCTGTTAATCCTGTTAATTAACCCTGACGGTACCAAATTGAAAAAGATCTAAATCATATCTACAGTCATCAGATTCACGTTCATATCCAGCCTTCTATAGTATGAAGATTCCTCACTGCTTACCCTCATTATGTCCCCTCTATCGCATTCTCAGTTCACTGCAGAAACATCCTAGAGCCTGTAGGTACATGCCTGTGGCAGCACAGCATTAAAATCATAACCCTCCATTTCCTTCCTTCCTTCCTAACATAAGGCAATCTATCTCTCATAAATTGATAGTTCTATATTAAATCTATCTAGGTATCTATTAATCTATCTTTTCCATGAGACAGACCTCTGCCTTTCTTATAGTTTTATGTATAGTCGATTAGGAAATGTCTGCCTAAGCCTCTTCCAAATATTTTCATGCTCTGGACTTGAAAAATGTTACAGTCCTTTTTGCCTAGGGCAATGGAGCCTACATATCTATGTCCAGATCATATCTTTTTCTCTATCTATCCATCCATCCATTCACCGACTCAACTTCATTCATTCATTCTAGTGGCCTTTTACAGCACTCTGCTTTAGAGCTAGAAGGATTGAATGGCTGCAGAATTTACTTATTTATTGGATTTAGATGATTGTCCAACACACAAAACATTTCTCTAGGTAGCAAACAGCAATAAAACAGAATTAGAGAATCACCAGTAGCAGAATATCCAGAAAGTAGACAGTACCTCAGGGATTAACCAGGTCTGCAGAGGCAAGCAGGGTTGGGGCCAGTAAAATATCAGTTTTTTTCTGAATTAAGAAGCCATTCTGGGGAGAAAGTGATATACAAAGGGTGCAATCATTAGAAAACAAAATAGGAGATAAAATATAATCTTGAGAGAGGCATTTCCAATTTAAATTGGCTTTGTTGTTTTTCTGCTTTTTACTGTATTGTTTACAAGCACATTGACATTGTTAAGCCTGGGTTCCCCAACCAGGGTTAGGTAGACAAGCTAAA
>BLBF01000004.1:76738739-76787395 GCA_015471245.1 Laticauda colubrina | reverse complement strand
CTGTGGGGATCTTTTCTTGTCTGCAAATTTCTTATGAGCTTGATGGGCCTCATCTAATGCTTTGCGTGTCACTGGCCAGTTAAGTTGGAGTTGAGTTATCCATTCATCCAACGAATGGATGTTAGGTTTTTCACGAGGAAGTTCAGGTATGGGAACAAAATCTTGTCCCAAAGCCACTTTAAATGGAGTAAATACAGTACTACTGTGTACGGAGTTATATGCCACTTCGGCAAACGGTAGTAATTCGGACCAGTTATCTTGTTGATAATTTATGTAACATCTAAGATATTGTTCTAACACTGCGTTAGTCCTCTCATAGGCCCCATTAGTTTGGGGGTGGGGGTGGGTGGAGCTTAACCCCCGGGCGGAGCCTATTAACTTCAGGAACTCTTTCCAAAAATTTGAGGTAAACTGGACCCCTCTGTCAGAGATTATGCATTCCGGAACGCCATGTAACCTATAGATATGTGAAATAAACAGTTTAGCCAGCGTCTTAGCAGAGGGAATCTTGGAACAAGGTATGCAATGTACTTGTTTGGAAAACAAATCAGTCACTACCCAGATGACCGTGTTTCCACCACTTTCGAGTAATTCTACTATAAAGTCCATAGAGATTTCTTTCCAGGGAGTCGTTGGTCTAGCTACATTTTGTAACAATCCTACTGGCTTACCAGGAGGTCTCTTTGCCGAAGCACAAATCGGACAGCTAGCTACATAAGCTTCAATGTCCTTCTTTAAATTAGGCCACCAGAATTGCCGCTTAACCAGATGTAAGGTCTTCACAAATCCGAAGTGGCCAGCTGCTTTAGAATCATGAGCCTGTTGTAGTATTTGCCCTCTCAGCACCTGTGGCACATACAACTTGGCCCCCACCCAAGCCAAGCCATCTCTAATTGTATAGTCACTTGAATGAGCCAGGAACCATTCGTCCAGTTTTAAAGCTTCTTTTAATTGTTCGGTTAGGTCATTCGATAAAACCACTTCTTGGTTCTTCCTTTGGGCTCTGGTGATCACTGGGGCAACTAGATGTTTGGCTGAGACAATTGGGCTAATCACCTCCTGGCGCACACTATTATATTGAGGTAGTCTAGAGAGAGCATCCGCCATGAAGTTCTTCCCGCCTGGAATGTACTTCAAGGAGAAATTGAATCGTTTGAAGTACTGGGCCCAGCGACCTTGTTTAGGGGACAGTTTCCGGGGCGTTTTTAAGGCTTCCAAATTCTTATGATCAGTCCATACCTCAAATGGGTGTTTTGCTCCTTCCAGGAAATGTCTCCAGGTCAGCAAGGCCCAACAAACTGCAAAAGCTTCTTTCTCCCAGACGGCCCATTTTCTCTCTGTTTCAGACAGCTTACGAGAGGTATACGCACAAGGCTGTAAGGTCCCTTTCTCGTTGGCTTGAAGTAATACCGCTCCAATTGCCACATCACATGCACCGGCTTGAATCACAAAAGGAGTGTCCATATCCGGGTGCTTCAGCACTGGTTCTGCAGCAAACAGTCTTTTTAGCTTTTCAAAAGTGGCTTGGCACTCCATGGACCACTCCAGCGGCTTTCCTGGCCTCGGCTTCTCCTCCCTTTTGTTTTCAAGAGATTTATGATGGGCATTGCTATCTTAGCAAACGTCGGGATGAATTGCCGGTAAAAATTTGCAAATCCCCAAAAGCTTTGAAGTTGTTTTCTGGTGCGTAGTGGAGCCCATTCCAGAACGGCACGCACCTTCTCTGGATCCATCTCTATGCCTTCGGATGAAATGCGATATCCCAAATAGTAAATTTTGTCTTGGTGGAATTCACATTTTGACAATTTAGCATACAACTTAGCGGCACACAGTTTTTGTAGAACCGACTGCACTAACTTCACATGTTCATCCAGCGTTTCCGTGTAGATAAGGATATCATCAAGATAAACCAGAACCCCCCTGTATAAATGTTCATGTAACACTTGATTGATCATTTGCATGAATACAGCTGGGGCCCCTTGTAAACCAAAAGGAAGAACGTTGAATTGGAAGTAACCCATCGGGCAGTTAAAAGCGGTCTTCCACTCATCCCCTTCCTTAATTCAAATTTGGTAGTATGCTTCTCTCAAATCCAATTTCATGAAGATCTTTCCCTTCGCTAAATGGGCCAACATGTCCTTCATCAAAGGAAGGGGGTACACGTTTTCCACAGAAATAGCGTTCAAATTTCTGTAATCCACCACCAAGCGTTTGGAACCATCTTTCTTTTCCCAGAACAACACTGGGGCCGCTACTCGGGGTCTAGCAGGTTGAATGAAACCACATTCCAGATTTTTATCTGTAAACAATCTTAGCTCTTCCAATTCCCGTGGGGTCATTGAGTACAACTTTGGTTTCGGGAGCTTCACCCCAGGCAAAATCTCAATAGCACAGTCTGTTGGCCGATGAGGCGGAAGCTCATCCGAGGCCTTCTCACTGAACACTTCTTTTAAATCCCAATACTCTTTGGGAATTTTCTCCTCATCTTTCACGGGCTCAGTACCTGTGGAAGCTATTTCAATTAGGTCCTCAGGCTTCGGCTGGGATCTGGCCCCTCCTCTTGGTCGCTGCTTTGTGCGTATGCGCAATAACCCCTTTCTCCAGTTAACCTGGGGGTTCCATTTCCGGAGTCAGGGCAATCCCAGTATTAATGGTTGCTCCATCCCAGGGACACAGGGTCTCATCATGCTCTCCCATGATCATTTCTATAGGTTCTGTGACAAAACGGGCGGGGCAGCTTCCAGCCACTGATCCATCTAGTTGGCAAAAGGAAATGGGCATCTTCAAAGGTTTTAGCTTTAGGCCCATTTTCTTCACTACTTCCGTGTTGATTATACACCTTGTGCACCCAGAATCTAACATTTCCCCTTCGACCCCTGAATTGGGTACCCTCAACTTCACCGGAATGGTCATAGGGCCCATGCTTGGACTAACCAGGAAGTCGTCTACCGAGTCAGAATCCTCCTCCTCAGGGGTCACTGGGGCTTCTGCGGGAGGGGCGACCTCTGCTGTCTCTTTCAACTTTAGTGCTGTTTTGCAAGGCTTTGCTGGGGACTTTTCAGGTTTCTTTCCTTCCTTTGGCGTCCCCTTTGGCTCCAACTTGACTCTGCAGCCCGGTGACCTTCTTTCCCGCATCGAAAGCAGGCCGAGGGGTTGGGTCTTGCCGCCACTCTTCCCTTCTGAGGTTTAGGAGCATCTTGAGGATGTGGGGGGGAAAACTTGCTCCACCCATGACCTCCCCGCCATTTACTTCGGATTATATCAATCTCCACTTCTTCTGCCAGCAAGTACCACATCTGCAAGTCATTGGGGTCTCTTCTAGCAGTGCATCTCTGGTACACATCTTCATTTAAACCATCTTTAAACAGTTCTATCAGGGCTTCTTGGGGCCAGCCTCGGAAATGGCTGGGTAACTGTCTAAATTCTTGGGTGTAGTCAGCCACAGACCTCTGCCCCTGTTTTATGGCTTTCATCCTAATTTGGGCCTTGCGCTCTGCCAATGCGTCCTCCAACCTAACCCGCAGTGCAGCCATGAATAGGTTATAATTCAGCAATTGAGGAGCATTATCATTATGCAAGGTCACCATCCACTCTGCCGCTATTCCCTCCAGAGCCCTGGTAACACACCTCACTTTGGCTGCTTCTGAGGGAAAATCCTCCCCATATTCTTCCATATGGCTCCAAACTTGAGCTAGGAAAAAACCCAAGGTTTTGGGATCCTCACACCCCCCATATTTTACTTCTAACAGAGGCTCTACGCCTTCTAGGAATCACACCTCCCGCTGAAGGCCCCGGGGCTGCTGCTGGATCGGGTTGATTTATGGGAGAGGGAGTTGCTCTGCTTCTTCTGGCTGGGGCTACTTCCCCTCCCCCTTCATACCTTTGTGCAGCTTGAGGTTGTTCAAAGGCTTCATTAAGGAGTCTCCTGGCTTGATCCAGCAAGAGTTCCCCCTTTTCCTTCTCTTGCCAAGGCTCCTCTTTTCCATGCCGGCAGGTAGTTGTGACCCCGGGGGGGGGGGGGTCCTCCTCCGGATCTTTCCAACCAACTCCCACCGACCAACTGAGCTTCACCACTGGATCCTCTTGCAAACTGAGCTCTGCTAGCAATTGGGCCTCCTCTTTTCCATGCCGGCGGGTAGTTGTTCCAGGTTCCAGGTACTTCTCACCACCATGCAGCATTGCCCAGAGACCATGAGGAGGATCATGGAAGTTTGCTGCATCCTGCACAATCTCATGAGCACCCGCTACCCAGTCTTGCAGAACAGGCTCGTGGACCTCCAACAAAGCAATGGGGACATGGAGCCTGGGGAACGGAGGCTAGGGCGAAACCTGATCGACACTGAGGATGTGCAAGGCCCCAACAGAGCCTCACATGAAGCGAAGAAGCAGCGCAACCTCCTGAGAGACTGGTGCAACTCCCCAGCTGGAGCAGTGGAGTGGCAAGACAGGATGGTAGATGCTTAATGGATGCTTCCTTCAGCCTGTCTCATCACACTGATGAGATTGGGCCATGTATGTTTGGTTGGCCTACAATGAACAGGGCGTTTAATAAAGAGTTGTGTTTATGTTGACATGTGTGGATAATTATTACATTATTATTGATAATGAAGGGCCGTAGGTGTGGCACCTGGGAGGCTGGACCATGCAGTCCCACTATGCTTGCACTGGAGGTTTATCTATCCCACTGCTATCCTAACCCATCCCACTGCTATCTTAACTCATCCCACAAGCATGCAAAGGCTTAAACCATTTCTAAAAGTTTCCAGCAAGACTTTATGAAAAAAAAGAAATGAAGCAAGTGTGTGAATCAAAAATAGACTTTATTAACAACAAGCTATAAAACAAAAATGAGTCTCTGGCACTCCTCTTGGTCGCTCAATCTCAGGGGTGAAAGGTGCAGGTGCTGTGGAGGTGGCTGGTGCTGGAGTGCTTGTCATCAGCTCCTCCAGAAGCAGAAGCAGCAGAAGCGCCAGCCCCAGAAGAGCGAGCCCGTGCTGCAGAAGCCCCAGCAGAACCAGAGTGAGGGCCAGGGGACGGGATGGTAGCCCTGTCCCTCTTGCCAGGGCTGGCAGCAGATGGCTGAGGCTTGCTGTGCTTCCGCATGGTTGTGGGGTTGCTGGCTGGCAGGGAGGCTGGCAGGAACCAAGGCTGGCAGGAAGGCTGGCAGGAAGGCTAGCAGGCAGGCAGGCACCAAGGCTGGCAGGAAGGCTGGCAGGCAGGCACCAAGGCTGGCAGGGAGTCAGGCAGCAAGGCTGGCTGGCAGGCAGCAAGGCTGGCAGCAAGGCTTGCAGGCAGGCTGGCAGCAAGGCTGGCAGCAAGGCTGGCAGGGAGGCTGGCAGCAAGGCTGGTAGAAAGGCTGGCAGGCAGACATGCAGGCAGGGCAGGCAAGGCAGTCGATGTGTCCAGCAGCAGGTCTTTCCTCTGAATGGCGACCTGCTTCCGAGCTGCTTCCGTTATATCCGCGGGGCTGATGCAATGCATCCTCCCTGCATGCGCAATTAACGCCAGGCATCCATTAGGCTTCCGCTGTGCATCCGCTAGGCTTCCGCTCTGCATCCGCTTCATCCGCTGTGCATCTGCTCTGCATTCGCTCTTTCTGTTCCGCGTCCGATTCGCTGAGGCCCCCCGGAAGCCCTGCGGATGTGCCATCCACTCCCATCTGCTCCCATCCGCTTCCATCCACTGGGCTTCTGTTCCGCATCCGCTTTGCATCTTCCCTGCGTCCTCCCCGCATCTGTGTTATCCGCTCCGGTTATGCAAATTTTTGCCCCTTTTGAGAGCTGATAACAACGGATGGAACATTTTGCTCGTTCGCTGTGTACTTTTTGCATCTGTTGGCCAGTGTGACATGGGCTTTATCTCGTAAAAAGGTAAGGGTGGTAAAATATAATTATTTCTCCACGCACACACATTCTCTCTGTCCCCATTTGCTTTTGCTCCTCTCTTACATTGCCCTTAGCTGCTGAGCTGCTGAGCTGCTCTTTTAATCTGCTTTGCCCCTGCAACACTCCCCACACCCCGGAATTTCTCTAACTGAAAATGTCTTTCTTTTTTCTCTCAAGCATTGTTCTCCAACTTTGCGATGAAAAAAATCATTTCTCTTTCTTTGCAAAAGAGTCTATATGTAGCCCTATATTGGATACATACTTCTGCTCATGAACAATTTTTAACAATTCATAAAGGATAGAAAATGAAATTATAAGGAATATTTGAAGAGTAATTAATCCTCGCATGTCCCTTTTATTCGACAATATTGTCCTATGCACCTTAAATCATTACTATAGCCATTATAATGTTTGGTTTTCTCCAAAATGATGCACCAAAATATTTCTGACCAAATCAACATATACGGACATGCTATCTCAGTTCCTTATGCTTTTTCAGGCTATTTCTCTATTGACTCAAATTAGTATCAATTGCATAACAAATTCTGACTATACACAAATATGCATCCAAACCTAGAGATTCTACAAAAGAAACTAGATTTGATTGAAATACTTCTTTACTGCATATTTATAACTTCAAATAGTATAGATACAAAGTTCTCCTGTTTGTTAAAGCAGCAATCAAAAAGGTAATTTTCAGAGATGAACTAACTGACTGGCTGATTGATTATATATGCTTTTATGCCACTTCAGTTGAAGTTGTAAAGGCCCTGTCACACTGCCCAATGGATGCAAAACGGACACAACGGCCGAGCAAAATGTTCCATCCGTTGTTATCCGCTCTCAAAAGGGGCAAAAATTCACATAACCGGAGCGGATAACACGGATGGGGGGAGGATGCAGGGCGAATGGAAAGCGGATGCGAAACGGAAGCCCAGCGGATGGAAGCGGATGAGAGCAGATGGCACATCCGGTAGGCTTTCGGGGGACCTCAGCAAAGTGGACGCAGAACGGAAAGAGCAGATGCAGAGCGGACGCGGAACGGATGAAGCGGATGCACAGCGAATGCACAGTGGATGAAGCGGATGCAGAGCGGAAGTCTATCGAATGCACAGCGGAAGCCTAGCAGATGTCTTGCGTTAATTGCGCATGCGGGGGGGATGCATTGCATAAGCCACGCGGATATAAAGGGAAGCAGCTCGCATGCGGCCAGCATTCGGAGGAAAGACCTGCTGCCGGATACATCGAGTCCTTGCCTGCCCTGCCTTGCTGCCAGCCTGCCCCGAAGCCTCCTGGCCAGCCTCCCTGCCAGCCAATCTGCCCGCCAGCCTTGGTGCCTGCCTTCCTGCCTGCCTTCCTGCCAGGCTTCCTGCCAGGCTTTCTGCCAGCCTTCCTGCCAGCCTTGGTGCCTACCAGCCTCCCTGCCAGCCTCCCTGCCAGCCAGCAACCCCACAACCATGGGGAAGAAGCGAAAGCCTCAGCAACCTACCGCCATCCCTGCCAAGAGGGACAGGGCCACCCTTCCGCCCCCTCTCCCTGACTCTGCTTCTGCTGGGGCTTTTGCTGCTCAGGCTCGCTCTTCTGGTGCTGGAGCTTCTGCTGAAGCTGCTCCTGGCGGTGGTGCTTCTGCTGCTGCGTACTCTGCTGAAGCTGCTCCTGGTCCTGCTGGTTCTGCTGGTTCTGCTGGTCCTGCTCATCCTGCTCGTGCTCCTGGACTTGCTCGTACTGCTCGTACTGCTCGTGCTCCTGGTCTTGCTCGTCCTGCTCGTTCTCCTGGTCCTGCTCATGCTCCTGGTCCTGCTCATGCTCCTGGTCCTGCTCGTGCTGGTGCTGGTGCTGGTGCTGATCCTGCTGGTGCTGCTGCTGCTGATGATGATGATGATGATGATGATCCTGTTGCTGCTGCTGCTGCTGCTGATGATGATGATGATGATTATGATCCTGCTGGTGATGATGATGATCCTGCTGGTGCTGCTGCTGGTGGTGGTGTGGAGGAGCAGCTCTTACCACCTGGGAGCCCCTCTGATGAGGGCCCATCTGGTCCTGCCAAAGGGAGAAAGAGGCGTATGCGGGGACGGGAGAGGAGGCAATACTTCATTGAGGAGGAACAAGAGGATGAGGTGCTAGAGTGGCTGAGAGAGAATGACTATCTGTGGCGGAAGGGACACCGTCTCTACAGGGACACCAAAAGGAAGCAGGCCGCTTGGAGAGAGAGGGTGGAGAGTATGGGTTACACTTCGGAGGTGCTCCTCGGCTGGTGGAAGCACATGCACACCTGGTACAGGAAGCTGCACCTGAAGAAATCTGGCCAGGCCACGGTTAAGCTGACGGACAGAGAGACCTACGTCATGGCCAGGTGCAGCTTCCTGGAGGGTGAGATCCACCACCAAGGAGCACCAGGAGGCCCTCTCACAACCCTCTCTCTCTGGCAGCCTGCTGAGACCCAGTCCTCTTCTGGCTGAGAGTCAGTCCCTGTCTCCAGGCAGGTTTCTGTGGAGCGTGCCACGGCGGAGAACCCGCGGACAGGTGTTGTAACCGTGGTGGAGTGTATGGAGGACTCCCTGGTGTGGTGGGAGAAAGGAGACATCGAGTCCACCACAGCCGTAGCCGCATCCACCCTCCCCAGCTCCACCTCCACAGAAAGGCAGAGAGCCAGACAGCAGGAGGGGCAGAGCCACACTGTCCTCCTGGAGATCAGGGACACCATCTGCACCAGCATAGATCTCCTCTCTCAGCTGGTCCACACCGACTCCTCATCCTCCAACCGCAAGCCCTTCCTCACCCATGTCAACCAGACCCTCAGGAACATGGAGGAAGCCCAGTACCAGGTGGTGAAGGACCGGATCACCAAGCTGCTTCACAACCCTCCAGATCCAGAGGAACCTGCTCCCTCCCAGCCCAGGTCTGCTCCTCCACCCCAGGTGATGTCCCTCCCATTCCAAGGCTTCCCACAGCCCCTCACCTACCAGGGCTATGGCTACCAGGAGGTCCAGCAGCACAGGCAGCAGCCCTTCCCAGTCCAGGCACAGAGTCATCGGGCGACACCGTTGCCACCGGTTCCACTGATGCCACCGATGCCACCCACGCCAATGATGCCACTGACGACAGCGATGCCACCCACGCCAGTCCTCACCCAGCTGCAGACCAGACAGCCTCACTACACTACTCCTTCCTCCACCCCACAGCCAAGCCCGGCCTCAGTACATCTCTCATCAGTACTGGGGCTGACACCCCATGGCATGGAGGAAGGACCTCTCAGCATCACGGGTCTGAGCCAGCTATCCGAGAGCTTTCTCAACACACCGTCACCTGTTGTCCTCTCGGGGCCAGGCACCCCAGAGGGGCTTCAGACCAGCACTACAGCAGCAACCACCTCCACAGCACCTGGACCCTTCATCTCTGAGACTGGGCACACCTCCGAGTGACCATGAAGACTGCCAGAGACTGGATGTGGACTTTATTTGGACACTTGACTTGGGTCTTTTTCCTTTTACAACTTGTTGTTCAATAAAGTTTATCTTTGATTCACACACTTGCTTCATTTCTTTTTTTTTTAATAAAGTCTTGGTGGAAACTTTTAGAATTGGTTTAAGCCTTTCCATGCTTGTGGGATGGGTTAAGATAGCAGTGGGATGGGCAGGGATACTTTTGGGATGGGTAATAGCTGTGGGATAGATAAACCTCCAGTGCAAGCATAGTGGGACTGTATGGTCCACCCTCCCAGGTGCCACACCTATGGCCCTTTATTATCAATAACAATGTAATAATCATTCACATGTCAACACAAACACAACTCTTTATTAAATGCCCTGATCATTGTAGGCCCACCCAACATACATGGCCCAATCTCATCAGTGTGATGAGACAGGCTGAAGGAAGCATCCATTAATCATCTATCATCCTGTCTTGGCACTCCACTGCTCCAGCTGGGGAGTTGCACCAGTGTCTCAGGAGGTTGCGCTGCTTCTTCCCTTCACGTGAGGCTCTGTTGGGGCCTTGCACATCCTCAGTGTCTATCAGGTTTCACCCTTGCCTCCATTCCCCAGGCTCCATGTCCCCATTGCCTTGCTGGAGGTCCACGAGCCTGTTCTGCAAGACTGGGTAGCGGGTGCTCATGAGATTGTGCAGGATGCAGCAAGCTTCCACGATCCTCCTCACGGTCTCTGGGCGATGCTGCATGGTGGTGAGAAGTACCTGGAACCTGTTGGCCAGGATGCCAAAGGCGTTCTCCACCACCCGTCTTGCCCTGGACAGCCTGTAGTTGAAGATCCTCTCTTCACGGGAGAGGCATCTGGAAGTGTAGGGCTTCATGAGGTAGGTTCTGAGGGAGAAGGTGTCATCCCCCACGATGAAGTATGGCACATCTTGCGTGTTGTTGGGCAGGGGGTCTGAATCTGGGAAGGCCATGATGAGGTTGCCTTCCAGCCCCTCCTTGAGGTGACTGGCGTTGTATACCTGGGCATCTGAAGCTGACCCGTTGCCTGAAGCATCGATGTACATGAACTTGTAGTCAGCATCAACCATGTAGTTGATTACAACCTTGTAGTTGTAATAAGAGGACCCTGAGTTGGCTGGAGCTTTGCAGGCCATGTGCTTGCCATCTATGGCTCCAACTGTGTGGGGGAAGTTCCACCTCTGATACCATTGCTCTGCAACTTTCTTCCATCCTTCATCAGTGGAGGGGCACTGGAGGAGCTCCTCCAGGTATTCTTCGATGATGGCCTGCACCACTTCTCTGACCACAATGCTGATGGTGTTGTGTGGCACCCTCCAGCCATACTGCATGCTCCTGTAGGTGCTCCCTGAGGCCAGGTGGTGCAGAGTGAGTGTCACCTTGAGCCCAGGTTCCAGGCTGGACCAGAAGTTGGTGTTTGCCTTGGTCAACCTGGGTGTCAGCCACTGCACAACTTCGTCAAACATGGCTGGAGGCATCCTCATGAAGTTCTGGAATGCCCGAGTGTCTTTGTTCCTGAGCTCCACCATCAGCTTGTTGTACAGTCCGTACTCTGCTCTTCTCCCGATCCATCTTCGTACCCAGACGCTTCTTGGCTGCCTCTTTTTCTTCCTGTAGTAGAATTCACAGAGCCTGTAGATGGCTTCACACTGTTGCAGAAGGATGGTGGCTGCCAAAAGGACTGTGTTACGATCCACGTTGAACATGACTGGATGCTGTGGAAGAGCAAGAGTCAGATGAAGGCTGCAGAGGTCTGCACAGCTGGACTGCTGGTCTGAAAGTGAGATCCAGGTGAGTTGCTCCCCCTTTTTATTGGCAGTATAGGTGTCCCTTTGCATCCTCTAGTCATCCTCTAGGCATCCTCTAGACATCCTTAACATCCGAGATAGGTCCCCTCTGCGAACGTTTTTTCCATTTTAAACGCTTTGTTTCCATGCTGCATCCGTTCTGCATCCGTTCTGCATCCGTTCTGCATCCGTTCTGCATCCGTTCTGCATCCGTTCCGCGTCTGTTCCGCTTCCTCCCTGCGTCCGAGCGGATGCAAGTTGCGCGGATGCAGAACGGATGCCTAGAGGATATAGCGGATGCAGAACGGATGCAGAACGGATGCCTAGCGGATGTGTAGCGGATGCAGAACGGACGAATTGGATACATTTTCCACAGAAAAGTTTTGAGCAGCTCAAAACTTTCTGAGCGGATGAAACGTCCATAAACGGATGCTGTGAGTACATCGCGTTAACCAACGGATGGCAAGGTTTTTTGTCCATTTTACATCCTCTTTGCATCCGTTGGTGCAGTGTGACAGGGGTTTAAGTGACCCAAGCAACAGTAATAATAATTACATAATCAATAATATAAAAACAATATCTGCCTTAGCATTTAACAATAATTCAAGTCATTATCATCTGTCATAAAGCATAGCATAATAATTCATCAGAACCTTACATATCCCAGGTATACATGACACACACAGTTCTCACATTTTCAAGAACTTTCTAAATGTCAAAAGAAAGAGTGATTAAGTTACATCTAGAAAGAGGGCATGAGTATTAATGACATGCCTTGGATAGATAAATATTCTACTGGAAGAAATCATTGTCTGATATAACCATATTCCAAGCCAGATAATTCTTTAAAGTTTAACTTAGTTCAACTATAGTTCCTGAACTGTACTTGGAATACATCAACAATTTTCAACACTTATCTTATATAATAATGCCAAGTTGTTCCCAATAGTACATAGGGTATTGACATTGCACTAGTTGTATTTTGTGGTTGTAGTTTGTATGCATACTTTGCAAGCATAGTTTCATTTAAAGTATATTATGGTACTATACTATACTATACTATACTATACTATACTATACTATACTATACTATACTATACTATACTATACTATACTATACTATACTATACTATACTATATCATACCATACCATACCATACCATTCCATACTATGTTGTCTTCTTATCAAAGGATGAAACATCATGACTTACCTTGGCAAAGATCTTATGATATTTTACAGTTATAATTTGTGTTTTATTATACCATAATATTACATGATATAGCTAACTTGTGACTATTGATATTTTATATATAAAATAGATTTTCCCCTTCTTTTCATAGTCTACTTAATTTTTTTAAACTTTTTTCTGTTTCTCTGTCTCTCTCTTTTAAGATTAAGAGTTCTGTTTAACTGTGTGAAATTTTTCATGTGTTTTGGTGTTGTGTCTATATTTAATGTTTTGTATTTTATTTCTAAATTTAAAATTTAAAAAGCTTCTTTTGGGGGGAACCTAGCCATCTTTGAAACAATCTGATGGGAAGGATGAATCACAGAATCATCTACAACAGGGTGTCAAACTGGCGGCCCACGGTCTGGATGCGTCATACGCAGGCCATGCCCTTCCCAGTTCTGTGAATGGGAAAAATGCTGCGAAACATGAAGGGACAGCAACGTGATGCAGTTTGACACCCATGGTCTATAATGATGAGAAATACCCAAGGCATTTAGCCCTTGAATTCATTTGGAATTAGCCTTTAGCTAGGCAGGTCTATTGAGGTGATGAAAGCAAGGTTTTCATGTGTAGTTTACTGGGATGAGTTTGAACCTCATAGTCATATGGATAGGATCCTTGGATTCCCCTCCTGGTTAGTGAAACTGCTTTGTTGGATTCATATAGTTCTGTGAGGTGGAAGCAGATAAAAAACCAACAAAAGATTCATTGATCCAAGGAAAACAAGGTTTTATTCACGTGTCTGCAGAGACGGGGTCCCTCAGGCATTGAAGGAACACAGAGCAAAATTCAGGCAGCATTTTTATACCCTAACTGTCCGCCCCCTCGTACGAGGGCTTGGCTCACATTCTTTCTGTTTTCAAATTGACACATATATTTGAAGGTTCATACTAGCTCCCTATCTAGCAAAAGCAGTTACACAGTTTCTGACATCGCAGCACTTTATTACAATTCCCCATTGTTCTAGCCTTATCTTGTTTTTTCTCTTGTGCACAAACTGGAACACTTTCTTATTTAGCAGAGCTACTGAGTTTGAGACACACTTCCTTATTCAATTCAATGGGCCATCCAACATGACTTCGGTTCTGCTCGCAATTCCCCCTTTTTCTTTTTCCACTCTTGTCTCAAACTCAAAGAGCAGATCTTCTGCTTCTTTCAGAGTGATTTCTCTCTGATACATCATTAGAGGTTCTGCTTCCTGCTTCTTCTCAAATCTTGAACCCAAGGATTTCCCTATCTTCCCACACGTTGTTATTGCACCAGGGAGACACTGAACACAACAACACAACAATACACAGCATATAATAATCAATATAATTCCCATTATGGTAGATCTAAACCAAGTAGAACTGGGAAGCCAAGACCATAGTGCTCCTCACAGGTCTAGCAATGAGGAGTCACCTCTTTGTGATAATGGATTAGAGCGAATACATTCTTCCATTACTTTTACTGTCTTTGTAATATTGGGTTGGAAATCATGGATGTATACACAGCAATGTGAATGAATCAGAACGCCACCACCCCTTTTGTAGCAAATACAATGTCTAAAGCATACCTATTTTGTAGAGCAACCTGTCTTACTTCAGAAAGCTCGGTGTTAATCATTTTGATATTCTTTATTGTATCATTGAACATTGTTACCGTGAAGTTATTTAGAATATGTATATCTCGGTAGTTCATGGCTACTCCCAATGGTGTTATTATACCATGGGAGATTTGGGTCCAGAGTCTCCGAGTAAGGCCAGATTCTGAGTCTTTTTATTACATATCTGGCCTTGGGGAAGGCCATCAAGTTTATATATCACTGGTATCACATACCCAAGTGTACATTTGCCATTCCAATAAGGTGGCAATTCCCTGTATGCATATTTCCCACACAATACCCATCTAAAGTTTTCCATAGCATAGGTCTGTTGTGATGTTCGGGTCCAATTGATCATTTCTTCAAAATGCATACACATCTGATACTGATCTTGATTAAAATAATCTAATTTATGATAACTCTTGGTATAGCTATGGTTACTAAAGGATGATGGCATATCAAAAGTCTTATTACATTTTTCCCAATCTCCTAAATGGCGCCCTCTAGTTTCATTTTTCCTAAAACACACATACGCCGTTTCCCTTAAATGAACAAAAATCTTTCCTGTTATATTTCATTCTACACCATATTTTTCTGTCCCGTGCCCCTGTGGTCTTAGTCTGTTCTGATCAGGTGGAATTGTGTGTAGGATTAATCCTTCACTTGTTCTTCCTGGCAGGTGCATGCATAACCAGCAATTGGTGATGTTCAAGGAATGTGAGAACTTCTTGAGATCCTTTATGAACACATTGTCATCCCACAAGTCCGTTCCCAAGTCACCTGCAGGTCCAACATATTGTGAACTTCTTTGATGTATTAATGTAAATATAGTTGCAACAAATAGTCCTCTCCAGTGTTCAGTCGGTATCTCCATGGTGGTTTCTGCTGGCTATTTCTTCAAGATTACCTTTAACAGCTGACTGTCCACTGGGATTGCCTTCCAAGGTTTCTCAGGTTCCGGTGCTTTCTTGACTCTGCTGTAATGCGTCCAGCCTCCTTCCCGAGTACAGACTGCAGATTCAGTTGTCAGTAGCACCTGGTACGGACCTTCCCAGCTAGGTTGCAGTTTTTCACTTTTCCAAGTCTTTATCAGGACCCAGTCTCCAGCCTCGTGTGGGTGTTGGCTACCAGCCAAAGGTGGTCATTGCACCAACAGTCCCTGTTTGTGAAGAGAAAGCAAAGACCGAGACAGTGCCAGCAAATATTTCCGAAGGAACAAGTCCCTGAACTCTGGTATGGGATTGCCTAGTTTGGCCAAATAGGGTCTCCCCATCAGCATTTCAAAAGGAGAAACCCTTGTGTCTTTCCTTGCACAAGTTCTGATCCTGAGCAGAGCTAAGGGAAGATTCTTTGTCCATGGCAAGCCATTTTCAAGTTGTAGTTTGGTCAAGTGTTTCTTCAGTTCCGCGTTCGCTTTTTCAATTTTTCCACTGGATTCAGGATGCCATGGTGTGTGTAATTCCCATTTCACCCCCACCACCTCCATTACCCTTTGCAGAACCTTTTGGGTGAAATGAGTTCCTCTGTCTGAATCTATTGCTTCCATCATTCCATATCGTGGGATAATCTGTTCTAGTAAGATCTTGGTTACTGTGGGAGCTGTGGCTCTTCTAGTGGGATAAGCCTCTACCCACCCCGTTAGTTGATCTTTGATCACAAGCAGGTATTTCCAACCCCCCTTTTCTGGCAACTCAGTGAAATTAATTTGTGCTCTCTGAAAAGGCAAACCCACTAGGGGTCACCCTCCCATCTCTTTCTTGCATGCCGCTTTCTTATTTACTTTCAAACAAATCAAACATTTCCAGCAGATGCTCTGAGCTACCGTCCACATCCTCAGACTCCAATAGTGAGGTTTAACGGACATGACCAAGGCCTCCATTCCCCAATGAACTTTCTCCAATATTCCCCTCATGACAATGGGTGACACCATCTTGACTCCCTTCAACATCTTCCATCCCTCTGGGGTTTTGACACATCCCTCTTTCTCCAACTCCAACTTTTCCTTTTTCTCTGGCTCCCATTCCTCCCTCTCATCCTCCTTTTCCAGTATTGGTATAGATACCATTACCAACTCTGTCTCCCCTGCAGCTTCCTTCGCCCATTTGTCCGCCCATCGGTTTCCCACAACCTCCAGTGTGTTCCCCTTCTGATGTGCGCTCACATGGACAATTGATACTCGGCTGGGGAGTTGCAATGCTTGTTCTACTAACTACACTTGCTCTATTTGCTTCCCATCCGCCTTGATATAACCTCTTTCTTTCCAGATTTTCCCAAACGTGTGCACCAACCCCCATGCATACTTGGAATCACTCCAAATCGTTACTTCCATCCCCTCTGCCAATTCCAAGGCTCTGGTCAGGGCAAACAATTCACATTTCTGGGCTGACCAAGCAGCTGGGAGTGACCCTTCCTCTATTACCTCACCTTCCCCGGTTACTATTGCAAACCCAGATTTTCGCTTTCCATTTTCCACCCTGCTAGATCCATCTATAAACCACCTCTCTCCCTTCTCTAATAGAATCTCTTCCAAGTCCTTTCTAACCTTCATCATGAGATCCACTTGCAATAGACAATCATGGTCTTCCGGTTCCCACGCCTGCCTTCTCCCCTCCAAGAATTCTGCTGGATTTAGATTCTTGTTTCTCCCTATTACCACATCAGGACTGGTTCTCAAAATGGTTTCATACTTCAATATCCTCCCTTTGGTCATCCAAGTGGTAGCCAGCTGGCTCAACACTGAGTTGACCTGATGAGGCGAATGCACCACCAAAGCTCCCCCAAAGGTTAACTTTTTGCTCTCCACCACCAACATCGCTGTTGCTGCCACAGCCTGAACACAAACTGGCCATCCTTTCACAACCGACTCCAAACCCTTGCTTAGGAAGGCTACCGGCTGGTACTGCCCCCCCCTTTTGGCAAGGACTCCAACTGCTGTTCCCTGAGCCACCACCACATACAAATGAAACAGTAATTTCAGGTTTGGCAAGGCTAAAACCGGAGCGGTTGACAAAGCCTTCTTCAGCTCTTCCCACCTTTCACTATCTCCCTCCTCCCATTCTATGTGCTCTCCCTTTCCAGGCAACTTTCTGTGCAAAAACTGTGCCAACACTGTAAATTGCTCTACCCAGATTCTACAATACCCCAATAATCCCAACGCTTTCCGCACCTCTGTCTTGTTCCTGGGAGGAGCCAAGCTCATGATCCCCTTCACTCTTTCAGGGTCCAAGGACCTCACCCCCTGCTGAATGTAATGTCCCAAATATTTCACCTTTTTTTCAACAAACTGAAGCTTCTCTTTTGAGACTTTCAGCCCCTGCTCCTTCAGCCAATTCAACAGACTCACAGAAGCTGCTCTCACTTCCTTCTCTTTCTCCCCAGTTAACATCAAGTCATCCACGTACTGAATTAGGGTGATTCCTTTCTCTCTCTCAAACGACACCAACTTTTCTTCCAACACCTGTCCAAACAACAAAGGGCTCTCGGTATATCCCTGAGGAAGTACCATCCACCTCAACTGCTGTTTCCTTCTACTCTCAGGATCATTCCATTCAAAGGCAAACAAGTCTCTACTCCCCTCCTCCAAGGGGCACGCCCAAAAGGCATCCTTCAGATCTATCACAGTAAACCATTTGTCTTTGGGAGGGATCCACCCCAAGATGGTATAGGGATCAGGAACCACTGGGAATCTAGGAACCACTATCTCATTGATCCTCCTCAAATCATTAACCAATCTATATTTCCCATCCTTTTTTATTACTGCTAAAACCGGTGAATTGAATGGTGACATAGTAGGTTCCAACAGTCCCTGTTTCAATAATCTGTCAATCACTGGTTTCAACCCTTCCCTACCTCTCTTACTCAAAGTATATTGTGGAGTCGACAGTTTAGTTATTCCTGGTTGCATCTTGATCCGAATGGGCTGTATTGCCATCCTACTAACCCCTTCACCTCCTGCCCACACATCTGATGATATCTTCTCCTCATCTTCTGTTGTTAACATACACATGCGAATTTCTTTCCTTCTATCCCACAATTCTATTCCAAAAACATCCAACAAGTCTCTTCCTAGCAAGTTCACCCCTGAATCTGGAATATACAATATTTCAGTTTCAGTAACCACATCATTCAATTCCAATCTCACCTCTTCCAAAATCTTGACCTCTTGGGATTTCCCACTCACCCCAACCACCTTTAAAGTCTGCTTTGACCTGCATGCTCCCTCCACCGGATCGCATACAGATGTCCGGCTTGCACCGGTGTCAATCAGGAACAGCCGTTCCTGATGGTCAGGACCCACTAACACATTTACCAATGGTTCCCCGTGGGTCCCTCTTGGGGAGCCAGAACTTCCCTAATCGTATAGGGCATAGCTTCGTTCCTCTGGGGTTTTGGGACATTCACATGCAAAATGTCCCTCTTTCCCGCATCTGAAGCAAGTTCTACTCTGGGATGGCCATTGCCCCCTGGACCTCCTCGCCTAACCGGGGGTCTCCACTCCCTGCTGGGAGATCTTTCATCTCCACCTTGGCCTTGGATCTGACATCTGGGTCTCCCTGTTTTTCCTAACTTCATTCTTGGCTGCCGTTTACACAGCAGCTACCATCATCTGAGACTTCTGTTTGGTTTTAACTGAGTCTCAGTTCACAAAAACTTGTTGGGCTGCTCTCATCAAATCTCTCATGCCCAAATCAGTCCATCCCTCTGTCTTCTGGATCTTTTTCTGAATATCTGGCCATGCTTTGGTGACGAATTGCATCTTCAGGAGAGTCTCGAAGGCACAGGTTTCTGGCTCCACTCCGGAGTACTTGGTTAACCCTTCATGGAGACGAGCACAGAAATCCCCCCGGGACTCATCCTTTCCTTGTGTTATTTCAAATGCTTTGGTCAAGTTTTTCCCTTGAGGGATGTCCAATTTAATTCCTTCAATGATCATGCATTTCATATCTCTCATGTGCTTCCTATGAGCATTATTATTGATGTTCCAATTTGGATCGGCTATGGGGAATTTTGTGTCTGCAGCCACTGCTCCCTGTTGCCCTGCATGTCTCCTATCCCAGGCAGCCATTGCTGCCCTCCTAATGAGGTTCCTCTCTTCGGGGGTGAAAAGGTGTCCAAGAATATACATCAGTTCTTGGTATGTGTATTCATTGGGCCCCAGAAACAATTCCAACTGTTGCGCCACTTCATGAGCATTCTCATGGAGTTTCGGAAGGGTCTTTTTCAGATCCCGTAACTCAACAGATTTTATGGGGACAGCCATGAAAACGGTGACTGGATTCCCCTGCGCATTCATGCCATTTGGGACTTCTCTGACTGGGAAGGCCGACACAGGATTGGCTGACCTTCCTCCTGGAGGCAAATTCTCTCGGTCCTTGTTTAATTGAGCCAGTTCCCTTCTGAGTCCTTGTTATGCAGGTGGAGGTGGAGCCTGGGCAACTGGAGCCGGCAGGGGCGGTGGTGCCAGGACTGCCGGAGCCGATGCCGGTGGACTCCCCATCCAGTCCTCAGTTTCGCTTTCCTCCACCTTGCTGACAAACTGTCCTACTTCTGTTTCTGGTGGAACTGGACCTTCAAAGTGAGCATGATACCACACCTCCACATAGGGTATTTGCTCCTTCATCTGCTGTTTCACTATATACTCTTTCAACTGAGTTATCCAGTACGTGCTGGTATTCCCTTTGGGATCCCAGTGGTAAGGAAACTCAGGGTCTACTAGGGGATACTTTGGCCACCTATATTGGCATAGGTAGATCATTTTCTTTTTCTCTAGACTCCGAGTGTAAGTCCTCAGATGGGGCAGCGACCATTGTTATAGTAATTGACCCAATGGGGAGTCAGTTGGAATCAGCCTTCTCGGGGTCTTTTCTATCTCAATACCCGTTCCCTCTTGGAACGTCTCACACTTGCTTTGTCCCTTTCCCATTCTCCACGCTACCCGCCAACAATCTCCCAGAGATTCCCAACTCAGGGATTTACACTGTCCTCCAGCAGTCGCTGGATTCCCAGAGTTTAAGGACAGTATATCCCTTCTTCTATCCCGAAAGGCAACAAACTCACCTGATACACCCCTGGTCTCCCGGAGATGAAAGGAGTGTGGGCGTCCCCACTTCAGGTGATCAACGACACTCCCAGAGTGTAAGGCCGGCTTCTCTCTCTCTTGTTTCCAAGGATTGTCTGCTGAGTGCAGTTACCCCGGGATCCAACTGAGACAAGGGAGGGGCCCCTCTACAATGGGAGGCGGTGGCACCACACTTACCCAGTCCCTTTTCTTCAGTCGAAATTCCATCGGGGCCCCACGTTGGGCGCCAAATTGTGAGGTGGAAGCAGATAAAAAACCACCAAAAGATTCGTTGATCCAAGGAAAACAAGGTTTTATTCATGTGTCTGCAGAGACGGGTTCCCTCAAGCATTGAAGGAACACAGAGTAAAATTCAGGCAGCATTTTTATACCCTAACTGTCCGCCCCCTCGTACGAGGGCTTGGCTCACATTCTTTCTGTTTTCAAATTGACACATATATTCGAAGGTTCATACTAGCTCCCTATCTAGCAAAAGCAGTTACACAGTTTCTGACATCGCAGCACTTTATTACAATTCCCCATTGTTCCAGCCTTATCTTGTTTTTTCTCTTGTGCACAAACTGGAACACTTTCTTATTTAGCAGAGCTACTGAGTTTGAGACACACTTCCTTATTCAATTCCATAGGCCATCCAACATGATTTCGGTTCTGCTCACAGTTCTGAGGGAAGGGGTGGTACTCCCTGCTTTGGTGTGCCTCTTCCTAAAGAGGCTTTTCCTGGGCCTAATCACACTGGATAATATTTGTTCAGTTCCAATCTTTTCCTTTTAGGAAATGTTACTGGAATGTAGATATTTATTATGCATCTCCTATTTGAGTAACTGGAAGTTGTGGGCAAACTGAATGGGGAGAAAAAGGTAGACATTAAACCTGACAAGACTGAGTGGCTGCCTTGTGGTTGAGTGGTTATATAGTATATTTTCCTATTCTTATTTTATGATCTTAATCTGCCAATCTTCCAACCAAAGCTATCTACTTTTCTCCACCAATTCTGCTCAATTCTGCTAACACTCCTTGTGCGAGGGCAGGAGAACCTATGGCACTCCTCTAGATCTCTATCTTCTTCACCTGCTGGCACTCTAACACAACTGTCTATTCTAATAGTTTTCCAGTTTCTTTATCTATTCCTTCTAGTCCAGCTCACTGTCAGCCTTACAAGGTAGTCCAGACTAAGAAGCCATTGCCAGAGTAGGTCAGTATTAAATTTAACACTTTTATTTACATTATTTATTGTAAGAGCTTTATTAACAGAATTTTGCATAATAATGTTCTTATTTTCTCTCCCATTTTATCTTTCTGTGAACCAGAGAAGGGCTTCTCAGATGCATTTTCTCAATTTACTTTCTTGGCCCAGACTCATGCTGTCTTTATTTGAATGTTGTTATGTTAGTAGCTCTCCCTTCTTCCTTCAAGGCTGTGCCCTCTACAACCACTACCTTCTTTCCATTCCTTCATTATCCACCCAATGCCCAGTTCATGTTTTTAAGGTCTCCCCTTTTACCTGCTCCATGATGTCACAGATTTTCTTGACTTTCAACAATTTTTTCTATCTTCTTGAACTGCATTTTTGAGTCTGATGGCAGCCATTCCAGTCCTCCATTTTTATTCTAGTGGCTTTTGGAATTTGATTGCTAGCAACTGCATACTCACCCATTCCCAGCAGCTTAAGCCATTGCAATTCTGTAAGAGACAGTTTGTCTTTTCCATTTCATCACCATCCTTGCTGCCTAAAATTTTCTAACTTTACATGACTCTGCCTTATCTGCATTTCATCTCTCCAGTTAGCAGAATCATGCCCAGTTCTACCATCAATCAAGTCCAAACAATCTCATTGTTCCCACTGTTTTTATCAGTCCTCCTTCATTTTCCCTCAAATCAAATGTGATCATCCTCTATCACACTCTAACTACCTTCGTTCTCAAAAATTGATACTTATGGCCTGATTTTCTCTTCTTTTAGTGATGTTTTTCCTTTTTTCTTTTCAAAAAGTACCCCATTTTGGATTCAGGGAATATGATTCATAAGATACTGAGAAAATTTCAATCAGCAATATAACAGACAAAATACCTAAAAAGATGTATTTTTATGATGGGATTCCTAGTATCAATTATTCTGACTGAATGAGAAATGTATGTGTACAGCCAAAGATGATGAGAAGTCAGGTGGAGAAAAAAAGTAAAAGTATTTGTGGGATTGCTTTTCCCCCATTGTGTCCACCATCCCATGAGGTCTGCAGGCGACGCATGCTAAAGGTCCCATTGATTAGAATGTCATCTAACAGGATCCAGGAAGAGAAATTTTTTCATCTGGGTACCAGCCTTATGGAATGTCATCCCCCTTGAGATCAGACTGGTCCTAACTCTGTAAATTTTTATCGAGGCTTGAAGACATGGCCTTTTCCTGTTCACAGGATCAGAATATTAAATGGAGCCTGTGAAGTGGCCATACTGATGATTTATTTATTTGACAGATTGATATCGCCCACCCCATAATTCTGAGTAGCATCAAAGGTTATTTAATTGTGACTGTTAATTGTATATTAATTTTGTGTGCTTTGTTATTTTTTTGTTAACCATCCAGAGTCACTTTGATGAGATGGGCCCCATATGAATTGTGTAAATAATTAAATGCAGAGGAAGAAATCAGTGCAAAATTAAATGTATGTCTGCCTCAATACAATGAGCAATCAGATTTGAAAGAAGAAAGTGTAGGTGAAAGCCAGGATGCTCACTTTGTGGGGCTTCTTTTATCCAAAGATCTAGGCATTAAATCAGGGTGGTACTTGTTTCTTCCAAATGTATAGATTCTGATCATGAACTGACATTTTAGCCTCTAAATCTTCACCAAAGAAACAAACTGTTGATTGGCATAAGTATGTCAGATTATGAAATCAAGCTCTTAGGGAGTTATCCTCTGCTTAAGAATGCAATTAGGAGAAGCACCACTGAGTGCTTCATACTTTCTATCAAAAAAAATAAATGTTGTCTAGTTGTATTGATTACTTGACCCTCAACTGTACCTTACTATGCCTTTTCCCCAACTTTCTTGAATTTTTTTTTGTGAATTGTCTTCTATATTCTTGAGCTTAGCCAGGTCTCTTTCATGCTTCTGAATATGCAAATAACACATCCCATCTATATTTCATTTTCCTCGGAACCCTTGTTTTAATGTTCTACCCAATCCCAATCCCAGATTTGTAGTATACAGTCTTTTGTCGGGGTCCTACTGTGCATTTGACTGAATGGAGGTTCTCCATAAGCATGGATACCATAATACATGAATTAATTTTTCAGGTGTCATAAAACTATTGTTGTTGATTCCCCCTAATTACCAATGTATTTAAACAATATTTGATGTTTCAATATCTCTACCATTGTCTTTCACCAGTCAGATTTCCTTTTCTGGAACTCTTCATGAGGCAAGAACCTCATTTTGTTCTTATTTCATTTTGAAAAATGGATTTCCCCCTTAGGCAGATGGGGGGAATCTGGAATCAGTGACTGAATCATGAATTGATGTAGGAATGGCAATCATTGCCTGAAAAATTGAGAACCAAGCTACAACAATCTGAATCTTTTTTGGATTTTTACTTTGTCCTTATCTCATATTTCCTTATCCTATCTCTTCTCACTTTCCTCCTTAGGAAGCCAATTTTGCTGCTCCATTTCAAAGTATATATAGATTAAATAACTGATGTCAAATAATTGCTCAATTTGAAGAGAAATTGATATCTTTTGTATAGCCTTACAAATGGCTTTTTATTTCTTCTACTATTCTTTGGTAGAAGGCAGTTTCTTCATGACTCACAAGTTGTTCCAAGTTTCTGACATAGAAATGATTAATAGGCACAAATGGTGCCAAGAAATTGTACAGATTGCAATACTTACGGATATGAATCATTTCTGTGAAAGGCTGCAGAGAAACATTCATGATAATGAGCCTGTTATGAGGAAAGCAGCCTCAACTCTCATTACTTCTAAGGAAACTAATGTTTGGTTATCATATTATTCTGAGTGGATTTTTGGTAGTTGTCTGATCTGCAATATAAATTTAATTTATTATAATGGTTGAAATAACCACCAAGGATTGAAAAGAATTCCTCCCTGACTTACTACTCTAATTTTCTTTTAACTTTTTTTTTCTCTTGAAATTTAATAATCACTATGTTGTTTTTTTCTTGGACCATTTCCTAAAATGAGTTCATCAAACCAATATCAGCACAGCCAAAACATGAATGAAAGTTTTTAGTAGAATACTTTTAAAAAACAAAATAAGGACTGTCAAAATTCACAAAAATAGATTGAAGGCTTTTTTTTAGGAAAAAAATACACAATCTTGTCAGTAAATAATACAAAGTAATCTTCTCCATCCTGCAACTAACTCTTCTTACCAAATTTAATCAGCATCGATGTATGTTATTCATGTTAGTTTTTAATTTGTTTATTTCTCCCTTAAAATGAGGTAGAAAAACATTGAAAGTAAAAAAGGGGAGATATTACGTGTGTGAAATAAATTCCACAGATTTTTTTTCAAATGCAAGTAGAGGTGTGCAAAAATTGAAATGCATTGAAGCCCATTGAAGCATGGAATTGGCTAACATTGATCTTAAAATATTTCTAGTGGTGGAAACTGCATACAAAATCAGCACTCATATTTTGGAGATAATTTTATGAAATTATATTTTGGAGAATTTAAGAAAAAGCTAATGCAATTCTAAATTGTATTAAGAGAGGGATACAGTCAAGATCAAGGGAAGTACTAATACTGCTCTATAAAGCCTTAGTAAGACCACACCTAGAATATTGCATCCAGTTTTGGTCACCACATTATAAAAAAGATGTTGAAACTCTAGAAAAGGTCTCAGAGAAGAGCAACCAGGATGATTAGGGGACTGGAGGCTAAAACATACAACGAACGGTTGCAGGAACTGGGCTTGGCTAGTCTAGTAAAGAGAAGGACCAGGGGAGACATGATAGCGGTCTTCCAATATTTGAGGGGCTGCCAGGAAGGGGTCAAGCTATTTTCTCAAGCTTCTGTAGGCCAGACAAGGAATAATGGATGGAAACTGAACAAGGAGAGATTTAACCTGGAAACAAGGAGAAACTTTCTGACAGTGAGAACAATCAACTAATGGAACAGCTTGCCCTCGGAAGTTGTGGGAGCGCTATCACTTGAGACTTTCAAGAAGAGATTGGACTGCCATTTATCAGAAATGGTATAGGGTCTCCCGCTTGGGCTGGGGGTTGGACTAGATGACCTACAAGGTCCCTTCCAACTCTGATTATCTGTATTATCAGAAAGCATATGCACTATGTATGCCAGTTTAGTGTATTGGGTTAAGGCACCAGGCTAAAAACTAAGAGACTGTAAGTTCTAGTGTTGCCTTAGACATAAAGGCAGCTGGGAGTTTTCAGTTAGTCATTCTCTCTCAGCCCTTGGAAAGGTAAATCACCTCTGAAAGGGCAAATCACCTCTGAAAATATCCAAGGCACCCTCTTCCTATCTGAATAATTTGATTTTTTTTTTCTTGCTTTCATTTTCTGTTAACTCAAGACTGTATACTTATCTAGTGTTTTAAGTTTATATACATATATTTAAAGGTTTTCATATACAAGAGAATTTTCAGGAGAAAATATGCATGTACTTGTTTGGAAGGAACACAGAAGGCATCCAATATATGTGTATTTAATACAAGATAGTTCACAGAAATTTGAGAGAAGTCCTATACATAGACCAAACTGAATGAATTTATTCTAATTTGCTCATCCCTAGGCAAAATTAAAACCAATAAATCCACACATTTCCTTTATTTTAATAACATATTTTGGGATTATTTGTCTTAGGAAGGGCTTCTTTTTCATAGGGAAAGCTGGATCCAACTTGGGATGTCCTGTCTCAAGCCTGCTGGAAACTCCCAAGCTCCTTATCTCATTGAAAATTAGATATTGTAGCAGACAAAAAGGTCAGATTGTGTGATGTGTTATAAAAGGATAGCAAGGTATTAGTGTTTCAGATCCAAAGTTCTCTCAATTCAAAGATAATGGCCTCCCCTATCAATACAGGGAAAATATACATCAGCCTAGATCGGGCAAGACATAATAGAAACAATGGAATAAAACAAGAAAGAGGAAAGGAAATGACAGGAAAGGAAGGGAAGGGAAAGGAAAGGAAAAGGAATGAAAGGACTACACTCCTGCAGGATTCTGGATGAAAGTTTCCACCTTCCAATCTCCCTAGGGGGAACAGTAGAATTTTTCTGTCCATGGTTAATGCATAACATGTATCTTTGCTATTCTTGATTTCCTATGTATAAATCCATCATACTTCAAAATAGTTGCATCCACATACCATTTTAGCAGGCATGCAAATTACTGTCATATTCAAGGTGAAGCTGTTCAAAATGAACAGCTTTCATTTTCAATGTTTCCAGCATTATCTTGACAATGACTTTCTTCTCTTTTGCTTGTTTGCCCTTGTCCTACAAAGGACATTTTGCATAACTTTCACTATTCTATTTATCAAAACATAACATTATCACTTTTGAATGTCTTTAAAAGGCTTTTACTTTAACAATTTATTAGGTTACATAGAATGCTTAAGACAGAACTGATGAAATTAATAGATTTTAAATGGAAACTTGTGCATCCTGTTTTTATACATGACAAAATCCTTTGATCTGCCAGAGAATATATAATGACCACATGATAGATAGCAATAACACTTAGACTTACATGCCACTTTATATTGCTTTACATCCCTCTCTAAATGGTTTACAGAGTCAGCATATTGCCCCCAACTATCTGAGTCCTCATTTTAATCACTTCAGAAGGATGGAAGACTGAATCAACCTTGAGCCTGGTGGGATTCGATCTGCCAAATTGCAGGCAGCTGGCTATCAGCAGAAGTAATTTACAATATCACACTCTAACTATTGTACCACCAAGGCTCTCAGATGGCCTACTTTGAAGAGGAACATTTCAATTTAAGTCTCATAAAAACTTATCAAACTCTGGGACACTGGAGATCATTTTTGCAGGACAGAAAATAGAGATACATGTCTTCCTTCATATTATCACAACCAATTGGGAATAAAAGTAGATATGGTAGGCTCCTGACTAACATACTCCTTTGTTGGGACATATTAAGAGAGTGGGCTGGTTTGGAATTCTATGACTTCCAAGCTTCCCTCAGTTTGCCCCTTAAACTGTTCCTTTCTGATTTCTAATTGGAATCTTGATGCTAGACAGCAAGGTTCTTGGAGAGTGCCATAGTGGGGATAATTCTCCAAAAGTAGATTATTTATATTCCTAAAGCAAATATTTATCCAGTAGATTTATCCCTCTGAAGGTGAAGCTTTTGAAATTACTTTAAAATGGGACAGGAAATGCATTCTACGACCCTTGAAGCAGATCATCCTAAGGAATAGAGAGATGCAATCAGAATGCATAGATTTACAAACAAAATATCAAAATATTTGATTTTTGCTCCAGAAGAAACTAAAGCAATTGCTGCTCCAGACTCCTAGAACTACATGTCTGGGTGAGGTCCTCTCTTAAGCTTCTGTCTGCCTAAAAAGCATGTTCTATGTGAGTAGATAAAATAGGTATCACTTCTGTGGGAGGATAAGCTGGCATTCAATGCAGGCTGTCAGATTCCTGCCCTTTGAACCTTCCCAGTTGCAGTGCCCAATTGTGAGGCATCTCGGCAGGGAGAGGGCATTGAATGACACTGCATGAACAACCACTCGTCTTTCTTTCTGGTGCAAAGCCAATTCTCCCTTTTGTGGGACACCGAAGGAAATGCATGAGTGTTTTTTACAACAGGGCAGTTACTTTGGCAGCCAAATTACTACTCTGTAATTGCATTGTAGCATTCTGGCTTAATGTAACAATGCCATATGGCAATAATAATAATAATAATAATAATAATAATAATAATAATAATAACAACAACAACAACAACAACAACAACAACACAACCAGATGAGATAATTCTAATTTATTCTAAGACTATAGTAATATAAACGTACACGTCTGAGAATATAAATATTCCACTGTCACTTTTAACGCCCTGATTAATTAAGATGTGTCCTTCCTAAAACCCATGTCCCACTGCACCAACGGATGCAAAGAGGATGAAAAACGGACAAAAAGCTTGCCATCCATTGGAAAACGCGATGCATCTGTTGTGTACTCACTGCATACATGTTTCATACGCTCTATCTGTCGAGCATCCGTCCACTGAGATTTCATCCATGCAAGAAGTTTTGAGCTGCACAAAACTTTTTGAGTGGATAAACTTTCTGCCGCATACGATGTACATCCGGGCAACAAATGTTCTATGTCCATTGTCATCCATTAAACGTCCGCTGTATCCTCTCGGCATCCTCTGGACATCCTTGCAACTCACATCCACTGCAGCTGAAAATGGAAAGAGGGAGGAAGCAAAAGGTACACGGAATGTCCACACAGCATTAGTAGCATGGAAATAGAAAGGATGTAAGTGGATGGATCTCGTATATAAAGCATTAAAATGGACAAAACATTTGTATATGGGACGTATCTCGGATATTTAGGATGTCTGGAGTATGCCTAGAGTATGTGGAAGGACACCTAGCGCAAAAACCGATATTTCCTATAAAAAGGGGGAGGAAATCACCTGGATCTCAGTATGTGTCCAGCAGCCGTGGTGTACAGACCTCTTCACCCTTGGTGTTGCTCTTCCACATCATCCATTGATCTCCACCATGGATCATGACACAGTCCTTATGGTAGCTGCGATCATTCAACACCAGAACCAAGCCCTGTTCATACTGTTTCACCTTTTCTATGCAAGGAGAAGAAGGAGACATTCAAGAGCTGTGTGGGTCCGATGATGGATCGGGAGAAGAGTGGAGTTTGGACTCGATGACAAGCTGATGGTGGAGCTGAGGAATGAAGATCCTCGTGCATTCCAGCACTTCATGAGGATGCCACCAGCCATGTTTGATGAAATTGTAGAGCGTCTGAGACCCAGGTTGACCAAGCCAAGCACCAACTTCCGTCCAAACCTGGACCCTGGACTGAAGGTGGCGCTGACTCTGAGGCACCTGGCCTCTGGAACCACATACAGAAACATGCAGTATGCCTGGAGGGTGCCACACAACAGCATCAGCAAAGTGGTCAGAGAAGTGGTACAAACCATCATCGAAGAATATGTGGAGGAGCTCCTCCAGTGTCCCACCACTAAAGAAGGCTGGAGGAAAGTTGCAGAAGAGTGGTATCAGAGGTGGAACTTTCCCCACACTGTTGGAGCCATAGATGGGAAGCACGTGGCCTGCAAAGCTCCAGCCAACTCAGGATCCACTTATCACAACTACAAGGGCTTCTTCAGTATCATCCTCTTTGCCATGGTTGATGCTGACTACAAGTTCATCTACATCGATGCTTCAGGCAATGGGTCAGCTTCAGATATCCAGGTAAACAACGCCAGTGACCTCAAGGAGGGGCTGGAACGCAACCTCATCATGGGTTTTCCTGATCCAGACCCCCTACCCAATGACACACAAGATATGCCCTACTTCATCGTGGGTGATGACGCCTTCTCCCTCAGAACCTACCTCATGAAGCCCTACACTTCAAGATACCTCACCCGTGAAGAGAGGATCTTCAACTCCAGGCTGTCCAGGGCAAGACAGGTGGTGGAGAACGCCTTTGGCATCCTGGCCAACAGGTTCCAGGTACTTCTCACCACTATGCAGCAGCACCCACAGACTGTGAGGAGCATCGTGGAAGCTTGCTGCATCCTGCACAATCTCATGCGCACCCGCTACCCAGTGTTGTAGAACAGGCTTGTGGACCGTCAACAAGGGAATGGGGACATGGAGCCTGGTGAATGGAGGCAAGGACGAAACCTGATAGACACTGTGGATGTGCAAGGCCCCAACAGAGCTTCATGTGAAGGGAAGAAGCAGCGCAACCTACTGAAACACTGGTGCAACTCCCCAGCTGGAGCAGTGGAGTGGCAAGACAGGATGATAGATGGTTAATAGATGCTTCCTTGAGCCTGTCTCATAACACTAATGAGATTGTGCCATGTATGTTGAGTGGTCCTACAATGAATAGGGCATTAATAAAGAGCTTTGTTTATTTTGAAATGCGTTGATCAATGAATAAATTGTTATTGATAAAAAAGGGCCATATGTGTGGCAGCTGGGAGGGTGGACCATACAGTCCCACTATGCTTGCACTGGAGGTTTATCTATCCCATAGCTATCCTTACCTATCCCACAACTATCCTTTCCCATCCCACAACTATCCTTACCTATCCCACAAGCATGCAAAGGATTAACCATTTTTTCAAAGTTTTCACCAACACTTTATTAAGTAAATAAAATGAACCAAGTGTGTGAAGCAAAGATAACCTTTATTAATAACTGTCTTAAGTAAACTGCATGACTTTATTAAAAATGCAAAAATGCAAAACCAAGTAAAGTGTCTTAAGCAAAGATAAAGTGAACAGGTAACAACTCAGTCTCTGGCACTATTCTCAGTCACTCTGAGCCATGTCCATGGTCTCAACTGTCAAGCGGGCAGAGACTGTGGAAGTGACTGTGGCTGGAGTGCTGGTCTGAGGCGCCATTGGGGTGCTTGGCCCCGAGAATACAACAGGGGATGTTGTGTTCAGGAAGCTCTCAGAGAGCTAACTCAGTCCTGTGAGGTTGAGAGGCCCTTCATCAAGGACCTGGGATGTCAGGCCCAAGACTGATGACAGATTGTCCGTTGAGGGGCTTGGCTGTGGAGTGGAGGAAGGAGGAGTGTAGTGGGGCTGTCTGGTCTGCAGCTGGGCGAGGTGTGGAGTCTGTGGCATGCAATGAACCTGGGCCTGGACTGGGAAGGTCTGCTTCTGCTGAGGGAAGTCCTGGTACTCATAGCCTTGATAGGTGAGGGGCTGTTGAAAGCCGTGGAAGGGCTATGACATCGCCTGGGGTGGAGGAGCAGACCTGGACTGGGTCAGAGCAGCTTCAGCTGGGCCTGGAGGATTATGCAGAAGTGCTGTGATCTTCTGCTTCATCATCCGGTACTGGGCCTCGGGCAGGTCCATGAGGGTCTGGCTCACGTAGGTGATGAAGGGCTTTCAGTTCGAGGATGGTATGTCACTTTGGACCAGCTGAGAGAGAAGATCTGTGCTGGTTTTGATTGTGTCCCTGATCTCCAACAGGACAGTGTGGCTCTGACCCTCCAGTCTGCCTCTCTGCCTGCTTTCTGTGGAGGTGGAGCTGGGTGTGGGTGTGGGTTGGTCTCTGGTGACTGCCGCTTCTTCCTCCATTTGTGACAGGGGATCCTCCACGTCCTCTGGCACGCGGAGTGCAGATGTCGGGGGGGTCTCTGCCGTAGGGCCCTCTGAAGACACCTGCCTGGACACTGTAGCTGTCTCCTGGCTGGAAGAGGACTGGCTGTCTGTGGGCTGTCTGAGGGAGAGGGTTGTCAGAGGGGCTGCTCCTCGGTGACGGACCTCACCCTCCAGGAAGCTGCACTTGGCCATGACGTACATCTCCAGGTCAGTGAGCTTGACAGCGGCCTGGCCAGATTTCTTGAGGTGTAGCTTGCCATACCAGGTGTGCATGTGCTTCCACCATCCCAGGAGTAGTTCTGAAGTGTAGCCCAGGCTTTCTGCCTTGTCCCTCCAAGCTGCCTGCTTCCTCTTGGTGTCGCGATAGTCTGTGGCCCTTTCTCCACAGGTACTCGTTCTCCTTCAGCCATTCCAGCACCTCCTCCTCATGCTCCTCGGAAAGGGTGTACTGTTTCCTCTCTCCCTTCTCCTTCCCTTGCCTCTTCCTCCCTCAGGCAGGGGCTTGAGCAGCAGGGCCTTCAGGAGCTTGAGCAGCAGGCCTTTGAGGGCCTTGGGGCTGGTCCACCACAGCAGCAGCAGTAGGAGTAGCAGTAGCAATAGCAGTAGCAGCAGCAGCAGCAGCAGCAGCAGCAGGAGCAGGAGAAGCACTAGCAGCACCAGAAGCAGAAGCACCAGCAGCTTCAGAGTCAGTGCCAGGGGGTGGGATGGTGGTTCTGTCCTTCTTGCCAGGGCTGGCAGGAGTAGGCACAGGCTTTCTCTTCTTCCTTGACTGCTGAACCATGGTGTTATTCGAAGATGTCTGTGGCAGCATGTCTTTCCTCTGAATGTTGACTGCTTGCGAATTGCATCCTTTTATATCCGCGGAGCTGATGCAATTCATCCTCCCCACATGCGCAGTGAACGCTTTGCACCTGCTATGCATCCTATAGGCGTCTGTGATGCATCCGCGTCATCCGCTACACATCTGCTCCTTCTGCTATGCGTCCGCTTCGCAATTCTCCCCCGGAAGCCCTTGGGATGTGTCATCCGCTTCCATCCGCTTCCATCCGCTAGGCTTCCTACGAACATCCGCTTAACATCCTCCCTACATACTACCCATGTCTGTTCCTTTCCATTCTTTTCCATTCTATTTATGCAAATTTGGGCCACTTTTTGGAGTGGATAACAACGGATGGAGCCACCCCCGAAATTTTGCTCATCCGCTGTGTCCTTTTTGCATACATTTTGCATCTGTCAGCCAGTGGGACCTAGCCTTTAGTAAGAGTTTGTGGTCTCCTGCCTTTCTTGTCTGAGGCAGCATCTCTTCTTTGCATCCCTCAAGATGATTCTCACATACCATTACATCTGGTCACATTCCCTGTTTGGTCTATCTCGTAGGGCTGAGAAAAATATGGTAGTATAAAATAATTTGTGATAATGCGAATTATCCTAATATCCTTCTTTGAAATCATTAGCTAATTTCTTGTAAACCAGAGGCCTAACAAAAGTTTGTGTTTTGCAAACCCATAAAACACAAGAAAAGAGAAAAAGCTGAAGAGGGGAAATATATATCTTTTTTTCTTTTTTGTTTCAGGAAGGGAAAGGTGGCAAGACTCCACGGCTCAGCTCGCTCAAAGAGTATCAAAATTTGGAATTCTGTGAGTGTGTTTGTTCACTGGTACTGTTTTTATGAGAAAATGTCTTCTGCTGGCTTCTGCTAGGGAGACACCAAGTCCTCTGAATTGAATGAACCACCTGAGTCACACTTGTTCATTGCTGAAATGGTTTTGTGTGGGATAATCATAGTATTATGAATGAATCACAAACTAGAACCTGCATTGTTCTTTATCAGGAGGCTCTGGCTCAGCTTTCATGTCATATAGTGGAAAAAATGTCTATCCCTCCTTGTTCTCTTGTTTGAAATGCAAATGTCAGCAAGGCATACTGAGAACAAATTGCATAACAATGGGCCCCTATTGGGATTCAGAAAGGTGTTAAATATTTATCCCTCGCTCTAGGCTGGTGGATGTAAGAAGGCTATGTACAATAGAAGAAAGGTGTCAAATTAGACATAATTGGGGGAAAGCATTGTATAATCACCAGATATATATTTATATTTAATTTCTTTTTTTGTATTTAACTGTTTAACTATTTTGATTGTTTTTATGATTGTTTGCTGCCCAGAGTCAGTGCTTTGAGGTGGGTGGCTATACAAATTGAATTAATGAAAGGATGAATGAATGAACAGATGGATGATGAAAGATAGAGAAAGAAAGAGATATAGATTTTGTTAAATAGAAGAAGGTAGAAAACTCAACTGAGATATCAGGCATCAAGCTTGTCTGTTTTCAGCCAAATTCTCTGACATGACGCAAGGGCTGTCACTTAGAAATAACTAGATTTGCTCTATTTTGGGGGAAAGGAACTATGTACATCACAGAGGTGAGAAAATATGTTCTATATTTTGAACTGTAAAAATTTAGGATTCCATATAGGCATTCAAAAAAATAATTATCTCTCATAAACTATAAATGCTGACAGACAATCATAAGCCAGGGTTACTAAAAATAATAATAAAAAGCAGCATATATAGGGGAGTCTTGGTATTTGCAGATGTATAAGACTTTAAAAGATGGGGAGATTTCACCTTCCCCTCTCCAACATCCCAGTGAGATTTCAGTAGATATAGTGTTAAATATTGATTTAAAAAATAAAATGGGGCACATTCTTCTATTAGAATGTGCTTCTGTTGTACCAAGGGATGCAAAAGAAAATGATAATTTGCAGTTTTCAAATCAAAATACTGTGATTAATGATGGTACATCTAGTATGATAGAGACAGGGATATAATTCATGGAATCCATTAGCAACTCTACTGAAATGGTTTTATGGATCAAAATTTGCATACAAAAATATGAAGACAAAAGAATAAGATTAGTTCAACAGAAAGCTATTTTTCCCAAATATCAAATAGAAATAACTTTCCGAAAGGTTAGTGATTGTAAAGGATTCTATCTCCTCCCATACTCATTCTTTTTTTAAAAAACAATCTTTATATGTGCAAGGTCAATCTGTGGGATCTGTTGTTTCTAAACAAAAATACATAATCATGAGCATCACGTTGGCTTTTATGGAGTCTGCACTAGTTACTTTGCCTCTGTGGCCACTCTGAAAGATGCAGCTTCGGTTACAGATCCTTGAATAGCATGAACAAAAGAATTCATTTCTCAATTACCTTTTAAAAATCCTTACCTTGTTCTCTCTTGGTGTACATATCAGAGAACTTAATCAATAAAAAAATTTAAAAGAGAGAACAGTGCAAATAAAAGCCTTTAATATGCAAAGTCCTTTGCTTTCTTTGATTTCACTGCTAGAAATGTATTTTTGTTAAGCACTTTTCTTGGAAGACTGGTAGGCTTTTCTATACTCATCTATAAACGACAAAAGCCCCTGTCACACAGCACCAACGGATGGAAAGAGGATGTAAAATGGAGAGAAACACTTGCCATCCGTTGGTTAGCACGATGCTTCCGTTCTGTACTCACTGCGTCCGTTTTTCATCCTCTCCATCCATCCAGCATCCGTCTACTGACATTTCATCCGCTCAAAAAGTTTTGAGCTGCACAAAACTTTTTGAGCGGAAAATGTATCCAATGCGTCTGTTATACATACGCATACAGGGAACATCCGTTAGACGTCCGTCATCATCCGTTACGCGTCTGCTATATCCGCTAGGCATCCGCTGTGCATCCGCGCAACTCGCATCCGCTCCAGCAGAAAACGGACACAGGGAGGAAGCAAAATGGATGTGGAAAGGACACACAGCGTTACTAGAATGGACGTAGAAAGGATGAAAGTGGATGCAGCTCGCATACAAAGCATTAAAATGGAAAAAACGTTTGTATAGGGGACGTATCTCGGATATTTAAGATGTCTGCAGGATGCCTAGAGGATGCAAAAGGACACCTAGAGGAAAACCTATATTGCCTATAAAAAGGGGGAGGAAATCACCTGGATCTCACTTTCAGTCCAGCAGCCCTGCTGTGCAGACCTCTTCAACTTTCATCTTGCTCTTGCTCTTCCACAGCATCCAGTCATCTCCACCATGGATCGTTACACACTCCTTTTGGTAGCCACCATCGTTCTACAACAGTGCGAAGCCATCTACAGGCTCTTTCACCTCTTCTACATGAAGAAAAGGAGACATCCAAGAAGTGTCTGGGTACGAAGATGGATCGCAAGAAGAGCAGAGTACGGACTGTATAACAAGCTGATGGTGGAGCTGAGGAACGAAGACCCTCATGCATTCCCGAACATCATGAGGATGCCGCCAGCCATGTTTGACTAAGTTGTGGACGTCTGAGACCCAGGTTGACCAAGGCAAACACCAACTTCCGTCCCAGTCTGGACCCTGGACTGAAGGTGGCACTGACTCTGCGCCACCTGGCCTCAGGGACCACATACAGGAGCATGCAGTATGGCTGGAGGGTGCCACACAACACCATCAGCATTGTGGTCAGAGAAGTGGTGCAAGCCATCATCAAAGAATTCCTGGAGGAGCTCCTCCAGTGCCTCTCCACTGAAGAAGGCTGAAAGAAAGTTGCAGAGCAGTGGTATCAGAAGTGGAACTTCCCCCATACCTTTGGAGCCATAGATGACAAGCACGTGGCCTGAAAAGCTCCAGCCAAGTCAGGGTCCACTTATTTAAACTACAAGGGCTTCTTCAGCATCATCCTCTTCGCCATGGTCGATGCTGACTACAAGTTCATGTACATCGATGCTTCAGGCAACGGATCATCTTCAGATGCCTAGGTATACAATGCCAGTGACCTCAAGAAGGGGCTGGAACGCAACCTCATCATGGGCTTCCCAGATCCAGACCCCGTGCCCAACAACACGCAAGATGTGCCCTACTTCATCATGGCGGATGATGCTTTCTCCCTCAGAACCTACCTCATGAAGCCCTACACCTCCAGATGCCTGACCCGTGAAGAGAGGATCTTCAACTACAGGCTGTCCAGGGCAAGACGGGTGGTGGAGAGCGCCTTTGACATCCTGGCCAACAGGTTCCAGGTACTTCTCACCAGCATGCAGCATCGCCCACAGACCGTGAGGAGCATCGTGGAAGCTTGCTGCATCCTGAACAATCTTATGCGCACCCACTACCCAGTCTTGCAGAACAGGCTCGTGGACCTCCAACAAGGCAATGGGAACATGGAGCCTGGTGAATGGAGGCAAGGGCAAAACCTGATAGATACTGTGGATGTGCAAGGCGCCCACAGAGCTTCATGTGAAGGGAAGAAGCAGTGCAACCTCCTGAAACACTGGTGCAACTCCCCAGCTGGAGCAGTGGAGTGGCAAGACAGGATGGTAGATGCTTAATGGATGCTTCCTTCAGCCTGTCCATCACACTGATGAGATTGCGCCATGTATGTTGAGTGGCCCTACAATGAACAGGGCATTTAATAAAGAGTTGCGTTTATGTTGAAATGTGTGGATGAATGGTTAAATTGTTATTGATAATAAACGGCCATATGTGTGGCACCTGGGAGGGTGGACCATACAGTCCCACTATGCTTGCACTGGAGGTTGATCTATCCCACAACTATCCTTACCCATCCCACAGGTATCCCTGCCCATCCCACTGCTATCCTAACCCATCCCACAGCTATTACCCATCCCACAGGTATCCCTGCCCATCTCATTGCTATCTTAACCCATCCCACAGCTATTACCCATTGCACAGGTATTCCTGCCCATCCCACTGCTATCGTTACCCATCCCACAAGCATGCAAAGACTTAAACCATTTCTAAAAGTTTCCACCAAGACTTTATTTACTAAAAGAACTGAACCAAGTGTGTGAAGCCAAGATAAACTTTATTAATAACAAACTGTAAAAGCAAAATGACCCAAGTAAAGTGTCCCAAGCAAAGATAAAGTCAACAGGTAGAAACCCAGTCTCTGTCACTCTTCTCAGTCACTCTGAGGCATGCCCATGGTCTCAGGGGTGAAGGGTCCGGGTGCTGTGGAGGTGGCAGTAGCTGGAGTGCTGGTCTGAGGCGCCATTGGGGTGCCTGGCCCTGAGAGGACAACAGGGGATGGTGTGTGGAGGAAGCTCTCATAGATCTGGCTCACTCCTGTGATGTTGGTAGCCCCTTCCTCCATGACATGGGGTGTCAGTCCCAAGACCGATGTCAGATGTTCTGAGGCCGGGCTTGGCTGTGGGGTGGAGGAAGGAGGAGTGTAGTGGAGCTGTCTGGTCTGCAGGTGAGCGAGGTGAGGCATGGGTGGCATTTGTGGCGTGGATGGCATTTGTGGCGTCGGTGGCATATGTGGTGTCAGTGGCATCGGTGGCATTAGTGGCATCGGTGGCACCAGTGGCATGCGATGAACCTGTGCCTGGACTGGGAAGGGCTGCCTGTGCTGCTGGAACTCCTGGTAGCCGTAGCCTTGGTAGGTGAGGGCCTGTGGAAAGCCTTGGAAGGGCTGTGACATCACCTGGGGTGGAGGAGCAGACCTGGACTGGTTCAGCTGGGCCTGGAGGGTTGTGCAGAAGACCTGTGATCCTCTCCTTGATCACCTGGTACTGGGATTCGGACATGTCCATGAGGGTCTGGTTGACGTAGGTGAGGAAGGGCTTTCTGTTAGAGGATGGTATGTCAGTGTGTACCAGCTGGGAGAGGAGATCTACGCTGCTTTTGATGGTGTCCCTGATCTCCAGCAGGACAGTGTGGCTCTGTCCCTCCGGTCTGCCTCTCTGCATGCTTTCTGTGGAGGTGGAGCTGGGGGTGGATGTGGATTGGTCTCTGGTGGCAGTGCCCTCTCCTTGCTCCCACTGCATCAGGGGGTCCTCCACGTGCTCCGCCACGGGGAGTTCAGCTGTTGGGGCGGTCTCTGTCATGGGATGCTCCACAGATACCTGCCTGGACACAGGAGCTGACTCTTGGCCAGAAGAGCACTGGCTCTCTGTGGGCTGCCTGCGAGAGAGGGTTGTCAGAGGGGATGCTCCTCGGTGGTGGACCTCACCCTCCAAGAAGCTGCACTTGGCCATCACATAGGTCTCCCGGTTGGTGAGCTTGACCACGGCCTGGCCAAACTTCTTGAGGTGCAGCTTCCTGTACCAGCTGTGCATGTGCTTCCACCACCCAAGAAGGACCTCCGAAGTGTAGCCCAGGCTCTCCGCCTTCTCTGTCCAAGCTGCCTGCTTCCGCTTGGTGTCTCGATAGAGCCTGTGTCCCTTCCGCCAGAGGTACTCGTTCTCCCTCAGCCATTCGAGCACCTCATCCTCATGTTCCTCTTCAATGGAGTACTGTCTCCTCTCCCTATCGCATGATTGCCTCTTCCTTCCTCTGGCAGGGCCTTCTGGGCCCTCATCAGTAGGGTTTGAGGTTCTAGGGGCTGGTCCACCACACCACCAGCAGCAGCAGCAGCAACAGCAGCAAAAGCAGCACCAGTAGCACCAGTAGCACCAGCAGCACCAGCAGCACCAGCAGCACCAGCAGCACCAGCAGCACCAGCAGGACCAGGAGCAGCACCAGCAGAGTAAGTACCAGCAGAAGCACCAGCATCAGGAGCAGCACCAGCACCAGGAGCAGCACCAGCAGAGTAAGCTCCAGCAGAAGCAGAAGCACCAGGAGAAGCACCAGCAGAAGTCCCAGCACCAGAAGAGTCAGCACCAGCAGCAGAAGCCCCAGCAGAAGCAGTGTCAGCACCAGGGGGTGGGATGGTGGCCCTGTCCTTCTTGCCAGGGCTGGCAGGAGTAGGCACAGGCTTCCTCTTCTTCCCCATGGTTGTTGGCTGGAGATGTGTCTGGCAGCAAGTCTTTCCTCTGAATGCTGACCTGCTTGCGAGCTGCATCCTTTTATATCCACGGGGCTGATGCAATACATCCTCCCCGCATGCACAGTGAATGCTTTGCATCCTCTAGACATCCGCTAAGCATCCGCTAGGAGTCTGTGATGCATCCGCATCATCCGTTAGGCATCCGCTCTGCATCCGTTCCTTCCGCTGCATGCCCGCTTTGCTGTGCTCCCCTGGAAGCCCTGCAGATGTGTCATCTGCTTCCATCCGCTAGGCTTCCATGGAGCATCCACTTAACATCCTCGCTACGTCCTCTCCCCGTCCGTTCCTTTCTGTTGTTGTCGGTTCTGTTTATGCAAATTTGGGGCACTTTTGAGAGCGGATAACAATGGATGGAACATTTTCTCGTCCGCTGTGTCCTTTTTACATATGTTTTGCATCAGTCAGCTGATGTGACAGGGCCTTTAATACATAAGTCCTTTTAAATTAGAAAAGACTTCTCTTAGTAAACACACAATTTGTCTGAGTTTACAATTTCATTTAATGATTCATGGTATCCTGTCTTTGTAATCTGATGTTTGTCAACTTTGTTTAAAGTTTTATAGCAATTTTCAGATTTTTAAAACAATGTAGTTTTAATTGTAATGTAGTTATTTTAATCACTTAAAGAAATATTGAAAAAAAATCTACTTTTATTATATTTGTAAATTTCTTGATTCTGTTTCATGTTCTTTTTTCTTTCTGTTAATAGACTTTTATTAACAAGTTCATTTTTTAAAAAAAAGTCAAGAGTGACTTTCACCACATTGTCAGAACCTGACACCAATTTTTGTACATCATGGTTACAACACACATAAATAAGATTAAGACTTCAAATACACAATCAGAAATACCATATTACCTTTTTTCATCCCATTGCTATAGATGCTCATGCAGTTATACAGATGGAAGACTGGCTTAGGATACACAACTTACCAGCTCCTATGAATGTTTGTGTGTACTCTATGTAATGTTTTCACATGCATTTATTTATTTATTGTTATTATATTAATCAAATATCCATCTATCCATCTATTCAGTGAAACTCTAGGTGGCAAAGAGAATAAAAACACATAACCAACCATAAAACACAAAGAAGAACTCAAGTCATCTCCATACATCCTGATTCTCAAAATGCATATTTCATATACATCCATGTCACAACCTCAGTATCTAACATCCCAGCCCATTGCCTGGCAGAATTACCCAACTCTTTACAGGCTTTCAAAAGGCCAATAGAATTGGGGCTAACCATATCAAGCACCATGACAGGAAAGGCAACCTGCCTAGGATTTACCAGGTCAGTGTGCTTCACCCAGGGAACCTAGAATATGTTCATTTTGTAAAATTCGATGGAGTGGGCAGAAACCATCAGGAACCATAACTTTGTTAAGAATCAATGATCAACAGGATGATGTAGAGTAGAAATAATGTACATGATCATGATACTTGATCCTGTATCAATAGATAAAGTTATCTAATCATTTCATGTGATATTAAATAAGAGTGTGGGGAAAGTTGAGCTCAGCAGTACATTATAAGCAGAGACCTGGAGCTAGAACTGTTCCCCCACACATTCTCCAACACTGATTGGAACTGTTTTAGAGAAACAAGAAGAACCTCTAGAGGCCAATATGACCCATTTCCAACACTTTCAGCTGGTTCAGAAAGCTCTCATGGTATCAAAAGCTGATGAGAGTTCAAAGAGGACCAGGCTGATCCCATCCTGAGACCAATAGAGTTAATGCTATGGCTTAGCCTAACCCTTGACTGCAACAGATCCAGTTCATCTATTCCCCGCAGAATCCTCAGAGGTTGTAGTCTTACTGCTTTCTCAATACCTTCCCCCAAAGGGAGGTTGGAGATTGGATTAAAGTTGTTCAGTACAGTTAGATCTATTATGATCTCTTGAAGAGAGGGCTGTTTGCCATATCTTTTAAGGCATGTGGAACCAGCCCCTCCCACATACTAATATATTACTTTCATTTCCTGCTAAGCTTGCAATGGGTTAAAACTGATTGCCTTAATCATTTTTACTCTTTTAACCTATGTTGGACAAATGAGAAAATTATTTTTTCAGGAAAAACCCATTTACTATTATGCACCTTAGGATTTCATTTGCCAGTTATATATTTACCATCCCATTATAATACAGATCTATACTTATGAAAAGTTCAAAAATGTTTACCTCAGGGCTGAGATGTGACAGGTTGTAATGCCTATTTTGTTACCTGACTTTTTGACAATCCAATTTACAATCATAATTGCTTGTGCCAACGCAAAACTCATTGTTCTGCAACATATAAATATGCCTACATAATATTTTACTGCATTTTTATTGTCAAATTGGCATGTGCCAGATTGTGATGGAAGTTGAGCTGTTTTTAGAATGTTAATTACAAGTTCCTCTTCCTTCAGATGAAATGTATTCCTTGGATCATAAATCTGACATTGATTTTAAAAAGGCAAAAATACCAATGAAATATATTAAACTATGACAGAAAAAATAAGCAAAACATTTTACTGTTTCTGTCCTTGACTTGCATGGTTCAAATTTGTTATGCTTATGTCATGAGACAGTTCTAATGAGAATTGAAAGATTTCCATTATTGGTCTAAGACAGGGGTGTCAAACTCAATTTTATTGAGGGTTGTGTTTGACCTTGGGGGGGCTGAGGTGGATGTGCCAGGGAGGCATGGCCAGCTTGACATCACTCATGTTGGGGTGCCTGTGGTGGTCTAAGCACTCTGCCAGTGAAAACAGGTTCCCAAGCTCCGTTTTTGGCTGTGACAACCTCCTGCAACCCTCTGCTAGAAAAAATGGAGCTCAGGTGGGTGACGCATGGCCCTCCTGAACTCTGTTTTCAGCTGCAATTGTCTCCTGCAACCCTCTGCCAGTGAAAATGAAGCTCAAGCGGGCCATCCGGGCTGGTCCTTTACTGTTTCCAGGGTGGCCTTGTGGACCAGATCTAAGTAACCTGCAGGTCAGATATGGCCTGTAGGCCTTGAGTTTGACACTCCTGTCGAAGAGATCCAAATAATTCTAGCTTTGAAGATTTGGGGAATCATTCAATGAAATGTATGGCTGGAAGATAAATAAATGTGCATGAAATGGAAAAAAAATTCTTCATTCAGTGATGAGAGACAGAAGACATAGTACATCACAAAAATACTAAAAGGAACATTAAAGAGCACTTTGAATAGTAGCAATAATCCATATCCACATTCTTTTTCAACCTTTTTTTTCTCCTAAATATTTCAAGATGAGATACAATGATTTCCTACTATGTCATTTCAATAGGATAGATTTCTGGAATGAGAAATAGTGTTTACTTCAAGGCCTTGCAAATGAGCTTCATAGATAAAGAAATCTTAGCTCTTTCAAAAACAAAAATCCATCCAATTTGTGGATAAAAATGGTAAAGAAAATTCACAAATGACATAACCTTGATGAAGAAGTGCAAGAAGTATTTTTTTAAAGAAAGGCTTGTGTGAGTTGTTAATCTGATATTCTGACCACGTTTACCATATTTCTTCTTCTTCCCTATGTCAGTATTTCTCAGATTTGGCAACTTTATGATGTGTGGACTTCAACTCCCAGAATATCCCAGCCAACATTGAGAAACATGGCTGCACATATAATTGAGAGACATTCTAATCTATAAGGATGATGATCTTATTCCTAGAAGAGTAATAAACTCATACTCTAAGGCAAAGCTTTAGAACATGCCTTTCAGCTGCTTTAAGCAACTATTCTCACATTCTCTTTCCACTGGTCATACTGGTAGAGATTAGAAAACATTATATTGCTACCCCTTCTCTAAAGATATACTTTTTAAGTTATTTTCCCAAACTATTAAAATAGCATTAATAGTGAATGGTCAAAGCATTAATGAATAAGCACTGGTGTCTCATTTTTCCTGAGAAACCCTATAATGTGGACTTGAAATGTCTTTCTCATACATCTATACAGAGATTCTTGGGTAATCAGCATTATTTATAACCGTAGTAATAGTCCCACAGGATGGTTTTGGTTTGTTTTCAAAGCAGTTTCCCCTTCTGAGTTGTTCATGAGGAATATGCATTTCACATTTTGGAATGTAGAAGATTGAATGGCTCCCACATGAAGATCTGAAGCCATTCCAAGAAATGATGTTGAATCATTTGCTGAACTAATCAGGTCATTTATTCACTTATTTTCTTCTTATAATTCATGAGCGATGGTGTCCATGACATTCTGATTTGTTCCTTTACTCCTTTCTTCTATCTCAATATCCAAATATTGAAAGATCTGTATGCTGTAGTGAATAAATCTATAACCAAACAGCCCAGCATGTCTGCTTATCAGGATTGCATAAAACACAGGAAATATATTTCTGTTATAAAATGATACAGGGGAAAAAAGCAGAGTAAGAGATCATCATGGATTTCAAAAGACAGATTATTTTATATCAACTTTTGATCAAAAATAATACTGAACTGAATTTGGTCGAATCTATGAAACTGTGACAATTATTCTAAATATACAAGCAAAAATTATGGCTTCTTGGGAATGTATTCAACAGTAACATAAATGATAGCTTTCAGCAGTATCCACAGAGTTCTTTAAGCTGTTGTCTCTTCTCTTACTCCTCTCATTTTGCTACTATAGGCTGTATATCAGTAAGTGTCATCACATGCTCTTGACTAAACATGAATGGGTATTCATACGTGCAGTTTGGAGTCAATGTGGTACAACCATTACAACCAATAATTTTGTCATCCCCCTGTTAGAATCTGACTCCAAGAGAGAGGAGGAATAGTTGACAGGGTGTGGGAGTGTGGTTCCAGAGGTTGTGGAGGAAACTGGGGAAGGGCACAGGCTGGCTGGGCATTCAGAGGAAGACCCAAGCCCATCCCCTCTTCATCCTAGGGCACACAGGGAGGATCAGATAAGGGAGAAACGTGAATGGCATGGTCTACGGGGGAGAAAAGGGCCTTGATACCCTTCATGGGGATCAATCCTCAGCTGTGAGGATTGTTTAAAAGGACAAACTACTCATGGACCAGTGCTGGAAACAAAGCATGAAAATATTTCTAGTTTGTCAGTTCTTATCTGAGTTCTGGCGTCCTTCCCAGTGTCTGTGTTATGATATCTGTGGACGTCTTCAAGCCCTTATCCTGTCTTGTCTCATTAATTGCTTCAGTGTGGTTTGTGTTATTTATTTATCATTTATATATATATATCGAGTTTGAACAGAAGTTCTTCCTTTTTGCAACTGTTTGTGGGGGAGTTTTTTCTCCAGTCAATGATAATTGGACCTTTGAAGCCAAGTTAAAGGAATTAAAGGGACTTCACTTGTTTTTGTGACTTTGTTCCTTTTGTATCCCACCCTGGGTCATCACACATTTAATGACTGTTCAAAGTTAAAACAGCACTGAAAAAATGACTTAAAACCAGTCCTCACACTTATGACTATTGCAGCATCCCCATGATCACATGACCAAAATTCAGGTGCTTAGCAATGGGTATGTATTTATTTATGATGGCTGTAGAATCCCAGGGTCAGGTGTGGTGTCATTTATGACCTTCCCAACTGGCTTCCAACAAGTAAAATCAATTGGGAAGTTGGATTTGTTTAACAAACATATCACTCACTTAACAACTGAAATGAATAGCTAAATAACCATGGCAAAAAGGGTCTTAAAGTTCACCATGACTCATTTAACAGCTGACTTCCTCAGCAACAGAAATTCTAGTGCCAAATTGTAAAGAAATAAATTCTAGTCCACCTTCAGTCATGGAAGCTGACTTAGTGACTTGAGTCAATCATTGCATTTTAGCTCAATCTATTTCATGGGGGAGTTTATTGTCAGGAAAAAAGGAGGCAAGAGTGCTATGTAAGATACTTTGAATAAGTATATAAAGGAGGATAGAAATGAAATAAGTAAATGCATAAATAAATACAAAATCAAAGGTTCCCTAGCATTACATATACAGGAAGCTGATTGAACACTGGCAAAAATGGCAAATATGGATAAGATTTATTCAAGATATACAAGGTTTCTTTTGCTACAAATATTTACCTATGTTATATCATCTCTACAATAAGATCTGGTCATTGTTCTTGTCATAAAGATTATATATTACATTTGTATCTTTTTGAATCACAGTGAGATACTATATCTTCAAAACTAGTCCATGCTTTCAATTAAAGTTCCACATTGGCCAAATAAAAGTATCCTCAAAGGATATTAAATTGGCTGAGCAGTAAGTTGGTTGTCAAATAATTATTTGCATGTATCTGAAATTTCCCTAGGGGCAGCTGCCTTTAATTTAATCAATACAAGCACATATAGATTACTGGATGTAAACTTACTAGCTCATTTCTTGCTAGCACTATTCCACTATTCAAGTGTAATGCCCTAGTTTTCACAAACAAAATGGAAGTTGAAAAGGCCAATTTGGAAAAAGAAAAAAATCTCAAAGGACTTGAGTATATAAAGCCTTCGTAGCAAAATAGCATATCTAACATATCCATATCTAAGTAGAAAATGGGAAGTCTGTATCAGTTCTACAACTGATACATTTTAGCTGCCACATTTCTAAATGAAAAACGGAAAAGGAAAAACCAAGATTTACATGAAGAGCAGAAGGCACTATCGCAGGCAACCAAACATAACAGTTAAGTAGAGTCATGGATGCAGTATTTAACCAGATTGTTCTCATAGGTGGATCTATTATAAATCTGCTATAGACCATTCCTAATACCTTTAACAATATTCTGTAACTGGACATAAGATTTGACACCACACTGACCCCAATTTGGGGAGGGGACTTGAGAGATAAAGGTCAGAGTTATTCTATTGTATTACTTTCATAAGTTTCTATTTATATATTTGTCAGCCCTTGAACATAGAAAGAATTTGAACATCAAAGTTTTGAATTCCAAAACTTTTTTTATTTTGTTACAATAACCTTGTACAATAAATTTCAGAATCTTGTAATTCTGAATTCCAACTTCCAGCCTTTATCCTAAAGAAAATTAGGAAATCCTTACATTACATTTCTACCTTGGGCATTTATTCTCAGGGTTATCCTCACAGCCCATTATAACAATGTGTCAACTTTTTTTTTAAAGCATGCTAATGCAAATAAACTAATTCAGTTTCTAATCCTGTTGTGTCAGTAGTATTCACTTAGCACGACAGGATAAAAGATTAACCCAGTTGCAGGGAAAATGGTGAACCAATTTGATCCAAAATATTAACACCAAAAAAAGAAAAAACGGAATTACACATCAGTTTAAGAAAAACAATAATTCCTGGACCAGAACCAGTTGCTAAAATCTATATTCTACTTCTCTGAAATGTTCATAATTAAAATCTGATAGAGGTGAAAACATCACTTACATTTCTGTGTTTCTGTTGTTTACAGTAATTCTAATCAGTATTTGAAATATTTCCTTGCTGGATCTAGTTTTTAAGCAAAGTCTATAAGTGAGTAATAGTTGCAGAATTCAAACAATCCCCTTACATTGTTGTAGTGATAAAAGGAACCCTCTCCTGCGCATCATGAAAGGTGCATTCCATACCAAACTTATGAGATTCTCCCTATGTATATGAATTGCATAAAGTGACTGCATTTGTGGGAAAAGATTAGGAAGGGGGGAAAATTTGAAGAATTATAGATTTCCCACTCCTAACCTAAATGAATGAACATATTAAAAATGTAGGTAATAGCTTAAGAAAGGAGCCAATATTATTGTATGTTGTATCTTGAACTCAATGGCTGAATGGAGCTCATTTTTAACTAGACACGATGCATATGGAACCAATTATGCTTATCTTTTTATATAAAGTAATAATATAACATCAACATCTTAAATATCAATTTTATTCCATTAAAAATATACATTCTAGGCAAAGGAATACATTTACGTTTTCATGGGTCAGCGATTATTCTACAAAGCAATATGAGAAAAGAAATAAAATGTAAATATTGGATTATTAGTTCAAAAATGGTCAAAAAGGCAACATTATATTTCTAAAGAGCTGTTGTTTTTAAAAGAAAAAATTCTATTTTATCTTTCATCAAAGCATAGTGCATTTGAAACAAGCCATAACAAACTCAAATAACATTTTTTAATTTTGCAAAGTGCTTCCCTTTATTAATTGAAGAGTTGTTAGCCACTGAATTTAAATATTGTTTCCTCCTTTAATGGAACACAGTAGAGCAGGAATTCCAGACAGTAGGGTATCTTATTCCTTCTGTTTTATCTACAGAATATCCTTCTTATAAAAAATATAGGTTTTTCTCTTCAGTGCCTGAGTCATGAAATCACACTGCTTTATATCCTAAAACAAATGGCAGCACCATTAAGGGCTGACTTCATGACAGAGATCCAACTCCCCCATCAGCCCCCCAAATAATCTCTGTGAAATGGGTTGGAGCAATAGTGGGATTCAAATTTTTTTACTACCAGTTCTGTGAGCATGGTTTGGTGGGAGTGGCAGGGGAAGGATACTGTAAAATCTCCAGTCAGAGATGGTATTTGCCGGTTCTCTGAACTACTCAAAATTTCTGCTACCGGTTCTGTTGAATACCACCTCTGGGTTGGAGCCTTGACAAGCCACAGAGAGTTACAAAGTTACACAGCATTCCTGTCAGCTTCAGAAAACTTCCTAAAGGCAAAGGCATTCTGGGGAAATGAATAAGAAAGAACAATAAGCTGTTCCATAATATATTGAGGTATCAATTATAAAGCACCAGGTGCATCTGCACAAGGGTTGAAAAAAAACCAAAATGGCAGGTATCTATGGAGATTCTCAATCATCCAGGTCATAGTTGTCCCAAAGGTGTTTTTCAATCAGCAAATGTACTTTCTGGTTTTTCTTTGAAGACATTTTGCTTCTCAGCCAAGAAGCTTCATCAGCTCACCACCCAGTCACAGCTGAAGAAGCTTTTTGGATGAGAAACAAAACATCTTCAAAGAAAAATAAAAAAGTCCAGTTACCTCTTGAAAAACACCTTTGGGAAAATGGCTGGTGCAATGGTATAATTACAATTCCACCCTATTTATGTCAAAAGGACTGGAGTTTTGATCAAGAAGTTGTAGCCACCATCTTGATTTTTTAATCTCCTTCCTCCATGGGTATACCTGGAAGGCACTGGTCCTACTAAAGTCAACAGAAGTGTTTGAACATTTAAAAGTAAATTATTTCCATAATAATTGAAGCATTTTATTAATTTAACTGTGGCTTTCTTATATATATATTTTATTAAAAGTTTTAAGAAAATACGAGGACAAACTGAACTAGAATAGAGAAAATAAAGAAATAACAGAAAAATCTGAAAGTGTAATAAGAATATAGAAAAAGGTATAAAAAACAAGCTATAAAAATTATATAAACGCATAAAGAAGTAACTTCCCATATTCTTCACAGCAGGTAAAAGTACCTGTTCTGTATGTAAAGTGGATGACTCCAAATCTACCATTCTGATTGG
>BLBF01000004.1:76666369-76708739 GCA_015471245.1 Laticauda colubrina | reverse complement strand
ATTTTGTAAGTGAACTGACATAGGATATTCTACATGGACTTTGCTAAATGAATACCCCTGAATGGACTGACTACTTGATACATGACTACTGGACTGTTATTTGACTATGCCATAAACTTATACTGGAATAAACTATATTCTTGATAGCACAAGCGTATCTGTTATTTTTACTGTATGTTAATAAACATACAAGCTTAGCTCACTCATTTATCTGTGTGCCTATCTGACTAACGCTGCACATTCTCTTTAGCTTGTCTACCTAACCCTGGTTGGGGAACCCAGGCTTAACAGTCAGGTAGAGTATTCCAAATATTGACCACTCTGTTCCTGAAGTCGTATTTTCTGCAGTCAAGTTTGGTGCGGTTAACCTTGAGTTTGTATCTATTGTGTGCTCTTGTATTGTTATGATTGAAGCTGAATTATTCATTGGCAAGTAGGACATTGCAATGTATTATTTTATATCCTATGTTTAGATCGGACCAGAGGTGGCATAGTTCTAGGTTTTCTAGGTCTAAAGTTTCAAGTCTGGTGGCATAAGGTAATCTGCAATGAGCAGAGGAGCGGAGAACTCTTCTTGTGAAATATTTCTGGACTTTTTCAGTTGTGTTAATATCAGATATATCATATGGGTTCCAGACTGATGAGCTGTATTCAAGTATAGATCTAGCAAATGTTTTGTATGTAGTTAGTAGTGTGATATCACTAGAGAAAAAGCTACGTAGGATTAGATGAACAACTCTCAATGCCTTTTTGGCTATGTAGTTACAGTGGGCTCTTGCACTAAAGCCCATGTCACACTGCACCAACGGATGAAAAGAGGATGTAAAACAGAGAAAAATGCTTGCCATCCATTGCAAAACGCAATGCATCCGTTATGTACTCACTGCGTACGTCTTTCATATGCTTTCTTCTTCAAACATCAGTCTACTGCTATTTCATCTGCTCAAAAAGTTTTGAGCTGCACAAAACTTTTTGAGAGGATGAACTTTCCGCTGCGTACAATCTACATCCGTGACACATACGGGCAACAAACGTTCTACATCCGTTGTCATCCATTACATGTCCGCTGTATCCTCTCGGCATCCTTTGGGCATCTGCGCAACTCACATCCGCTCCAGCAGAAAGCGGAAAGAGGGAGGAAGTGAAAGGTACACGGAACGTCCACACAGCATTAGTAGCATGGACAGAGAAAGGATGAAAGCGGATGCAGCTCGTATATAAAACATTAAAACAGACAAAACGTTTGTATATGGGATGTATCCCGGATATTTAGGATGTCTGGAGGATGTCTAGAGTATGTGGAAAGACACCTAGCAGAAAACCGACATTTCCTATAAAAAAGGGGAGGAAATCACCTGGATCTCACTATCAGTCCAGCAGCCCTGGTGTACAGACCTCTTCAGCCTTGCTCTTGCTTTTCCACATCATTCATTGATCTCCACCATGGATCATCGCACACTCCTTTTGGTAGCTGCAATCATTCAACACCAGAACCAAGCCCTGTTCAGACTGTTTCATATTTTCTATGCAAGGAGAAGAAGGAGAAGTCCAAGAGCTGTCTGGGTCCGAAGATGGATCGGGAGAAGAGTGGAGTTTGGACTCTATGACAAGCTGATGGTGGAGCTGAGGAATGAAGACCCTCGTGCATTCCAGCACTTCATGAGGATGCCACCAGCCATGTTTGACTAAGTTGTGGACGTCTGAGACCCAGATTGACCAAGGCAAACACCAACTTCCATCCCAGTCTGGACCCTGGATTGAAGGTGGCACTGACTCTGCACCACCTGGCCTCTGAAACCACATACAGAAACATGCAGTATGGCTGGAGGGTGCCACACAACACCATCAGCATTGTAGTCAGAGAAGTGGTGCAGGCCATCATCGAAGAATACCTGGAGGAGCTCCTCCAGTGTCCCACCACTGAAGAAGGCTGGAGGAAAGTTGCAGAAGAGTGGTATCAGAGGTGGAACTTTCCCCACACCTTGGAGCTATAGATGGGAAGCACGTGGCCTGCAAAGCTCCAGCCAACTCAGGGTCCTCTTATCACAACTAAAAGGGCTTCTTCAGCATCATCCTCTTTGCCATGGTCGATGCTGACTACAAGTTCATGTACATCGATGCTTCAGGCAATGGGTCAGCTTCAGATGCTCAGGTATGCAACGCCAGTGACCTCAAGGAGGGGCTGGAACACAACCTCATCATGGGCTTCCCAGATCCAGACCCCCTGCCCAATGACACACAAGATGTGCCCTACTTCATGGTGGGGAATGACGCCTTCTCCCTCACAACCTACCTCATGAAGCCCTACACTTCCAGATGCCTCACCCGTGAAGAGAGGATCTTCAACTACAGGCTGTCCAGGGCAAGGCGGGTGGTGGAGAACGCCTTTGGCATCCTGGCCAACAAGTTCCAGGTACTTCTCACCACCATGCAGCATCACCCAGGGACTGTGAGGAGCATCGTGGAAGCTTGCTACATCCTGCACAATCTCATGCGCACCTGCTACCCAGTGTTGCAGAACAGGCTTATGGACCGTCAACAAAGCAATGGGGACATGGAGCCTGGTGAATGGAGGCAAGGACAAAACCTGATAGACACTGTGGATGTGCAAGGCCCCAACAGAGCTTCACGTGAAGGGAAGAAGCAGCACAACCTCCTGAAACACTGGTGCAACTCCCCAGCTGGAGCAGTAGAGTGGCAAGACAGGATGGTAGATGCTTAATGAATGCTTCCTTGAGCCTGTCTTATCACACTGATGAGATTGTGCCATGTATGTTGAGTGGCCTTATCATGAATAGGGCATTAATAAAGAGTTTTGCTTATTTTGAAATGTGTTGATCAATGATTAAATGGTTATTGATAATAAAGGGCCATATGTGTGGAAGCTGGGAGGGTGGACCATACAATCCCACTATGCTTGCACTGGAGGTTTATCTATCCCACAACTATCCTTACCCATCCCACAACTATCCTTACCCATCCCACAACTATCCTTACCCATCCCACAAGCATGCAAAGGCTTAACCCTTTTTTCAAAGTTTTCCCCAATACTTTATTAAGTAAACAAAATGAACCAAGTGTGTGAAGCAAAGATAACCTCTATTAAAAACAAACTGTACGACTTTATTAAAAAGCAAAATGACCCAAGTAAAGTGTCTTAAGCAAAGATAAAGTGAACAGGTAACAACTCAGTCTCTGGCACTATTCCAAGTCACTCTGAGGCATGCCCATGGTCTCAGATGTAAAGGGGCCAGGGACTGTGGAGGTGGCTGTGGCTGGAGTGCTGGTCTGAGGCGCCATTGGGGTGTCTGGCACCAAGAATACAACAGGAGATGGTGTGTGCAGGAAGCTCTCAGAGAGCTGACTCATTCCTGTGAGGTTGAGAGGCCCTTCCTCAAATACCTGGGATGTGAGGCCCAAGACTGATGACAGATGTTCTGAGGAAGGGTTTGGCTGTAGGGTGGAAGAAGGAGGAGTGTAGTGGGGCTATCTGGTCTGCAGCTGGGTCAGGTGAGGCGTCTGTGGTGTCTGAGGAACCTGGGTGTGGACTGGGAAGGGCTGCCTCTGCTGTGGGAAGTCCTGGTAGTGGTAGGCTTGGTAGGCGAGGGGCTGCTGAAATCTGTGGAAGGGCTGTGACATCGCCTGGGGTGGAGGAGCAGACCTGGAGTTGGTAGGAGCAGGTTCAGCTGGACCTGGAGGGTGGTGCAGAAGAACTGTGATCCTCTCCTTCATCACCTGGCACTGGGCCTCGGGCTTGTCCATGAGGTCTGGCTCACATACGTGATGAACGGTTCAAGGATGGTATGTCAAAGTGGACCAGCTGGGAGAGAAGATCTGTGCTGGCTTTGATTGTGTCCCTGATCTCCAAGAGGACAGTGTGGCTCTGTCCCTCCGGTCTGCCTCTCTGCCTGCTTTCTGTGGAGGTGGAGCTGTGAGTAGGGGTGGGTTGGCCTCTGGTGGCTGCTTCTTCTTCCTCCATTTGTGGCAGCAGGGCATCATCCTCCATGGGATCCTCCAAGTCTGCCAGGGAGTGCAGCAGTCGGGGGGAGTCTCTGTCTTGGGGTCCTCCAAAGACACCTGCCTGGACATGGTAGCTGTCTCCTGGCTGGAAGAGGAGTGGCTCTCTGTGGGCTGTCTGAGGGAGAGGGTTGACAGAGGGGCTGCTCCTCAGTGGCGGATCTCACCCTCCAGGAAGCTGCACTTGGCCATGACGTAGGTCTCCCGGTCAGTGAGCTTGACAGCAGCCTGGCCAGATTTCTTCAGGTGCAGCTTGCCATACCAGGTGTGCATGTGCTTCCACCACCCCAGGAGGACATCTGAAGTGTAGCCCAGGCTCCCCGCCTTCTCTCTCCAAGCTGCCTGATTTCTCTTGGTGTCGCGATAGAGCCTGTGGCCCTTCCTCCACAGGTACTCGTTCTCCCTCAGCCATTCCAGCACCTCCTCCTCATGGTCTTCGGAAATGGAGTACTGTTTCCTTTCTCCCTTCTCCTTGCCTTGCCTCTTCCTCCCTCTAGCAGGGGCTTCAGGGCCTCAGCAGCAGGGTTTTGAGAGCCTTGAGGCTGGTCCACCACAGCAGCAGCAGCAGGAGAAGCACCAGCAGCACCAGCAGAAGCAGCAGCAGGAGAAGCAGCAGCAGGAGAAGCACCAGCAGCACCAGCAGCAGGAGAAGCACCAGCAGCAGCACCAGCAAGAGAAGCACCAGCAGCACCAGCAGCAGGAGAAGCACCAGCAGCACCAGCAGCACCAGGAGCACCAGCAGCACCAGCAGAAGCCCCAGCAGCTTCAGCGTCAGTGCCAGGGGGTGGGATGGTGGTTCTGTCCTTCTTGCCAGGGCTGGCAGGAGTAGGCACAGGCTTCCTCTTCTTCCCCATGGTGTTTTCTCTCAAGATGTCTCTGGCGGCAGGTCTTTCCTCTGAATGCTGACTGCTTGCGAGCTGCATCCTTTTATATCCGCGGAGCTGATGCAATTCATCCTCCCTGCATGTGCAGTGAATGCTTTGCATCCGCTACGCATCCGCTATGTATCCTATAGGCGTCCGTGATGCATCCGCGTCATCTGCTACACATCCGCTCCTTCCGCTATGCGTCAGCTTCACTATTCTTCCCCGGAACCCCTGCGGATGTGTCATCCGCTTCCATCCACTAGGCTTCCTATGAACATCCGCTTTACTTCCCCGCTACATCCTCCCCATGTCCGTTCCTTTCCGTTGTTTTCCGTTCTGTTTATGCAAATTTGGGGCACTTTTGAGAGTGGATAACAATGGATGGAGCCATCCCTGAAATTTTTCTCAACCCCTTTGTCCTTTTTGCATACGTTTTGCATCCGTCGGCCAGTGTGACCTAGCCTTTAGATCATTTGAGATGAGTACTCCAAGGTCCTTAAAAAACTGTTTCTACCACATATTTGCTGTAATATTGATTTGCCTAAGGGACAAAAGTCAGAATTAATCTGCTTAGGTGCACAAGGTGTTTTTCACACCCTTACATTCTGATGGTAGTTTACAGATTAATACCTATATATTGGGAGTTATACAAATAGGGTGTAGTGATAAGTTCTGGAAATATTCTCAATGGTGATGTCAAGCCCTATGAAATCAGAATCCAGGATCACATAAGTGGCACTTCTCATCTCAAGCAAATATGAGATACCCCTTCCTCAAATACCTGATAATACACACAGGCACCTAAAATTTAAAGCCAAAGATATGATAATGCAAGACAGTCAGTTCCAAAGATATGTCTATGGTTCTGCTAAAGACCTGCTCAGGTTTGCTTAGGAATCAGACTTTAATTTCAGATAGCACTTCTGATGAAGAACTGGAGTTATGTAGAAATTCTAGAGATTGAAGTAACAGTATTGACTACATTTATTTTATTAACTTATTTACATTGTCCTTTTCTCTGAAAGTTTTGAAATGAAAATGAAAGCAAGAAAAGTCAATAATTTTCTCATAATTATGTGTGTGTGTGTATTGTATTATATTGTATTATATATAGTCAGCTTTGTTTGGGTATTTTCCCACGTCATAAAAGTTGTGCTTTTAAAGTTGTAGCAATGTTTCAGCAGAATCTCATCTGCCATCATCAGGCTTCTGTATTGTGTTCGTCTGTGAGTCAGATTTTCACAGCCATTTCTGTTTTAAATTTGAGGCTAGCCTACTGCTATGTCAGAATGGTTTTTTCTTCATCCTGATTAGTTGGGAGTCTTGGTCTGTGTTTATTGGTCTTTGAGTTTGCTGTGTTCTGCTTGATTGGTGTTTCTAATATCTTCCGTCTGTTTTGTGGCTTTTTTTTTCTTGATTGGCTGGCAACATTGTGTTTCCTGTATTGGAGGTTTTTAGTGTGGCTTGGCTCTGAGTAAATGCACGGCTATCCTTTATTAGGAAGCTAGGCTTCATCTGGGTGCCTGGTTGAGCTGGAGGTATAAGGAGGGATCTGTTTGTGCCCAGGTGTTTGCCTGGCTTGTGGTGTGGAGATTTTTTTGTTTGAGAGTGCAGGCTTCCAAATAATTGACAGTCTGGTGGAATCATCTCTTCTATTCATGCTTTCAGGTCTTTTTTCAATCTCTATGGCTTCTCTGATAATTCTGTAGCTGGGGTTTTCTATAGTGGCTAGAGTTTTGGTGCCATTGAAGTCGATGCTATGACCTGTTGCTTTCATATGTTGGACTAGTGAGGAAGTGTGTTTCAGCTTTTTTACTGCATTTTTGTGTTCATCCAGGCGGGTACTTATTCTTCTATTGATCTGTCCAATGTATGTGGCCAGGCATGATGCACAGGGGACTTCATATATGCCTTGGTTTTCCAAGTCAGTTTTATCCTTGGGGTTTCTTAGGATTGCTGCTATTTTTCTTTCTGTTTTGAAGGCAGTCTTGATGTGATGCCTGTGTAGTATCTTACTGACTTTGTCTGTAGTACCTCTTATGTAGGCTAGCCCCAAATTTAAAACAAAAATGGCTGTGAAAGTCTGACTCACAGACAAACACAATACAGAAGCCTGATGATGGCAGATGAGATTCCGAAACGTTGCTACAACTTTAAAAGCACAACTATAATGATGTGGGAAAACACCCGAAAAAAGCTGAATACCATACATGTAAGTACCAGTGAAAACTTAAGAAAACTTATGTATATATATTTGCCCACACATATTGAATTTGTGTACATTATGCATAAATAATGTATATTTGTTCATAAGTTGCAAATAATATCAAGTTTTCAATCCACTAATTAGGCCATGAATTTAACTTTTCAAAAATCAATTTCCATTGTTCACTAAATTCCATGTAATTGTATATACTGTAGTTCAAAGAATTCAGTTTCATTGTTCATCAATTTTATATAATTGTATGTAGTTCCAAAGAATATGAATGTCCTGAAATATTTCACCCTGTGTCACGGTCAAAATGTTAAAATGTCAATGATTTCTTCCAAGAATAAATCCATTTCTGATTGATTGATTGATTGATTGCTTATGTGCCATCAGGTTAAAGTTGACAGTTAGTGACTACATAAATAGATTTTCTCCAAAATAATTTGTCCATAACCTCGTCCTTCAAATTTTCCAAACGGACAGCCATTGCCACTATAACTGTGTCCATCTATCTTGTTGTTCGTCATTCTCTTTTCTTCTATCCTTCCCCCTTTCCTAGTGGGTCTTCACACAATAAGTTTATAGTAAGATAATTTGAGTTTTGTTATTTGTGTCTAAAGTGAGTTGATTTGTTTGGTGATCCATTTTTAATTTCTTGGCTGTCCATGGTATTCTCAGTTTTCTCTCAGATCAAAAGCATCAATAGCTTTCTAATTCAATAACTATTGTATTTTGGGATATTGCAAATATGTGTCTTAATGAAGCATTATTATCCAGCAACACAATTTCCTTCTTTTTCTACACAAATGCAGTGGGCCAGAATACTGACAGAATATTATTTTTTGTTAAATAAATTGTAGTCTAAGATCTATTGACTTTTTTATATGAAATCAATAGATCTTAAACTACCATTTTTCTCATTCTTCACATAATATTGAGATCTCTCATTTTTATTTAGTCTTCAATTTTTTATATAAAATTGATTTGTACATAATAAGTATTTAGAAAGACTGGTTGTGAACCTTTTTATCTCATAAGATTTGGTGATCTCATATATCAAATTAGGTGTTGCTGAAGCTGAAAATGACCCAGAGCAAGTTGTTAACAGATGTTGCTACTGGGCAGCAAGAGACAAATTATATTTATTTTTTCACATAAGAAATGAAAAATAGTCTTCATTATCACCCCATAATGGATCTAAAATAAAAATTCAACATCCATCCAAATCTTTCATGTAGCAGGTGTTTTTTTTAATCAATTACTTTGTACAGTAAATTTAATATGAGAAAAAGGGATAAAAATATAATTTTCAAGGAATGGTATACCACAATTTTGGAACTAATATCATATCTAAACTATTATATTTTGAGCTTCAAACAATCCAATTAACTAAAAATACTACGCATTCCAGGAGAATGAATTTATACCAAATAAAGCCAGTCAAAATATGATGATTAGGTAATTCATAATGATATAAATTCAAGACTTGAGATATCATATCCCAGTCCTTAATTGATAACAGCATTTTTAAAATAAAAGTCTTTGGACTGAAGAACAGCATAGAAGTAGCAAAGCATACTGAGTTTTTGAAAATGTTTTTCTGGCATCTTTAAATCTTTTATGCTTTACTGTGAATTTGAGTTGTGATTTCTGGAATGCTTCCCCAATCAAGGTTCTAATATCTGGGCTGCATAACTCCAGATGTTTACTAGATGATAGCAAAAAGATACAGAAAATCTTTGCTACCTCCTGTTGATTGTCTGGGGTTTTGCAGCAAACTATCATAATTCTATCTTGACTTTATGCTGCAAGATAAGCTGGGTTTACAAAGAGTGATGGGCCCAAAGCCAGCCAATGACCTCCAGAGTAAAATGAAACTTGAATCTGGGGCTCCCTGGTCCAAGTCTAAGACCACAGGCAGAATAATGTAATAAACATTAGATATATCTCTTTACTGATGTTTGAGATTACTCAATTGACCAATATGTTCTCTATATGTTTGATCAAGATCCAGTCTAATATTATATGTGCTCTATTTTTGACTTCTAATGAATGTCACAGTTTCTATTATAGTTTGATTTAATCTAAGCTTCTTCTACTTCTACACTTCAGACAGGTCAGAGAAAAGACTGAGTCTTCAGAGTGGCTGCCCCAACATTGTGCAATATTTTCTTTATGATGGTCTGTTCCTTGTATTGCCATCTCATGAAAACATTCATGATAATTTATTGTTGGCCTCTACTTTCTTATTATTGTGTGATTCAATGACATCAATGACTATTAATCTTGCAATTTTTTATTGGAACAAATCCATCTGAGTGCATGAGCACTACAAAGGTGAGATAAAAATCTTTAAATATACATGTTTCTTCTCAAGTATGGTTGAATACACTTCCAAAAGAGAAGTAAGAATTAACTGCACAATTACCAGTTCAGCATCTGATCATGGAAAAGAGAAAGTCATCATCTGGCATTTCACTAGATATTTCAAAATGTCTTATGCTTGATGTAGTAAATATTACATGTTTTATGTTTGATATTCGTTTTAAAATTTGATTTAATATGTATTTTTAGTTCTAAAATATCTCATTTACATTTAGTGCAATATGGATTAGCAATTATAGCACACACTTATATCATCAGCATCAACTCTGGTTCAGCTACTTCAACTGTTGTTATTTAGCTAGAAATTAATATTAATGGAATGACAATGTAGATTCCTAGAGTAATTGACTCATTTTTATTACTTCTCCACTCTTTGTAGGAAATGCACTATTTGTGGATATTTTTAAAACATAATTGTGAAGCCGATCATTAAAAGAAAATAGTGCAAATACAGCAGAAACTCGATATTGGAAGGTATTTGCTTATCCCATATTATCTATTTCTAAAATACTATATATTCTGAATATATGGTTAAACCCAGTATTTATTTAGCATTGTTTTGATGCATTGGATGAACACTGAATTGTAAAAAAGTTACAACTCTGAATCTGATTAAAGATTATGAGTGACTAGAGATCACAAATGACTGTCTGTGTTTTGAGATTTTGAATGGCAGTTAAGCAAAACATTATACAAAATAAATAATAGCACAACTACATGCATTGTAAAATATCTAGAAGTAGAAGTGTTTTGTGCTTCCAATTTAATTTCAAAATTAAATTGGAACCAGAACAATCTTGAAGTAAATACACTCAAAACCACAGAAATGGTGGTAGATTTTAGGATAAACCCACCTATACTACCACCTCTGACAATACTAGACAACACAGTATCAACAGTGGAGACCTTCAAGTTTCCAGGTTTTATCATATCACAAGGCCTAAAATGGACATTTAACATCAAAAACTTCTATCAAAAAGAGCACAACAAAGAATGTCCTTTCTGCACCAACTCTGAAAGCTCAAACTGCCCAAAGAACTGCAGATTCAGTTCTACAGAGGAATCATTGAGTCTGTCACCTACACCTCTATAACTGTCTGGTTTGGCTCTGCAACCAAACAAGACAGACGTAGATTTTAATGGATAATTAGAACTGCAGAAAATACAATTTCTTCCATTGAGGACCTGTACGTGTCAAAAAAAAGAGGGCTGTGAAAATATCTACAGACCCCTCACATCCTGGACATAAATTGTTTTAACTTCTACCCTCAAAACAACGCTATAGGGCACTGCATACCAGAGCAACTAGACATAAGGACAGGTTTTTTCCCAAATGCTATCTGTTCTATATGTAAAGTGGGAGACTCCAAATCTGCAAACCTGATTGGTCAAATAAAATAAGCATTGGATTGGTTCACTAGGAACCAATCCAAAGAGCTGCTAAAAGGCGGCAAATTTAAGCAACTGCCATGGGCTACAAGCAGGCAAGTCAGCCTGTATAAAAGCCTATTTACTGACCAGTTAAAGAATAAAGTATTTGTTGTTGGAACCCGGTCTACCTCGTGTGTTTTCCGAACAAAACACTGGCGACGAGGGTGGGATCGTCCTGAACGGAAAAACCTGCACGTGGTGATAAGAAGTCCAGATGACAACCAAGATGTCTGGAAACAACGCACCGCCCGCACCCTTCAATCCCTACGAAGAGGATTGGGATTCCTATGCTGATCGCTTCCAGATGTATTTGAAGAGCAATGAAATGAAAGACATTTCAGAGCAATGCAAGAGAGCTGTATTCCTGATGCACTGCGGGCCAACAGTTTTCAAGATGGCAAAGGCCCTTGCGAAGCCCCGAGATGTTAAACAACAAACGTGGACAGAATTGCAAAGAGTCCTCAAAGCACACTACGCTCCGATGGTGTCAAACTTAATAAAGTGACACGAATTTTACCGCAGAGACCAGAGAGAGGGAGAGACCATCGCCGATTTCATCGCTGCTCTTAGACAATTAGGGGGTGAGTGTGAATTTTTGAACATTGACGAAGCAATGAGGGATCGCATGGTGTTGGGCCTGAGAGACTCGACCACACAGAGTAAATTACTCAACAAGCCCAACATCACCGTTACCGAAGCCATCGCGGAAGCCACAGCCGCTGAAGCCGCGAAAAAATCTGCCATAGCCATGAAAAAGATGAACACACACAACGAAGAAACACCAACCAAAGACAGAAAGCAGCCTGCCACCACAACCCACTACGAAGAGTCAGGCGAAACAATTGAATCGAACGAAGAAGACAATGAGGTCCACCATTTGCTCACGAACAGAAAAGAGCGCGAAAGAAGAAATTGGCGGGAATGCGCTGGCTGCGGAGGAAACCATCCCTGAGCTGAATGCAGATTTCTCGATGCCATCTGCCGGCATTGCAAGAAGCGAGGGGACATCGAAAAAGTCTGCAGGAACAAAAAATGCTACAGCCCAACGAGACGCAGAAATTCCCCAACACGAGCTGAGCCTAAACGAGCTGAGAGAAAGTGGCAACAAAAGAAGTGAGCCAATACACACCAAACTGTCATTATAAAGAGCACTCAGACGGAAAGTGAGAAGAAAATTAAAGTCATCGTAAAAATTGAAGGAAAACACTGCAAGATGGAAGTGGACTCGGGGTCCTTCTTCTCCATGGTATCGTGGGACACAATAAGACAGCTAGTCCCAGGTATCAAACCCAAAGAATTGAAGAAGCAGCACCTAACCCTCAAGGACTATCAGGGAAACCAAATCCCTGTGGTAGGCATGGGACAATTCCAAGTCGCCTACAAACAACACGTCAGGGTGCTACCACTGACCATAGTCGACCAAGACAGACCAAGCCTCCTGGGCATCGAATGGTTCGCGCCATTGGGCATCGGGATGACCGGGGTCGATCGAGTGACTACAACCGGCTGGGAAGATGACCTCATCCGAGAATTCCAGGACGTTTTTGACGGCTCACTTGGCAAGTATCGGGGAAATCCCATTTCTTTCAATCTAAACCCCCAAATAGCCCCACGAAGAATAAAAGCCAGGCGAGTTCCTTTTGCACTAAAGGCAAAAATAGAGGAACAGCTGGAAAAATTAATAGCCCAAGGGGTGTTAGAGCCTGTGGATCATGCCAAGTGGGAAACGCCTATTGTCACACCCATAAAACCTGACAGGTCCATTAGAATCTGTGGTGACTATAAGGCTACCCTGAAGCACGCATTACAACCAAGCGCATACCCGGTGCCAGTAGTCCAGCATTTGCTTCATTCCCTGGGAAAAGGCAAAGTTTTCGCCAAACTCGACTTGGCACAAGCCTATCAACAACTCCCAGTGGACCCAGAAACAGCAGAAGCACAGACTATAGTCACCCATAAGGGTGCATTCAAATGTCACCGGCTCCAATTTGGAGTAAGCGTGGCCCCTGGCGTTTTCCAGAGTCTGATGGAACGCCTTCTAAATGGCATACAAGGAGTCGTTCCCTATTTTGACGACGTCCTAATCTCGGCCAGAGATGAAACTCAATTAAGAAAAAGACTCAAAGAAGTATTAACTAAGTTTAGGGAATCTGGCCTCAAGGTAAAAAGAGAAAAGTGCTATTTAATTAAGAATAGCGTCGAATTCCTGGGCTACTCAATAGACGGAGAGGGTATCCACCCTACAGACAAAAAAGTTAAAGCAATCAAAGACACACCTGAACCAAGAAATAAAACCGAACTACAAGCATTTTTAGGACTAATTAATTTCTATAATGTGTTCCTGCCAAACAAGGCCACTATAGCAGAACCGTTACACCGTCTTTTAGACAAGAAGGCAACTTGGACTTGGGGTTACAAAGAAAAAAAAGCCTTCCAAAACATTAAAAGCTTGTTACATCAACAAACGTTCTCATCCAATTTAGCAACACACTGCCATTAAGAGTGACCTGCGACGCCTCACCATACGGAGTAGGTGCCATGCTGAGCCACCAACTACCTGATGGCAAAGAAGCACCCGTCGCATATTACTCTAGGACTCTATCCAAAACCGAGCGGAATTACAGCCAATTGGACAGGGAAGCTCTAGCAATTGTCGCTGGAGTAAAACGCTTCCAAGAGTACTTATATGGGTGGACTTTTCAAATCATAACAGACCACAAACTGCTGATGGGGATTTTGGCGGGAAACAAGCCAACACCTAACATACTGTCCCCAAGAATGACGAGATGGTCAGAGTTTCTAGCAGCTTATTCCTACACTCTGACACATCGCCCAGGGAAACAAATTTCCCATGCGGATGCTTTGAGCAGAGCACCCTTACCAGCAACCGACGAAGACCCGGCACCAGCGATGACAACGTTACAAATTGAGACTTGCCCCGATCTACCCATATCAGCTTATGATGTCGCCAGAGCCACCGCGAAAGACTCATTGACTGCCCGCGTTCTTAGCTGGGTAGGTAAAGGCTGGCCGGAGAATCAAAAAACTGAAAACTTTAAACCTTTCCGGTCCAGACAGACTGAGCTTTCGATCCAAAAGGGGTGTTTGTTGTGGGGTGATTGGGTGGTAATTCCTGCCAAATTACAACCCAGGGTACTTAGGTTGTTACATGAAGGGCACCCGGGAATAGTTAAGATGAAAAACCTTGCTAGAAGTTATGTTTGGTGGCCGGGTATTGATAAGGACATAGAGTATTGGGTAAGCTCATGCAACAAATGCCAGGCAATTAGACCATCCCCACCAAAAGCACCCGTTAAGGACTGGGAAACCCCTCGGGGACCTTGGTCAAGAATACACATTGATTTCGCGGGTCCTACCAAGGGGCATACCTTTCTGATTGTCATTGATGCCTATTCGAATTGGCTTGAAGTAAAAGTTATGCCATCAACGACAACAGAAACTGTAATTAAAAAGCTGGACAACCTTTTTGCCACCCATGGCATACCGGACGTTCTTGTCTCAGATAATGGGCCACAGCTAACCAGCATACAATTTGAGCAATACCTAGCCTCCCTAGGTATAAGACATGCCCTAACCGCGCCGGCTCACCCGGCTGCAAACGGCAGGGCTGAGAGAATGGTCCGGTTTACTAAAGAAGGTTTAGAAAGAATGGATGCGGGAGATGTCCAACAGAAAGTAAACCGTTTGCTCACACTCCAGCACATAACGCCCAGTACCATAACCAACAAGTCCCCAGCAGAATTACTTATGGGGTGAAAGTTAAGATCACACCTTGATAGGTTACACCCAAATTTTACTCCAGAAAACCCCCCTGACTCCTCTACACAGCTTAGACAATTCGAAATAGGCGATTTAGTATACGCTAAAAACTTCACCGGGGACCCGGTATGGCTACCAGGACAGATTACCCAAATCACAGGCCCCAAATCCTACCGATTAATAATAGAGGATGGCAGGGAATGGAAGCGGCACATAGACCAGCTTCGATCCCGAATTATAGAGAGAACCACAGACTTACAACCATTCACCGACAAAACCGACGAATTGCAAACCAAGGTGGGGAGGGGGAAAGGCGAGAAGTAAATAAAGAACTGTTTAAAACCAAAACCAATGAAACATATAATCAAAAAGAGCAAATAAAAGACTCACTGTTTGGAGAGACTTGCGTGAAGAGCCCATCGGAAGGGGCCAGCCAGGCCAGCTCGACCTGCCCGGAGGAAACGGGAGGGAGCGGCAAAACCGCCAGCCTAAGAAACTCAGGCGGCAGTAAAATGGCTGACTCACCCTTCCAGATGGTTCCAGGGAGAAGAACGCACGACACGGCAGCCCCATCCGAACCGGTCGAAGACTTCACTAAGAATGAACCGCGCAAGTCAAGTCGAGTCCGGAAAAGCCCCGCCTACCTGTGAGACTACGTCACCACGTAGGACTGAACTAAGAGGGGAGGGGTGTTCTATATGTAAAGTGGGAGACTCCAAATCTGCAAACCTGATTGGTCAAATAAACTAAGCATTGGATTGGTTCACTAGGAACCAATCCAAAGAGCTGCTAAAAGGTGGCAAATTTAAGCAACTGCCATTGGCTACAAGCAGGCAAGTCAGCCTGTATAAAAGGCTGGCCTCAGCTTCAGCCAAGTGTTCCTATTTACTGACTAGTTAAAGAATAAAGTATTTGTTGTTGGAACCCGGTCTACCTCGTGTGTTTTCCGAACAAAACACTATCACTCTGCAAAACAACTAATTCACACAACACTGTCAAATTATTTACAAAGCTGTATTACTGTTATTTTTCTCATCCTTCCCAGTACCTATCTCTTCTCACTTATGGCTATAACCATGTTGCTTGTATCTTTGCAATTTATATTGTTTTATTTGTTTCCTAGTATGATTTGATTGCTTATTAATAACCTATGACTATCACTAAGTGTTGTTCCTTATGATTCCTGGCAAATGTATTTTATTTTTCTTTTATGTACACTGAGAGAATATGCACCAAAGACCAATTCCTTGTGTATCCAATCACACTTGGCCAATAAAGAATTCTATTCTATTCTAAAATAATACCTTCGAGCATGCAGGGGAACACCTGTCTACAATTCTTCAAAGCAGCTCTTTCTTTTCCCAAGAGAACCATAAATGATCTTGAAAATAAATATTTACTTGATTTAAAGAATTCCAGAAAAGCACTATATCCTCATTTCTGCGCATTTAAAAGTACCTTTTCAAAAGAGTTTTCTGAAGCACCACAGGTCCATAATATATAAAGTCCTGATCTTAATATGAAATATGCAAATATTATGGGTCCTCTTAACATTTGAATCATCTTACATGACACCGTTTCACCCATCCTTTTCCAAAATAATGCCGTTCAAATGTTTTGGATGGCACCTCCCATTTTCCTAATAAATTGTAATTTTGATCAGAGATGAAAGAAGGAGAAGGAGGTGGTAGAAGCACACTAACACAGCAGGGCATCTGTATGTAGGTCTGATCTCTTTTCCAACCCTGATGTCTAAGGATTTATCTATCATTTACCTATATATATCACCTGTCTCCCCCTCTCCCCCTCTCTCACACACAAACACACATATATGCACACATACCACTGTCCATTTATATTGCTATCTATTATTTATCTATCATTTCTGGAAATGCTAATTCTTGTAATGTCTGCATAGAAGCACATGTGCTACACTTTGAGAGACTAGTACTCTTTCCCCTGTTCATTTATGCAATAATTCTTTACTTCAGGATATTTGCATTGTAACAGTTCAGGTCAGTTGTGGGATTCAATTTTTTTTTTTTTACTACTGGTTCTGTGGACATGGCTTGATGGGCATGGCAGGGAAAGGATATTGTAAAATCTCCAGGCAGAGGTGGTATTTGCCGATTCTCCAAACTGCTCAAAATTTCCGCTACCGCTTCTCCAGAACTGGTCAGAACCTGCTGAATACCACCTCTGGTTCAGGCTAGCCACTAGTTTCCAGTCTATGTTCGGCAAATCCTGCAGAGCAATCTCTTTAATGTTCATTCAGAATGAAGTGAAGTCAGGAAATGATACACATGTGCAACTGCATTTTCAACTGTTCTTCATTGGAAGCTTTGCTAAAGTATTTATCTAAATAGGTTGATATATACACAGAATTTTTTGTTTCCAATCATACTCATAATTTGATACATCTCAGCCTCAAATCTGGTGCTACTCATTAAAAGACTGGTATTATCTGTGGAATATTGCCACTCAAAAATGTTCTCAAAATATCTTTGTGGCAGGATAGCCTTCAAAATTAATGTGCTTGGAACTTTGTGTTGGCTCAGAGCAGTGCTTGGAGGTGTCAGAGTATTGGACCACAATAATTATATTCCAGAAATAAAAAAGATGTTGGCTAACATTGTATTGTAAGCATTTGGAAGATAAATCTACCTTTTCTTCAGTTACTTCTTGGTTTCCTGGTTAGAAGTTTTTCTCATTTCTTGATGTTCTTGGAGTAATTATAATGAAGTATTGTTAGGGTTGAGCATGAATGGATAAAAAATGTAAAACCACCCAATAAAAATACATGTATGTAGATTCAACTGGTTTGAGCACTATGCACTAATAAATTGGGTGAAGGTTTGATATATATTTTAATTCTGCTATTTTGTTTAAATCCAAATAACTTCCTAGGCTGTCTTCTAAACAATATTTTTTAAGGGCTGATATAAATAATTCGACACTTAACTCAGAAAAAAGTAAAAGTTCCCCCTTCCCTAAAGCAGATGTTTATTTAAAAAAAAAAAAGTCTGAAATAGAAATATAGATCTTGGAATTGATAGTTGTTGGAGCTTCACAGAATAGAACAAACACACTAGAACAGGCCATATCTAATAAAATGAATTCAATAAAGAGAAAAGTAAAGTCCTACACTTAGGCAAGAAAAACCAAAAGTACACATATAAACTGGGTGAAACCAGGCTCAATAGCAGTAACTGTGAGAGGGATCTTGGAATCTTAGTGGACAACAAGCTAAATATAAACCAGCAGTGTACAGCAGCAGCCAAAAAAGCAAATGCAATTCTAAGTTGTATTAAGAGAGGGATACAGTCAAGATCAAAGGAATTACTAATACCACTCTATAGAGCCTTAGTAAAACCACACCTAGAATACTGCATCCAGTTTTGGTCACCACATTATAAAAAAGATGTTGAGGGTTAGGTAGACAAGCTAAACAGAATGTGCAGCGTTAGTCAGATAGGCACACAGATAAATGAGTGAGCTAAGCTTGTATGTTTATTAACATACAGTAAAAATAACAGAAACGCTTGTGCTATCAAGAATATAGTTTATTCCATTATAAGTTCATGGCATAGTCAAATAACAGTCCAATAGTCAAATATCATGTAGTCAGTCCATTCAGGGATATTCAGTTAGCAAAGTCCATGTAGAATATCCTATGTCAGTTCACTTACAAATCAGTCCTTTGTTGTCTCTCCCGTTCGAGCAATGCAGTCTTGATTCCAAGCAGTAATCAGGGATCATCAAAGTCAGAGAGAGAGCAAGCTGTAGTCTTGCTTCTTATTTAAAGTGCTTTTCATAACCACTCCCTTAATTACTATCCCACAGTTAAAGCTGCAGACACTTTAACATACACAACTATGAATCATAGTTATTATTTCACCTAAACCAGTTAGGGTAAACAATGTTATCCCTAACATTATTTTTAAAATATTTTAAAATATTTTTTAAAAATATATAAGTACTTAAAAAACATATATATATATATATATATGTGTGTGTGTGTGTGTGTGTGTGTGTGTGTGTGTGTGTGTGTGTTTAAGTTTTCGCGGGTCCTTACATGTGTGCTGTTCAGCTTCCTTCAGGTATTATCCCACGTCATTGTAGTGCTTTTAAAGTTGTAGCAACGTTTCAGCAGAATCTCATCTGCCATCATCAGGCTTCTGTATTGAGTTTGTATGTGGGTCAGGCTCTCACAGCCGTTGGTTTTAAATTTGAGGCTAGCCTACTGTTGTCCCAGGATGGTTTTTTCTATATCCTGATTGGTTGGGAGTCTTGGTCTGTGTTTATTGGACTTGGAGTTCGTCTGATTGGTGTTTCTGGTTTCTTCTGTCTGTTTTGTGGCTTTGATTGGCTGGAAACACTCTGCTCCTGCACTGGAGGCTTTCAGTGCAGCTTGGCTTCGTGTGAAAGGACGGCTATTATCTATTAGGAAGCCAGGTTTCATCTGGGTGCCTGGTGGGGGTGTGTTTGAGCTGGAGGTATCAGAGGGAGTCTGTTTGTGCCCAGGTATTTGCCTGGCTTGTGGTGTGGAGATCTTTCTATTTGAGAGTGCAGGCTTCCAAATGATTGACAGTCTGGTGGAATCATCTCTTCTATTCATGCTTTCAGGTCTTTTTTCAATCTCTATGGCTTCTCTGATGATTCTGTGGCTGGGGTTTTAGTGCCATTGAAGTTGATGTTGTGACCTGTGGTTTTCATGTGTTGGACTAGTGAAGAGGTGTGTTCCAGCTTTTTTACTGCATTTTTGTGTTCATCCAGGCAGGTACTTATTCTTCTATTGGTCTATCCAATGTATGTGGCCGGGCATGATGCACAGGGAATTTCAAAACAGGATGGTGGATATTTTTCTGTTTGTGCAGAATGCTGTTTTAATGTTGTGTTTTTGGAGGATCTTGCTGATTTTGTCTGTAGTGCCTTTTATATATGGGAGGAGAGCTTTGCCATTCTCTTGTTTGAAAAATATCCACCATCCTAAGAAACCCTAAAGACAAAATCAAGTTAGAAAACCAAGGAATATACGAAATCCCTTGCACTGCCTGCCCCACCACATACATAGGACAAACTAACAGAAGAATTAGTGCACGCATTAAAGAACACAAGAACTCAATCAAAAAAGAAGAACTGACCTCTTCCCTGGTCCAACACCTCAAAGCCACAGGACATGAAATTGACTTTAAAAATACCAGAACTATCGCCAAAACCAAACACTTCAACAACAGAATAATCAGAGAAGCCATAGAGATAGAAAAACGCCCACACAACATGAATAAACGAGATGATACCTCCCGCCTACCAACCATTTGGAAACCTGCCCTCATTAATAAACGAGTACCTAACATGAAGAATGACACCAGACCCACACCCACGAGTGCACACAAGATGCTACCACCACATTTCCATGTAAAAAAAAGACTCACACCCACACAAAAGATGATACATGACCACAAACCAGAAGCCGCACCACAGCTGCACCACTACCCGCTTCAAACCCCTCTGACCCATACATGAAGCGAACTGACACCCACCATGAAGATGTGACACAACCACGAACACGAAGCCAAACAACAGGATCACAGCTCACCAGCTCAAATCCCCCAGCAACTAAGACTAACCTGAGCACAACCAAGCCCTCACCTAAACAGAACACACCCCCAGCCAATCAGAAAACAGCCAACCCCCCTACCAATCAGAATATAGCCAAACCCCCAACCAATGAGAACACACCCCCACCCAATCAGAACACAGTCAAGCCCCCACCCAATCAAGTCACACCCCCACTAGCAGTTAAAAGGAAGTAGCAGCTGCAAGCTCACATTACTCTGAGAAGCACAGAGCTGAAGAAACAAGCCTGAAGATGATGAATGAGACTTCATCGAAACGTTGCCTAGATACTTCCAATTTTACGTGCTAGAAAACCCGAATAACCAAAGATATATATATACTGTTCAGCTTCGGTTGGGTATTATCCCACGTTATTGTAGTTGTGCTTTTAAAGTTGTAGCAACGTTTAGGCAAAATCTTGCCTGCCATCATCAGGCTTCTGTATTGTGTTCATCTGATGAACAGAGGAACACAACACAGAAGCTTGATGATGGCAGATGAGATTCTGCCAAAACGTTGCTACAACTTTAAGAGCACAACTTCAATGACGTGGGAAAATATCCGAACCAAGCTGAACAGCAAACATGTAAGTACCCACGAAAACTTAAGAAAATATGTATGTGTGTGTGTATATATCACCAATCAAACAAACTCCAAGTCCAATAAACACAGACCAAGACTCCCAACCAATCAGGATATAGAAAAAACCATCCTGGGACAACAGTAGGCTAGCCTCAAATTTAAAACTAACGACTGTGATAGCCTGACCCACAGATGAACTCAATACAGAAGCCTGATGATGGCAGATGAGATTCTGCCGAAACGTCGCTACAACTTTAAAAGCACAACTATGATGACGTAGGAAAATACCTGAACAAAGCTGAATACCATATCTCATCTGCCATCATCAGGCTTCTGTATTGTGTTCATCGAACACAGACGACGAACACAGACGAACACAATCCAGAAGCCTGATGTTGGCAGATGAGATTCTGCCAAACGTTGCTACAACTTTAAAAGCACAACTATAATGATGTGGAATAATACCCGAACGAAGCTGAAAAGCATACATGTAAGTACCCGCGAAAACTTAAGAAAACAAATATATATATATATATATATATATATATATATATATATATATGTGTGTGTGTGTGTGTGTGTGTGTGTGTGTGTGTGTGTGTGCTGTTTAGCTTCCTTTGGGTATTATCCCACGTCATTGTAGTTCTGTTAAAGTTGTAGCAACGTTTCAGCAGAATCTCATCTGCCATCCTCAGACTTCTGTATAGAGTTAGTTCCTGGTTTCAAATTTGAGGCTGGTCCATTCTGATTGGCTGGGAGCCTGGATCTGTGTTTGGAAGCCTGCACTCTCAAATAGAAAGATCTCCATGCCACAAGCCAGGCAAACATCTGGGCAAAAACAGACTCCCTCTGATAGCTCCAACCCAAACACCCCCCCCACCAGGCACCCAGGTGAAACCCAGCTTGCTAATGAATAGCAGCTTGCTAATGAAGAGCAGCCGTCCCTTCACACGGAGCCAAGCTGCACTGAGAGCCTCCAACACAAGAATAGAGTGTTGCCAGGCAATCAAAGCCACAAAACAGACAGAAGAAACCAGAAACACCAATCAATCAAACTCCAAGTCCAATGAACACAGATCCAGGCTCCCAGCCAATCAGAATGCACCAGCCTCAAATTTGAAACCAGGAACTAACTCTATACAGAAGCCTGAGGATGGCAGATGAGATTCTGCTGAAATGTTGCTACAACTTTAACAAAACTACAATGACATGGGATAATACCCGAAGGAAGCTAAACAGCACACATGTAAGTACCCGCGAAAGCCTAAAAAAACAAATATATATATATGTATATATGTGTGTGTGTGTGTGTGTGTGTGTGTGTGCTGTTCAGCTTCTTTCGGGTATTATCCCACGTCATTGTAGTGCTTTTAAAGTTGTAGCAACGTTTCAGCAGAATCTCATCTGCCATCATCAGGCTTCTGTATTGTGTTCGTCGAACACAGATGACGAATACAGACGAACTCAATACAGAAGCCTGATGATGGCAGATGAGATTCTGCTGAGATGTATTTGGGTCCTCATTTTACCCACCTCGGAAGGATGGACAGCTGAGTCAACCTTGAGCTTGGTGAGATTTGACCTGCCAAATTGCAGGCAGCCAGCAGGCAGCAGATGTAGCCTGCAGTACACACCTCTGCACTACCGTGGTTCATATTGTGAAGTGAAGCACCTATAGCTCAAGTTGTTAAGTGAAGCACTCACATGATTGCCTTGCTTAGTGACCAAAATCCCTGCTCTTTTCATTGCAATCATTAAGTGATCACATGGGTCATTAAACATAGGATGGAATGTCTTAGGTGGGAGAGGCCCTGGGAAGCCAAGCATAGGCCAAGGCCCACACTGCAACATTTCTGCAGCTCATATATGACCAGCCCCTCCCCTTTCCCCAAGGCACCCCATGGTTTGCTTCCTGTCCTGCTGTGTTTTGAATCTGCTTTGAACCTGCTTCCCAGCCTACTGGGTCCCACACTCCCTTCCCCATCTCCTGTCACTTATGTTTTGTGTAAGTTTTCTCCAGGAAGCTGCTACTCTACTGTAGGGTCTTTCTACTGTAATATGAATGTGTAAGTTGAATGATCAACTATAGATTTTGCAGGGAAATATTTCCTCTAAAGCACTTGCCCCCTACTTTTATCTTGCATTAGATTTTATCATTAGAACCTATGGCATACTTTCATTCACATCTGCAGTTACTTAATGGCATATGGTATAATACTAGGCTTTAATGTATTTCATTTGTTTTGCTTATAGCCAGGCTGGATAATCCATGGCCTGCAGATCCTATTCAATCCCACAACATCTCTTTGCAGTTTCCAGCTCCTTAAAACTATGCTGATGAAATTGAGAAACAAAACAGCCAAATTCAATTGGTGTGACTTTCAGCTTTAGAAAATTAATGGAGGGAATGGTAGCAGCCCCACAGAAGGTCTGAAGGCAGAATGGTGTCTCCCACCATTCAGAGGTTACCCACAACTTGTTTATAGTGATGTGGAAATCACATAGTGACTTAATATTTTGAGTGAGCTAAATTAGTCAGTCACTTATCTTCCTTACTTTTAACCATTGTTAAGAAAAATGCCGAGTAGCACCCGTGGCCAAATGCAATTGCTACTACTCAGCTCATCTAACAAAAAAGAAAACAATGCATGGACAGAAAATCTAATTTAAGAGTTCTCATAAAAGGTCCAAAACTGAAAAGGCTTTTATATTTATCTCCTGTCGAAAGACTAATTCATGAAATTTATGAAATCTGTCTATTTCCCTTCCATTGTAAAGCATTGGTCTTTATGTATTCCTTATGATCTCTCAAGGAAGAAGATTTTCACAAAATATTTTGAAAATATGATAGCCAATAATTTGTACCATTGAACAAGACACCTGGAGTGTTGTGCTTTGATACATTTGTTTTCCTGGCTATCTGTGATATTCTCAGGAATTTTCTCTAATACCAAAGTTTAAAAACATCAATATTCTTTCTATAGTGCTTTTTCAAAGTCCAATAGTCACATCTATTGCCTGCCACAAGGAAAGCCTTGTCTGTATGTTTCTAGTCTCTGTAGGTATAGACCTGTGAGAGCATCTGAATTTCTTTTCAAAGCCTTCACTAAGTGCTAGCCAACCACAGATTTCTATTGTTTTCTTTCCTGTTGATCTTAAAAACCAGAAACTAACCACCAATGTGTTTATCTTCAATGCTGTCACTTATTGTCATTAGCTGCTTCTTCCTTCCATTTTTTTCGCTATGGTCGTTCATTTTCATTACTTGAACTCACAAATCACTTGCATTTTCAGCCTAGAGTAATGTCATCAGTGTAGCACATATAATGTCACATCATGCCCCACTGACCCTTTGGCTTCCGGGCCTGTGTACAGATTTTGTATGAGGTCAAACAAGTTGTGTTTAGATTCCCATTTTTCTAAGAATATTCCATGGCTTGAAATGTTTGACAGAAATGAAGGCCTTTCTATAGGCACTAAAGCACATATTGACTTGTTTTTGGTATCCATTGACCTTCTCAATTATCTGCCATACATCAACAATAATGTTTTATGATCCTTAGTCTTTTCTAATACCAGCTGAACATTTTCTTGGCATTTCAATACAAGGGTCAAATCTGCACTGGATGATCATAAGCATTATTTGCTAATGTGTAAAATTAAGGATATTAGCTATGCCGCCAACCTCATTAGTATTCTGGAAGATCCTCAACTCTTTCTCAGTATCATGTTGGGTACCTTCTGACCTGAGGGACCCGTCATGCAACATTATACTAACAATCGGCTGACTTCTGGTTTGCAAGGCTTCGGCGGTGGCAGGAATCCACGATCATGTGCAGTCCCTGCTGCGCTCGCCACTGGAATGCCCCCGATCCAGCTGGATTTGAGGGCTATAGTTTACTCCATAGAGGTAATTGAAGATAGGGGAGACTCAGCAGGGGCCCAGGGGAATCGCATGGCATATGGTATAATACTAGGTTTTAATGTATTTCCCCTCCTCAGCTGGCTTAACTCCCTTTTCTGAAAGTGGTGGAGCGGCGGTCAGTAATGGCCACAACAAAGAAGCTTTCATCCGGATAAGAATGTGCAGGAGGAAGCTGAGAAAGTGAAAGTTTTTGGCTAACCAGGATGACAAGTAATATTTAAATACCCTGGAATTTAAGTTTTATTAAAGATACATCGTTCCCTATGAAGACGGAAGAAGCGACGAATGAAAGTAAAAAGGGAAAGTTGGATTTTTCTCACTCTCCTTCTTTATGGTGATAGCAAATGAATGGAGAAATCGGAAAAACCCATTTTGGCATCAGCGGGTAATTAAATTGAAAATTGAAGCTAAGAGGACAATAAAGATTTCTGAGCATTGAAAAAAAAACTTTGTTTTGCTATAAGTGGGAAGGGAGAGGAAAAGAACTAATATTAAGATTTTCTTGGAGGAAGCTGCTTGGAATTTATAAGATTAGAGCGAAATTGTAACAAAACTTCTAAAAGATATATTTCAACTGGAGCTTTATAACTGAACTATAAACCCAGGAAGAGGAAGTATAAAAAGAAGAAAGTGCTAAATGAAACAGACTGTGTGTATTTGGATTGCTTGGTGACTTTGGGATTTTTGAAAATTATTATTTGAAAGACTAAAAACATTTGGGTTGTCTAAAAAATTTTTTCACAATGGCACTCCTTGTTGATGAACTGAAAATTGAATTTAAAAAGCTAAAAGAAGAGGATCAAGAAATAATGTCAGAAAATTGGATTTAATAATAGAGCTTAATTTGCTATGGATTATTGTTTTAATTATATTATAAACTTATTATTCTTTTTTATTTTATAATATAGTAAGTAGTTTCAGAATGTACTAAGCAGAACCAGAATGAAAAGTATATATTATTCTAAGTGTTAAATTTAGGGGAAAGATTTAAAGGTATTATATTTCAATCTGTGATTACAGGAGAAACTTTGTGTTAATGAGAAAAGATAAATAGAAAACTGAAATAGAACAGATAAAAGATATACTAAGAGACAAGGGGGTAAAGGTAGGATTAGAGAAGAAAGGAAGGAAAAAAGGGAAGAGAAGTTACAAAGGTTTAAAATAAGATGTAAAGAAACAAGATTTATTCAGAAATAGTGGGTAAAAATATGATTAAAAAAAGAGACTCTGCAAAAGTGCATAAGATTATATTGTTGTATTTATACCTGAAATAATGTTAGAAAACTGGATTTAACAATAGAGTTTAATTTGCTATGGATTATTGTTTTAATTATATTATAAACTTATTATTCTTTTCTATTCTATAATATAGTAAGTAGCTTTAGAATGTACTAAGCAGAATCAGAATGAAAAGTATATATTATTTTAAGTGTTAAATTTAGGGGAAAGATTTAAAGGTGTCATACTTTAATCAGTGATTACAGGAGAAATTTTGTGTTAATGAGAAAAGATAACAGAAAATTGAAATAGAACAGATGAAATATGCATAATGATTTAAATTGAGATGAAATAAATAAAATAGAATTAAGAGTGAAAAGAGGGGAGAAGCTATATAGAAAATGTAGAATAGTAAATAAGATATGAAATCAGATAAAAAGTGAGCATGAATTTTGAATTTATGTCTGTATAAAAAGATGTAACCCGGGACTAAGCTGCTTTCCAAAAAGAAGTTTTATGTTTTGATGTTTTGTGTTTTGTTTGTGTATGTTTGTTTATTGAAAACTAATAAAAAAAATTTAAAAAACACATTATACTAACAATCACTTTGTCTTGTCTGTCCATAAGATTTTATTGATAAAATGAAAACAAGATTTAACATTAGCTTCTTTCATACAGCATGAAATTAGTGATGACCCGTAGTATCTCAAAATAACCCAAAACCTCAAACATACATTAAACTCTGGTAATGCCTTCAATTTAACTTCACTGTTAAAAGTCACAGTTTAAAGTCACAAAAGTAAATAATGAGGCAAAAAGAAAACCAAAACAAACCGCATTGACGAGAGTTCCGAAGCAAGCCAAGATAATTGATCATACATTCCAGGAAAATAAGGGAGGAAAGTCCATGGGAAGAATGCCAGCAAAGAGAAACCTCTTTCAAAGAAAACATCAGACTTTGACTCCAGAAATTCTGACTGCGCAGTTACAAACTTATACACATAACTCCCAGCTCCACGCCATGAGGAGGATCATGGAAATCTCCTCCTGAGTAGACCTCACTTTTCCCTGATCCTCTTCTCCCTGCATGACCTAGGATGGATAGGGGATGGGCCTGGATCCTCTTCTGATTGCTCAGCTGGCCTCTGCCCTTCCCCAGCCTCCTCCACCACCTCTGGAGCCACACTCCCATTCCCTGTTGGCTGTTCCTCCTCTTCCTCAGAGTCAGTCTCCACCAGGGGCATGACATTATCCCCCCGCGTGGCCCTCTCCCCCAGGACCAGGTGGACGAGGACATTGAGGAAACCGAGCATGAAAGTCCTGGACCAAACGAGGAGCATGAACATCAGTAGCATTGACCCAGATGAAGTCCTCTGATCCATAACCTTTCCATGCCAGCAAATACTGAAATCGGCCTCACAACTGGCATGAATCTCAGAAGCTATCCACTTCGTACTCCTCCTCTCCCAGAAGGACTACTGGGGCTGGCTGTGATGGAGCTGGTCTATGCAGACTGATGTCCATGGCAGGGAGAGATGATAAGCTGCAGGATTGATCACTGCCTCGACCAGAAAAGGTCCTAAGTAATGGTGATTGAGCTTTTTCGACGGTCGCATCATTGGTAAGTATCGAGTAGAGAGACAAACCCGATCGCCTACCGCTAAAGGTGGAACGTCGTGACGATATCAGTCTGCAAACTGTTTATAGCCCTCCTTGGCTCTCTCTAGTTGATCACGGACCATGTGGTGCACAGCTTTTAACTCATGCAAGAACGTATCCACTGCCAAGACAGGGCTAAAGGGAAAAGTCATGGATGAAATCCATAGTTAGCAAAGAAAAGGGACACACAGGTGGATGTATGTTGAGCATTGTTATAAGCAAATTCTGCCACTGGCAGTACTTCCACCCAATTGTCTTGCTACGTATTGCTGAAACAGCGGATGTACTGCTCCAAAATAGCATTCACTTTCTCTGTCCCCCCATCAGTTTCAGGGTGATGAGCAGACGACAGACACACCTGAACCTGCAGTTTCATAAGGAGGGTCTACCAGAAGCGTGCCATACATTGTATCCCCCGATCTGATATCATGTTTAAGTCTCAGCCACCAAAATGTCCTAGAGATGAGGTGCAGTGTTTTGAACACCCCAAAGTGTCCTGCCGCTGGACTATCATGACATTGATGTAGGATAAGGCCACAAAGAGGACCTCCAGGCATGTAAATGCGATCATGGAACCGCAACAGGTCCCTAATTTACACCCAAGAAGTCTCTTGTCTCCCATTCTCATCCAATTCTCGATGGTGAACTGCCACAAATGGGTCCTGCCACTGCGCCTCCTGAATCCTCACTCGGAGGTCCACAAGTTCCTCGGTGGCCGCAAACTGCTCCAATGGAATCATCGTCCAGGACAATATTTTATCCTTTCTTTGGGCTTCCGAGATAGGGCATCAGTGCATTGATTCCCTCCACTCAGAACATGGATCACCCTGAAATCAAATCGAGCAAAGAATAAGGACCATCTCACCTGACACTGGTTCAATGTCCGAGCTGTATGCAGGTGTTCCAAATTGCGATGATCTGTCTGAACCTCGATTTGGTGATGAGCCCCCTCCAGGTGGTGCCGCCATGTCTCAAAAGCGACCTTAACCACCAATAGCTCCTTGTCCCAAATCGTATAGTTGCGCTTTGGAGTTGACAACTTCCAGGAATAATAAGCGCATGGGAACAAGGTGTCTACAGGAGCATAGACCTGGAGGAGCACCGCACCAAAAGCCACATCGGAAGCATTGTTTCCACTACAAATGGCTGTTTTCCACTCGTCCCCTGCACAAAGGCGAACCAGACTATAGGCCCCATGCAAGTCCAACTTTGTAAAGATCTTTGCTTGACAAAGCCGCTCAATCAGTTCAGGGATGAGGGTCAGCAGGTACCGATTCCTTGCTGTGATTGCATTCAACTTGCAGTAATCACAACACAAACAAAATCTCCTGATTTCTTTTTTACAAAAACCACCGGCGCAGCCAATGGGGAGGTAGAAGGCCAGATAAACCCTTTCCAGAGGTTCTTGTCAATAAAATCCTGCAACGCGGCCAATTCCAGTTCCGACAGGGAATATATACGACCCACCGGCAATTTTGCATCAGGCAACAAGTCGATTGGACAGTCATACGCCCGATGCAGAGGCAACCAATCTACCTCCTTCTCTCCAAACACATCAGCAAAGTCCACCAAATCCGCAGATAGATCCAGGTCCATGGGCATAGACACACTCCCTGCATAAGAGCGCAGGCAATATTTGGCACACTTCCTATCAAGGAACTACACAGCTCCAGATGATCAGACAATCTGTGGATCATGGGCCTGTAACCACTCCAAACCCAGCACCACCATAAAATCAAGCACTGCAGTAACGTAAAACATGGTTTTCTCTACATGCTGCCAATACGCACACAAAGGGGTTTGGTTGCAGCAACCACAGATCCCGAACAAAGGGGCCGACCATCAATCATCTCTACCATTACTGGTGGGGACATTGCTAAGGAATGAACCACTGCTCTACAAAATGAGCACCCATGAAATTGGCTGTGGCCCATGAGTTGACCAAAGCTGGGATCTCCACTGCTCCCACACCAGGCACGAACACACTTGCTGGCAGCACAAGATGCTTCACAATTGTGGTGGAGATGTCAAAGTGGCGAGGATGGCAAGGTTGGTGAAGAGGGCAGGCTTAAGGACTTTATACCCTGACCTACAGACCCCTTTAGGCAGAGTGATGTTTGTTTCCCGCCACCACAGGCATCGCCACTGTGGATGTCTTAACAGGAAACCTGGCCTCAAAATGGCCTTGATTGCCACAATAGAGGCATAAACCATCACAACAAGTCTATCCTTTTCTACTTGAGTCAGGTGAGGGCAGCCAGCCCCCAACTGCATGGGTTCCTCCAAAGGCACTTCCACCAAGGGCGCCATCTTGCTGGAAACAGATACAGTTTCTGTCCTTCATCGCACCCATCACTGTTGAAATCTAACATCGATACGAAGACACAGATGCATGAGCTCCTGAAGGTTGTGAAGGCATTCAGTATGTGACAACTCATCCAGGAGCTCCGATGTCAAACCCTCCTAGAACTGGTCTAATAGTGCTGCCTCATTCCATTGTACATCCTGAACAATCACCCAAAAACTAGCAATATAATCCATGCCACGCCCCTGCTTCAACTCTCTCAAATGTCTGTTTGTTGTTTGGCTTTGAACAGGGTCCTCAAACATGGCCTGAAATTGACAGCAAAACTCGGTGTAATTGTCCAACACCTGGTTGGGCTGTGTCAACAGAGGCATCACCCAACATGCTGCAGAACCTGACAAACTAATCAAAACCCCCACCTTATCCCAGTAAGTGGGAAAGTCCTCAGGCCGAAGGCTCATGTAAAGCTGCCACTGCCCAAAAAATGCTGGAAATTGGGCCAGCGAACCATCAAATTTATCTGGCACTGCCACCGGGCATTTTCGGTGTGGCTGGGCAGCTTGCTTTTGTGCCACCTGTGCAGTCAAAAGAGCCACTTGCTAGCTTAACTGGGCAATCTCTGCTCTGAGCTGATCCATGATTACCCCACAAAAAGCAAAAATAACTTGAAGGGGTGGCTGGAGTCAAAATGTGATGACCCATTATCTCTCAAAATAACCCCAAACCCCAAACATACATTAAAATCCGGTAATGCCTTCAATTTAACTTCACTGTTTTATTAGGCACAGTTTAAAGTCACAAAAGTAAATAATGAGGCAAACAGAAAACCAAAACAAACCACATTGACAAGAGTTCTGAAGCAAGCCAAGATAATCATACATTCCAGGAAGATAAGGGAGGAGAGTCCATGGGAAGAATGCCAGCAAAGATAAACTTCTTTCAAAGAAAACATCAAACTTTGACTCCAGAAATTCTGACTGTGCAGTTACAAACTTATATGCATAGCTCCCAGCTCCAAGCCACGAGGAGGATCATGATAATCTCCTCCTGAGTAGACCTTGCTTTTCCCTGATCCTCTCCTCCCTGAATGACCTAGGATGGATAGGGGATGGGCCTGGATCCTCCTCTGATTGCTCAGCTGGCCTCTGCCCTTCCCCAGCCTCCACCACCACCTCTGGAGCCACACTCTCACTCCCTGTTGGCTGTTCCTCCTCTTCTTTAGAGTCAGTCTCCACCAGGGGCATGACAAAATTATTATTTTGTTGTCATCACAAAAGCGATCTTCTGCATCCTCCTATAATGCTAGGGTCTGGGATAGATACCTGTTTGTTTTAATTGGGTAGCTAGACCTTTCGTTTTCTTTCTTTCTTTCTTTCTTTCTTTCTTCTTTCCTCATCCTCTTCCTCCACTTCCTCTTCATCCTCCTCCCTCATCTCCTCCTCCTCCTTCTCCTCTTCTTTCTTCTTCTTTCTTTCTTCTCTCTTTCTATCTATATTTTTATTGGACTATGTACATATGAGTATTCTGCTCGATGTGGGTTTTTTCCTCAGTGAACTCTTGGCATTTTAAAAAATCCAATTTTGCAGTGGAATTTAAAAGTTATCTAACCCCCAACATTTCAGATGTCTGACTTTGCAAGTCTGTAGTGAAGTTCATTTTGAAAAGCAAGTGTTTAAGATGAAGGAAAAAAGTTTAATAGGATGTCACAGAGAATTACATTCATATAAATAAATTTGAAATGATATGAATTTGCTTTTCATAAGAAAACATTTACAAAATGCCATAGAGCAAATGCAATACATAGCAGTAGTAGAAATGGTGTGCTGACATTTATGACAGAAATTATACATTTTAATATGGTAAGGGTACACTTTACATTACAATAACATTATTAGTGTTTAGCACTTGTATTACTTATTTAAATTTCCAGCTTTTGAATATGAAGTGTTGAGTTTTATTTAAGTGCAGGATATTGCAAAACTTTATTTATTTGAGACTGAAGTAATATGGAGATTATGATTGATCTAAAATTCAACATTTAATTGACTAATAGAAACTAGACAACTAAGTATTATACCGGTACTAGTTTCAAAATAATTTAAATCCCAGGTAGAATTTAAAGTTATGATATTGTCCCCTAAATATGAATACAGCTATTTCAAAGATTGCTTCTTTCTTTCTGGATGTTCTATGTAATAATTTAACTCTCAATTATCTTCTCTACAATATGATGGCTCATTCCATTTCATGTAACAAATCTGAAGAATCAACTTTGATATAAACTGTTAATAAGCTAAGCTCCCATACCATATTTGAGCACTGAAAATCAGTTTATAAAATACAGAACCACCTGGAAAACCATTGTTCTCTAAAGCAAAATAATGGTAGGAAAATAAGTGGGTTCTTCCACTGCTAATCTCAATACTTTCCACCTGATATATAGTTGCCTTGCTCAGATTATCTCCTTTCTCCTAGCTTCAGCTTGGGCTTTACAAACTGACAGCAAAATGTCCTAGGATTATAATTTTTCTCACATATGCTTCCTAAACCTGATTGCTAAACCTGAATAGATATAGCTGTGGAACAGAGTTAATTCTGTGTATCTGTATACTTAGAAAATCTAGATAATTTTAATACAATCCAGAGTAATAAGACTATACTGTGCCTTGCATTGAGTGCCCAGATAAACTCACTAATTTTTTTTCTACAATTTGTTATTTTGATTGTCATGTGTTAAAAATAATGTATCAGTCTTCAGGTCTTTCTAATAATCCTCCTCTTCTGTCATCTTGAACAGGAAATATATATAAAGGCCCTGTCACACTGCCCAACGGATGCAAAACTTTAGTAAAAAGGACACAACGGACGAGAAAAATGTTCCATCTGTTGTTATCCGCTCTCAGAAGGGGCAAAAATTTGCATAACCGGAGCGGATAACACAGAAAGGAACGGACGCGGGGAGGACGCAGAGTGGATGGAAAGCGGATGCGGAACGGAAGCCCAGCGGATGGAAGTGGATGAGAGCGGATGGCACATCCGCAAGGCTTCTGGGGGACCTCAGCAAAGCGGACGCGGAACAGATACAGCGGATGCAGAGCGGACGCTGAGCGGACAACAACGGATGCACAGCGGAAGCCTAACGGATGCCTAGCGTTAATTGCGCATGCAGGGAGGATGCATTACGTAAGCCCCATGGATATAAGGGAAGCAGCTCGGAAGCAGGTCACCTTTCAGAGGAAAGACCTGCTGCCAGACGGATTGACAGCCTTGCCTGCCCTGCCTGCATGCCTGCCTGCAAGCCTTGCTGCCAGCCCCCCTGCCAGCCTTGCTGTCTGCCTTCCTGCCAGCCTTGGTGCCTGCCTTCCTACAAGCCTTGGTGCTTGCCTTCCTGCAAGCCTTGGTTCGTGCCTGTCTGCCAGCCTTGGTGCCTGCCTGCCTGCCAGCCTTCCTGTCAGCCTTGGTGCCAGCCTTCCTGCAAGCCTTGGTGCCTGCCTGCCTGCCAGCCTTCCTGCCAGCCTTGGTCCCTGCCTCCCTCCCAGCCTTGGTTCGTGCCTGTCTGCCAGCCTTGGTGCCTGCCTCCCTCCCAGCCTTCCTACCAGCCTTGGTTCCTGCCAGCCTCCCTGCCAGCCAGCAACCCCACAACCATGGGGAAGAACAGAAAGCCTCAGCCATCTTGCAGCCATCTGCTGCAAGAGGGACAGGGCTACCATCCCGGCCCCTGGCCCTCACTCTGGGGTTCTGCTGGGGCTTATGCAGCACGGGCTCGCTCTTCTGGGGGTGGGGCTTTTGTTGCTTCTGCTTCTGGAGGAGCTGATGATGTGGGGGATCAGACAAGCACTCCAGCACCAGCCACCTCCACAGCACCTGGACCCCTCACCCCTAAGACTGAGCAACCAAGAGGAGTGCCAGAGATTCATTTTTGTTTTATAGCTTGTTGATAATAAAGTCTATTTTTGATTCACACACTTGCTTCATTTCTTTTTTTTCAATAAAGTCTTGGTGGAAACTTTTAGAAATGGTTTAAGCCTTTGCATGCTTGTGGGCTGGGTTAAGATAGCAGTGGGATGGGTTGAGATAGCAGTGGGATGGGCAGAGATACCTTTGGAATGGGTAATAGCTGTGGGATAGATAAACCTCCAGTGCAAGCATAATGGAACTGGATGTTCCACCCTCCCAGGTGCCACACCTATGGCCCTTTATTATCAATAATAATGTAATCAATCATCCACACATGTCAACATAAACACAACTCTTTATTAAATGCCCTGTTCATTGTAGGCCCACCCAACATACATGGCCCAATATCATTCGTGTGATGAGACAGCCTCAAGGAAGCATCCATTAATCATCTATCATCCTGTCTTGCCACTCCACTGCTCCAACTGGGGAGCTGCACCACTGTCTCAGGAGGTTGCGCTGCTTCTTCCCTTCACGTGAGGCTCTGTTGGGGCCTTGCACATCCTCAGTGTCTATCAGGTTTCGCCCTTGCCTCCATTCCCCAGGCTCCATGTCCCCATTGCCTTGCTGGAGGTCCAAGAGCTTGTTTTGCAAGACTGGGTAGCGGGTGCGCATGAGATTGTGCAGGATGCAGCAAGCTTACACGATGCTCCTCATGGTCTCTGGGCAATGCTGCATGATGGTGAGAAGTACCTGGAACCTGTTGGCCAGGATGTCAAAGACGTTCTCCACCACCTACCTTGCCCTGGACAGCCTGTAGTTGAAGATCCTCTCTTCACGGATGAGGCATTTGGAGGTGTAGGGCTTCATGAGGTAGGTTCTGAGGGAGAAGGCGTCATCCCCCACGATGAAGTAGGGCACATCTTGCGTGTCATTGGGCAGGGGGTCTGGATCTGGGAAGCCCACAATGAGATTGCGTTCCAGCCCCTCCTTGAGGTGACTGGTGTTGTATACCTGGGCATCTGAAGCTGACCCGTTGCCTGAAGCATTGATGTTCATGAACTTGTAGTCAGCATCGACCATGGTGAAGAGGATGATGCTGAAGAAGCCCTTGTAGTTGTGATAAGAGGACCCTGAGTTGGCTGGAGCTTTGCAGGCCACGTGCTTGCCATCGATGGCTCCAACGGTGTGTGGTAAGTTCCACCTCTGATAACACTGCTCTGCAACTTTCTTCCATCCTTCTTCAGTGGAGGAGCACTGGAGGAGCTCCTCCAGGTATTCTTCGATGATGGCCTGCACTACTTCTCTGACCACAATGCTGATGGTGTTGTGTGGCACCCTCCAGCCGTATTGCATGCTCGTGTATGTGGTCCCTGAGGCCAGGTGGCGCAGAGTGAGTGCCACCTTGAGCCCAGGTTCCAGGCTGGGCCAGAAGTTGGTGTTTGCCTTGGTCAACCTGGGTGTCAGCCACTGCACAACTTCATCAAACATGGCTGGAGGCATCCTCATGAAGTTCTGGAATGCCTGAGTGTCTTCGTTCCTGAGCTCCACCATCAGCTTGTTGTACAGTCCGTCCTCTGCTCTTCTGGTGAACCATCTTTGTACCCAGACACTTCTTGGCCGCCTCTTTTTCTTCCCGTAGTAGAGTTCACAGAGCCTGTAGATGGCTTTGCACTGTTGCAGAAGGATGGTGGCTGCCAAAAGGACTTTTTATGATCCACAGTGGACATGACTGGATGCTGTGGAAGAGGAAGAGTCAGATGAAGGCTGCAGAGGTCTGCACCACAGGGCTGCTGTTCTGAAAGTGAGATCCAGATCCTTTTTATAGGCAGTATAGGTTTTCCCCTATGTGTCCCTTTGCATCCTCTAGGCATCGTCTAGACATCCTTAATATCCGAGAAAGGTCCCCTCTGCGAATGTTTTTTCCGTTTTACATGCTTTGTTTCTGTGCTGCATCCGCTAGGCATCTGTTCTGCATCCGTTCCGCGTCCGTTCCGCTTCCTCCCTGCATCCATTTACTGCTGGAGCGGATGCGCAGTGGATGCCTAGCGGATATAGCAGATGCGTAACAGATGAAGAACGGATGCGTAGCGGATGCAGAATAGACGAATTGGATTCATTTTCCGCTCAAAAGTTTTGAGCAGCTCAAAACTTTCTGAGCGGATGAAACGTCAATAAACGGATGCTGGACGGATAGAGTGGAAGCAAAACGTATGCAGTGAGTACAGAACGGATACATCGCGTTAATCAATGGATGGCAAGTGTTTCTCTCCGTTTTACATCCTCTTTCCATCCGTTGGTGCAGTGTGACAGGAGCTTAAGGAAATTATCAGATATTTTGTTTTGGGCAATAATATTATAAAAGAAGTGGAGTGGTCATCATGATTAACAAAAGGATGACAAAGATAATGTTTGGACACTACAAGAAAATTTATACAACAATGTCCATTTGCATCCACAGGAAACCAATCAATATTGTATCAATCTAGTATATGCAGGGGTGGGATTCTACCTGGTCAGACCTGTTCTATAGAACCGGTTGTTATTATTCTGCAGTTTGGAGAACCAGCAAATTGCACCACTGGCTGGTCCTGCCCTTTGCCGTCCACTCACTCCTCGACCACCATCCAACTTGCCTGCTCCTAATTTTTGGTAAGTTGCTATTTTTCCTTTTTTCCCCCAACCATCAACTGTTCCAACTATCAGCTTTGCCAGGAATTTTAGATTAGCTAGAAAACAGGAAAATTTTGGATTTCTTGCTTTCTAGCTAATCTAAAATCAGAGCTGAACCTTCTTTGGCCTGAAGCTTCTATTTTTCAATGCAGACTCAGGTAGCAGATTGCAGAAAGATATCTATCTCTGAGTGAATCTGTGATTGTGGGAGTAACTCAATCTGTCTGCCTGCTTTTGGATAAAAGTTGCTCTTTTTTAAATAAAAAATTCAATATTTACAATATTTACCTACAATAAAATACAATACAATATTTACATTACAATATTTACATACAAGCCACGCCTAGCCAGTCATGTGACCACCAAGCTACGCCAGTCAGCAAACCATACCCAGTCACATGACCACCAAGCCACACTCACAAATTAGGCCATGCCCACAGAACCAGTTAAGAAATTTGAATCCCACCTCTGAGTATATGCCTCAATGACAAGGACAACTTCCAGACATTTATCAAAGCAGATGACAATGATGATGATGATGATTTCATTATCAGTGGCTGGGATGCTAAAGTGAAAGCATACAGACTAATGGAAAAATTGAAGCTTGGTCTAAAAACAAAGCAGAAGACACTTATGACATTCTGTCAAGATATTCAATGTTTATAACAAATATCTTGACCCAACAATTCAAAGATGACTGACTCTAAACCTGGACATAGTCAAATGTGCAACACTCCAGTCAAAATTATTATAAACTCTGCAAGCAAAGTTGGAGAAGCTTTGTTCAGTCAGAAAAATAAGACCTTAGAACACAAACTACTTTTTGCTGAATTACAATTTTTGTAATAGAATTCTAGCTAAGGAATCTAAGCAAAGTACAGTAATCAGACCAGCAAACATAATTACCCAAATTCATGGGTCATATGCAGGACAACACATACTGACTGATTGCAACATGTGAACATGTGACTGAGAGAGATACGTTGTAAATGTCATAAATGTGAATATTGGTTTTCAAAGTTTCTTTTTTATCACTATTGTAACTGCAAACTGTCACTGTTTGAAGCAGTTGTTAAATGAGGATAGCCTGCATGTACAAAGCTTTGATCGCTGAACAGTTTCAAACATTCTGGAAACTGTAATTAAATACTCTAAAACTATTGCTAACAATAAAGCTGCAGGAGTTGATGAAATACCAGCCAAACTATTTAAAACCTTGCAAGATGATGCAGTCAAAGGACCACCTGTGGTTACTAAGCAGACGGGAAAATCATAGCAGCCAAGGAACTGGAAAATATGAATTTAGATTGCACAACTAGAAAAAAATGTGCAATGTTAAAAATGTTTGCATCTATGAAAAACTGCATTTATCAAATATTTAGCAACACAGAACATGAAAAATGGAGCAGAAATCTGAAGAGGAAGATAACCAATTGATTGGGAAGATTGTTGGGTTCTTATTAATGAAGGAGAGGAACATAGAACAAAAGAAAAGGAAGATCTTTAAGAATTTTGAATTGTAGAGTAGGAAATTCTACAGCTCAAAATTTGTTGTCAGTATTTTATAACCTTAGAACAAAAACGAGATAAATTTTGATTGGATACTGAGAGCTTGCAACCAAATTGGCAAGCTCAGGGCTCAAACCAACAACATAACTACCAACCCGAGCTACTAATATTCAAGGGCATTTCAACTGAGAACTCTTTTATTGTTAAGGACAATCACACTTTTAAAGGTGGCAATAGTGCTAGAAATAGCCATTGTCACTTCTTAACAAGAAGAGGAACATTGATGGATTAGTCGTTAGTGTGTCTGCAAGTTTTGCCTAGTTATACTGTTACCTTTTCCTTATTAGCTTTGCCTTAGACAATTGCACAGATTGAATCTACACTGCCTGTAGTCAATTTCATTCACCTTTATCAAGGGATTTTTTTTTTTAAGCAAGAAAAGGATGGGAATAGTCTGGGAAGGAATAATTTCCTTAGTTATGATGGCTTTATATAAATATAAAGCTGAACAGGGTCTCTATTACATCCATAGGGATAGAGGGAGATTTCCTAAAAACGTATCCTTTTTTATTTCTGCCACTACTGAATTTGCAATTCAGATTTCAGAATTCCAAGTTTTGCCAGGACAAGAACTGCCAGTTAAGGCCCTGTCACACTGCCCAATGGATACAAAACGGACACAACGGACGAGAAAAATGTTCCATCCATTGTTATCTGCTCTCAGAAGGGGCAAAAATTTGCATAACTGGAGCGGATAACACGGATGCGGGGAGGACGCAGGGCGGATGGAAAGCGGATGGGGAATGGAAGCCCAGCGGATGGGAGCAGATGGTACATCCGCTAGGCTTCCGGGGGACCTCAGCAAAGCGGATGCGGAATGGATACAGCGGATGCAGAGCGGATGCACAGCAGATGAAGCGGATGCAGAGCGGATGCAGAGCAGATGCACAGCGGATGCACAGCGGAAGCCTAGCGGATGCTGAGCATTAATTGCGCATGCGGGGAGGATGCATTGCGTCAGCCCCGCGGATATAACGGAAGCAGCTCGGAAGCAGGTCGTCATTCAGAGGAAAGACCTGCTTCCAGACACATCGACTGCCTTGCCTGTCCTGCCTGCATGTCTGCCTGCAAGCCTTGCTGCCAGCTTTTGCTGCCAGCCTCCCTGCCAGCCTTGCTGTCTGCCTGCCTTCCAGCCTTGCTGCCAGCCTTGCTGCCAGCCAGTCTGCCTGCCAGTCTTGGTGCCTGCCTGCCTGCAAGCCTTGGTTCATGCTTGCCTGCCAGCCTTGGTGCCTGCCTGCCTGCCAGCTTCCCTGCCAGCCTTGGTGCCTGCCTCCCTGCCAGCCTTCCTGCAAGCCTTGGTGCCAGCCTTCCTGCCAGCCTTCCTGCAAGCCTTGGTGCCAGCCTTCCTGCCAGGCTTGGTTCATCTCCCCTTTAGTTTCTAACTGTGAAAATCAGTTTTTCAGAATGAATAAATGAAGATAATTCACATTTTTGAACTGTGGTCTGGAAAAAATTCAGTTAAAGGAAAGTACAATAATGGATGTAACATTCTGAGTTCTTTCTCCAGAAGGACTTTTTATTCCCTTGGTCAGTTTAAATTTTACAGGGCTCAAAATCCATGAATAAATATGTGTGTACATTTGTACATTTAAACATAAATAAATATTATTTTAATATTTAACATTATTTAATGTTTTATTTAATATGTTTGTAAACCATCCAGAGTCATCTCTGATTAGATGAGGGGCACATAAATTAAATAAATAAATAAAATAAGGTGTAAGAAATAATCATGCAACCCCCACCCTCTGTCCTAGAGAATGAAATATTTTGGGGAATATTAAAAGAAGCAGAATATTATATTTCCCCAAAGAAGAAATGAATAAACGTGTTCTTAAAGGCAGGAAGAACCCCCAGTCTTTCTTAATAGCCTCCAACAGATGCCTAAAGTCTTTAGAGAAGGATATTTTGTGCTGATTAAAAAATCTAGTCCAGCCTACTAATAAAGAAAACACCTTCAGCTTCAAATGATGTGATTAAGAATTTGCATAATAGGACCCATCACCATTAGAATAGCAAAAGGCCCCCAGTTCACTACATTGCACAACTCCCTGCAGCATTTCAGAAACTGTATAAAAATCCCTGCACTGATCAAGCTAATTTGTCAGCTGTCCCAGAACTACATGCTGTGGTTGGTTCAATAAACAGAGTTCTTCTTTCCAATCAGCCTCCATTTTATTTCCAATGTCTTTCTCCCATCTTGGAACTGGACTGGATTTTTTTTTCCAACGATGGTTTAATGTATTTACTTAATATGTCATTGTAATTAATATCAATACATCACCCAGCAGTTTGAATATAATATTTCACATTTATAGATTTTCATAAATGCTTAATAAAAGTTGTTTATTGTTGTTACTGTTATTATTGTATAGGTAGTTGGTTTTATGATGCTCATCTTTTGAATTCAAGGCTTCTTTCATTGTTTTAATGCTGTAAATCTGAAAGCAATCAAAAAACAATTGTTTGCTGAAGGCAAGGAGTACATTTAATAAATAATGAATTAATAGCAGTCTCTGCTACTTTCCTCTATATTCAGTCATATACAAAATCCCTACAACAAATAGATTTTGCCTAGATGATCTCCCCCTCTGCCCATGTTCTCAGAGGAATATTTACTATGCAAATGTTTGCATTTTGCTACTTCCCCTCCTGATCCAAAAACAAACAGAAGCCAAATGGGAATAGAAGCACCAGTACATATCTTTGACATTGCCTTTCTCTGGGTGTTCTCCAACAGCATCTTGAACATAATGGTCAAAATTCAGTCAGTGGCATTCTCTCCGTGGTTTTGAACAGAAAGCCTGTTTTTCAAACATCAAACACCTTATAGGATGTCCCAGGCTCAGCACTGCATGTTCCTTTTGTTTGTTCTGACAAGAACAAATCATTGTTCTTTCGGAAGAAATGTTTGTTTCTAGCCCGTTTGCCTAAAGCATTCAGTGTTTTGTAACTAAAACATGCTACAGACAGTTGGGAACCTGCAGGGAATTGAGAAGGAAGAGGAGACAAAATGCTATTTATATTCTTTTGTCCTCTCCATTCCTTTCTTTCAGAATAGATCAACCATTTAAATTTAAATTGGGTTCCAGAAAAAAAAAATCCATCAAACTTTCTCTATTTCCATTCCCCTCCTTTTTTTTTTTTTTGCCAGTACTTCCTGGGGATTTTCTAACAGTTACTTTGCACTCAAACTAAATTTCTCCTGCACTCTTACCAGAGATGGTATTCAGCAGGTTCTGACACACTTCTGGAGAAGGGGGTCGTGGAAATTTCGAGTAGTTGTTAAAATCATCTCTGGTTGGCCCCACTCCTATCTATTCTCTGCCTCCTGAGTCCCAGCTGATTGGCTGGGTATTCTTTTGTTGTCCTGCACAGGAGAACAAAGCTGGAAATCAGTTTAGTGGGGTGGGGAGAGAATGGGATTTTGCAATATCCTTCCCTGCCACGCCCACCAAGTCACGCCCATAGAACCAGGTGTTAAAAAAATTTTTGAATCCCACCACTGATTCTTACTCTGTTTCACAATCTCTAATGCCACTGCAAATATTTCTTAAGTAACATCGTTCCAGAGAATAATCTACATCACAGAGAATATTTGGCCTTCAACCATGAAGACCACACCATGGGAAGCTCTGCAGATCTTTCCTACTAGCTATCATCCTGATCAACTGGCTGATATATAAAAGAATCTTAGCTTTCTGTTACTAATCATAGTGGAAGCCATCAATATTCTTCCTCCCAAAGACACATTCAGCATTACAATGGAGACTTAAAATGCCAGGAGAGCATTATGATAATGATTTCTTTTTTTCTGTTTCTGTTTTATTTGTTTTCCCAGGAAGGTGCAGGGCATGGTTGGTGGCTGTAATTAAATACTCCTGAAGTTATTAGTTTGTGGGGCTGATCATAGAAATGTTATGTAGAATTGTTCTTGCTTTTGCTCTTATTTTTATTCTTCCTCTTTGTTGTTGTTCTGATATTAGCAACAATTGTGGCATTTATTTACCTAATGAAATTATGGACAGAGGAGGGAGTGGGTTTAAGTGGTAAGCCTCCTATGCGAGATCTTTCTTTTGTTCTTATTTTATGTTAATTTTTCATATTTTTCATATTTTTTATCTTTTAAAAAATATTTTGTTATTCCTCGAAGTAGATAGATACATAGATAGATACATAGATAGATACATAGATAGATAGATAGATAGATAGATAGATAGATAGATAGATAGATA
>BLBF01000004.1:76635585-76660908 GCA_015471245.1 Laticauda colubrina | reverse complement strand
ATATATATATATATATATATATATATATATATATATATATATATATAATATATATATATTATCATCTGCTTGTTGACTAAGCAAGTGCCAAGAGGGTTACTATTTATTATCCACCTCAGACTGGATTTATTAAAAATTGACAAGCATCAAATTATATAATTAATAGATATGTTTGATATAGCACAAAAAGGTTGGATTCTGCTGTATTAAATATTTGATAAGGCTTTTGGGTACATTCAGAATGTTGTTTTAAAGCAAGACATTTGTAGATATGGATTCTCACTTTGTTTCATTTAGTGAATTGTGATTTAACACTTGCAATGAACAGTAAATAATGTTCTCTGCATCATATAACTTACAACCAAGCACATTTCAAAGAGGTTCAACTTTCTGTTGCATTTTTATTTAATTTTTGAGTTATTAGCAATTAGCATTAGGCAGTTTCAGGATATTACTGGTATTACACTGACAGATTCTGAGTATAAATTATTTCACATGGTAATTATATTTTGGCAATATTGGATAATTATTCTATTTTATAGCCTAACTTGATATGAAAGTTCAACAGTTAGATAAATATTCAGGTTATAAGATTAGTTAGGAAAAAACTACTTCCTTTACACTTTAATATATCAACAGAGCAAATAAAGATGTTGGGCTTTATAATATGCACAGAATATAATAAATATTTGATTATATGTATTTACAGTAAATATTTCAAAATATGTGGAAATATCTGCTAAATGATATAGATAAGATTGTAATAGACATTACATTGATTGATTAAAACTATCACATTGTTTGGATAAGATTAAAGTGATTAACAGGAATATTATTTTCCATATAATTTGTACTTTAAGAAGGCTTTGAGTGTTACTTCCAAACAGAGATTTGATTCAGATTGATAATCTCTTCAGGGAAATTGTATGGGAAAATATGCCACCAAGAATTTCATTTGGCCAAACTGAGATTAGATTTGGACAGAGAGTTTAATTTGCCAGACTTCAAAAATTATCACTGGCTTTTTATTTTATTATCTATATTTTTGTAGATTTCACATTTAAATGAATATCTACTACTGTGGGCTTTATTGGAAAGTTATGTATCTGTTTTAAGATCCCAACAATTAATCAGATAAAGATATAGCAAAAAAACCAAAAAAAGTTTTTCATTTCCTGGCTTATGTGCATTTAGACATATTTAAGCTTTATTGGGATTTAGATTAAAGCTTGATGCTTAGCCTAATGAATTCTTAACTACAAATAACTAATAAGATTTCTGTTGGAAATTGTGGTCAAAGTCTGAATGCTTCTTTGATTAAATTATTTTGTGCTGATTATCTTAAGGATTTTCAATGACTTAAGATAAAAATGTGTTTGTCTAATACTCAACAGTGGTAATATAATCAACTCAACCATATTTTGAATGCTCAGTATGGATCCAATGCTTTAGGCAGTTCAAAGGAATCTATGCTATCATTTATATGGAGTTGTTTCTGAAATCAATTCAATTTTGTATCTATATCACAGATTAAAAATAGCTCTATAATCAATATTACTGACATTTAAGGCTTGTAGAATAAAGAATTGGAATATTCAGTAATGTAACATCAAATTATGCAAGTCTTAAAAATGTTTAGTTACAGTTTATGAAGCTATTGATGTTTGAGATAGGAAGATAAGATAATCACAGAAATCTATTAATAATCTTTTTTTTTTGGAGGTTAATAGTCTCCTCCCCAAATATATTAATATTTACACTATTATTCACAATATAATTTTCCTCATAAACTGGAATGAAATGAATTGTAATGAATACTTTATGCAATATTGCATGTACGTAGCAACTAAAACTTAGTATCCTTGATAGAAATGTTTGACTGCCATTAGATATATATTACCTTAAAAACATAAAAATATTTTGAGGTTGTTGTGTTGTTCCTTTTTTATTGTGGTAGTGGTGTTTTGTGAAACATTTTGGTGACAATGTAATGGTTCCTGTAAATAAAAATATGGACACCGTCAATACATCTTACTTTATTAAATGCTTGTTAAACAACATTGGCTCACATGTTCTTATTTCAAATCAAAGCTTCAGAGATGTAACTTAGTTTTGTAAGGACCCAGGAAGATGTTTTCTTCTGTTGTCAATAATTATATTTGTAACAGCTACAATAATAATATTTGTTAGCTAATATTCTTTTTTTAAAAGTAAAAAAAGGATTTGCTGCTGTACAGTATAATAAGGAATTATATAGCAGCAGTTAACATGGGAATTAGTGCTAAGCCTGTGAACAAAATAGAAGCCAAATTATCTGAAACTTACTTTGCATTACTATGAAAAAAATAGATTCTGATCAGAATATAATCCTTAGTGTAATGTATTGTGTCAAACTCTGTAAGTAATTTGAATTTATACTAGAAAATCTGACATTTCTAATTCACTTTGCTCTTCATAAATAAATTCCCAGGAATGCATGTATATCAGTTAAGACAGTTGGATTTATTGTAATATTATCAGTCTTCCAAATGTTTGTAATTTCAGCCAATCAATCTATAGATACATGAGAGATGAGCTGAATCCATTAGGATACTGCATTTGCAATATGAATATATATTCCATCTTTCTTTTCCTTTTCTGTAATAGCTGATTATTAAGCATATCATAACCATCACAGAATTCTGACAAATTTTCAAAGTTTAATATATGTATTTCCCCCTGTTTTGAACAGATGGCAGTGGATTCGTAAATGAGAACTGGAGAAATATGTTATGTGGCTTTGGTTGCTTTTCATATTTCAAAGAAAGGGGAGAGCATATTCTCAATTTGGAGACAGGGTACCACATGCTCATCTTCTCACTGGCATATATGTAAAGCCAAGCATATTGGAGACATAAGCATAAAATACTAAGACACATGCTTTCCCCCGGGAAACTGAATGATAGTAATACCAAAAAGGAACAGATCACAGCAGGAAATATATGTTTATCTCATGCATGATAATCTTTCAGCTTTTTTTTTAATGGAAATGTGTTTAAAGCCACCATTCTACAAGTCTTGATGGAATATAGTGTCATATGGTCATTACATTAAGTGACTATATTTGCACATGACATTTACTCTGGTTACTATTTAACCCTTTTGGGGTTTTTCACTACACATTGAATCATAATCTTACTGAATGAGCAACATTCCAAATCATAACAAATGGAAATAAAGTTAAAACTAATTAACTTAATCATGTTGTACAAAAATAGTCATTAGATTTAAATGAACAGGTTAAAGATACAGTGTAATCTCAATCAAAGTGACCCATCAGTCCTGCCAAGCTCTTTACATAGAAAAAATGGGAGAAGTAATAAATATGAATTTAAAGGCATGTTCTTATTCATCGAAACCCCTAAATTTTTCCAGAAAAACAAAGTCCAGTTGCCTTTTGAAAAACACCTTTGGGACAACCATGACCTGGATGACTGAGAATTTTCATAGACATATTCATCGAAATGGAAGATTATAGAAGCCTAACAGATAGAAAAAGAATATTTCCCTGACCAAACCTATCTGAATCAAATCCCAGGTGGGTTTTCCTATGGATTTGTCTTATACTGAATGATTGCTTTTGGAATCACACAGAAGACCTGAAATAAGATAATTTAAGGCATTAATTTATTCATTTGAATTTTTATCTTTGGTGGCTATTATAATCTACTTAGAGACCATCCCATAGGATGAATCTGCCATGTTTCAAGAGGCTGTTTATGAGAAAAGGCTAAATTTGGCTAAAAGTTCCAAGGCAATTAATTTATTTATAAAATTGTATAATAGTTATAAAATTAACAATTTTAAAATTGTTAATGTTTAAAATTAAAAATTTTAAAATTGTAACTAACCTTGATAAATTAACATACTAATGTATAGTTGACTGCCTTTGAAGGCAATCTTCTGGGAGACTAGTGGGCTTCCTTGTGCAATTGGTTGAGCAAATGCTGGACTAGACATGTCAGTAGTTCAATCCAGCAAGGTCCTGTTTATGTTGTTATGTTATGGGAAATTTATTATATTTATTATATTTATTACATTATATTTCCTGCTATTTTAAATAACAACTGGCCATTTATTTGTTCCATGATCAACTATTTTAAAAATGTGCTTGGCTGAGAATTGGAATCATTTTTAGTCTTTTTTATTAGCTTTGGGAGTGGTCTTATCATCATGACAGAGTCTGATACATGCACATTATGGAGAAAAAAAGAAAGTTTTGCAGGTGGTCTCTAGGATTTCAACATTTGACTCTAGATTTTGACTTGTCCATGCTAATTCATTGTTGTGTCTGCTTCTGGAATATATAACAAAGAGAATCTGATAGTGTCCTAACTTGCAGAATTACAGGAGTAGGTAGGTAGTAAGATTTCTTGCAGAATTATATGGATTCAACTGGAACATTTCTCCTAATATTTCTCTCTTCCCATACTTTAATAGACAATTTGTAATGGTAATCATAATGGTGAAGTTCTTATTAAACAAGCCTGTCACAAGTTAGCTGAAATTAATCGCTTTGATATCAATCAAAAATGTCTTACATAATCATCAGAAATACTATTGAAGTTAATCATGTGAAAGATTACAATGTATCTCAGCTACTTTTCTAGAGTACAATAACATTTGTTTTATCAAGTGGGAAGTATCTAAACTCTACTGGTTCCTTCATACAAGTTTAATATGTAGCAATTTTATTAAGCAAATTCCTACATATTAAACAGACTTAAAATGTAAGTTCCTTTTATGCATATTTTACCACCTAACATAACCAGAAGTTGAACATATATAAAACATCTCTCTCTTATATTCAGGATAAGTATTCCTTGTAGATAACTCTCCCTCTGTCAAGATCCTTGGAATTCTCATCTCTGATAATCTAAGTGCGAGAGCCCACTGTAACATCATTGCCAAAAAGGCATTAAGAGTTTTTAACCTAATCCTGCAAAGCTTTTTCTCCGGTAATATTGTACTACTAACTAGAGCATACAAAACATTTGCTAGACCAATTCTTAAATACAGCTCATCTGTCTGGAATCCATATTGCATATCAGACACTAATACAATCAAGAGAGTCCAGAAATATTTCACGAGAAGAGTCCTCCTTTCAAGTGGTGGGATTCAAATATTTTTACCACTGGTTTGGTGGGCATGGTTTGGTGTGTGCACACTTTGCACAGGTGCAGAGGCATTTGCACAGGTGCAGAGGCATTCTAACTCACCTCCTGCAAGCCTGCATGATCCCAGTCGCTTCAGCAGCTGCCAGGCAGCACTCTTCTGTGTTGTGCAAAGCAGCTGCACTTCAAATTCAGAGGATAAAGGTGAGTATGGGAACCCGGGTGGGTGGGTGGGTCCAACAGCAGAGCAGCAGAGAGAAGCGGTTTGGTCTCTGCTGCTTATCACTGCTGCCGGCTTGGCAGAACTGGGCCAAACCAGTAGAATACCACCACTGCTCCACTCCTCTATTCTCAACAGAATATCCTATGCTTCTAGACTTCAAATTTTAGGATTAGACAACTTAGAACTACGTCACCTTCAGTCTGACCTAAGTGTAGTACATAAAATTGTCAGTTACAATGTCCTACCCGTCAATGACTACTTCAGCTTCAACCTCAACAATACACAAGCACATAATAGATACAAACTCGGGGTAAACTGCACAATAACAGTGCAATAAGATTGCAGGAAATACGACTTCAGCAACAGGGTAGTCAATGCCTGGAATACTCTGACTCTGTGGTTTCTTCCACTAACCCCAGATATACTTATATATGTTATCAAATGCATGCTTGACAAAATAAATAAAGAATAAATAAATCCTGATTAAAATAGAGGGGATGCTTTATACATGTAAAATATCTGGTTATGCTAGGTGGTAAAATAATACATTTTGTCTTTTTCACCCAAATTGAGAAATATGTTATCCAAATTATCTTTTTCAGTGAAATTATTATTTCTACTAAGTAGTTCTTCAAGTAATATGCCTGGCAATGTATCAGCATCAATCCTGAAGAGATTACATACTAATTTATGAAGAGTGTTGCCAGAAAAGCTATTTGGAAAATAGTGGATGAATGCAACTAGGAGAGAGTTGAGCTGAAATGCAAAATTGCACTTCACATTCCCTTTACAATGTTCAGTGAATGATTAAAATGTTGAAAAAGATAAAAAGTTAGGTATCTCAGTTTGTTTCCAATGTTTCAGAAACCATTTCTTTTTGGGGGTGAATGCTTTAATAGCATGGTGATATGATTGTTTCTTGGCAGCTTTATACTGAGGTTGTTCAGAGAATCAAAACTGTCTACTAAATGTGCCAACGAAAACTGGCAATTTTGGACTGCAAAGCAAAATATAACTCCAATTACTTATGTTGCTTGAGGACAAATTCTACTTCATCCTTTAGCTCAACTAATCCCAAAAGCATTATTTTGGAAAGCTATTGTCTGAAACAAATATAGTTTATGATCTGCTTCCAAATCCATATAAACAGAAGCTAAAAACAGGTTTATATTTAAAATGCTACTCATAAAATGTATAACTTTGATGGCCAAATTTAGTATATCACACATACTTACCAAATTTGGGGAGAAAATAATGGATTATAAAAAATTATGCACAAAAGCTAAAGTTCTCAAAGGTTGCTTTTCTGTTGAAGTACGTTACTAGTTCATCTCTTCCCATGAAAAAAAATGGATCTCTTCATCCAGCAAAATTAGGAAATAGACACATATCTGTTCTTTTAAAGGCAGATGACACTGTGCTTTCTCAAATACAAATTGGCCTGAATCAGGCTCTTTATATACTTGCTGAGCACTGTCAAGAACACTGACTAGAAATTAATTACTCCAAAACCAAGGTCATCGTTTTTGCTAAGCACTTTAAGGCACATGTTTAGTAGCTAAGTAATCACTCAATAGAGCAAGTCAAGACCTTTAAGTATCTGGGGACTACTTTGTATGCTATGGGCAACCAAAAATTTCATGCTGCTGATGTTAACCTAAATGCACAAAACCCAGCATTGGCTTTAAAAACATTCTACTTCTCAAAAGAAACTCAGAAAAAACTTGCAGCCATTGAAGTCTTCTTGGCTAGGATCCAAGCCCAGCTTCTTTTTGGAGTTCAGCTGGGCCCCTGCAGATTTTTTTTTCCTTTTGAAAGAGTTCAATCCAAATTCTTGAGATTGACTTTTCAAGTACCTTGCTGTGTTCCGAATGTGGTGTTTTGCAGTGGAGCTGGTTATTTAAAGTAGCAACTTCTGCCAGGTATTTTCATTTTCTTCTATTGGCTTAAGGAATCCCTTTTTTTCAGAGTGCTTGGCTCCTCGAATTATGACGATAGCTTTCAGCCTTTCTGGCACAAAGCCACACATGCCAATCTGCAACTTTGTGGCCACCCTGATGACCTTTGAAAAGCAGGCCACTGATTTAGAGCTGCAAGCAATTTCACCCATTCTACCTAGAAACATCTTCCTAAGCTAGTCCGCATATCAACAGCAAGATATCTTAAGTCACATAAGAATTCCAAAATTTAGAAGGGCCCTATCCTTAACCAGATTCAATGCCCTCACCACAGTTATTGAAGGGAAATACTGAAAAATATCTTTTGAATAAAGACCGTGTCCTTGTAGTGGAGGAATAATTGAAACAATATAACACATTATTTTGCATTGTTTTCTCTATACAAATACTCACCAGGAATTATCTCCATTCCTTACTAAAATATCCTGGTCATTCTGTTTTGTTGTTATCAGATCAATCTGATTTTACTTCTTGGACCATAACTAAGTACTATTCTATAGTTGGTACAGTATGCCATGGTATTTCCCCTAGGTATTTTAATTTTTTTTCTTTTTTCATTCTAAATAATTATTATTTTTTAATTTTATTTTCTGGTCAATAACTGAATAAAAATTGATTGATCCCTCAGTCATGGAATCTGACAATTAGACGGTGTGAATGAATTCACCATGCAGACAAGCCTACATGCAGATAAGCTGACTCTCAAAACTTTTCTATATTTTAATTTTCACAATTGGCTTATCCATGATTAATCATCCAGTTACGCATTTTTAATGGTTAAAAGTTTGTGGGTCATCAGATGGGCTTATCCATAAGAATATGCAAGAAATACATGTCCTTTTAAAAATATTACTATATATACTTGTGGATAAGCTATCCATAGATAAGCCAAACCCAATTTGGCTTATCTAAAATTCATGGCTTATACATAAGTATACAGTGTACTATAACATCATTCCTGTGAATAAAATCAGAAGAATATTACATCTACCCATTCAAGATACTTTGTTTCAATAGTAAAGACCACACTGATAGAATACAAATGTAGGTTCAGTGGAAATGTATATGGAACAACTATATCGCTTTTATTATTCTTGTGGCACTCAGGATTGTCTCTTGACACCTATTTATCATGATAAAGCTGCAAAATCCAGTTGAGGAAAACAAGGATAATACCATATTTGTCAAGAGGTATGGCACATTTTACTATTCTGCCTCACTCGTCTTCTGTCAAGATCACTCTAGATATTTCTGAAAAAGTGAAACTGGAGATTGACAGGATTCTCTTTTACAGACACACTCAAGAAGAAACATGATGCAAAAACTTTGTGTGCTTTCCAATATATTTCCTGGAACTACAGGTTTTTGTTCTATGTATGATCGCACAATGGCATGTACTTTGGCTAAAATACTAGGAAGAAATACTATGGCATATTGTAGCTATAATAATTTGTAATGTAGAACTATAAGTTGTGAGAAGCTTTAGAGCAACATGATAATTTGTCCAAAAATCACCTCAAATGTATTCACAGAAATTAAATATAAAAAAAGAGTTATTTAAAAATGAATACCAAGAAGACATAGTATTGCTTTCAACAGGTTTATACATTAGAGAATATATCTTAGGTTGCTTGAATAGGCAGCATACAAATGTGGATAAATAAATGCATAAAACATCCACAAATAAAAAGAAAGCAGTCTGGCAAAATTGATAGCACAATTATATAGAGAGGAAGGAAAGGCTTTGTGTAGGTAAAAAGTAATGAGAGAATATAAGATTCAGAATGGCATCAGAGAGACCATTTGATAAAGATACTACTCTGCGATTTTTCAGGTGGTTTTCTTGATGTTGTTTAGAATACTGACTATGCCAAAACAATAACAAAAATAAAGGTGTGGGGTCCTCCAGAAACACAAGTTTCAGAAATGTATTATTCCCCATAAACAAGTTTTAGAAAATGATTCCCCATAAACATGATATTTCATGGGAGACAATTCAATTAATCATTACATATCAGTGTTATGAAACTGAAGACTATGAGTGTTCTGATTGAAAAGCAGGCCCTGGAAACTACCTTGCTGAGTTGCCTTACTAAAAGATGAGAGGCGGTGCCTCACCTTTTCCTCATCTTCTGTGTTTATATGCAAAAACACTCTCAAGCTGGTCTAACTTCCCTCATAGGATTTCTAGTATATTTTTATTCCTATAAACACACATGTGGAACATCACAATGAAAAATTGTTGGAGAAGCAACTGTAATCAGGAATACAGCAGCAATTATGGCTTTAGCACTTTCTTATCCACACTTCATTACTCAGTATTGCAGAGCTTTGACTAAAAAAGACTGTGAGAGGGGAAAAGAAGCTTTAATAAATTTATTTGCCTTTAAGGTGTAGTTATCTTCTTACACAGCTGGTTTCCATGTTTCTGACAGTTATACATCTGACAGCTGAGTGCTACTGCTTGCTTCTGTTGCTTTTGTGTCTTCATGTTTAAAGGGCAGTTCATACGGCTTGGTTGTCTTGTGAAGCTTTTCTAGGCGCCATATCATTATTTGCCTGAAGTGTTCCTCTTCCAATTTATGCTTTGCTTGAAGCTCTAATTCTTGAAATTTCTCTTCTAGCTGAAGCCTGATTTGCAATTCCCTTTCCCACTGTTGCAAATAAATAAAAAACAAATATAACGTAACTTAATAAAGATTTTGGCATTGCATAAAAACACAAAACTTTGGTTTAATCATTCACCAGATAGTGCAATAATAGATAAGAAATTAGAAAATGGATATTAGCAGAATTAGAGATAGTGACATTTTAAAAGCAGGAGATGGTATTATGTAGTGTATAGAGCAGGGCTGTCATTTTCACAGCATCACGGCATCATCACATGATGTATCGGGACTTTTTCACCCTTCGCTAAGCTGGGAGGGGACATGACCAGCCGCAAGCTTGACAGCCCTGGTATAGAGAATAAGCAATTCTTTAGATGCAATTGGTTAAACTCATGAGGCTAAGACTCTTGTAACTCTTAAGATATTGCTTAATTGACTGACAACTTGTGAATCAAACATTTGAAGAACAGATATAAGGATCAAACATACACTACATTTTCACATATGACTTCATATCATCTTCATTATCATTTTATTTTAAAACTGAACTCCCTGGAGCCAACAATACTAAACATTTGGGAAACTGTTGAAATAGAACTATTCTGCTTCCCCAATATGTTTGCCATTATTACCTGAAATAAGAAGATATACACAGCTTGCATGCTGTCAACATCACAAAAGAAATGTAACACATTTACTCCCTATGAACTAGCAAGCATGCTGTTTTCCAGCTCATGATTCCTCAATGAACATACTCAATAATTAATTGTATTTGAATGCATTATTTTATCATATTCCAGACTAAATGGGCTGTTTTGGAGTGTGGGGGCAGAAGTAAATGTTTGCTGAGAAGCAATCACTATTTTAATGTTCCCGTGTCATTATCTTAAGCCCATGTCACATTGAACCAACGGATAGAAAGAGGATGTAAAACGGACAAAAAACCTTGCCATCCGTTGGTTAACGCGATATATCCGTTCTGTACTCACTGCCTCCGTTTTGCTTCCTCTCTATCCGTCCAGCATCCGTTTATGGACGTTTCATCCGCTCCAAAAGTTTTGGGCTGCCCAAAACTTTTGCGCGGAAAATGTATCCAGTTCGTCCGTTCTGCATCCGCTACGCATCCGCTACGCATCTGCTACGCATCTGCTACACATCCGCTGTATCCGCTAGGCATCCGTTGCGCATCCGCGCAACTCCATCCGCCCGGACATAGGGAGGAAGCGGAACGGACGCAGAACGGATGCAGAACGGATGCCTAGCGGATGCAGCACGGAAACAAAGCGTTTAAAATGGAAAAAACGTTCGCAGAGGGGACCTATCTCAGATATTAAGGATGTCTAGAGGATGCCTAGAGGATGCTTACCGGAAAACCTATACTGCCTATAAAAAGGGGGAGCAACTCGCCTGCATCGCACTTTCAGAACAGCAGCCCAGCGGTGCGGACCTCTGCAGCCTTCATCTGCCTCTTCCTCTTCCACAGCATCCAGTCATGTCCACCGTGGATTGTAACAAAGTCCTTTCGGCAGCCACCATCATTCTGCAACTGTGCGAAGCCATCTGCAGGCTCTGTGAACACTACTGCGAGAAGAAAAGGAGCCACCCAAAAAGAGTCTGGGTCCGAAGATGGTTCGCCAGTAGAGCGGAGGACGGACTGCACAACAAGCTGATGGTGGAGCTCAGGAGCGAAGACACTCGGGCATTCCAGAACTTCATGAGGATGCCTCTAGCCATGTTTGACGAAGTTGTGCAGCGCCTGACACCCAGGTTGACCAAGGCAAATACCAGCTTCCGGCCCAGCCTGGAACCTGGGCTCAAGGTGGCACTCACTCTGTGCCACCTGGCCTCAGGGACCTCCTACAGGATTATGCAGTACGGCTGGTGGGTGCCATCCAACACCATCAGCATTGTGGTCAGAGAAGTGGTGCAGGCCATCATCGAAGAATACAAGGAGGAAGTCCTCCAGTACCCCTCCACTGAAGAAGGATGGAAGAAAGTTGCAGAGCAGTGGTATCAGAAATGGAACTTACCACACACTGTTGGAGCCATCGATGGCAAGCACATGGCCTGCAAAGCTCCAGCCAAGTCGGGGTCCACTTATTTCAACTACAAGGGCTTCTTCAGCATCATCCTCTTCGCCATGGTCGATGCTGACTACAAGTTCATGTACATCGATGCTTCAGGCAATGGCTCCTCTTCAGATGCCCAGGTATACAACGCCAGTCACCTCAAGGAGGGGCTGGAACGCAACCTCATCGTGGGCTTCCCAGATCCAGAACCCCTGCCCAATGACACACAAGATGTGCCCTACTTCATCGTGGGGGATGACGCTTTCTTCCTCACAACCTATCTCATGAAGCCCTACACTTCCAGACTCCTCACCCGTGAAGAGAGGATCTTAAACTACACGCTGTCCAGGGCAAGACGGGTGGTGGAGAACGCCTTTGGCATCCTGGCCAACAGGTTCCAGGTACTTCTCACCACCATGCAGCATCGCCCAGAGACCGTGAGGAGCATCATGGAAGCTTGCTGCATCCTGCAAAATCTCATGCGCACCCGCTACCCAGTCTTGCAGAACAGGCGCGTGGACCTCCAACAAGCCAATGGGGTCATGGAGCCTGGGGAATGGAGGCAAGGGCGAAACCTGATCGACACTGAGGATTTGCAAGGCCCCAACAGAGCCTCACATGAAGCGAAGAAGCAGCGCAATCTCCTGAGACACTGGTGCAACTCCCCAGCTGGAGCAGTGGAGTGGCAAGACAGGATGGTAGATGCTTAATGGATGCTTCCTTCAGCCTGTCTCATCACACAGATGAGATTGGGCCACGTATGTTTGGTTGGCCTACAATGAACAGGGTGTTTAATAAAGAGTTGTGTTTATGTTGACATGTGTGGATAATTATTACATTATTATTGATAATAAAGGGCCGTAGGTGTGGCACCTGGGAGGGTGGACCATACAGTCCCACTATGCTTGCACTGGAGGTTTATCTATCCCACAGCTATCCTAACCCATTCCACAGCTATTACCCATCCCACAGGTATCCTAACCCATCCCAAAGCTATCCTTACCCATCCCACAAGCATGCAAAGGCTTAAACCATTTCTAAAAGTTTCCAGCAAGACTTTGTTAAAAAAAAGAAATGAAGCAAGTGTGTGAATCATAAATAAACTTTATTAACAACAAGCTATAAGACAAAAATGAGTCTCTGGCACTCCTCTTGGTCGCTCAGTCCCAGGGGTGAAGGGTGCAGGTGCTGTGGAGGTGGCTGGTGCTGGAGTGCTTGTCACCAGCTCCTCCAGAAGCAGAAGCAGCAGAAGCGCCAGCCCCAGAAGAGCGAGCCCGTGCTGCAGAAGCCCCAGCAGAACCAGAGTGAGGGCCGGGGGCGGGATGGTAGCCCTGTCCCTCTTGCAGATGGCTGAGGCTTGCAGATGGCTGAGGCTTGCTGCGCATGGTTGTGGGTTGCTGGCTGGCAGGGAGGCTGGCAGGAACCAAGGCTGGCAGGGAGGGAGGAAGGGAGGCAGGCAGGAAGGCTGGCAGGAAGGCAGGCAGGAAGGCTGGCAGGGACCCTGGCACCAAGGCTGGCAGGCAGGCTGGCAGGGAGGCAGGCACCAAGACTGGCAGGCAGACATGAACCAAGGCTGGCAGGAAGGCTGGCAGGCAGACATGAACCAAGCCTGGCAGGAAGGAAGGCAGCAAGGCTGGCAGGCAGCAAGGCTGGCAGGGAGGCTGGCAGCAAGGCTGGCAGGGAGGCTGGCAGGGAGGCTGGCAGAAAGGCTGGTAGCAAGGCTGGCAGGCAGACATGCAGGCAGGGCAGGCAAGGCAGTCGATGTGTCTGGCAGCAGGTCTTTCCTCTGAATGGTGACCTCCTTCCGAGCTGCTTCCGTTATATCCGCGGGACTGACGCAATGCATCCTCCCCACATGCGCAGTGAACGCCAGGCATCCATTAGGCTTCCGCTGTGCATCCGCTCGGCTTCCGCTCTGCATCCGCTTCATCTGTTCGGCGTCCGCTCTGCATCCGCTGTATCCCTTCCACGTCCGCTTCGCTGAGGCCCCCCAGAAGCCCTGCAGTTGCGCCATCCGCTTCCATCCGCTGGGCTTCCATTCTGCATCCGCTTTGCATCCGCCCTGCGTCCTCCCCATGTCCGTGTTATCCGCTCTGCTTATGCAAATTTTTGCCCCTTTTGATAGCAGATAACAACGGATGGAACATTTTGCTCGTCCGCTGTGTCCTTTTTGCATCCGTTGGCCAGTGTGACATGGGCTTAACATATTAAAAATGACCAAGGCGTGGCTGTAGTACTTTATCAAACTTTAGAATACATTATTAAATGAGAATGGGTTTATATAATGTGTAGGTGGTGACATTAAAAATGTTCAGAAAGCAGGGAAAAGATAACAGTGGATTTGAGAAGAGAAAATGTTTTCTGTGAAAGAATAATATATATTGTAATACTAGTTTCACCTTTTCTCTGGTATGGCTTATAATTACTGTAGTAATAATCTCCACAATTCTGAAAAAAAAAATCCTAATTCCTATTTTGTTTATACCAACTGAGAAATATTCATTAGACAGTGAAGCCAATAACTTCCCCAAAGACATTTTAATTTGATAACATCTAATGCTTAGAAAGGCACCTATTGTTTATTATCCAGTATCATGATCAAATATGTGTTTTCCTTTGTGCATTATAGTTCAAGGTATATCATTCCACTGTTAATATGTAAAAATCTCACAGATTGGCTCTGAGTAGGACTAGTCACTTAATAGAGTTAGTTATATGTATGTAAACATAACACAGTTATTTTTACCCACATTTATTCCTTTGCTCCTCCATCTCCTTCCTGATAAAATGACTTTGAAGATAAGGCAAGCTACTAAACATTAAACTTTCCTGAATGCTATAAGCAATTTCTAAACAAGTACAAAAGTATTAGCAGGTAAATTAATATGATAAAATATTTCACAAAGCCATCTTTCTTTATGGAAGTAGAAAATGTTAGAATGCAAATGGTGGGAGAAGATCCAAGAAGGCATGTATGTGTTCAAGTGAAAGCTAAGAACTATGAGCTTTACATATATGGAGGACATCAGGTGAAACCATAAGAGAGAGAAAAAGAAGCAAAGACATCTTAAAATTGCCAGGTTTGAAAAATATTGATGTACACTATTTCTGTAAAACTGTACTATTTCATTGATCATTCCAACCAAGTGTGTCTGTGTATGGGTGCCCAATACCTTTTTACAAATAGCACCAATCATATCTATTGCATGTGCAAGTAAATAAAGGTGTTGAGGGCTCTAGTCAAGGAAAACTACAATTGTAATGATTTCATTGTTAAGAAAAAAGTACAGATTAGATTCAAATAGAAGAATAAAGACCAATATGGAGATTTTTTAGAAAAGGAAGTAAAATGCTTTGAAGATTTATACAGTGAGAAAATGTATTTCCTTCATTTAGTCCTGAAATAGCATTAATAATGGATTTTAAACATTTTTGAAAGATGGGAAACCCTGGACAGTTCTTCAAAAGATGGCAAGAATGAAGGACATGTTTATTGAAACAGTACTTCCATACCACCATCATCTCAACACTCCAATCCATCCAGAACAATCTGAAATTATCCAATTACTCTTGTAAATCTCAAAATACTGTAAACAACATGATTGCTTTGTCCCTAAAGAATCTATAAAAAAACAGAAAGAATGCTCCAATTTGTCTACATTTTCAGCTCATGTTGCATTTGCTTTTCTGATGATTCCCCATGCTCCCACATGCACAACAAAGGAGGTCTGTAAAGTCAGCACCTATCTTTTGGTTAAGTTTGAAACTTCTGCAAAATTTGATGAGTGAACTTCTACAGAGAGGTCAGAGAATCTGGCTTGAAAACAAGTGTCAGAGTGAAGTAAGAGATGGAAATGGTCCTCCTTTGCTCAGCTGAATTTCAGTATTCCTAATGGAAAATAATCTTCAGTGTAATCCTGGATATGCTACTGCTATGTTGGAAATAAATCAGCTCAGTTGTCAAACACAGAATATATTGTGAGACTGCATAGATGATATTTTGGAAATATGCAAGGCAATGAGTGGATGTGCCTTTATTCATGCTACTGATACCTAGGGCTATATTTCCTTCCACAATCAGGATGATTGTATTGGCCATATTTGTTTATAAAGGAACCCAACACATGATAGGTTAGTAAATATTTATAATACTAATGGGGAAGATGTATTGATTTGTTATGTGCCATCAAATCAGTGACAAAATTGTATTTGCATTCATTGTTTCCCTTCCTCTTTTTCTCTTGCAAGCATAATCATAAAGAAGGTATGGGAACAAACAACATGAAATGGTTCATCTAATTTATCACTGAAATTACGTGTAAATTAAGCCTCTGAAACATTAAGAAGATATGAAAAATAAATAATTTACCGTGGTGCACAAACCTGTGCAAAACACACACACACACACACACACACACACTTTCTTTATCACACATTTGTCATAGTTCAGACAAACCTGAAACTGTTCAAATTGAACAGAAGGCATTGTGTATGGTATGAAAAGTTAAAACAAGTATCTCTTTAATGATACATGTATCTGTTATCCTTTTTTAAAAATTTTATTGAACAAAAAGAAAACATTTAAAAACAGAGCATATATCTGTTTTTCTTAATTAGCCCTCCAGCTCTCCTATTCCCATGGTTCTATAAAGAAAGATAATTTCATGGATCCCAAAATAATATGAATAGGTCTATTTTTAATAAAACATATGTAGAAGTCAATAATTATATTATAAAATTGGGAATGTAAAAAAAACTATAACAAATAGTTGAAATATTTTCAATTCCAATTAATGTTTAAATTTCCTACCAGGTTGATATAGGACTTCGGCAATGAAAATATAACAGCAAAGTTCAAATATTTCACTAGGTTTCATGACTGAAAATAGTTAATATAATATTTTTGATGTTATGACATTCATCAGCTGCTGTTTTATATTGATGACCATATAGTAAGTACTTTTAATACCAATTCCATCCCAGATATTGACTACAACCGTATAAGCATATAAAATATTTGAATATAAAATGCTAGCTTCCAATGATGGCACTATATAAATATATAACTAGTGTTTCCAATAAATAGAAGAGAACATTGAGAATAATAATTTTTAGGGACTACTTTTTGAGGTAATTTCAGAATTTTTCTATAAATATGCAAAAACTGTCATTCACATATTAATTAACTGGCTTTGTAAAACAATTGAATGTATGTTGAGCTGCACTACCTTGATACTGTGAGTTTGAGTTGTATATCAGTTGAACCTTCTGACATTTCATTAAAAATTGAGAGAATAATGATCAAATTTCCCATTGGCTGGTAGGTAGTTTCTAAAATATGGGCCAGCAAAGTCATATAAACTAATTCTAGAGTCAAACTGCACCCTAAAATAGCACCTACAGTCACTCAACATTCCCCCCTCTCAATGGGATAGAACTGTGTAAGTAGCTTAAGTAAAGAACATATATCTAAACAATGTTCCCTATGGCTCATTCATAGGTACATCTATTCATTTCAAATTGCTTATGCTGTGATATAAGTAGTATATATGCATAAGAAATTCTATGTGTTTAAGAGTCAACACAAATTTGATGTATGTATAACCAATGAAATAATGCGTAAGAAGGGAAGGATAGATCTTTCATAATCTATTTTACAATATTCTCTTTAGCCTTCTGTTTTTCCAATATCTGATAGACACAGCCCTTACAGAGGTCAAGAAATAAATGGTCTTGAGAATAGTTATATTGGACTTAATCGGTGTGAAATTATCTCTATTACACTCCTGTAAAAGGTAATCATTTGCTTTTATATTGGGAATATAGAGAGAATGGGACAACCTTTTCCAATTCTTAAAAATATGCAGAAATGTATTAAAACTTCATATATATGTGAAATAGTTATGACATAGTTAAAACTTGGTTAGAATACATTTCCCCCTGAAAAATATCAAGTTTATTTCCCAAAATTCAGGAGTTCCTGAAACTTACTGATAGTGGTAAAAGATATCAGTTTGTGGTTGCCTTAATGCAAATATACATTTTAATCTCCAATCTTACCTGAGCATTTATGATTCTCCTTAGTTCCATATTAGTACGTGTAAGGTAATCAGGATATGGATATTTTGGTACACCAGCTTGCAAAAGTTCTTCCCTTAGGAAAAAAAAAAGAGGGGAAAATGTTATCTGACCTTACCTCATCTAAGAGATATCAAGTTTTTCAATGTTTTGATACATTGCCAAGACTAATTAGACATACATCCATTATATGATAATTTTTACATGTCTAAAGAAAAGTTGCCTTCTAGAGGGTAATATTCTAAATCTCCAGTGCAATACTATTTTACATGCAATCTATTTAGTGGATATAGTAAAAAAATATTTATAAGTTATATCTCATATATGTTTCTTCTGTAGTTATTATGTCTGGCTATATAATTATTCTCAGTTTAAGCTATAATTATAATCATAAAGAGTATTAGTTGCTGCAGTTTTATGACTAAAATATAACGTATGTTCATTACTGATACATTTCCATAATTTCATCCCATCAAAATATGCTGTATTTTTCATTTTCCAAAGGAAAAAAAGTCTAAACACTAACACAAACTAAAACACAAAATTAATCAACGTGCAAATAAAAAGTTTGTTCAAATAAACTTAAGGAAATGACAGTATGCAGGCAGAGAAGTTCCTGAAATTAGATATCACAGTTGAGAAATCCCTCTCATATATTCTAACCAATTACAAACAAAGTATTAACCCTGGTTTTTTTTTTAATAAACAGATAAAATTCCATATGAAAGTCTCTTTAGGTATCCTAAGCCTAAGCTGCTTACAGCTTTAAAACACAGCTTGTTCATCCATTTTCTAGAAGAATATATGAAATGACTTTGATCATGTTTGTGGGATTTAGGAGAAATTTCCAAAATTATCCTCTTCCTATAGGAACAGACAGTTGAAGATAGGGGAATTGATTTATTTCTGTTGACATAACCTCAGATATGAGTTATAAAAGTATAATGAAAAAGTTGCTATTATAGCTGTTTTATCACCTGTTTTAAGAAATAACCAAGTTCTGTTGACAAAATGTTTTTGTTCAGTTTCCTCTTTTTTATTTTTCATATTTTGCCTATCTGGTTTATTAGATTTCATTCAGTCCCTTTATGTCAATCCTCTAAATGTTTTGGTGGTGTTATTACAGAAGAAATCTATCATATTTTTATTTTGATACTAATTCAATAGCACCTGCCATGCAATTGGTCATTTGCTGTATGCACAAAAATGATATTAAATTAATTTAAGATGAACTTTGTAAGCCCAATATTCATGATTCATGAGTATAAATAAAGAAAATTACAATATTTCAAAGGAAACAGAAAGCCAACATGGACTCTTTTAGCAGGCTATAATGTGAACCAATGAAAGTGCAAGGTAGAAACTCATTAGAAATAACATGATAGAGCTTTTCTTCAATTATGCCATACAACTATAAGGATTCCAAATTAATGAGAATCTTATTAATAACTACTTCTGGTCTCCCTCCTCTATTCTGTGATCAAATAGATAGAAGTAGTTTGGTTATACCTTCCATGGGCTTTTGTGCTTATTCAAGGCTTAAAAAGAGATGCTGATTCAGCTTTTCTCACACCCACATTAAGAAATTTTCATCCAGTTTGTCAACCATCACACGAAAATCCAGTAGTTACTAAACAGTTATTCTGAAAAGGTTTGTTGACCCCTCTATACAAGTCACTTTTGGACTGAGGTGTAGTTGTCCTTTTATTTAGCTTGGATATTTATCATTCATGGTTCAGTGATTGAATTCTGCCAGTTGGCTCTCTTGACATACAGTATGTAGACATGTAATAAAACAAACAAACAAATTCCCTTTCAATTCCGAATCAGTTTCAGGTTCCTTACCAGAGGCCTGGAACTTTGATGGTTCTGCACAGTATATTAGCTATTTCCAGCACTGCCCTCTACAGATACAAATTAACAGAGTTGGAAGGGGCCTTGTAGGTCATCTAGTCCAACACCTCCCCCCACTCAAGCAGGAGAGCCTACACCATTTCTGATAAATGGCAGTCCAATCTCTTCTTTAAAGATTCCAGTGATAAAGCTCATACAAAGGCAAGCTATTCCATTGGTTGATTGCTCTCACTGTCAGAAAATTTGTCCTTATTTCCAGGTTTGATCCTTCCTTGTTCAGTTTCCATCCATTATTCCTTGTCTGGCCTTCAGGAACTTAGGAAAATAGCCTGACCCCTTCTTTTCTGTAGCAGTCCCTCAAATATTGGAACATTGCTATCATGTCTCCCCTGGTCCTTCCCTCCACTACACCAGCCATGCCCAGTTTCTGCAACTGTTCATCATATGTTTTAGGCCCCAGTCCCCTAATCATCTTGGTTGCTCTTCTCTGCACTCTTTCTAGAGTTTCAGCATTTTTTTTATGTCATCTGGACAGAATGTTCTTTTGTTGTTCCTGGGATCTGTTGGAATCATTCTCCCACCTTAAGAGTCACAGGCTGAGTATCCTACAATTACTAAGATCACTTTGACCTTTGATTTCTACATTCTCTCTAGTTCTCCTCCAGACCCAGGGACTTCACTATCTTCTCATGTGCTTTCCTCCTGATATTGTTATCACTTGGAACCACTATCATTACAATTGTCATCTAGTCCTTGTCTACTATCATGTTATCTGGGTGACTGGTGAGTACTTTCCTGTCTGGATCTGGAAGTCCCACTGGATCTTAGCCCTGTTATTTTCCATGTCCTTCTTTGGAATCTCCCATATGAACTTGGAAGGATCTAACCATACATTGCACTGGTGTGCTTGTACATAATGCCAGCTATTTTGTTGTGCCATTCAGTTAGTGCTGTTTTTGCCTGTATCTTACACTCTGCCAATATGCGATAGACTATTTCTGGGGCTCTCTGCATAGTCTGCACCTTGAGTTCTGTCTACTATGGTAGACTTCTCTTTCTATGGATCTGGTACAAACTGCCTCTTCTTGTGCTGTAATGATCGGTGCTTCGGTGTTGTCTTTTACTCCAGTCTTTTCCAGCTACTGGTAGGATTTACCGATATCAACCACCTCAACTATCTGTTGACAGACCATCCCAAAATCAAGCGTATAGTCTTGCCATGTATTTCCTCTGCTTCATCTTCTTCCCATATCAGTCAGTCTCTCAGCAGTTCATCTTTTGGTACCATCTTACTGATGTATTTCTGGATGTTCTGAATTTGATCCAGGACAGTGGCTTTGACACTCATCAGACCCTGCCCAGCATTTTTCCAGCTTTACAGTCTCCGGTGTTGGAATTGGGGTGGAAACCTCTGTATATTGTGAGGAGCTTCTATATCAGCAGCATCCATAACCTTCTTTGGGCAGTTCACTAAACTAGTTGTAGACTCTCCTACTATACATAGCTTTGCATATATACACAGAGACATACAAATACAGATATACACAAACATACATGCATATGTACACATGTATACCAATCATACAATTCCATTTTGGTATAAGCAGAATTATAGAATACACAGAAAGGGTGTATGTGAAAGAATGGAGGAAGCAAAATATATTGAATATATACAATCAGGAAAGAAAATATATCTACTGTAGTGAAATTGCCATTCACATACAAATTGATTAGCAAGCAAGTCTGGATGGCTCCAAAAGGGATCCTAGACTGGCAGAGAAGTGGGTATTTTTAAAGTACCTTTTCCATGATCCCCTGATTCAGCAAAATTTGGGCAACATTAAAAAAAAAAGAATATTTAAAATGCTGTCAAGAAGAGACATGCTTCATAAGAAGATGGCACTCCTTTTTGTTTTTTTAAATAAACAAAGGAAGCTTATCAATCTCTATTACCTTCTTTGCTGATCTCTGTTGTAGTAGGAAAGCCAGAGTAAGGTGTACGCTTGCTTATTTAAGAAGTAGACAGAAAGATAATTATTATACACAGATGTACTCAATTGCTATACCTTTCTTTTTTATATTGAATGTGAAAGAAATAATCTTGAAACTCTGGAGTAATCTGTAATTTGAATTTCCATGGTTAAATTTTGTAGCTAGGTTTAACAGCTCTCGTCGATCTTAGTTCGCGTTGTTCCTTGGCTTCCTCCTTTCCACCTACTGCACCTTCTTCTTTTCCAGTCGTCATTTGGTAGTCCTCTTGGAATTCAATTAGTGAAATTTCTTTTTCTGCCTCTTTCTCCTCTTTAAAAAATTCTGCGTAAAATGATTCAGCTTTTTCAATTGAATCAGTTCTGTATCTCTGTTCTTGCCACGTGAACATTAAACCTTCAGCCATCTATAATTCAGCTCTTTTTTAAATAGCAATTTGGTCAAGAATCGATATTCTCTTCTCATCTCTCTAACTCTTCTGGGTACTTGTTTCAGGACCACAATCTCCTTATCCTTGTATTTCAATGTTTTCTCTCTCGTCACTTGCAGAATTTGCGTTTTAATGGCTTTCTTTGTAAATCTGATATGAACTTCTCTTAGTAAACTATTTCTCATCGCATATCTTGTACAGACGCGATAAACCTCGTCTATTCCATCCATCATCTTCTCTGGAGTTATTTCCAAAGCTTCCACCAATATTTCTATCATTATCTCAGCTAAGTTTTGTCCTTTTTCTTCCTCTATATTTTGAAATCTAAGATAAAATTCTGATCTATCCAACTCCCATCTCAGCATACCACTTTTATCTTGTTCAACTACAGTTAATCTGTTATCAATGTCTCCAATCTTCTTATCTCTTGGTTTACCTTCTTCTTCGATTTCTTGGAGCCTCTCATCATACTTCATCAACATTTGTTGGATGTTCTCCATTTTTTCATTGGTTTTCCCTGTTCTTTGTTCAATGGTCTCTGTTCTTTGTTCTTTGTTCAATGTTCTCTATTCTCTTTTCAATATTCTCTGAACTTGTTTGAATATTTTGAATTCCTTGCATAATCATCTGTAGGATCACTTTTTCTTGTTCTTTTTCTTGCTTTAACATTATCTGTTTTGAGCGTTGTCCTCCAGATGGTGGAGAGGAGGAAGCAGAAGTTGAAGAACCAGGAGCTGTTAACTTCCTACTCATTTTGAAAAATTCAAAATCTTCAAATTCTTCTAGACCTTAATCCAGTGGTAAAATAACCAGCTACAATTCCAAGTAAAAATAGTGGAAAAAAAGAAAAAATCAAATAGTAACAATAATTAAAAAGCAAAAAGGGAAGGAAAAAAAATTCTTCATTCTCTTGTATGCCTTAATCCAATCGATTAGTTAGATGACAATAAAAATTCAAAAGTGAAAAAAAAAGAGCATAAGGACATCATAAAAAAACATGAAAAAAAGAAAAGTTGTAAAGTCCCAAAGAAGGCAAAAAGGTGAAGAAAAAGGCTAAGAAGAAAAAAGAAAGGAAAAAGTTCTTCAGTTCTTCAACACTTTAATCCAATTAAGAGATCTCAAATATAAAAAGATACATAAAAATGGACCAAAAAGAAACCAATATGAAAAGTAGATAAGTTCCAGAAAGCCAAGTTCCAAAAAGCCAAAAGTCTAAATATCTATTACCAGGGGAAAAAAAATAAACTGATGAGGGGGGATAGCACAGCTTAGAAAAAGATAAAAAGAGCACACTGCACTTTGTTTAATTATCCAAGGCTCTTATTATAGTTCTCTTCTCTCTTCTCCAAAAACTTATCACCTTTTCTTTTCCTAAGTTTCAGCACCAGACTGCAGTTGTTGATAGAAACCCAGAAGAGCACCTGCAATAATACTCTCCCATGCTCTTCCCTCTATCTTATCAACCAGGCAATGTCCTTGAAAAAAAGTTTCAATTCTTTCTCAGCTTTGTCTGGTAAAGAAAAAACAGAATACTTCCAAGCCTCTAGTTGGCAGTGCTACAAAGTTTCTTTAACTTTCACTTTCTCCCTCTCCTTTTCCAGGTATAGTAAGGATTAATTAAAAAAGAAAAAAAGTATTTAAAAAATAACTAAAAAGGAATCTCTAGCTTAACATGTTATAGAATCAAAAAGGAGAAAACAATAAATAACAAGAAGAAAAAGAAATCAGTCCAGTTTCAAAATATAAAATATATAAAAATCCTTAAATATTAAACACTTAAAACACCTTAAATATTGGGTGAGGATGCCAATCACCTTCTCCGTCCCACCATCAGTCTCCGGATGGTGCACTGACGACAAGCACACCTGTACCTGCAGTGCGGTCATTAGGCCCTTCCGAAATTGAGTGGTAAACTGGATCTGAAACCACCCTGTCACGGTAAACCGTGATCCAAAACCACCCTGTCCGGCAGACCATGCAGACGGAACACATGTTGCAAAAATAACTGGGAAGTAGTACGAGCTGACGGTAATCTCCAACAGGGGATAGAGTGAGCCATCTTGGTCAGCATATCAACCACAACGAGCACCGTCGTATATCCCGACAAAGAGGGCAAATGTGTTAAAAAGTCCATGGAAATTTCCCCCCATGGTCTGTCCGGAGTCGGCAGTGGTTGAAGGAGACCAGGAGGCGCACCCGTCGCAGCTTTCGCTTGCCGACATGGTACACAGGACACGACATAGGCGTAGACATCATGCCGGACTTGAAGCCACCAAAAAGTCTGTGTCACAAGATGAAGGGTCTTAAAAAACCCAAAATGGCTGGCAGCAGGGTTGTCGTGACATTGAGTCATAATAAGGGCTCTAAGTGTCCTCGTTGGCACATACAAACGGCCTCAATGTCGTAGTAAGCCCTCCTCCAAAGTCCATGGGGAGTCAGGTCCTATTTCCCCCATTCTCTGCTGCGACCAAGCGTCAAAGCACTATGCCTCTTGTACCCGAGTCCTCAAATCCACTGGTTCCTGGATAACAGCCAAAGATTCTCATGGCAGCACCGTATGTGGAGGAAGGGTGTACCCAGGACAAAGGTACTCCGGTTTACAGGACAAGGCATCTGCTCTCCAATTTTGACCACTGGGGATGTAAGTCACAGAAAAGTTGAACCTGGCAAAAAACGACCACCGGATCTGTCGCTGGTTCAACTTCCTCGCAGTGGACAAATGTTCCAAATTATGATGATCCATCCAAACCTCCACCTTGTGCCAGACCCCCTCAAGATGATGTCACCAGGTCTCAAATGCAGCCTTGATAATGCAGCAACTGTCAGGAGGAGCTCCATTCAAAATCCAGGAAAGAAATACTTAGACTCTTTAGTTTAGAGGAAAGATATCTTTTACTGAAAGTGAAGTGGTAACAACCAAAGAATTCTGAATCTGAGAATTTAGGCGCGCAATTCACATA
>BLBF01000004.1:76421495-76605585 GCA_015471245.1 Laticauda colubrina | reverse complement strand
GGGGGGGTGTTTGAGTTGGAGCTATCAGAGGGAGTCTGTTTTTGTCCAGGTGTTTGCCTGGCTTGTGGTGTGGGGATCTTTCTATTTGAGAGTGCAGGCTTCCAAATGATTGACAGTCTGGTGGAATCATCTCTTCTATTCATGCTGTCAGGTCTTTTTTCTATCTCTAGATTTCAATATATACACACACACACACACACACACATACATACATGTATGTATGCAGGTCTTGGAGTGTTTGGGTCTTTTTCCATGTAAGATTGAGAGTATCTTGGCAACGTTTCAAGGAGGTCCTACTCGCCATCTTCAGGCTGGTGCTTTTGACTTCATGCTCATGCAAGCAAAGTGTGATCAGGGCTGCTTTCTCCCTATATATACTGGTGGGGAGTTGGCTGTGTTGTCATTTCTTGATTGGTTGATGGAGTTGATCTTTGCAGATTGGCTGGCTTTTCCTAAGAACATGTGTGGCTGAGGTATTGGCTGTGTGTCTATCAGCCTCCTGTGTTGTAACGACCTGGGAAATGGGATGTGTGATGACCTTCTGAGTTGTATTGTTGTGACATCCTGGGTCTTGTGCTGTCATCTCCTGGGTCATTGGCTGTGTTGCAACATCCTGAGGTTTTGTGGTGTAACCTCCTGTGTTCTGTGATGTGATATCCTGAGCAGGTGACTGTGATGTAATATTCTGGCTTTTGGTTTGGCTCTGAGTTTGAGGCCTGGATATGTGTTCATGGCATGTGTCCATTTGCTTGGTTTGGGGGTCGGGGGTGTGTGGCAGCTGGTGATGCAGCCATGGTCTGATTTCTAGACGGTGGTTGTCTTTCGTCTGTGGGATGGGTTTGGTTTTGAGTCTGGTGAGGGAGAATGGTGGTGGTGTCATGTGTTGTTTTGGGTCCGGTGTTGGTTTTTGTGGCTGGGACTCATTTGTTGATTAGGGAAATTCAGTGAAATTCTCAAGTATGGTTTCAGAGTTTTTGCAGTTACCTCACTACATAGGCCTGGGAATATAGTGGTTTTTATTTTGAACAGAGAATCACTTTATGGCAAACTCTAATATGTTTCAGTGGTGAGATTCAATTTCTTTTCCTATCGGTTCTGTGGGCGTGGCAGGGGAAGGATACTATAAAATCTCCAGTTAGAGGTGGTATTTTCTGGTTCCCTGAACTACTCAAACTTTCTGCTTCCGGTTCTCCAGAACTGGTCAGAACCTGTGGAATATCACCTCTGATATGTTTCCTCAAACCTAAATTCTAGTGAATTTAGTAGGACCTATTCCCAGGATATGTGAGATATATGAATAACCAAATGAGATAATCTTAGTAAACTAAATGCATAGTAAATATCAGAGTAACCCCCAAACACTTCTAGTATCAGCAATGCCAAGATTGAATAGTTAATTTAATACCTTTGTAAATAATCATATTTCAAATAAACTTCATTGTTTTATTAATAGTAAAGAAATTCAAATATATAAATAAGATTAATACCTGGTCACTAAGAAATAAGATTACCTGCCACAGATTTTATTCTGAGTACTGAACTGATTAATGAGTCAAAATGTGATAAATAAAACACTTGTACAATAACCTAATTTTCAGCTTTATTTGGTAGGAATAATAAATAACAGTTCTGCATAATAACAAAAAGCACAAACTAAACTCACATTGCCTGTTTTCAGGTCCATTCGTTAATAAGGCTTGCAGTGAATAGGAATTGGGTTACAGCACTGCCTGACAGATTGTTTTTTAATACTGCAATCCATTACTCAAGAATATCATGTAGATTTATAGGCTCTCCAAATATGGATGCATTTATACTGTTAAAAAAAGTTAAACCACATGAGGAATGAGTTTTCATTTATATTTAAGTGCTTTTTCATGTCTCTTCTTAATATAGGAAACAGATTAGCTTAACATTAAAACCTATATTAGTGCATACTGTTGTTCACAATATGGAACATATAGTTTTCTCTAAGCTTTCCTTTGAATTCTTATTGCAGAGCTTTTACTGATTAGAAAGAAGTTGAGAAAGATCAGTCAAATTCACAAATAGCACAGGACAAAACCTAGGAGCCACAGACAAGTTAATAATGCTCTTATAATATAGTTCAGCTTTTCCTCCTGAGCTATTATTCTATGGATACAGTTTTTCTTAGAAACTCAATGAATAAAAATTGGCTTGGTATCTACTAAGAAGTGTAAGATGGAGGAAGCAGGGACTCATTTGCAAACAGGCTTGAACAGCCATTATTATAACTTCTGCATTATTCTGGAACTTTTTTCTTTCAAAAGTTCTTGGGAAAATTGATATATTTCCCTTCAAATGATATGAGTTTTTCTGCTTCAACTTCATTGTTATGCATTATCTACTTAGACATATATTTGCATATAAATCCTATAACTACTCATGAACAGTCTCAGTGGTATCTAAGGGATTATTGGCAAATGAGTAGTTTCTGGCTTCCTTTGACAGTGAATGTTTTATTTCTTGGAAATAAAATACTTTTTTATAGCAGCTTACTGGAAAAATGGCTTACAAGAAGCATATTGAATAGATACATCTATTGGGGATGTATACCCTTGGGACCATTTTTCTAATGCAAATACTCTCTGTGCATGCGTGTGTGTGTCAGGATTCAAAGCTGTAGTTCAGTGGCACTTACTGCTGAGTAAAGATGCACAGGATGCACTCTTAATCTGCTCTCTTTGAAAATCAGGACTGCATAACCTCATCTCTTTACTTATGATGCCTACTTTGTAACAAGCTTGAAGATACCTTAAAACTAAAATCTACAGTGAGAAAGAAATAAAAAGTCTTCCTCAGCTATTCAGGGAAGAGGGCAAATAGGAAATGTTCTTCAGTTACATGAAACAGTGAACCTAAAAAGGCTTTGTTGTTTTTATTTTTCAATAAGATTTATCCCAGACTTGGTGAAGAACCAAGTGAGCCTAAGATGGAACAGGTCTAATTAGAGTGTAAGGAGTGTGATTCTCTGAAGGTTTACATGAAAGAGGCCCTCTCAAAAAGGAAAAATGTATATACAGTACATATTGAACTTATGTTAAAATGTAAATACTTGCATCTGTCTGAAACAGAAATAAGATGCATGTACATATCCAAATATACATAAAATCCTTGCCAATATTTTGTTCCTCTAGCTTTAGTATAAGAACATATATATGAAATATAAATGAAACTGATTTTCCAACTAGTTAAAGATTATCCTACTGGTGCTTGTGATAAAATAAATGGCAGAATGCATTATTATTCACATGGTAATGTAAAATACAGTAAGCTATGAAAGGGTATCTATGGGAATGAATTGTTACTCAGTACAAACTATATGTGCAAATAAAGACTTAATTCAATTCCTCACACATCCAACCACAGCTGGAAGAGAGTACAATTATAAAATCGTCTTGAATCATTCTGTTCCTACATTAAGAAAATGGATGTGGAAGGCCCATATAGAAGATGTGAATGTAAAAATATCCTCATTCATGGTTCCCCAAAGCAAAAGATAATACACAATAATGACAAGACCTGGATAGAAAACTAGCCTTCAGCAATGTTTAAAATAAAAAATTAAGATTTATTTTTTTCCTTTATGTAATATTTTCTCTGAAAAAGGGGAAATATAAAATCATACCATATTAAGCTCAGCTGACTGTGCTTTATATTTTCACTTCTGGAGCGTACCTACTATCATATTTAAGTGATAATTCTGCATTATATAATTAATATTTATTTATTAAATTTATGTTTCAACCATTTTGCTTCAAGAGCAACTATAATTAATAAGACAATAGTACCATGGAAATATATTGGTTTTTTATTATTTTTATTATTTTATTATTTTTATTATTCATTTCTAGTTATAATTAAAAATATGGCAGGAAAATAGACTAAGATCCTACCTCCTCCCCATGTGCATCTTGCTCAATTCCTTCCAATCTTGTCAATTTTAAACTACTTTTAGCATCAATACTGTTTTAAGATTTTATGGTTTTATCTTTTTTATGATTGTAAGCTGCCTAAAGTCACCAAAAATGGACAGCAAAAAAGTTTAATACATACATACATATATACATAAAAAAATTCATTTTGCTAATATTCTCCATTTAGATTATCATCATCATATATACATTACTGTACTGATATTACAGAATCTCAAAGTTACACGACAATTGCACAAAAATTGTTTTATTTTACTATGTCACATAATTTTCAAGCAAAACCCTAACCTGAAATGTTTATTAATATTCCTTATTTGTATAATTAAATGAAATTACTACTGCTATTGCCCTCTACTAAATAATAATAGTAAAAAAGAGGATTCAAATCTTTATTCAGTCATCTGAGACACCTTGAATCAACCATGACCTGTCAATATATCCTCTATTATAGTGTCATTTGAAGGAACTATATAGATGTAGGTACAACCAATAAGGTACCTTGAGTTCTTTAGAGGAAGGAGGTAAATCTGATAGTTAAGACAGCAGGCTAGAAACCAGAGACCGTTGACTTCTAGCCCCACCTTAGGGATTGAAACAGACTTTGATCAGTCACTCTTGTTCAGCCCAACTCATCTCCCCAGAATGGTTGTTGTAGGGAAAGCAGGGATGGATGGATTACTAGATATGTTCACCACCTTGACTTATTTATAAGATACTAAAGATGGGATAAAAAATATTTTGAAAAAATAATGATTGCCTATTCTGACAATGAGGTTATGCTTAGCACTGTAAGTAAAATAACAGTGTCAAGCACCTCAACAACTACCTTTGGAATGGCTTGAATCCAAAGAATTATATGACTTCAGCTTCCTGAACTGCTGAACTACCATCCTCCATGACATCTGGCAAGTTCTGAAACTGCCAAAAGCAACTGCTTTTAAAATTGTCAAGAGGAATTAGAATATGCCTGTCATTCAAGGAAAGGAAAAGCCAACTATTGGCTTAAGTATGCCTTTGGAATACTTAAAGTACTCTTTGGATTTCAACAACTGTATCTGAACATAATATTTTTTTATTTTGATTTAAAGCAGGGGTCCCCAACCTTTTCAGCTCTGCAGACCGGTAGTGGTGGTGAGGATAGGGGTTGGTTTCATGCGTATCCTTGCCTGTCGCTTGGCCCGGTTCCCCACTCCCACTGCTGCTACCCCTACTGCTGCCAGTCCACAGAGCCAGAAAGGTTGGGGACCCCTGCTCTGAATCAGAGATTGCCAACCTTTTGGACCTCAGGGACCACTAAACTCATAGTTTTAAATCCCAAGGACCAGAGACCCTGGGAAAGTCCCCCAAAATTCCCCACCCCATTTTCCTGCTGATCAATCATTCTTTATTTGGGATTGCAGGATACCGTATCCAGCTCCATTCTCAGGGGAGGAGAGAGAGACTTTTGGCTTCATGCAAGGAAAGCAGCAGAAGTCTTTCTTTCTCTCCCTCATTCTGCCAGAAATGAGTCGTTGTGAGATTTGTCATGCTGGCACAGTCTCTTGGAGCAGGATGCTTGCAGGGTCCCAAAGACTCATTTCTGGTGGAGTTTAGGAGAGAAAGAAAGACTTCTGATACTTTCCTTGCATACAGCCAAAAGCAGAAGAAAAAAGAAGCAGACTGGTGGCCAGGGCAGGTACGCGAGGCGAATGGGGCAAGTTCCCCCCTTCTGCCCTTTCCCCTTCCCCTCACTACCTTGTATTGTTCACAATGCAAGCAATGCAAGCCTTGTGTTCCCGCCGGCCATTTGGGTGGCACAGGCTTGTGTTCCTGCACAGCCTTGATTAGTTAGTTAACTTTATTGTCATTGCACCTCATACAATGAAATCAAACACCATCGTCAGTGCACATCATGACCATGAAAATAAACACAAACAAACATCCTTCACACTCCACATTAATTGCTCGGGAGGTGCCAGGGGGATGACATTTCTCTGCAGACCACCAAAATTTTCTCATGGACCACCAGTGATCCCCGGCCCATTGGTTGGCAATCACTGCTCTAAATCATCTGTATGAATAAGAAATATTATGTTCAGATACAGTTGTTGAAATCCAGATTACTTTAAATATATACAATTATGCCTGGCCTCAGACCGGAGATTGAGGAACCCTAATTTATAGAAGAGGATATTGATTGGAGATATGGACGTGATTTGTCAGGACTTCTGTTCATGTTACTATAGATCATGTTATGGTGGAATGTAGTTTGGATTTCCAGGAAGGAGGGGCTGCATTCCAGAGGAAAAAGAGACAGCAAAACATACATAGTTTGGTTGGGAGAAAGAGTTAAGAAGGCTTCTCCCTTGCAATTTTTCAGAGTATATGTACAGTGATGAAAATACCAGTAGTTACCTTACATGAAATGACAACATTTCTGTCTATAGGTAAGGAACAATAAAAGAAACTACTCAGAAGTCATTCCATGTGTCTTGCTTGCTTCTTAGGACCTGACACATGACAGGTTTTGAACTCCATATTTTCTCTTCAAACTTTCCTCGTTTGTTAAGAGCCCCATACAGTACTTTACTAGTTTCAGCTTTATTCCTACCAATGAAATTTGCAGAAACAGGATTGCTGCATTTTCTTTTGGCAGGACGTATTTGCTATAATCAAGATGGAGAGATGGAGATTGCTCCAACAAACAAGATGAACAATGTAATGGCAATCTTCACAATGAATTCTACTCATGAGGGGAAGAACAGTATTCACATTTGAATTGTGTAGTGTTGATGTGCTCAATTCATAAAGAGCTTATTTTGTAGCAATAATTTGGTTTTGAAAAATGTGCAGAATGAGGGCATTATTAATTTTTTGAAAATTAGTAATGACATATGCTGACTATGATAGAATAAAATTCAATCTGCAAATTAACTTGTCTAAACAATATTCAGATAGGCTGCAAGTGAAATTAATGACAATAGTGCTTTTGTCATTCCACTTCAGTAGTTTTGATTTTAGACATATAATTTGATTTCTATTTTATCTCATTTGAAAATGTATTTGTAATGTTTATCCACTCTGTAAGCCAGTCATAGATTTAATATGATGATCTTAGCATATGATTGCATGGTATTCTTTTCTGTTAACAATTTCTTGTTCTTAATTTTTTAAAATTGCATATACTAACCACATGCAGTGATTAGTTATCCAGGTTAGCTATCCTGGCCAATAAAAAATCCTTAATATGGTTTTAGAAATTATGCACACGGTATTAAATCCCATTTTTGCAATGGTTTCTTACTTACAATTCATTGCATTTAACATCGGTTTTATTGATGTTTTGGCATCAAGTATAAATACATTTATTTAATTATGCATTTATAAGTAGTAGTGGCTGCTGAAACAAACACAGTGTGACTTGTTGGCAGTTTATAGAGAGACAGTTCAATCACATATATATCTAGACCAGAGTGTCAAACTTAAGGATCTGGCCTGCGGGGTGCTTAGATCTGGCCTACAGGGTCGCCTTGGAAACAGCAAAGGACTGGCTAACAGTGCCTCTGCCAGTGAAAACAGCCCATGAGGGAAGCCCTCCTGGGATCCATTTTCACTGGCAAAGGGCTGCAGGAGGCTGTCACAACTGAAAACGGAGCCCAAGACGGCCATATGCTGCCCTTATGAGCTCCATTTTGACTGGCAGAGTACTAGCAAAACAAACTACTAGCAAAAGTGGCATTTGATCGCACAAGTAACATCAAGCTGGCCATGCCCACCCCGGCCCTCTGAAGTCAAACATAACCCTGATGCGACCCTCAATGAAATTGAGATTGACACCCCTGATCTAGATGCTTTATAACTGAAGCAAAATATTTTAAAATGTGGTTAATTAATATCATTAAACTAAAAAAAAACATTATGAAAACAACTATAAAATGACCAACTGGGGAAAAAAAAAACCTGGTTAGCCTAACAGGTAGAGAAGGGCCTTGTTCCTCCACATTCTAGCAGGTGCATGAAACAGCCAGAGCACTTTCCTTTTGCATCTAAATCTCTATAGAAAGGAGGAAGTATATCAGAACTGGCATATAACCTAAACGGAATTTCTGTGCAGTTAACCAAGACCTGGGGCACACCCCTGAGGCTATAAATAGCTAAAAAAAGATTGTTAAAGAAAAATATATATTGGGAGTCCTAAAGCCAACCATACTGTTGCTATGTATTGCAGTCTGATGTTAATGCATTTTCTGTTAAGAGAAGTTGCACTTGCCGCGAATTATGCACTCTAGTTTAGAAATGGCCAGAGAATGAACAACTATAGTGAGATTGAAGATATGTTCTCTTTGCTGATTGCTTCATAGTTTTATCTGTGTGTCTCGGACTATATTACAACATACAAAGTGGCAACAGAAAGCAAATGCTGCCTCTGTAAAGAAGCTGAAGAAAGAAAACAATGTGTGAGCAGAACCGAAGTCATGTTGGATGGCCCACTGAAATAAATAAGGAAGTGTCTCAAACTCAGTAGCTCTGCTAAATAAGGAAGTGTTCTAGTTTGTGCACAAGAGAGAAAAAACAGGATGAGATTAGAACAATGGGGAATTGTAATAAAGTGCTGACGTGTCAGAAACTGTGTAACTGCTTTTGCCAGATAGGGAAACGCATAAACCTCCGAAATGTATATGTGTCAATTTGAAAACAGGAAGAATGTGAGCCAAGCCCTCGTACGACGGGGGCGACTGTTAGGGTATAAAAGTGCTGCCTGAATTTTGCTCTGGGTTCCTTCAATGCCTGAGGGGACCCACTTTTGCAAACGCGGAATAAACTTTGTTTTCCTTGGATCAACGAATCTTTTGGTGGTCTTTTCATCAGTGCCATCTCACAAATGTATCACCTAGTGATTTGCCAAGTTCACACAGACTTATTATAAACAACAGCATGAAAAAAGTAGCAACAATGGTACATTGGAAGATCTGCAAGAAATACTATTTAATAACTATTTTCCTGTTAGCAAGAATTGGTGTGAACATAAAATAGACAAAGGTTTATAGAAAATGAAGACACTGAAGTATTCAGCAACTTTAAAATGCAACAGACAAGCACCTGCCAAGGAACAATAAAAACTTAACAACTGTAAATAAGAAAGAAAAAAAATGGTTTGGATGGTAGATATTGCAGAACTTGTAAACAGCAGAATGGGAGACAAAATAACTGGAGAAAATAATAGAGTACAAAGAATTGCAAATAGAAGTAAAATAACTGTGGCAAAACAAAGCAAAGATAGTACCAATAGTATTAGGCACCTTGATTGCAATCTCCAAATATCTGGAGCACATGTGAACACCATTGACATTAACAAAATCATCATCAGTCAACTGCAAAAGGCAGCTTCATTTGGAACAACTTACATTCCTTTAATAATATCAAAAAATAGCATCCACCCATCTCAGATCCTTGGAAAGGACTCAATGGGTAGATAAAAATGTAAAATCCAGTCTAAACATCTGGATGACAGCACTGCAAACCAGAATAATAAGAATAATAAATGTTACCATTCAACTTTAACATATCAGCACAACACATATGCAGTAAAACCTCAATGTATCAGACCCCTATTTAGTGGCTATTGGGCTCAGTTTATGTCTAGACTTCCCCCCACTCCTGCCAAATATTCACAGTTTGGCTTTAAAACCATAGGCTGTAATCTGTTCCAGTTGACAGCCTCTAGGGATTTAAGATTAAAGCTCGAGTATAGGGATTATTACAAGATCTAATCCTCCCTTGTCAAGAGACAGTTGTGAAAATATAGCATAGGAACTTAAGGCGAGGTCACACAGGCCGACGGATGCAAAACGTATGCAAAAAGGACACAGTGGACGAGCAAAATTTCGGGGGTGGCTCCATCCGTTGTTATCCGCTCTCAAAAGTGGTGAAAATTTGCATAAACAGAATGGAAAACAACGGAAAGGAACTGATGGGGGGAGTACGTAGCGAGGATGTTAAGCGGATGTTCATAGGAAGCCTAGTGGATGGAAGTAGATGGAAGCGGATGACACATCCGCAGGGTTTCCGGGGGAGAATAGCAAAGCAGACACGTAGCGGAACGAGCGGATGCATAGCGGATGACACGGATGCATCATGGACGCCTATAGGATGCGTAGCGGATGCAAAGCATTCACTGCGCATGCGGGGAGGATGAATTGTGTCAGCTCCGCAGATATAAAAGGATGCAGCTCGCAAGCAGTCACCATTCAGAGGAAAGACCTGCTGCCAGAGACATCTTGAAAGAACACGATGGTTCGTCAGTCAGGGAAGAAGAGGAAGCCTGTGCCTACTCCTGCCAGCCCTGGCAAGAAGGACAGAACCACCATCCCACCCCCTGGCACTGACTCTGAAGCTGCTGGTGCTTCTGCTGCTGAAAGTGGTGCTTCTCCTGCTGGTGCTGCTGCTGGTGCTGCTGGTGCTTCTCCTGCTGGTGTTCTGCTGCTGGTGCTTCTCCTGCTGCTGCTGCTGGTGTTGCTGCTGGTGGTGGTGCTTCTCCTGCTGCTGCTGGTGCTACTGCTGTGGTGGACCAGCCCCAAGGCCCTCAAAGCCCTGCTGCTGAAGGCCCTGAAGCCTCTGCCAGAGGGAGGAAGAGGCAAGGCAAGGAGAAGGGAGAGAGGAAACAGTACTCCATTTCCGAGGACCATGAGGAGGGGGTGCTGGAATGGCTGAGGGAGAATGAGTACTTGTGGAGAAAGGGCCACAGGCTCTATCGTGACACCAAGAGAAAGCAGGCAGCATGGAGAGACAATGCAGAGAGCCTGGGCTACACTGCACATGTACTCCTGGGATAGTGGAAGCACATGCACACCTGGTATGGCAAGCTGCACCTGAAGAAATCTGGCCAGGCCTCTGTCAAGCTCACTGACTGGGAGATGTACATCATGGCCAAGTGCAGCTTCCTGGAGAGTGAGGTCTGCCACCGAGGAGCAGCCCTTCTGTCAACCCTCTCCCTCAGACTGTCCACAGACAGCCAGTCCTCTTCCAGTTTGGAGACAGCTACTGTGTGCAGGCAGGTGTCTTTGGAGGGCCCCACGGCAGAGACCCCCCCAACAGCTGCACTCCCCATGCCAGAGGATGTGGGGGATCCCCTGTCTCAAATGGAGCAAGAAGAAGCAGCAGCCAGAGACCAACCCACACCCACACCCAGCTCCATCTCCACAGAAAGCAGGCAGAGAACCAGACTGGAGGGCCAGAGCCACACCGTCCTCTTGGAGATCAGGGACACAATTAAAACCAGCACAGATCTTCTCTCTCAGCTGGTCCACAGCGACATACTATCCTCGAACCACAAGCGCTTCATCACGTACGTGAGCCAGACCCTCATGGACCTGCCCGAGGCCCAGTACCAGGTGATGAAGCAGAAGATCACAGCACTGCTGCACCACTCTCCAGGCCCAGCTGAACCTGCTCCGACCCAGTCCAGGTCTGCTCCTCCACCCCAGGCAATGTCACAGCCCTTCCACGGCTTTCAACAGCCCCTCACCTACCAAGGCTATGACTACCAGGACTTCCCACAGCAAAAACAGACCTTCCCAGTCCAGGCCCAGGTTCATTGGATGCCACAGACGCCACTCCTCACCCAGCTGCAGACCAGACAGCCCCACTATACTCCTCCTTCCTCTACCCCACAACCAAGCCCTCAACGGACAATCTGTCATCAGTACTGTGTCTGACATCCCAGGTACTTGAGGAAGGGCCTCTCAGCCTCACGGGACTGAGTCAGCTCTCTGAGAGCTTCCTGAACACATCATCCCCTGTTGTACTCTTGGGGCCAAGCACCCCAATGGCGCCTCAGACCAGCACTCCAGCCACAGCCACCTCCACAGTCCCTGGACGCACAACAGCTGAGACCATGGACATGCCTCAGAGTGACTGAGAATAATTCCAGAGACTGAGTTGTTACCTGTTCACTTTATCTTTGCTCAAGACACTTTAATTGGGTCATTTTGCTTTTTTAATAAAGTCATACAGTTTACTTAAGACAGTTATTAATAAAGGTTATCTTTGCTTCACACACTTGGTTCATTTTATTTACTTAATAAAGTGTTGGTGAAAACTTTGAAAAAAGGGTTAAGCCTTTGCATGCTTGAGGGATGGGTAAGGATAGCTGTGGGATAGGTAAGGAGAGTTGTGGGATGGGTAAGGAAAGTTGTGGGATGAGTAAGGATAGCTGTGGGATTGATAAACCTCCAGTGCAAGCATAGTGGGACTGTTTGGTCCACCCACCCAGCTGCCACACATATGGCACTTTTTTATCAATAACAATTTATTCATTGATCAACACATTTCAAAATAAACAAAGCACTTTATTAATGCCCTATTCATTGTAGGGCCATTCAACATACATGGCACAATCTCATCAGTGTGATGAGACAGGCTCAAGGAAGCATCCATTAAGCATCTACCATCGTGTCTTGCCACTCCACTGCTCCAGCTGGGGAGTTGCACCAGTGTTTCAGGAGGTTGCGCTGCTTCTTCCCTTCACGTGAAGCTCTGTTGGGGCCTTGTACATCCACAGTGTCTATCAGGTTTCGTCCTTGCCTCTATTCACCAGGCTCCATGTCCCCATTGCCTTGTTGATGGTCCACAAGCCTGTTCTGCAACACTGGGTAGCGGGTGCGCATGAGATTGTGCAGGATGCAGCAAGCTTCCATGATGCTCCTCACAGTCCCTGGATGATGCTGCATGGTGGTGAGAAGTACCTGGAACCCGTTGGCCAGGATGCCAAAGGCATTCTCCACCACCCATCTTGCCCTGGACAGCCTGTAGTTGAAGATCCTCTCTTCACGGGTGAGGTATCTGGAACTGTAGGGCTTCATGAGGTAGGTTCTGAGGGAGAAGGCGTCATCACCCACGATGAAGTAGGGCACATCTTGTCATTGGGTAGGGGGTATGGATCTGGAAAACCCATGATGAGGTTGCGTTCCAGCCCATCTTTGAGGTCACTGGCGTTGTATACCTGGGCATCTGAAGATGAGCCGTTGCCTAAAGCATCGATGTACATGAACTTGTAGTCAGCATCAACCATGGCAAAGAGGATGATACTGAAGAAGCCCTTGTAGTTGTGATAAGAGGACCCTGAGTTGGCTGGAGCTTTGCAGGCCATGTACTTCCCATCTATGGCTCCAACGGTGTGGGAAAAGTTCCACCTCTGATACCACTGTTCTGCAACTTTCTTCCAGCCTTCTTCAGTGGTGGGGCACTGGAGGAACTCCTCCATGTGTTCTTCAATGATGGCCTGCACCACTTCTCTGACCACTTTGCTGATGGTGTTGTGTGGCACCCTCCAGGCATACTGCATGCTTCTGTATGTGGTTTCAGAGGCCAGGTGGCGCAGAGTCAGTGCCACCTTCAGTCCAGGGTCCAGGCTGGGATGGAAGTTGGTGCTCGGCTTGGTCAACCTGGGTCTCAGACTCTCTACAATTTCATCAAACATGGCTGGTGGCATCCTCATGAAGTGCTGGAACGCAAGAGTATCTTCATTCCTCAGCTCCACCATCAGCTTGTCATAGAGTCCAAACTCCACTCTTCTCCCGATCCATCGTCGGACCCACATAGCTCTTGGACGTCTCCTTCTTCTCCTTGCATAGAAAAGGTGAAACAGTCTGAACAGGGCTTGGTTCTGGTGTTGAATGATTGCAGCTGCTATAAGGAGTGTGTGATGATCCATGGTGGAGATCAATGGATGATGTGGAAGAACAAGACCAAGGGTGAAGAGGTCTGTACACCACAACTGCTGGACTGATATTGAGATCCAGATGATTTCCTCCCCCTTTTTATAGGAAATATCGGTTTTCTGCTAGGTGTCCTTCCACATACTCTCGGCATACTCCAGACATCCTAAATATCCGAGATACGTCTCATATACAAATGTTTTGTCCATTTTAATGCTTTATATATGAGATGCATCCGCTTACATCCTTTCTATTTCCGTGCTACTAACGCTGTGTGGACGTTCCATGTACCTTTCGCTTCCTCCCTCTTTCCGCTTTCAGCTGCAGCAGATGTGAATTGAGGGGATGGCCAGAGGATGCTGAGAGGATACAGTGGACATGTAACGGATGACAACGGACATAGAACATTTGTTGCCCGTATGTGTCGCGGATGTACATCGTACGCGGCGGAAAGTTCATCTGCTCAAAAAGTTTTGTGTAGCTCAAAACTTTTTGAGCGGATGAAATAGCAGTAGACGGATGTTTGACGGATAGAGCGTATGAAACACGTATGCAGTGAGTACACAACAGATGCATCGCGTTTTCCAATGGATGGCAAGCTTTTTTGTCTGTTTTACATCCTCTTTGCATCTGTTGGTGCAGTGGGAAATGGATTTTAGAAAGCTGTTTTCTACCAACTCAGGGCTGGTTCCTTCTAGTGTAGTGTTGTCAACAGTTCTGCGAATTTTCAGACTTTTTTTTTCTTATAATAAGTAACTCACAGTTTTTCCTAATCTTGCAAAGGCAAAATATGTGCTAAACTTAATAACTTTTATTTCCAAAATCGGTTTAGCTATATTGGGGACTTCAAGTTACAGTAGACAACATTATTATGTTTATGTGAGAAGGTAATTTGGATACTAACTCATTTTGTGAAGGTGTGCCTTTCTTACAGAAAAGGGAAAAATAGTAACATAATCCTTCCTCATAATATGTTAGAAAGTTTTCTTTTTCTGATTCACCTGTTACACATATTCCCTTAACCAATGCAGCATGACTGTTTGGTCTTCTACTGCTAATTAAAATTAATTTGCTATGTATTTCCTCTTCTTAAAATTCCTGTGATTGGCATCTTTTTTATGTAGTCCAGAAATTATCTTAGAGGTAGAAGATTTTAGATTACATAAAAACTTAACTTCACTTAGTTAGTGGGGTTTATTTTAAGTAGACATACAGACATTATATCAGTGTTTCTCGAACTTAGCAAGTTCAAGATTGGGGACTTCAACTTCCAGAATTCCCCAACAAGCAAGGAGTTGGAATGCACACTTCTTAAAAACTGCTTAGGCTGAAAAATGCTGCACTTTTTCAAAAATAGTATCAGTGAAGAAATGTATAATTACAAAAGTAGGGAACTTCTCCATATTGGCACCAGCCACTTCTCAATAGAGATACTAAGGTCCATTGGGCAGCTAATAAATTCAAATGAATAAATACTCCTTTACTTGTATAAAATACAGGTAGTCCTCGACTTGCGATCACAACTGAGCCCAAAATTTCTGTCATTAAGTGAGAAATTGGTTAAGAGAGTTTTTCCCCATTTTCTATTTCTTGCCACCGTTGTTAAGTGAATCACTGCAGTTGATAAGTTGGTAACATGGTTGTCAAGTGAATCTGTCTTCCCATTGACTTTGCTTGTCAGAAGATCACAAAAGGGGATCACATGACCTTGGGATACAGCAATGGTCCTAAATATGAACCAGTTGCCAAGCATCTGAATTTTGATCCCCTGATCATGGGAAGTCTACAAAGGTCACCTGTGAAAAATGGTCATAAATCACTTTTTTCAGTGTTATTATAATTTTGAATGGTCACCAATGAATTGTTGTAAGTCGAGAACTACCTGTAAGGCTTCTCACACAAGGATCTTTCAATTTCTAATTGATTGATCTGTTTACTTCATTTATTTGCATTATTTTCACGTCATTTGTTTTTTTATACTGAAATGCAGTGGTGGGATTCAAAATTTTTTACTCCTGGTTCTGTGGGCATGGCTTGGTGGGCGTGGCTTGGTGGGCATGGTTTAGTGGGCATGGCTTGGTAGGCATGGTGTGGCGGGCATGGCAGGAGAAGGAAACTGTCAAATCTCCATTCCGATCCCACTCCTGGGGGAAGATTACTGCAAAATCCCATTCCTTTCTCACCCCACTAACCTAATTTCCAGCTCCGTTCTCCTGTGCAGGGTAACAAAGGAAGACCCAGCCGATCAGCTAGGATTCGGGAGGCAGAGAATAGTTGGGGGCAGGACCAATCAGAGGTGGTATTTGCCAGTATTTGCCAAATTACTCAAAATTTCCGCGACTGGTTCTCCAGAACTGGTTAGAACATGCTGAATATCGCTTCTGCTGAAATGTATCATATTAAGTACTCTGTCCTGGTATTTCTTATGAATGAAGAAAGATGATAAAAATTAAACTATCTAAAATAAAGTAAGCTAAAAATTTCATTTAAGCTAAAATTACTAACCCGTTTAGATCTCACTAGACTACTTTTATCCACCATGTATCATGGTTTTATCTCTCTGTGTGATTTGTCTTTTTGCATATTTCTTTCTTTCTGCTATCGTATACAGCTTGCTTCTTCATTTAGTAAAAACACAGGGGATTCTGTTAAACATTTTTATCTGTGCTTTCTCATCTGCAAACATCAACTAAGACACAAAAGAAAGTGACAAGCTCCAGTTACTGCTCTTTGGTCAAGAGTTAAGTGGGTAAGGACAATTCTCTTTATGTATGATGGATGTTAAACAATTACTAAACTTAAATTGCAGAAACACAGCTGGAAAGGGACATGTAGGCTGCTCAGGAAGATAAATGAATATGACAGTTTATTAAATATACAAGGTTAGTGTTTGATACTGCTGTGCTGTCTTAGAAGGAAGCACTGGATTAATATTACTTAGAGACAAGTCAAATAGTACCAAAGTGCAGGAAGAAATTTATAGTATGCAGAGAATTTCAGCTAGAAATGGATAATGCTGACAGGACACTGCAACATTTTGAAATGATGCTCCACTTTACAGAGAACATGACTATCTCCTCTTTTTTAAACAACAAAGGCTTGCATCATGATAGCACAATGCTGAAAGATCATGCAGGTTTCTGTGATCCAGACTATGTAATAGGTTAATGTGAAGCCAAAATTTTGGAAGTGTCTGTCATCAAACTTAATGAATGGTCAGAATTATAAAAATGTAAGCTTTAGGTGTGTTTTAATACAACTGATGATACAGCTGAAAAGCAATGAACAATCTGACAACTAAAATCCAAAAGTTAATGGGAATTACTGTCCATTTGATCAAAATAATTTAGTGTTATATTCCTAAATGCTATTGTTTTTCTCTAAGAGACATTTCCACTCCATTTTTGGTTATCTAAGTGTTTCAAACAAGCTGTCCACTTAAACAAACTCTCTAGTAGGCATTGGTATACAAGTAGTCCTGTGCTCGATAGAATGACAATTGAGTCCAAATTTTCTATTGCTAAGTGAATCATTTGTTTTGTGAGTTTTGCTCCATTTTACAACCTTTCTTGCCACAGTTAACTGAATCACTGCAGTTAGTAACACAGCTGTTAACTGAATCTTGCTTCCCCATTGTCTTTGCTTGTCAGAAGGCTACAAAAAGTGATTGTTAAGCCTGGGTTCCCCAACCAGGGTTAGGTAGACAAGCTAAACAGAATGTGCAGCGTTAGTCAGATAGGCACACAGATAAATGAGTGAGCTAAGCTTGTATGTTTATTAACATACAGTAAAAATAACAGAAACGCTTGTGCTATCAAGAATACAGTTTATTCCATTATAAGTTCATAGCATAGTCAAATAACAGTCCAATAGTCATGTATCAAGTAGTCAGTCCATTCAGGGATATTCAGTTAGCAAAGTCCATGTAGAATATCCTATGTCAGTTCACTTACAAATCAGTCCTTTGTTGTCTCTCCCGTTCGAGCAATGCAGTCTTGATTCCAAGCAGTAATCAGGGATCATCAAAGCCAGAGAGTGCAAGCTGTAGACTTGCTACTTTTATAGTGTTTTCATAACCACTCCCTTAATTACTATTCCACAGTTAAAGCTGCAGACACTTTAACATACACAACTATGATTCATAGTTATTATTTCACCTAAACCAGTTAGGGTAAACAATGTTATCCCTAACAGTGATCATATGACCCTAGGATACTGCAATTGTCATAAATACATGCCAGTTGCCAAGTGCTGAAATTTTCATCATCTGTCCATGGGGATGTTGCAATGGTCATAAGTGTGAAAAACAGTCATGTCATCTTTTCAGTTCTGTTCTAACTTCTAACGGTCATTACACTAATAGTTGTAAGTCAAGGATTAACTGTACCAAGGAATGGAACCCAAATCATGTATTAATGGTACCAGAAAATATTTCCATATAGATTTCTGACCCACTATGTACAATTTCAGGAATGGCTTTGGACTTCAATGATCCAAAGCCAATATCACCTGTTTGGGAGCTGATTCCATTTGATTAAAAATATAGCAAAAGTGGTACTTTTCTTTGAACTGGTATGGCTGTTCATATTTTCAAAGTGACCTGTTATCCCAGTACTGGTAATGTTTATCTTACATGTTCAAACTCTTGTGTCAAGTCAACTATTAAACTGGCCTTCAAGATCATACTTTTTCAAAGGAGCTCTTCCTTTCCCCAACCCACCCACCACTGCAACATGCACCAATGGCTACACCACTTGAGAAAAATATTTGGCTGTAAATATGTCAACATGCTGTCCTTCAGAATTCAAGAGCTTTTTTAGAAGATTTTTGTGCCTTTGTTATGTTTTCCCAGTTGCTTTTTCCTTGCATAGTTTCCCACCACAGTATCTTCTTCGGAATTCATTTTGCAAAACCTGTAATGCACAAAATATAAAGAAAAACATGGAAGGGAGCACGAGTGATTTAATAGGGATAAGGAAATACTTGGCCAAAATTTACCCTAGCTATGAAGACTGGAAACTGATTCTTTGCACTCTCCCACAATGAGCTGAAGAGAAAAAAATGTGAGCAATGATTAGCTCAAGATATTTTTCACAATTCTATTGATGGTAGTGTTTGCTCAGATACAATTTGACTGTTCTCTTAAGGCCCGGTCCCACTGGACTTACGGATGCAAAGAGGATATAAAATGTTAAAAAAAGCTTGCCATCCGTTGGAAAACGCTATGCATCCGTTGTGTACTCATTGCATACGTGTTTCATATGCACTATCCGTCAAGCATCCGTCCACTGCGATTTCATGCACGCAAGAAGTTTTGAGCTGCACAAAACTTTATGAACGGATGAACTTTCTGCCGTGTAGTACATTAGTAGCATGGAAATAGAAAGGATGCGCAGTGAACGGTTTGCATCCGATATATATATGCGCGGCATCCCCTTTCTTTCCTTTAGGCATACGTGATGCATTCGCTTCATCTGCTAAATGTCCGCTTCAAAATTCTCCCCCGGAACCACTTCGGAGGTGTCATCCACTTCCATCCACTTTCATCCGCTAGGCTTCCTATGAACATATGTTTAACATCCCCGCTACATACTACCCATGTCCGTTCTATTCCATTCTTTTCCATTCTGTTTATGCAAATTTTCGGCACTTTTGGGAGCGGATGACAATGGACGGAGCCACCCCCGAAATTTTGCTTGTCCGCTGTGTCCTTTATGCATACTTTTTGTATCCGTCGGCCAATGGAACCGGGCCTTTAGATTCCTCTTCTTTACAGCCAAGATCAACATCATCTTATGTGGAAATTGTGCAAATTCTTTAATCCTGCTCAAGGTTGGTCATCCCCTTGTCATTTCCTTATACAGTAAGGTAATGCACTTTACGTGGAACTGCACTATGGACCACCCATAAATTTCAACTGGTCTAAAATGTGACAATGTAGGTAGATTAAAAACTAGATTAAACAGTTTTGATACACACTGTTGTCAATCCCACTCAGTCATTTCACTTTGTTAGTGCCTTAAGCCTAGTCCCACTGCACTTACGGATGCAAAGAGGATGTAAAACGTAAAAAAAAAGCTTGCCATCCATTGGAAAACGCTATACATCCGTTGTGTACTCACTGCATACGTGTTTCATACACTCTATCCGTTGAGCATCCATCCACTGCAATTTCATCCGTGCAGAAAGTTTTGAATTGAACAAAACTTTTTGAACGGATGAACTTTCCGCCGCGTATGATGTATATCCGCGACATATATGGGCAACAAACGTTCTATGTCCGTTATCATCAGTTTAACATCCGCTGTATCCTCTCTGCATCCGCTGGCCATCACCTCAACTTACATCTGCTGCAGCTGAAAACGGAAAGAAGGAGGAAACAAAAGGTACATGGAACGTCTACACAGCGTTAGTAGCATGGAAATAGAAAGGATGTAAGCGTATGCATCTCGTATATAAAATATTTAAAACTGACAAAATGTTTGTATCTGGGATGTATCTCGTATATTTAGGATGTCTGGAGTATGTCTAGAGTATGTAGAAGGCCCCATAGCGGACAACCGATATTTTCCATTAAAAGGGGGAGAAAATCATCTGGATCGCTTGGATGGTGGACCATACAGACCCACTTTGGTTGCACTGGAGGTTTATCTATCCCATAACTATCCTTATCTGTCCCACAAACAAGCAAAGGCTTAACCATTTTTTCAAAATTTTCACCAACACTTTATGAAGTAAAAAAATTGAACCAAGTAAACTAAGTGTCTTAAGCAAAGGTAACCTTTATTAACTTTCTTAGGTAAACTTTATGACTTTATTAAATAAGCAAAATGAACCAAGTAAACTGTATTAAGTGTCTTAAGCAAAGATAATCTTTATTAACTTTCTTAGGTAAACTTTATGACTTTATTAAATAAGCAAAATGAACCAAGTAAACTGTATTAAGTGCCTTAGATAAATAAAGATAAACTTTATTAAACAAGTAAACAACTCAGTCTCTGAGACTATTCTGAATCACTCTGAGTCATGCCCATGGTCTCACTTTTTAAGCGGGCAGTGACTGTGGATGTGGCTCTGGCTTGAGTGCTGGTCTGAGGCACCATTGGGGTGCTTGGCCCCGAGGGTACAACAGGCGGTGGTGTGTTCAGGAAGATATCCGAGAGCTGACTCAGTCCCGTGAGGTTGAGAGGCCCTTCATCAAGGACTTGAGATGTCAGGCCCAATACTGAGGACTGATTGTCCATTGACGGGCTTGGCTGTGGGGTGGAGGAAGGAGGAGTGTAGTGGGGCTGTCTGGTCTGCAGCTGAGTGAGGAGTGGCGTCTGTGGTGTGCGATGAACCTGGGCCTGGACTGGGAAGGTCTGTTTTTGCTATGGGAAGTCCTGGTAGTCATAGCCTTGGTAGCTGAGGGGCTGTTGAAAGCCGTGGAAGGGCTGTGACATCGCCTGGGGTGGAGGAGCAGATCTGGACTGGGAAGGAGCAGCTTCAGCTGGGCCTTGAGGGTTGTGCAGAAGTGCTGCGATCTTCTGCTTCATCACCTGGTACTGGGCCTCAGGCAGGTCCCTCAGGGTCTGGCTGACATACTTATGAAGGTCTTCTGGCCCGAGGATGCTCTGTCCAAGTGGACCAGCTGAGAGAGAAGTTCTGTGGTGGTCTTCATTGTGTCCCTGATCTCCAACAGCACACTGTGGTCCTGGCCCTCCAGTCTGCCTCTCTGCCTGCATCCTCTGGAGCTGGGGGTGGGGGTGGTTTGGCCTTTGGTGGCTGCTGCTTCTTTCTCCATTTGTGACAGCAGAGCGTTATCCTCCACGGGATCCTCCAAGTCCGCCGGTATGGGGAGTGCAGCTATCGAGGGGGTTTCTGCTGTGTGGCCCTCTGAAGACACCTGCCTGGACAGGGTAGCTGGCTCCTGGCTGGAAAAGGACTGGCTGTCTGTGGGCTGTCTGAAGGAGAGGGGTCTCAGAGGGGCTGCTCCTCGTTGGCAGACCTCACCGTCCAGGAAACTGCACCTGGCCATGACGTACATCTCCCAGTCAGTGAGCTTGAGGGTGGTTGCCCGGATTTCTTGAGGAGTAGCTTGCCATACCAGGTGTGCATGTGCTTCCACCATTCTAGGAGTACTTCTGCAATGTACCCCAGGCTCTCTGCCTTGTCTCTTCAAGCTGCCTGCTTCTTCTTGGTGTCCCGATACAGTCTGTGGCCCTTTCTCCACAGGTACTCGTTCTCCCTTAGCCATTCCAGCACCTCATCCTCATGCTCCTCGGAAACAGTATACTGTTTCCTCTCTCCCTTCTCCTTCCCTTGCCTCTTCCTCCCTCTGGCAGGGGCTTCAGCAGGGCCTTCAGCATCAGGGCCTTCTGGAGATTGTTTAGGGCCTTCAGGGGCCTGAGCAGCACAGCCTTCAGCAGCAGGGCTTTGAGGGGCTTGAGGGGCTTGGGGCTGGTCCACCACAGCAGCAGCAGCAGCAACAGCTTCAGAGTCAGTGCCAGGGGTTGGGAATCTGGTTCTGCCCTTCTTCACCTTGCCAGGGCTTGAACGAGTAGGCACGGACTTCCTCTTCTTGCCTGACTGATGAACCATGCTGTTCCTGCAAGATGTATCTGGCAGCACATCTTTCCCCTGTATGCTGACTGCATGCGAGCTGCATCCTTTTATATCCGTGGAGCGGACGCAATTCATACCCCCCGCATGCACAGTGAACACTTTGCATCCGATATCCATCCGCGCAGCATCCCCTTTGTATCCTATAGGCATACGTGATGCATCCACTTCATCCGCTATGCATCTGCCCCTTTCCCATTGTGCATCCGCTTTGAAATTCTCCCTGGAACCCCTTCAGAGGTGTCATCCATTTCCATCTGCTTTCATCTGCTAGGCTCCCGATGAACATCCATTTAAAATCCCCGCTACATACTACCCATGTCCATTCTTTTCTGTTCTGTTTATGCAAATTTTCACCAATTTTTGGAGCAGATGAAAACGGATGGAGCCACCCCCGAAATTTTGCTCGTCTGCTGTGTCCTTTATGCATATGTTTTGCGACCATCAGCCAGTGGGACTTAGCCTTTTCTTCATTCAAAACTTCTTCAGAGCTAAGCATTCTTTGAAGTTTCCCACAGCCTTAGTTTATATGTCTTTCACTTCACTGAGAGCCAAAGACCAAGAAATGCATTTTTGCTCCCTTCAATATTCCCAAGTATGACTTTTTAAAATAAAATGTAATGTGCACATCATCGTCAGTAATAGAATATCGATGTCAGATTTTTATTTTCAACTGGTTCTTGGTTACAGTCATTCATTTAACAACCATTTGAAGTTACAATGGAACTGAAAAAAATGACTTATGACTAGTCCTCGCACTTACAACTGTTGTAGCAAATCCAAAGTCATAAGATCAAGTCAGGTATTTATTACCTTTCCAGCTGGCTATGTGCAAACAAAGTCAATGAGGAAAACTGGATTTGCTTAAAAGTCATATTATTCACTTAACAATTGCAGTGATTTGTTTAAGTATGGCAAAAAAGATCCTAACATTGGGAATGACTTACTTAACAACTATTTTGCTTCACAAAGGAAATTCTGGATCCAACTGTACTCATAAATCGAGGATACCTGTATTGTAAATAAGTAGCAGTCTTCTGCCTTCTCCTGAGCTTCCCTATATAGTTTGTTTATTTGCAGAACTTTCAGAACTTCTATTTGGCATGGAAACATGAGTATGCCCAAAAGGGAACATAAATAAATAAAAAAATCCCTTGAAGTTTCTTTAAAGGATTAGCTAAAATAAGTTTTTAAAAGGTGTGAAGTTCCACACACATGGCTGAGAAAATGAAAATATTGGTATGCACCCCATTTACGCATATTTTGTTGGCTGACTTGTATTAATGGTATTTATTTGAATTCATTTATTTTACATTTAACTTTTTCTTCTTCCCTCCTTCTCATCCCTATTATTTCTCTCTTAGTCTATCAGATATTTTGCAAAAAAACAGTACCAACTGTCAAGAATATTTACAGTTATTAGGACATTTTTTGTAAAAAAAAAAAAAAAAGGTCTTGAGGTCATATTCCATTATTCTGTCTGATGTTAAACTCATCATTCATTTTTCATTTAATTCTTTCAGAAGCCAAAGGCCATAATGCAAGAACAAATGCAAAATATTTAATTTCACATTATAAATATTTGACAGCCTAATATGCAGTTCCAGGTTCCAATTCTGCTTCTGCCATGATGTGATTACACTAGTTATCACCCATCAGTTTCAGTTACAATACCACTTGCAATTTTAAAATAATAATAATGGCATATTTTACCAAGTTGTTTCAAAATGTATTTGCATGATAAACTCTAGTTCACTAAAGGCCTGGTCCCACTGCACCTACGGATGCAAAGAGGATGTAAAACGTTAAAAAAAGCTTGCCATCCGTTGGAAAACGCTATGCATCCGTTGTGGACTCACTGTATACGTGTTTCATGCGCTCTATCCATCGAGCATCCGTCCACTGCAATTTCATCAGCGCAAGAAGTTTGAGCTGCACAAAACTTTTTGAATGGATGAACTTTCCGCCGCGTACGATGTACATCCGCAACATATACAGGCAACAAACGTTCTATGTTCATTATCATCCGTTAAACGTCCGTTGTATCCTCTCTGCATCCTCTGGCCATCCCCTCAACTCACATCCGCTGCAGCTGAAAACGGAAAGAGGGAGGAAACAAAAGGTACACGGAACATCTACACAGCATTAGTAGCATGGAAATAGAAAGGATGTAAGCGTATGCATCTCGTATATAAAATATTCAAAACGGACAAAACGTTTGTATCTGGGATGTATCTCGTATATTTAGGATGTCTGGAGTATGTCTAGAGTATGTAGAAGGACACCTAGCGGACAACCGATATTTTCTATAAAAAGGGGGAGAAAATCATCTGGATCGCTGGGATGGTGGACCATGCAGTCCCACTATGGTTGCACTGGAGGTTTATCTATCCCACAACTATCCTTATCTATCCCACAATCATGCAAAGCCTTAACCATTTTTTCAAAGTTTTCACCAACACTTTATGAAGTAAAAAAAATGAACCAAGCAAACTAAGTGTCTTAAGCAAAGATAACTTTTATTAACTTTCTTAGGAAAGCTTTATGACTTTATTAAATAAGCAAAATGAACCAAGTAAACTGTATTAAGTGTCTTAAGCAAAGATAACCTTTATTAACTTTCTTAGGTAAACTTTATGACTTTATTAAATAAGCAAAATGAATCAAGTAAACTGTATTAAGTGTCTTAAGCAAAGATAATCTTTATTAACTTTCTTAGGAAAACTTTATGACTGAATTAAATAAGCAAAATGAACCAAGTAAAGTGTCTTAAGCAAAGATAAACTTAACAAGTAAACAACTCAGTCTCTGACACTATTCTCAGACACTCTGAGTCATGTCCATGGTCTCAGCTGTTAAGCAGGCAGGGATTGTGGAGGTGGCTATGGCTTGAGTGCTGGTCTGAGGCACCATTGGGGTGCTTGGCCCCGAGGGTACAACAGGTGGTGGTGTGTTCAGGAAGATATCCGAGAGCTGACTCAGTCCCGTGAGGTTGAGAGGCCCTTCATCAAGGACTGGAGATGTCAGGCCCAGTACTGATGACAGATTGTCTGTGACGGGCTTGGCTGTGGGGTGGAGGAAGGAGGAGTATAGTGGGGCTGTCTGGTCTGCAGCTGGGTGAGGAGTGGCGTCTGTGGCATGCGATGAACCTGGGCCTGGACTGGGAAGGTCTGTTTTTGCTGTGGGAAGTCCTGGTAGTCATAGCCTTGGTAGCTGAGGGGCTGTTGAAAGCCGTGGAAGGGCTGTGACATCGTCTGGGGTGGAGGAGCAGACCTGGACTGGGTAGGAGCAGCTTCAGCTGGGCCTTGAGGGTTGTGCAGAAGTGCTGTGATCTTCTCCTTCATCACCTGGTCCTGGGCCTCAGGCAGGTCCCTCAGGGTCTGGCTCACGTAGATGATGAAGGTGTTCCGGCCCGAGGATGCTCTGTCCCAGTGGACCAGCTGAGAGAGAAGTTCTGTGCTGGTCTTCATTGTGTCCCTGATCTCCAACAGCACACTGTGGTCCTGGCCCTCCAGTCTGCCTCTCTGCCTGCATCCTCTGGAGCTGGGGGTGGGGGTGGGTTGGCCTCTGGTGGCTGCTGCTTCTTCCTCCATTTGTGACAGCAGAGCGTTATCCTCCACGGGATCCTCCAAGTCCGCTGGCATGGGGAGTGCAGCTGTCGGGGGGGGCTCTGCTGTGGGGGCTCTGAAGACACCTGCCTGGACAGGGTAGCTGGCTCCTAGCTGGAAGAGGACTGGCTATTTTTTTTTTTTTTTAAGTTTTTATTAATTTTCTACAAACAAACAAACATACAAAACATTAAAAACATCTACTCTCATATATACTTCCGGTGTATCGGTTGGTTCATCAGTTTTGTGCATTCATTTTATAGTGTCAATTACAATTATATTGCATAACGACTCATATTGTCAATCCATATTCTAATATTACTAAAGAAAAAAATAAAAAAAAATTTTTTTCTGACTATACTTTTAATCATTCATGCTTTGCGAGATAACAATACTTCAAACAATTTGTCGTATAATCATAACAAATCAATCCTAAAAAACTCTTCATGTATATAATATTAATGCTCTATTATTGTATTTTATCATCTAACCATTGATAAAAAAGACCCCAAATTGCATAAAATTGTTTATCTTCTTGTTCTCTAATTTCAAATGTCAATCTACTCATCTCAGCACATTCCAATATTTTCTTAATAATTTCTTCCTGCAATGGTATTTTCTCATTCTTCCAGTTTTTAGCAAATACAATCCTAGCCGCCGTTAATACATTTACAATCAAATATTTCAAGTCTTTATTATATATATCAGGTAAAATTCCCAATAAAAAGATCTCTGGCTTCAAGTCTATATGTTTCTTTGTCATTTTTTCCAACCACATGTGAATTTTAGTCCAATATTTTCTAGCATTCTCACAAGTCCACCACATATGATAGTATGAGCCAGGTATCTGATGACATTTCCAACATTTTTCAGATTTATTCTTGAACATTCTTGCTATTCTTGTCGGGGGAAGGTGCCACCTGTAAAACATCTTATACAAGTTTTCTTTATATGCTATTGACATTGTCATTTTATAATTTTGAGACCACAATTTTTGCCATTGCTCTAAATCAATTCCATATCCAAAATTCTTCCCCCATGCAATCATAGTTTCTTTAACTTGTTCTTCCTCTAGCTTAATTCCCAATAAATAACCATATAACTTTTTAATCACTTTCTCATCAGTACCCATCAATATCTTATCTAAATCAGTCTGTTTATCATAGAATCCTTCCGTTTTAAAATCTTCAAGATATCTTGAGTGTATTTGCGCATATGAAAACCAATTCATCCTTATACCTTGTTCCTCTAAATTTTGGATCGTTTTAAGTCCACCCTTTTCATCCAACAGTTCCCCATATCTAACTGTTTGTTCCTTTTTATAGATCATAGGATAGGAAAATGCTTCAATAGTCGATAACCAAATTGGAATTTTCAAATAACATTGTTTTTTTATCTTCTCCCAATTTAACCACAAAGACTCCCGTATATAATGTCTTCTGAAATACCCCTGTGTTTTAGTTCCCTTGTACCATAAAAAAGCATGCCAGCCCAACAGTAAATCATGTCCTTCTAATGTCAACAATCTATGTTTTCTTAATGTTATCCATTCTTTGACCCACATCAAACTTGCAGCTTGATAATACAATTCCCAATTAGGCAGGCCAAAACCTCCTCTATTTCTAGCATCTTGCAAAAGTTTTAACTTTATTCTCGCTTTTTTACCTTGCCATATAAACTTCAACATAGTTTTATTTAAATCTTCAAAATAGTCTTTTCCAAGTCTAATTGGTATTGTTTGAAAGAGAAATAAAATTCTAGGTAAAATATTCATCTTAATTGTTGAAATTCTCCCTATTAATGACAATTGTAAATTTTCCCATTTCTTCAAATCTGTAATTATCTGTTGTTTAAGTTTAATATAATTATTCTCTTTTAATGTGCTACATCTTGCTGTCAAATATATCCCCAGATACTTAACCTTGTTTGTAATTTGAATTTTCAAAAGATCTGTCAGTTCTTCTCTTTGTCTCAACAACATATTTTTTGTCAAAATCTTTGTTTTATCTTTATTTATTTTCAAGCCAGCCATCTCACCATATGTCTCTACCTTTTCCAATAACTTTGGAGCGGTTTCTAACGGGTCTTCCAGAATAAAAGCTAAATCATCAGCAAAAGCTTGTAGTTTAAATTCTTCCTTTTTAATTTTCATTCCTTTTATATTTTTGTCATCTCTAATATTTCTATTCAACACTTCCAAAGTTAATACGAATAACAAAGGAGATAGGGGACATCCTTGTCTTGTACCTCTTCTTATATTAATAAGATCTGTAAATTCTCCCTCCATCATTACCTTTGCTGTCTGTTTATTATATATGGCTTCTATTGCTTGAATAAATTTTCTGGCAAAGCCCATCTGTTCCAATAATAATAACATAAATCTCCAGTTCACGTTGTCAAATGCTTTTTGAGCATCTAGGAATATCAAAGCCATTTGTTTTTCAGGATGAGCCTCATAATATTCCAAGGTATCCAAAATTACTCTCATGTTGTCTCTAATTTGTCTCTTTGGTAGAAATCCATTTTGATCTGGATGGATAAAATTATTTAAATATTTTTTCAGTCTTTCTGCTAAGATTGAAGCAAAGATTTTATAATCTGCATTCAATAAGGAAATAGGTCTATAGTTCTTAATTTGCAACGGGTCAGCCTCTTCCTTTAAAATAAGTGTAATATAAGCCTCTGACCATGTTTTGGGTGTCATCTTTTTTAACATAACTTCATTCATAATTTCTAACAATGGAGTGTTCAATGATTCTTGAAATTTTTTATAGAATTCTGCCGGAAGCCCATCTGGACCTGGTGCTTTCCCATTATTTTGTCTTTTAAATGCTTCATTTAGTTCCATCATTGTTATATTGCTTTCTAACATTTCTTCAGTCTCTTTAGATATCTTCGGTAAGTTAGCATTCTGTAAATACTGTTTAATTTTTTTCTCATCAATATTCTCTTGTTTATATAGTTGTCCATAATAATCTCGAATAATTTCCTTTTTCTCCTTATTACCACAACAAACTTGACCTTGATCATTTATTAGTTTCAATATTTTTCTTGATTCCTTCTCCTTTCTCAGTTTATATGCTAACCATCTACCTGGTTTATTTGCATCTTCAAAATAATTCTGTTTAGAATTTCTAATTTTCTGTGCCAGTTCTTCTTTCTCTATTAATTCCATTTTATGCTTAATTACATCCAGTTTCAATTTAATATCTTTTTTCTGTGGTATTTTCTGTAATTCTTTTTCAAGTCTTATATATTCATCTTCCAAGGCCTTAGAGGTTTGTCTTTTCCTAATATTCTTTTTTCTTGTATAGTCTATTATCAAACCTCTTACATATGCCTTCATTGTATCCCAAACATTCTGTATTGAGGTATCTTCTTTTTTATTTTCTTTAAAAAAAAAGACCAATTCCTTCTCCATCCATTGTATAAAATCTTTCTCCTTTAAAATGGTATTGTTTAATGTCCATCTCGATCTTTTTTTTTGTCCCTTCCATTTAATTGTCATTGGACTATGATCTGCCCAAGTACTTATTTCAATATTTGTTTCTTGAATAGTAGATATTAATTCTGTTGAGATCCAAATCATATCTAACCTGGACCATGATAAATGTCTATTAGAATAAAAAGTATATTGTTTAGTTTTAACATTTCTTTCCCTCCAAATATCTTTTAAGGTTAATTCATCTGTCATTTTAAAAAAAGATTTAGGGAGAATCTTTCTATTTTGTTTTGTTGTTGTTGTTATATAGTCCAATTTATTGTCCACAATTCCATTAAAGTCTCCCATCATGATTATGTTAACATAGTCCAGTCTAATTATTTCCATATGTAGTTTTTTATAAAACTCTTCTTGTTTATCATTCGGAGCATAAATTGCAATCAAGAGTATTTTTTTATTATTATCCATTATTTCCACCATTAATACTCTTCCATCTTCATCCGTGTAGATCAGTTTTGCTGGAATATCTTCTTTAATATAGAGAACCACTCCTCTTTTCTTACATTGAATCAAAGAAGTAAATATTTTCCCTAATTTTGGCTGTACTAACAAATGCTCATGTTGCTTTTTAATATGAACTTCTTGTAAGCAAATTATATCAAATTTTAATTTCTCTAATTTGTGAAAAGTTTTCCTTCTTTTAACAGCTGAGTTAAGTCCATTTATATTCATTGTAATCAGTTTTTTTTCTTCCATGATTATGCTTTATATTTAGGTCTAACAACTCTCGTAGCTCTCACTTCACGTTGTTCTTTACTGTCTACCTGTCCACCTACAACTCCTTTCTCTTTTTCAGTCTCCAGTTGTTCCTCCAGAAGCTCAATTAATGAGATCTCTTTCTCTGCCTCCTCTTTTTTTCTTCCAAAAAATTCTGCATAAAAAAATTCTGCTTTTTCAATCGAGTCAATTCTATGTCTCTGCTCTTGCCACGTAAAAATTAGTCCTTCTGGTATCAGCCATCTGTAGTTCACTTCATTTTCCAGTAGCATTTTGGTCAAAAATCGATATTTTCTTCTCATCTCTCTCACTCTTCTAGGTATTTGTTTTAAAACTACAATCTCTTTGCTTTTATATTTCAATACTTTTTCTCTTGCCACTTGTAGTATTTGTGTTCTGATGGATTTTTTAGTAAATCTAATATGTACTTCCTTTGGTAGTTTATTTCTCATCGCATATCTTGTATAAACTCGGTATATCTCATCTACTCCGTCCATCATTTTTTCCTCAGTAATTTCCAGAAGATCTGCCAATATTTCTATCATTATCACAGCCAAGTTTTCTCCTTTTTCCTCTTCTATATTTTGAAATCTAAGATAAAATTCTGATCTTTCCATCTCCCACCTCAACATCCCATTTTTTTCTTGTTCTATCACTGTTAATCTAGTGTCAATATTTCCAATCTTCTCCTCTCTTTGTTTTCCTTCTTCCTCAATTTTTTGGAATCTCTCCTCATATTTTCCCATCATTTGTTTAAAATTTTCATCAGATTTCTCTATTTTTTTGTCCATGGTATCTATTTTTATCTTAATATCTTGAATTCCTTGCATAATCATCTGTAAATTTACTTTTTCTTGTTCCTTATCTTGCTTCAACATTGTCTGAATTGAAAGTTGTCCTTCAAGTGGTGGGGAAGCAGAGGTAGAAGCAAAAACGCCGAATGATTTTGGCTTCCTGCTCATTTTAATATTTCCAAGTCTTCAAGCTCTCTTTGACTTTAAATCCAGCTGGTATAGTAACCAAATATAGACCAAAAAATCAAAAAGAAAAAGAAAAAATCCAATATTAAAAAGCCCAAAGCCAAAAAAGAAAAAAGAAAAAAGGAAAAAGAAAGGTCTTCAGGTTCTTCTAGACCCTAATCCAATTAAAATAGATGGAAGAAGCAAAAAAGGAGAAGAAAAAAGAAAAAACTCTGAGGCTTTCCCTTTGAAATAAAAAGCAAAAATGCTAGAGTTAAAATTAACCAAAAAGGCTGGCGAGTAGGTGTTTCAAAAGTATATATATATATATATATGCACTGTACACTGCACTTTATTTCTTTATCCAAGGCTCTTATTATGACTGTCTTCTCCAGCAGCTTCAAAGCCAAACCTCAAATGTTGAGATATTGATAAGAGTCCAAGAGAGCACCTGTAATAATATTTTACTGTATTCTCCCTCTATCTTATCACATTAAAATGTCCTTGAAAAGAAGTGCTTTTCTCCCCAATTCAAATAAAATATTTTCAAGCCTCTAGTTGGCAGTGTTACAGCATCTCTAAATACTCTTTCCCCCCCCAGCCAGAAGAAAAAATGTTTATAAAGAACTCAAACAAAAGAAAAAGATAGTCAAAGGGAGCCTCTATCCTAAAAAGAAAGTTAAAAAGATAAAAAATAAAAATCAAGTGAAAAATAAAAATATATATAAGAGAAAATTCAATCCGGTTACCTACAAAGTCACCTTAAAGTCCTCAAAGAAAATAAGAAAAAAATAATAATCCAAGTCTCAATTTGACATCACTTAAACGCCGCTCAACCCAGGTTCAGTCAAAAGAAAAATAAAGCCACAGATTTCTTCTTTGTTCAGGATGTCCTTTCAAGTCTTAATCAATTTATAATGCAAAAGAATTTCTCACCCAACCGATACACGCTCATTTAAATCCCTTTCTTTCCGGAGTTGTCCCGACTTCAGCAGCTTTAGAGGCTGCCTTTCTGCTTCCAGCAAAAGGGCTTCTCCCGGATCAAACCAGAGATTTTGCGATGTCTCTGGGATCCTGGGACTATGCCCTTCACAATCCCCGTCTCTACGGGACGGTTTAGGTCCGTTAGAACCGACCAGAGGCAAAAATATCAGCTGAGATCTCAGAGCCCCGAGATCGCAGCTGTAACACCGAGACGTAGCTCCGCCTTCTCCAGGACTGGCTATTTGTGGCCTGTCTGAGGGAGAGGGGTCTCAGAGGGGCTGCTCCTCGATGGCGGATCTCACCGTCCAGGAAACTGCACTTGGCCATGACGTATATCTCCCGGTCAGTGAGCTTGACAGCGGCCTGCCCGGATTTCTTGAGGTGTAGCTTGCCATACCAGGTGTGCATGTGCTTCCACCATCCAAAGAGTACTTCCGCAGTGTACCCCAGGCGCTCTGCCTTGTCTCTCCAAGCTGCCTGCTTCTTCTTGGTGTCCCGATACAGTCTGTGGCCCTTTCTCCACAGGTACTTGTTCTCCCTCAGCCATTCCTCATCCTCATGCTGTTTCCTCTCTCCCTTCTCCTTCCCTTGCCTCTTCCTCCCTCTGGCAGGGGCTTCAGCAGGGCCTTCAGGGGCTTGAGCAGCAGGGCCTTCAGGGGCTTGAGCAGCAGGGCCTTCAGCAGCAGGGCTTTTTGGGCCTTGGGGCTGGTCCACCACAGCAGCAGCAGCAGCAGCAGCAGCTTCAGAGTCAGTGCCAGGGGGTGAGATGCTGGTTCTGGCCTTCTTCACCTTGGCAGGGCTTGAACAAGTAGGCACGGGCTTCCTCTTCTTGCCTGACTGACAAACCATGGTGTTCCTGCAAGATGTATGTGGCAGCACGTCTTTCCCCTGTATGCTGACTGTGTGCATGCTGCATCCTTTTATATCTGTGTAGCTGACACAATTCATACTCCCCGTATGCGCAGTGAACGCTTTGCATCCGATATACATCTGCGTGGCATCCTCTTTGTTTCCTATAGGCGTCCGTGATGCATCCACTTCATTTGCTATGCACCTGCCCCTTCCGCTATGCGTCCGCTTTGAAATTCTCCCCCGGAACCCCTTCGGAGGCGTCCTCCGCTTCCATCCGCTAGGCTTCCGATGATCATCCGTTTAACATCCCCACTACATACTACCCACGTCTGTTCTTTTCCGTTGTTTTCCATTCTTTTCCATTCTGTTTATGCAAATTTTCACCACTTTTTGGAGCGGACGACAATGGATGGAGCCACCCTCGAAATTTTGCTCATCCGCTGTGTCCTTTATGCATACGTTTTGCGTCCGTCGGCCAGTGGGACCGGGCCTTAAAGCCTCGCAAGCATACGAAGCTCAATTCTTATAGTTTTCAAACTATGTGGCAGGATGTACAATCTGAAGACCATGAGGAACCTGAAATCCCCCCACCAACTCTCAAGGAAATTGAGTTTTAATGGAAAAACAAGTTTTATAGAGCATCCCATTTAAAACCCTGGATTTCTCCAATGAGTTATTATCCAAAGAATGCTTGTAAAAAGGGGGGAGGAACACTGAAATAAGGACTAATTAGATAATTAATGTCCTTTATTTCCCTTAAGGAATTGCAATGATTAAAAATCTTAAAGGGAATTACAAGCTATGCCTGCATATTTCATTAGTGTTTAGAAAGAGATTTGTTAAGGTCTTCAAAACATTGTATATTCAGTCCATGCCTACCAAGGACCAAAGAATATTTTCACACAATTATACTAAAGGAAAAGAAAATAGGACTGTTTTTTACTTAAAGTCTCATATTTTCTGTGAATTTTCAGGCAACAATTGTGTAGCAATTTTTTTAATTGTTTTTTTTCTGCCAAGGAAAGAGAGTTTTGCTCAGGAATAGGGGACTTGTCTGACTAGTGAAACTGAATAGATTCCAATTGAACCAAACTTCTTTGAATCTTGGGTCCAACTATTAGATTCCTTTCAAGTTGTTTAGTGATATTGATGTTCATGTTCTGCAGAACAGTTTGAGAAACACTGCTATGAAACGAAAGGCAACCTTCCCATTTCTCATCCTCCCTTCTGTGTGCTACTCCATGCATCCAATCAATTGATTTACTGAATCAAACAGAGTGTTTTATAAAGAGAGACACTGTTTAATCTGAGCTTCTAGAATAGGATTTCTTGTGTAGAACAAAGGCAATTCGGCAAGGAAATCCATAGGAAACTTTTTTACAGTCTGCACAGAGTGGGGGGTGAACAGAAAATGTTTTTTAAAAGAATTATGCAAAAGAACTTTATGCAAAAGCTTCTGGTTGAATTTTTGGATTCCAGGAGGAATTATTGTATTTTGGATTAATTACAGCTTGCTGTGTTTGCTCCTACTTTGCAATAATGCTTGTTAAGTTCCCTAAGTATAATTACCAGAAATCTCTTCTCAATTACCCTCTATCCAAATAAAACCGATATTGTAATGTTCTTCAGAAACTCCAAGCCAAATTACATGGGATGGTGAGTCATGTCGCATTTTACTACCACTGTTCTTATTGTTCCAACAAAATGCAGTTCCAGAGGCAGAAAATCTGAAGCAAAATATTTTTATATCATCATTCTTAAAAAACAACCAAAATATAGCTGGATATTGTAATGTTTTTAAAAAGAGGAATGAACAATTTAACAACAAAAGCTCTGCCTACATTTTCCATTCAGGGCGTTTAAATTGTATTAGGAGTAACTCTGCAGCAAAACCGGGTATACTTATGATCCTGAACCTCAAGTGGAGAGAAAATGGGATATAAAGCACACTTATTCACATATAGAATCACTGTCCCAAATAAAGCTCATTACAGATAGTCCACATATCACAATCATTTGTTAACCACTGGTTGTAGTTTTCATACTGCTGAACAAAGGGACTAATGTCTGATCCTTGAAGTTGCAGCCATTGCAATGCCACAATGCCTTTGCCCACACTACATCCTCCTTCCCAGGGGTGGGATTCTACCAGTTCGCACCTATTTGCTAGAACCGGTTGTTAACATTCTAAGCAGTTTGGGGAACCAGTTGTTAGAAGAAATTACTGGCCTATTCCTGAAAGGAATGAAGGAAAGAAACATTCTGGTATTGCTTACAGAAACTGCCTCTCCATTAATCCTTGCTACATTCTTGGCAGGACTCAACTTCCTGTCTCTGGAACTTCTCTGGGGTTTTTTTCCCCTCCTTTGCTGGTACTTTTTGCTTGTGTGGAGCGACCACTCAGAGTTACAAGTGCACTGAAAGTGACTTATGACCATTTTTCACACTTACAACTATTGCAGCATCCCCACAGTTATGACAGGCCAGGCAAGGAGATACGTGCCTCAATGTGAGTGATATTAAGTTGGCCATTCCCAGCCAATAACATGACCACCAAGCCACGCCCACCAACTAAGCTATGCCCACAGAACCGGTTGTTAAAAAATTTGAATCCCACCCCTTCTCCTTCCCTCTTCATTCACTTGTACTCCCCACCCTTTTACCCTGACTTCCCAGTACTCACACATATGCACACATACACCAATGCCTTCCTTCCCAGAGATTTATGTGCACTCCATGTCTTCTTTCCCTGGCCTTCCTGAGCTCACTTCACACCACAGCACCCCTCTCTCCCAACCCACATGCAGCCTGCACCAGACCTCTGCAATAACCTCAGAGCCAGGCTCCAACAGACAGGTGGTTCAGGTCCCACTAGGTCCTGCCCCTGGTGATTTAATAGGGACTAAATCCAATACTGATATCCCTCAGTCCCTTCTTCAGATGGTACTAATCCTTTTTTGGCCAACATCGGTGCCAAGAAGCAAGACAAACTTGTTAGGCTGGGAACCCTGCACCCAAGATGCTGGGTTCAAGCAAGCCCAGATCCTCATTTTGGGAAACCATTGGACAACAAAGACTCCCCTCTGCATGTTAAACAGTGAGAGGATGCAAACTGTACAGAGTCTGCTTCCCACACTAGAAGCAACTTTGACATGTGGCTTTGTGGATTCCTGTTCTTGACTTCTGCTTCACGTTGATATTGAAGCATTCCTGACCAAGTCTCATTCTTTGGTACTTTCAAACTCTTGTGAGGCACTGGATTACAGAATGTGTACTTGGATTATTCCTTCTCCTTAGCCGATAGTAAGTTGTGGACAAGTGCATGCTTTCTCTTGCTTCCACAATTCCACTTAATTTGCCTCCCCTCTGTCATCATTTCTCCTGACAAGCCATCCTGATATCCTTATACATCTCACTGCAAACATATTGCTCCCACAAATGCTCTCCTCTGTCATGCCCAGGACCACTGAAAGCTTCATCCCCAAGCGCCTCTATCATGCCTGCAATTTGGTTGCCAATTGCAGGAATGTCTTTCCCATTTGCTAAAGCCAGGACACAAAATCACCCCTGCTCCTTACCTGGAATTCCCTCCATTTCCTGCTTAATAACCAATGTGTCTTGGGTTAAAAGAGCAGTCAGAATTGCCATTGCTAACCAATGTCATCACCTGACATCATACTTTATGACCTCATTGCTTTGCAATGATAATCCCAGTCCCATTTGCACTCATAAGGACTATCTGTATAGAATGACAATGGAGTTGCTTTACCTCCCACAACAAAATTGGTACCCATGACAATTTTGATTATAGTAGAGTGTTACCTAATCAACATTTGGATAGTATTAGCATCATTTCAATTGATTTGATTTATATTGACATGAAGACCTACTTAATGGCAAGCAAAATTTAGTTTAGTATACTTTCATATTTGTCCTTTAATAAATGGTCTTAATTTCAAAGATATGCGAAACTTCAAAATATTGCAAAAATCTAGTGGTATTCTTACCATAAGATTATCAGTATCATCAGAGATGAACAAATACAGCTTACAGGTTGTTTGTGTCCCCTAATGATGTAACACAGGCATCCAGGCTCTCTCCTAAGTTGTCACCAAAATTCTTAGCATAGTCATTGCCAAAATCAACAAACTATCTCTTTAAAACTATCTCAGTTTCAATTGTGTATTGAATCACATTTTTGCTGCTCTGACTAGTTTTTACATTCCTCTGTCCAGTTTTCTCATGTGGTCATCATCAGATTTTTAATATGTACTTAAGCACACCCTTCTAAGATCAAGTACAAAAGTAACCCATCTTAAAGTTGACATGCTCGATCTTTGGGCAAGTAACCTATATTTATTACTAAGCAAATTCCGGAATCTATTTTTATGGTTTCTAAAGTCATCAGAAATTCTATCATTAAGATAGAATATGGGGCTTCCCATATTCAAGCAACAAATTTTTTTAACCAGTATATATCAAAACAATTGTAGGAACAAAAATCACCTAATGATACAGCTCTGAAATTTCATCTCTATCCCCTTTAGTGATATCACTGGTCATCATTTTAGATATTACATTTTGCATGTATACTTTGTATTTTTTATTATTTTTTTCTTTTTAAATTATTTATTTTTTATGCTGTCTTCTGCCAAAAGCTGGGTGGTCTTATAAATCTTAAAAATAAATACCGTATTTTGCAAACTATAAGACACACTTTCCCCCCCCAAAAAAGTGGGTGGAAATGTCTGTGCATCTTATAGAGTGAATACGAGCCTGTTTTTGGGTTCCCAAACTCTCCATACGTCCTGTTTTTGCCCTCCCTGGTATCCAGAAGCACTCTGCAAGCCAAAAATGGGTCTGTTTTGGCTTCTGGAGACCTCTGCAGGTCCTGTTTTTGCCTTCCTTGGAGTTTGGGAGTGCTTCTGGATGCCAGGGGGGGCAAAAACAGGACCCGTGGAGGCCTCCAGAGGCTAAAAATGGGGCCATTTTTGGCCTTCAGATTACTTATGGACATCAGGGAGGGTAAAAATGGGATGCGCAGAGGCAAAAAACTATTTCCCCCCCTTGTTTTCCTCCTCTAAACTTAGGTGCATCTTATAGTCTGGTGCATCTTATAGTCCGAAAAATACGGTAAATACCATATTGATCCATCAACTGCTGTCCTTGCTTCCATAAAATACAACCCCAGCTGCCAAATAGTTTGCTCTGATTACTAATTTAAGGAGAGTCAATAAATCTGACTAAAAAGGATTGACAGGTCTACATCCTTCAAGGGCTTCAATTTGATTGACAATACTATGAAAAGTAAAGGAGAAGAAAGATGAGCATGGAGGATGAATGACAACAAATTAGTTTGGATAATCAGAAAAATAAATTCAAGTCTTCCAAGAAAGAATGTGTTCTGAACCACTAGAACATTCTGGTAGGATGTTCCTGGGCTAGTCAGGAAGAATAAATAAATTCATTAACATAATCATCCTGACATGAAATCACAAATTTTAATTCTGGGATTAAAATACATAGTTATTTGAATCTCTTCTAGATATAGTCAGAATTAGGCCATGAATATATTATTAATAGACTCTAACTCATTTATTTTTCTTGGATTATCATTACCTTTTCTCAAACTGAGTTGATTGAATGAATTTTCAAAAGAAATTTTGAACAGCTTTAATCTTAGATATTGCAATGTCAAATATTTTCCTTATTCAAAGTCCTCATTTAAATTTAGGAACCATGCAGAAAGGTGAAACAAGAGACAGAGAGAGAGGGGGGACCCCTTACTTCAAAGAAGACAAATCTTTACTTCACCCAAAATTCTGATCCACACCAATTAATTAATTTTCAGATATTTATTCCAAAACCTTATAAGCTATGAAAATGTTGAAAATGAGAAGGGTTAAAAGGATATCAAAACACATTAAATATTTTTATTGAAACAATAAGTAGGTCCAGGAAATTCATACCTTAAAGACAAGCGTTTGGTTTTCTTGTCTGTAACCAATGGCTCCAATTTTTGATGTGGCAATAATACTGGTTTCCTCTCAGGCAGACGAGACAAAGGGATATTAGGACCAATGGGTGGCAGGAAGTGATGACACATGGCAGTAGTGACTCTCCAACCAATACATTGGGATGACAAGAGATAGGTAGAATTTGATGAAAGGCAAGTGTTTATTTGACCTTTGGCTTCAACCTAGAGGGGGGAAAACATACTATTTATTGCCTGAAACATTAAAATGACTGGGCAAATTGAGCTATATCTAATACCAAAGAGATTTGATTTTTTTTTAATGTCTTTGAGTTGCTGTTGAATCCTGGCAACTGCATGCCTTGGTAAGATTTCAAAAGTAGCTTACCAATGCCTTCTTCCTAAAGCTGAGAGTGAGTAGTGGCCTAAGGTCACTCAGGTGGCCTTGTGTCTACAGCAGGAACAGAGCTCATGATCTCACAATTTCTACCTGATGCCTTCACTACTATATCAAACTGGCTCTCCCAAAGGAGACATAATTTTAATTTACTAACAATGCTCTATTCAGGAAGGATGCAAAAGATGTCATGTAAAAGGTGATAAGTGTTAGATTGTTTCTCATTTCTGTTCTTTGAAGTCAGAAGATTTAGTTTAATTTGAAATGCTAATGTTGATATCATTTATAAACATATAGAAATATTAAAAGTTTTCCCAAAAATATTTTCAAAATGATCTATTTTGACATATATTGTCAATGTTGTAATTTATAACCATGTTGCTTGTATCTTTACAATTTATATTGTTTTATTTATTTCCTAGTATGATTTGATTGCTAACTAGTCACCTATGACTATCACTAAGTGTTGTACCTTATAGTTTTTAATGAATGTATTTTTTTTTTTATGTACACTGAGACCATATGCACCAAAGACAAATTCCTTGTGTGTCCAATCACACTTGGCCAATAAAGAATTCTATTCTATTCTATATATCTCATCCTATGTGTTGCTGGCAGCACATATTTTAATATTTGGTTATGCTTCTATGTTTATCCACATATTTGATTTATTCTTTTTGTTTTTTCTCTGATTAGTACGAAAGTAGTTAACAAAACAAAAATATATAGAATATAAAAGGTTAACAATGTATTAAAATTAACATCAAAATAGCCACTAAAATAATTTAAAGATTAACACAGTAGCAAATTTTTTATATGCTGAATGGTCAGTTCATCTTCCATTACACTCTGTATTGGGATTCATTTCAATCTGCCATAGATTTTTCCTATGGAATTTGCACTTTGGTCATATTTGGGAAGTCCAGGAAAAGGAAGATTCATGTGTTGTCTGGGAATTAGGGAGGGGGATTGTCTTCAGAGATGGAGCAAACTCCCTCCCAGCCAGTTTCAGCCTGGTTTCAAGGCCATCATGCCTGAGAGTGAATTGTTATCTGCCTAGCATCTAGAGTTCTCAAAACAACCTTGTGGCATCACATTGGCTGCCAATGGACTGGTCAGGGAGATTGGGTTTGGGGGATAAAAGAATTGCTTTGTACTTTGTGCAAGCTTTTTCAGATTTCACCTGACTTTACTACAACCATATTCTCTCATTAAAAGTTTTGATTCAACCAAATGGAATCAAAAGTCTTGCTTTTCTGAGGGACCAGCTGGGGCAGCTCCTTACAAAGGTTGTAATTGTCAAAAATGGTCAAAATTACTTCATGTCTGGATTCATAGTATTCTGGACATATTATTTCTAAATAAAATCCACAAGAGATTTAATTATTTTATTTACCCATTTATGATTTTATACTGTTTACTTCTTATTCTATTTACTTATATATTATTTACTATTGTAGGATATTGACCTTATTTTTAAATAAATCTTTTAACTTCAAAGTGTGTGCAGTGTTTTAACCAGCTCCATTGTTATTCTGACAAGAGAATGGATCTTTCTTCCAAGTCGAGTTTAAAATGCTAGAAATAACTGATGACTATACTAATACATAAAAAACCCTTTATGAGTAAGCTAGGGCTCCTTTTAAACCTTTTAGCCCTTATAACAGTACACAGATAGAACAGGAAATGTTTTTTAAAAAAGAAAAACTTAAAAGCATCTTTAAATATAAAAGATCTCTATTTGGGTATAACGTGCTTATTATTATGCTGTTACGTTATGCTACTATTTCAGATTTCAATACTTTCCAAATATAGAAGGATTATTTGGGAAGGGTGGGTTAGCAATAGCAAGATAATCAACTCAACAACAAATCTTGCATAAGGGAAATACACTGAGTATTAATTAGAGACCTATTTTCTGGAATCCACATTCTCTTAGCACTAGATAATCCTATTTGATTTGTCTTCTGTTTACTCTTTGTAGTAGAACACTCAAAATCACTTCAGGTTTGCTAATACAAAAACTGTCTTTTTTATCCCTTTTGTTTTCTTCGCAAATTTTGTGAGGTTAGCCTAAGAACAGAAATAAGTTGTTCATAATTCTTTGTACTTATCGGTACTTCCAAACTGGATAGCCAACAATAGTTTATTTATTTATTTCCAAGTTTGAGAAAGTCTATAATCTACATCATGTTCCATTTAATCAAAAAACCTTACTCAACCAACTATAATTTAAATCCCAGGTATATTCCTGTTGTCTTATTTCAGATTTTCAGACTGAATTCTTACATGTTGCACAACTATCATAAAATATATACCACTGACAGAGCTTTTGTCAGATGACATTTGACACAATGTTTTACAAGAAAACAAGCGATGAGACATCACTTACTATAAGAGGAGCAAATCAGTCCTTGGTGGCTAACTCATATTTCTGTTCTTCAGAATAAAAAATAAAGAATAAGTAAAATCATATTTTATAGAGTAACCCTTGTCTTATTGAACAGTTTATGGTGTGATGAATGTCCAATTGTTCCTCATTTATTACTTTGGATCCAGCTGACTTCTCTGCTCCAGGCACAAACAATATGTTATCACTGAGGAAAATATGACTACATGATTTCTGTGACTGGAAATCTAAATTATAATTCCTAAATTATAATTTAGGCTCTGTATTTTGAGGGGAGAAATTATAGATTTAGAGACATTAACTTGGCAGAACAGAGGAGACAATTCTCCCAGCATCAACTCTAGATGACTCCATTTCCCCAGAAGGCTCAGTATATGAGAAATCAGTCATGCTCAATCTCCCAAATAATTTAAGAGTCAGAATTTTTTCCACGCTATAAGTGACAATAATTGGACCCATATGAACACCCATATGAAAGAGTTCCCCCAGAAAGAGAAAAATGCACTTCATTTAACTCTTTTCTAATGGTTCTTACATTTTAACTTAGATAGCCAAGGCCTTTGAATATCGACTCTAAAGACTGGCATATGGTGTTCTAACATTAGAGAGAATGAAGCTTATAGCCACAAATAAGGCTCCAATCAATGAGAGCATGGCATCATTTCTGCACATAGAAAATAGATAGAATTACTGTGACAATAGACAATTCACAGATGGTGTTCTAGAGAAGTAGACAAAAACATGGCAACTAGAGACATTCCTTATGGAAAGAAACCAGGCCAGAATGCTTCTGCTGTCTGCTCTGTGGCCAAAATAAACTCCACTGTAGCATGGGGTAACCCCCAAGAGTGAATCCAAGGATGAAAAAGGCATACAGTACTATCAGCATCAAAGCTGTGACTGAGGGAAGCAGCATCTGCCATTGCATATTATTCCATAATGATACGATTTCTTGAATAGCCACTCTCAAATTACAGAAAAATCACTTGGGGGGGAGAAAAAAACCTTGAGATGAGCTCATTTTCGACCAGTATTTATTATAGCTTTTGTTCTTTTGTGCTCAATTCAGTAAAATTCAGCAGTGACCACACCAAGAGAGAAAGAGAGAAATGAAAAATAGGCAAGGGAATAAAAGTAAAAGGATTTGATTAAAAAGGAGTCTGTCTATAATAACCAGAAAGAGAAGGTCAAAAAAGAACTGTCACAAATAAGTGAGACATCTTTTTGGGGAGAAAAAACCACTTTCTGTCAGTGTTTTGTGTGAGGCAGATGGCAGAAAGCATTTAGACATGATTCTTCTTCAGTGTACCACCAAATGCTTTAAGACTGCTCACAAAAGCCAAGTTCTTATTCCACGTTTCCCAGGAATCATTACTAATTTAAACTATTGTGACTTAGTTCAAAATACAAAGTAATGTTCCTTGCTTCCCACCCACCCACCCAATATATATTCAAAAATCAATAAGTCACAATCCTAAGTGCAGGGATGGAATTCAGCCAGTTTGGGCTGGTTCACGTGAACCGGATGTTAATTTTACATCCAGATTGGTGAACTGGTAGTTCTGAAAACCAGTTGATCCTACTCCACCCTGCCACACTCCACCCCACCCCTCCCAGGAGTCCCCACACGCATGGTTCTGACTCCCAGGTAAGTGCAGGGAGGCCTTCTAGGCCCAAAATGGGGTGTGGGGTGTGTGTGGCCTCCCGCATCTTGTTTGGGCTCTGATGCTCCAGGGAGGTTTTCTAGGCACAAAATGGAGTGCTGGGAGTATGGTACGTCCCCACCCCACACCCCATTTTGGCTCTCCTGAGGCTCCAGGGAGGCTTGCTAGACCCAAATCACCAAAAAATCAAGGTATAATTTTCTGATATCTTTAAGAAGAAAACAAATATTGGGAGGAGGAGCTGGCGTCGCGAAGATACTGCATGCAATCTTGGAGGTCTGAGATTGCAGCCGATATCTTTGCCCCTGAATGGTCCAAACGGACCTAAACCATCCCGAAGAGATGGTGATAGTGAAGGGCGCGTCCTGTAGATCCCAGGAATATCACAAAGTCCCTGGTTGATCCAGGAGAAGCCCTTTTGGCAGCAGCAGAGAGGCAGCCACCAAAGTTGCTGAAGTTGGGATAGCTCCGAACGGAAGAGGTTCAAAGAGAAAGTGTGTCGGTTTGGTGAGAATTTTATTATTCTAAGACTTTAATGGACACCCTAAGGGGAAAAAGAATCCATAAAAGTTTTGACAGAAATGAATAAGTGGCGGTTTTTAAACAGAAGAGTCAAAGTAAGGCTTTGCTTTATGTTTTTTTTTTTCTCATGGTTGGACTTCTATCGTGATTCTGCATTTGCTAACTGGACTGGTTTTTTCTCTATTTATATCTATTTTTTCTTTTCTTTTTTGACTTTGTAATATTTTAGGTTAAAGCCTCCCTTAAGTTATGCTTGTTTTTTTTTTTTACTTTTATTAAGTTTTGTCCAGGAAAGGAGGGGGAGAGTGAGAGTAAAGAAACTTTGTAACACTGCCAACTAGAGGCTTGAAAATATCTTAGACGAAGCTGAGAAAGCTGAGAAAGAAAGCTCTGAAATTCTTTTTCAAGGACAGTGCTACGTGATAAGATAGAGTGAAAAGCATGGAAGAGTGTTACTGCGGGTGTTCTTCTGGATTTCTATCAACAATTGAAACTTGGCTTTGAAGTTTGGAGAGAGCTATGACAAGAGCCTTGGATAATTAAATAAAGTGCAGTGTGTCTTTTTTATTTTCTTAAGTTGGGTCACACACCCCCTTACCAGCTGTACTATTCATTTTTTCTTTTTAAAACCTTTATTTTTGTAGTATTTTCATCTTTGCTTTGTATTTTAAAGGGAAAGCCTCAAAATTTTCTTTTTTCTTTTCCTTTCTTCTTTGGGATTTTTTGGGATACTGAAATGGGAGATGGACAGATCAGAATTCTATCTCAGATTTCAAAACATAGAGGAAGAAAAAGGACAAAATCTAGCTGAGATAATGATAGAAATATTGGCTGAAGCTTTGGAAATAACAGAAGAGACTATGATGGATGGAGTAGATGAGGTATACAGAGTTTTTACAAGATATGCGATGAGAAATAACCTACCAAGAGAAGTTCATATCAGATTTACAAAAAAAGCCATTCAAACACAAATATTACAAGTGATAAGAGAGAAAACATTGAAATACAAAGGCAAGGAGATTGTGGTTTTAAAGCAAATACCCAGAAGAGTGAGAGAGATGAGAAGACAATACATTTCTGACTAAAATGCTATTGAAAAAAGAGGTTAATTATAGATGGCTAATCCCAGAAGGGTTAATGTTTCCATGGCAAGAACAGAGATATAGAATTGACTCAATCGAGAAAGCAGAATTATTCTATGCAGAATTTTTTGGAAGGAAAGAAAAGGCAGAAAAAGAGATTTTACTAATTGAATTTCAAGATGACCAAATGGACACTGAAAAAGAAGAAGACGCAGTCGGTGGATAAGAACAACATGAACCAAGATCTACAAGAGCTGCCAAACCTAATTATAAAGCATAATTATGGAAGAGAAAAAAACTGATTACAATGAATATAAATGGACTTAATTCAGCTGTTAAAAGAAGGAAAATTTTTCACAGATTAGAGAAACTAAAATTTGATATAATTTGTCTACAAGAAGTACATATTAAAAAACAGTATGAACAATTGTTGATACAGCCAAAATTAGGGAAAATATTTACTTCTTTGACTCAATGTAAGAAAAGAGGAGTGGTTTTATATATCAAAGAAACTATTTCAGCAAAATTGATTTATTCTGATGAAGACGGAAGAGTATTAAGGGTGGAAATAATGGACAATAATATGAAAACACTCTTGATTGCAATTTATCCGAATGATAAACAAGAAGAATTTTATAAAAAATTACACATGAAAATAATGGAACTGGACTATGTCAATATAGTTATGATGGGAGATTTCAGTGGAATTGTAGACAATAAACTGGACTATATAACAACAACAACAACAACAAAGCAAAATAGGAAGACTCTCCCCAAATCCTTTTTTAAAATGATTGATGAAATAAATTTAAAAGATATACAGAGAGAAAGAAATGTTAAAAACAAACAAAACACTTTTTACTCAAATAGATATTTAACATGGTCCAGAATAGATATGATTTGGACTTCAGCAGAATTAATATTTAATAATCAAGAAACAAATATCGAAACAAGTACCTGGGCAGATCACAATCCAATGACAATTAAATGTAAAGGACAAAAAAGAAGATCGAGATGGATGTTAAATAATACTATTCTAAAGGAGAAGGATTTTATACAGCGGATGGAAAAAGAATTGTTTTTTTTCTTTAGAGAAAATAAAAAAGAAGATACTTCAGTCCAGAATTTAGGCGACACATTAAGGCATATGCTAGAAGCTTGATAATAGACTACACAAGGAAAAGGAACATTAGGAAAAGGCAAGCCACAGAAGCTTTAGAAGATGAGTATAAAAGACTCGAAAAAGAACTACAGAAAACACCACAGAAAAAAGACATTAAGCTAAAACTGGATAAAATTAAACATAAAATGAGTTTAATAGAGAAAGAAAAATTAGCACAGAAAATTAGAAGTGCTAAACATAATTATTTTGAGGATGCAAACAAACCAGGAAGATGGTTAGCATACAAATTGAGAAAGGAAAAAGAATCAAGGAAAATACCGCAGTTAATAGACGCTCAAGGTCAAGTTTGCCACGGCAATAAAGAGAAGAAGGAAATCATTCAAGACTTTTATGGGAAATTATATGAGCAAGAGAATATTCATGAGGAAAGAGTTAAACAGTACTTACAGAATGCTAATCTACCTAAGATACCTAAAGAGACTGAAACAATTTTAGAAATCAATATAACCATGATGGAGTTAACTGAAGCATTTACAAAACAAAATAATGGGAAGGCACCAGGCCCAGATGGACTTCCAGCAGAATTCTACAAAAAAAAACAAGAATTGCTGAACCTTCCATTACTAGAAGTCATGAATGAAGTTATGCTAAAGAAGAAGATACCTAAAACATGGTAAGAAGCCTATATTTACACTTATTCCAAAAGAAGGGACTGTCCATTACAAATTTAGAATCATAGACCCATTTCTTTATTAAATACAGATTATAAAGTCTTCACTTCAATATTGGCAGAGAGACTCAAAAAATATTTAAATAATTTTATTCATTCTGACCAAAATGGATTTCTGCCAAAGAGACAAATTAAAGATAATATGAGAGTAATATTGGACACTTTGGAATATTATGAGGCTCACCCCGAAAAACAAATGGCTTTGATATTTTTAGATGCACAAAAGGCATTTGATAATGTGAACTGGAGATTCATGTTATTATTATTGGAACAGATGGGCTTTGCCAGAAAATTTATTCAAGCAATACAAACCATATATTATAAGCAAACGGCAAAGGTAATGATAGAGGGAGAATTAACAGACTCTATCAATATAAGAAAAGGTACAAGACAAGGTTGCCCACTATCATCTTTGCTATTCATATTAACTCTGGAAGTGTTAAATAGAAACATTAGAGATGAAAAGAGTATAAAAGGAATGAAAATTAAAAAGGAAGAATTTAAATTGCAAGCTTTTGCGGATTACTTGGCCTTTATTTTAGAAGACCCTCGAGAAACAGCACAAAAACAATTGGAAAAGATAGAGACATATAGCAAGGTGGCCGGCCTGAAAATAAACAAAGATAAGACAAAGATTTTGACAAAGAATATGTTACTAAGACAAAAAGAATTGGCAGATGTATTGAAAATTCAAGTCACAAATAAGGTTCAGTACTTGGGGATACATTTGACAGCAAGATGCAGTACATTAAAAGAGAACAATTACATTAAACTTAAACAACAGATAGCACAAGACTTGACGAAATGGGAAAACCTACAATTGTCACTAATAGGGAGAATTAAAATGAATATTCAAAATGAACAATCAAAATGAATATTTTACCCAGAATTCTATATTTGTTTCAAACAATACCAATTAGGCTTGGAAAGGACTACTTTGGAGATTTAAACAAAATAGTGTTGAAATATATATGGCAAGGTAAGAAAGCGAGAATAAAGTTAAAAATCTTACAAGATGCTAGAATTAGAGGAGGATTTGGTCTGCCTAATTGGGAGTTGTACTGCCAATCTACAAACTTGACATGGGTTAAGGAACATTAGTACATTGTTGGGGTGGCATACCTTTTTATGGTATAAGGGAACTAAAATACAGGGTAAAGCCCATGTCACACTGCCCAACGGATGCAAAAAGGACACAACGGATGAGCAAAATGTTCGTTCCGTTGTTATCCGCTCTCAAAAGGGGCAAAGATTTGCATAACCGGAGCAGATAACACGGACGCGGGGAGGACGCAGGGCGGATGCAAAGCGGATGCGGAACAAAAGCCCAGCGGATGGAAGCAGATGGGAGTGGATGGCACATCCACTGGGCTTCCAGGGGGGCTCAGCAAAGCGGATGCGGAACAGATACAGCAGATGCACAGCGGACGCGGAACGGATGAAGCGGATGCACAGCGGAAGCCTAATGGATGCCTGGCGTTAATTGCACATGCGGGGAGGATGCATTGCATCAGCCCCGCGGATATAACGGAAGCAGCTCGGAAGCAGGTCGCCATTCAGAGGAAAGACCTGCTGCCAGACGGATTGGCTGCCTTGCCTGCCCTGCCTGCATGTCTGCCTGCCAGCCTTGGTGCCAGCCTTGGTGCCAGCCTTGGTGCCAGCCTGCCTGCAAGCCTTGCTGCCAGCTTGCCTGCAAGCCTTGCTGCCAGCTGGTCTGCCTGCCAGTCTTGCTGCCTGCCTTCCTGCCAGCCTTGGTTCATGTCTGCCTGCCAGCCTTGGTGCCTGCCTGCCTGCCTTCCTGCCAGCCTTGGTTCATGCCTCCCTGCCAGCCTTCCTGCCAGCCTTGGTGCCTGCCTCCCTGTCAGCCTCCCTGCCAGCCTTGGTTCCTGCCAGCCTCCCTGCCAGCAAGCAACCCCACAACCATGCGGAAGCACAGCAAGCTTCAGCCATCTGCTGCCAGCCCTTGCAAGAGGGACAGGGCTACCATCCCGCCCCCTGGCCCTCACTCTGGTTCTGCTGGGGCTTCTGCAGCACGGGCTCGCTCTTCTGGGGCTGGGGCTTCTGCTGCTTCTGCTTCTGGAGGAGCTGATGACAAGCACTCCAGCACCAGCCACCGCCACAGCACCTGCACCCTTCACCCCTGGGACTGAGCGACCAAGAGGAGTACCAGAGACTCATTTTTGTCTTATAGCTTGTTGTTAATAAAGTCTATTTATGATTCACACACGTGCTTCATTTCTTCTCTTTAATAAAGTCTTGGTGGAAACTTTTAGAAATGGTTTAAGCCTTTGCATGCTTGTGGGATGGGTAAGGATACCTGTGGGATGGGTAACAGCTATGGGATGGGTTAGGATAGCAGTGGGATAGATAAACCTCCAGTGCAAGCATAGTGGGACTGTATGGTCCACCCTCCCAGGTGCCACACCTATGGCCCTTTATTATCAATAATAATGTAATAATTATCCACACATGTCAACATAAACACAACTCTTTATTAAACGCCCTGTTCATTGTAGGCCAACCAAACATACATGGCCCAATCTCATCCGTGTGATGAGACAGGCTGAAGGAAGCATCCATTAAGCATCTACCATCCTGTCTTGCCACTCCACTGCTCCAGCTGGGGAGTTGCACCATTGTCTCAGGAGGTTGCGCTGCTTCTTTGCTTCATGTGAGGATCTGTTGGGGCCTTGCACATCCTCAGTGTCGATCAGGTTTTGCCCTTGCCTCCATTCCCCAGGCTCCATGTCCCCATTGCCTTGTTGGAGGTCCACAAGCCTGTTTTGCAAGACTGGGGAGCGGGTGCGCATGAGATTGTGCAGGATGCAGCAAGCTTCCATGATCCTCCTCATGATCTCTGGGCAATGCTGCATGGTGGTGAGAAGTACCTGGAACCTGTTGGCCAGGATGCCAAAGGCGTTCTCCACCACCCGCCTTGCCCTGGACAGCCTGTAGTTGAAGATCCTCTCTTCACGGGTGAAGCATCTAGAGGTGTAGAGCTTCATGAGATAGGTTCTGAGGGAGAAGGCGTCATCCCCCACGATGAAGTAGGGCACATCTTGTGTGTCGTTGGGCAGGGGTTCTGGATCTGGGAAGCCCACGATGAGGTTGCGTTCCAGCTCCTCTTTGAGGTGACTGGCGTTGTATACCTGGGCATCTGAAGAGGAGCCGTTGTCTGAAGCATCGATGTCCATGAACTTGTAGTCAGCATCGACCATGGCGAAGAGGATGATGCTGAAGAAGCCCTTGTAGTTGAAATAAGTGGACCCCGACTTGGCTGGAGCTTTGCAGGCCACGTGCTTGCCATCTATGGCTCCAACGGTGTGTGGGAAGTTCCACTTCTGATAACACTGCTCTGCAATTTTCTTCCATCCTTCTTCAGTGGAGGGGTACTGGAGGAGCTCCTCCTTGTATTCTTCGATGATGGCCTTCACCACTTCTCTGACCACAATGCTGATGGTGTTGGATGGCACCCTTCAGCCGTACTGCATGCTCCTATAGGTGGCCCCTGAGGCCAGGTGGCGCAGAGTGAGTGCCACCTTGAGCCCAGGTTCCAGGCTGGGCCGGAAGCTGGTGCTCTGCTTGGTCAACCTGGGTGTCAGCCGCTGCACAAGTTCGTCAAACATGACTGGAGGCATCCTCATGAAGTTCTGGAATGCCCGAATGTCTTCGTTCCTGAGCTCCACCATCAGCTTGCTGTACAGTCCGTCCTCTGCTCTTCTGGCGAACCATCTTCGGACCCAGACTCTTTTTGGCTGCCTCTTTTTCTTCTCACAGTAGAGTTCACAGAGCCTGCAGAAAGCTTCGCACTGTTGCAGAACGATGGTGGCTGCCGAAAGGACTTTGTTACAATCCACGGTGGACATGACTGGATGCTGTGAAAGAGGAAGAGCCAGATGAAGGCTGTAGAGGTCTGCACCGCTGGGCTGCTGTTCTGAAAGTGAGATGCAGATGAGTTGCTCCCCCTTTTTATAGGAAATATAGGTTTTCCGCTAGGCATCCTCTAGGCATCCTCTAGACATCCTTAATATCCGAGATAGGTCCCCTCTGCAAACGTTTTTTCCATTTTAAACACTTTGTTTCCATGCTGCATCCGCTAGGCATCCGTTCCGCATCCGTTCTGCGTTCATTCCGCTTCCTCCCTGCGTCTGAGTGGATGCGAGTTGCGCGGATGCGTAGCGGATGCCTAGCGGATATAGCGGATGCATAACGGATGTGTAACGGATACCTAGCGGATGCGTAGCGGATGCAGAACGGACGAACTGGATACAAGTTAAAAAACAATAATTGCTTGGGGGAAAGAATTTTGGATCTGGGATTGATCTAGAGAAATGGCAAAAATTGTGGTCTCAAAATTATAAAATGATAATGTCAACAGCATTTCAAGAAAATTTGTATAAGATGTTTTACAGGTGGCATTTTTCTCCAACAAGAATAGAAAGAATGTTCAAGAATAAATCCGAAAGATGTTGGAAATGTCATCAGATACGTGGCTCATGTTACCATATGTGGTGGACTTGTGCGGATGCAAAAAAATATTGGACTAAAATCCACACGTTGTTGGAAAAAATGACTAAAAAGCATATAGATTTAAAACCAGAGATATTTTTATTGGGAATGCTACCTGATACATACAGCAAAGATTTAAAATATTTGATTGTAAATGTATTAACAGCAGCCAGGATTGTATTTGCTAAAAATTGGAAAAATGAGAAAATACCATTGCAGGAGGAAATTATCAAGAAAATACTGGAATGTGCTGAAATGAGTAGATTGACATTTGAAATTAGAGAACAAGAGGATAAACAATTTTACAAAATTTGGGACCTTTTCTATCGATGGCTAGATAACAAAATATAGTAGCAGAATATGTAGAATTATAGAAAATGAATATAAAGATGTATTTCTTTTTTATTATTATTATTACATGTATAAAATGTTTTTAGGATAGATTTGGAAAGACTATATGAATTGTTATAAAATAAACTAAGTAAAGTATAGCTATCTCGCAAAGTATGAATGAACAAAATTATAGTCAAATGATTGATTAATAATATTAGGATATTCAATTTCTGATAATATGAGTTATTATGTAATGTAACTGTAATTAAGACTATGAAATCGATGCACAAAAAATTTGTAAACCAACCGACACACTGTTTGTACACTTATGGAATTTCGAAAGTTGGATGTTTTATGTTTTGTTTGTTTTTGTTTGTCCTTAAAAATCAATAAATCTTAACCAAAAAAGAAGAAGAAGACAACAATTATTAACACTGAACATCATAAAGAATAGTGTATGGGTCAAAGAGAATACAATTTTTTTTTTAATAGCCCACCCCATGCAATACATTAGTTTTCCCAGGTCTATACACTTCAGAATTTGCCTATCCATTATAGCACTGTTTTACAATGTATGGTCCAACAACCACTGGGCTTTCCCAAGACTCCCTCAGGAGTCCGTTGAAAAATAACTGTGTATTAAAATACTATCAAACAATTTTGAGAAGTGGTAGTAGAAGAAAATGTGTCAATTTTTATTTTTAATAAGGTAAATAAATGTAACCCATGCAAACAGAATGTTTTGGGGCATCCTCCATTATTTTTAAAAATGGTAAGAGATCCTAAGAAAATAGCTTACTAAATAAGATTTGCTGCACTGTAACATTCAGCATCCTCATTTTTAAAAATAAAGTTAAAATCCCCTTCCAATCAAGCTCAATTCTTACTGATTGCAGGAAAATAACTTTTTTTTCTTTCAAAAATTCAATGTTTTTGAATCTCTCCACATAAGTGTGACATTTATTTAGGTTCCATGAGTTGCATAGGCCATCCCCAAAAGATTAGGTCTGCTCTTAGGTTAGAGAGAGCCAGCTCAATATATCAGTCCATCATTAACTTCTAGCAAGAAAGTCAGACCAACCCTTTTCAAAATTGCAGTTTCCTGACAATCCCACCATAGATTACTTTAGTCCTTATTCCACTTCATATATAGGTATAGCATCTCTAATCAGTTCAAAACCAAAACCTAAGAATTAACATTTACTAAAATTATGAATAAAACATTAAAAAGAGATTTCTGATATATTTTAATTTTTATGTCAAATATCAAATTGGTCTTTCCCAGGATGAAGCATAGTTTAAAAGACTGTTACTAAATACATATAATAAATGCTATTATTCAGACCTAAATAATCTGTAGCAGAGGTTCACAAACTTTATCCATTTTTATTTCTTTATTTTTGCTGATGTCTATAGGTCAGATTTGTGAACTATCTCAAGTTAGTAGTTCACATAGTATCAACAAATGTCAAATACTGCTGTGTCTTTCCCTCAAAAAGTTTAAAAATATCTTGCAGTAGCTCTACAAGTTTGCTGCAGCACCGGAACAGCAAGCTTAATTTGGAAATTATAGATCTATAGAAAAAAGTATGGATGATCTTGGCAATTGTAGTGGAATACGGAGGAAGAATAGTACAAATAGTCCTTATATAATATTTTTAGAGTTTTATAAGCCAGCTTAAGAAATAAATTCAGCATCTTCAAGAGATATAGCACATTATAAGAAACCAAATAAGGCCTTAAATATCTAGCATAATGTGTTCCCAGTACGTGCTGCACCAGCCTCAGCTTTCTAATTGTGCAAAATATTATGGCAGCAATAAGAGTCTGTCCATAAAAATGATTAAAATTTAGAAAATGCAATATATTTAGTTGAGATTTGTGCATTTGCATTTTAAGTGATCCAATATACTGGATTATTCTTTGGGGAAAAGCATAATTTTTAACAGAGTACTACTGTATTTATTATTTTATTATTTGCTAACCTTCATTTCTCTGTGAGTAGTGCAGCTAGAATTAGCTCATAGATAATAATCTTGACTCATTCCCACTTCTGTAGCTGGATTCAGGCAAGTAGAGATTTATGCTTGTTCAAAGGATTGTCCTGGTATTTAAAAAGAAAAGGCTAAATCCCTCTCAGTAACATGTTTTTTCCATTATTTTTTAATTGAGAAAGTGACCAAAGGCCAGTTTCTATCATGAAGAAAAAACCTTATTTATCCCACTATCTCAGATGGCCATCTTCCAATATTTTCTCTAGCCTGGAGTTTTTTATCAGATTCATGTCCAAGATTACATAATTATAAAAGTTCTATTTCAGATATCTAAACAAAGGTAGAATAGGAGAACATGAAAGGTAACTGTTGGATCGTGGGTAAAAGAAGATGCAGGAAACTCCAGCTCGTTTAACTCTTTTTATTTACTTTTTATTTACTTCTTACAGAACTCAGAATGGCAGCTGCAGCAGCTCCTTTTATAGCAGGGCTGTCTGTGGCTTCAACCAGTGACGGCTGCTTGAATTCCCACTCCTGCGGCACAGCCAATCAGAAGTGAGTTTGCTAATAGTTAACACCCCTCCCCACTGGTCCAGTCTTACCCAATTCTGTCCCACCTAGTGTATGTAGTCGCGCAAGTAGGTGGGGCTTTTTTGGGTGCGACTGGATCTGTGCAGCTCAGTCATTGGTTGGTCTTTGAGCTGTTCAGGTGGATTTATCATTTCTCCTGTTTTCCTCCTTGGAACCTCCTGGAAACTTCTGGCTGGGGCAGCCATTTTGTTTCCACTAGAGGCCGCCCTTTCACTTCTTTCTTGGACTTCTTCTTGTCTGGTCATGCTGACCCATCACTGGATTTCAGGCACGTGTTTGCACTCTTCATTCAGGGCTGTTAGTTGTCGAGGGTGTGCCTTGTTAGTTGTCAGGGCCTTCTCTGTTTGTCTTTTTTGTTGGGAGGGGTCTTCCCCTTCGTCTCTGGTTGCATTGGATTCTTGTGAAAGGTCTCCCCTTTCCTCTCTGCTTGTGCTTGGTATTTCAGGTTCTCCCTTTATCTGTCGGGCCCTAAGTTTGTCTATGTGTCTTCTCCAACTTCGCCCCTCCATTGTTTCCACCCTGTATTATCGGGGCCCTGTTACCTGGGAAACCCTCATGGGTATCCATAGGGGTTCCCCTGTGAGGTTCCTGGAGTATACTGGGTCACCCATTTGGAATGTCCAGCAGCCGCTGGATGAATTTACAGGGGTGTCTGAGTTATAATGGGGGTGTAGCCTATCTAGCTGTGACCTTAGCTTCCTTCCCATCAATAGTTCAGCAGGGCTCTTGTTGGTTGTTGCACTGAGTGTTATGTGTTGTATGCTTAAAATCTTGTGTATTTTAGCTTGGGTGTTCCCTGGCCTTAATCTTCTGAGGGTTTCCTTCATGGATCGTACCATTCTTTCTGCTTGTCTGTTCATAGATGGGTGTCCTAGTGCTGATAGGGCGTGTCATATCCCGTTTTGTGCTAGAAACTCTTCAAATTGGGTGGCCATGAACTGTGGCCCATTGTTGGATGCTATTATGTCTGGCAGTCCATGTGTTGTGAATAATTTTCTAAGGGTTTTAATTACGACCTCAGTAGTGGTGGACTGCATGATGCTGATCTCCAACCATTTGGAGTATGCATCCATCACTACCAGAAATGTTTGTCCCTTTACCAGCCTGGCAAAATAGATATGTACTCTCGACCAAGGTCCCTGTGGCATTTCCCATTCATGTTTGGGTGCAGTGGGGGGTGCCAGTCTGGATTCTTGGCAGGCTTTACAGGTTGCCATCCAGGCCCCTATCTCCTTGTCCATCCCTGGCCACCAGACATAACTTCTTGCCAGGGATTTCATTTTAACTATCCCCAAGTGCTCTGTATGCAACATTTCAAGTATGTCCTCCTGTAATTATTACCTGATCCCGCCATAGTACGCAACCCTTCAGAATCTATAGTTTGGTTTGTCTGTTCCTGAAAGGTTTGGTATCTTTGGCCACCTCAGTCTCTGGCCATCCCCTCCCCACCCAGTTCAACATTTGCACCAGGGTTTTGTCCTTTGCACTTGCTCTCACTATGTCAGCTGCTGTCACTGGTGCTCTTTCGAGAGTCTCTATGAGTAGCATGGATGTGGTTGGGGTTGGGTCCTCGTCCAGGTTGGGTAGGGGGCATCAACTGAGTGCGTTGGCATTGTCTATGTTTTTTCCCAGTCTATATATTAAGTCATAATCATATGCGGCTAGGAACTCTGTCCAACATGTCATCCTAAGTGACAGGATGTTCAGGGTGGCCCTGTTCCCTGTGATGATCCCAAGTAGCAGCTTGTGATTAGTGACCAGGGTAAATCTCCTGCCATATATATATTCCTGGAATCGCTTGATTCTGGTTACTACTGCTAGAGCCTCTTCGTCAATCTGTCTATAATTTCATTCTGGCTTGCGTAACATCTTTGAATAGAAGGCTATGGGGGCTTCTTTTCCATTTGGCAGTTTGTGGCTGATTATTGCGCTGATCCCAAATGGTGATGTGTCACCTGTTAGTATCAGGGGTAACATTTCGCTGTATTGGATTAGTATGCAGTCTGATGTAATGATGTTTTTGAAGCCTTGGAATGCTGCTTCTTCCTTTTGCCCCCAGGCCCAGGCTGCCTTCTTGTCAAGCAGTTTGTGTAATGGCTCCACAACTGTCGCCTTCTGCGGTAAAAAATATATTGTAAAAGTTAATTAGTCCCAAGAAGGCTTGTAAGTCTGTTTTGTCTGTTGGCCTGGGGGCTTCTTTGAGTGCTTTAATTTTGCTTTCCATGCGGTGGATTACTTTGCTATCTATCAGGTAGCCCAGGAATTCGACTTTGTTTGCTGCTTGCTGGCATTTTTCCTTTTTTTACTTTTAGACACACTTCCGTTCAGCACTTCCCTTAGGCGCGCTTGTAATTGTCCTTTGTTCTTTGCTGATATAAGGACATCGTCAAAGTAAGGCACCACCCCTTCTAAACCTTGTAGGAGATGTTCCATGAGGCTCTGGAATAGCCTGGGGGCTACGCTGACCCCGAATTGTAGCCGCTTGCATTTGAATGTCCCTGTGTGTTATGATTGTCTGGGCTTTTGCCATATCAGCGTCTACTTGTGATTGTTGGTTGGCTTCTGTGAGGTTGAGCTTTGTAAAGACCTTCCCCCATCCCAGGGAATGTAACAGGTGTTGTGCCACTGGGATGGGGCACGCACTTTGTTGGAGAGCGCGGCTTAGGGTAGCCTTGTAGTCAGCACAGATACACACTGACCCTTCTGGCTTTACTGGGGTGACAATAGGGGTTTCCCATGTTGCATGGTCAGTGGGTTCTAGGATCCCTAGGTCTAGATTAAAGGAGATGGGTGACCCTGAGTAGTTGCCCATTTTCCATTGAAGATGTCCTGAAACTCCTCCATCAGGCTGTCTTCCCACTCACTCTTGGTGATGTTGTGCATTCCAATGAATTTGATGCCTAGCAGTTTGAACCATTCTAGTCCCAGCAGGCTTGGTCGGTCCCAGTCGACTATTGTTAATAGCAGATATCCCAAGTAGCCTTTGAAAGCCACTTTGAATTTTCCAATGCCTATCATAGGCATTAATATTAGTTTCTGTCTTTTCAGTTAGTCTTTGATTATGCTGGGGCTGAGTGATTTGTTGGTATCCCAGGATACCATCGACAGGTATGACCCAGAATCCACTTCCATCCAGTATGGCCTACCTTCTATGGTGACTTGGATGTGGACTTTCCTTGCATTGGTTGTGCTGGAATGTCACTGTTTGGTGTGTCTTGCCTCTCTCGATTGCCAGCTCATCATTTCTTCGGTTTCATCTGAACTGGTTCTGTTGGCTTCCCATTTGGGTTGTTCTGTTCCGGGGAGTGTATTTGACCTCTGCCTTCTGGTAATGGGTTGCACTGCTTGGCATGTCCTTGAGATGTGTCCCCGTCAGTCACATCACTGGCAGATGGCGTCGCAGGGGTGATTTCCTTCGCATCCTGCGTAGCAAAAGTCTTTTATTTTCCTCTTTCAGTTTCTTTGGCTTTGTTCCAAGCAGAGTTGGTTCACTTCTTCGTCATTATCTGTTTCTGATTCAGACTCGATGTCCTTGTGGTGGATGGCAGTGGCTTATTTCGGTGGTGGCTGTGGTGCCTTGTTCATTTTCCTCATAGTGGCGGCAGATTTCTGGGATGCTTCCACAGTTGATGCTTCTTTGATGGCTTCCTTCAGGGTTATTTTGGGTTTGATCAGGAGGCAGCTTTGCAGTGTTAAGTCTCTGAGCCCCAGGATTACACAATCCCTCATCGCTTCATCCACGTGAGGAATTCACAAGCCCCGGTGATGTCCTGTAGGTTTGCAAGAAAATCGCTGATGCTCTCCCCCTCTTTCTGGTCCCTGTGGTAGAACTTGTGTCTCTTTATCAAACAGGATGCGGGGAAGTAGCATGCCCTCAGGATTCTTTCCAAGTCAGGACAGGCCATCATCTTTACATAGCTGGGCACCAATAGTGCTTTGGCCATTTTGAACCATGAGAGCCCGCAATATATGAGGCAAACCACTCACTTCTTCTGTTTGGAAATGTTCAGAAGGTCACTTCCCTCTAGGAACATTTGGAATCGGTCGACGTACGATTCCTAGTCCTCTGTTGTGAGGTTGAACAGTGTGGGTGGCGTGTTGGCTCTGGCCATTGTTCCGATTTCTTTGTCTAGTTGCCATCGCCACGTGCTCGCTGCTCCCATCTCGTCTTAAGTTCCCATCCTTGTTGCCAGTGTTAGATCATGGGTAAAAGAAGACATGGGAAATTCCAGCTTATTACATCTCTGGTTTTTTTCCCAAATGAGTGCTTCTGGAGCACATATTATTCCTTTTCAGAATTTATTGCTATACTACTTAGTGGTTTTAGTTCTGTGGTATTCAGAATTATTCTACTCTATATAATAAGGTGATGCTATTTATGGTTTCACAACATTAGAGTTATGATATTAAATAGAGTAGATTGTAGCTTCTATGTTACTACATCTTTATGAATTATCAGTTTATACAAATCTGAGTTTGCTTTAAAGATTATCTCAAAGTCATTTTCTTCTGAGTATCAATATCAAAATATAAAATACAAATCTTCATCTTAACATTTGCAACACACACACACACACACATATTTAAATCTCTGTTCTTTGAGGTGAACATTCAGGGAATCATATCCTCCAATCAGTGGATAAATTGAAGCTTTAAATATGTCAATGTCATATGTGATAAATGAGCCCATAGAAATGATGACAATCGCCTTTTTTTATATCTCATATATGCTTATGGCCCCATGATCTTGTTTCTGAGGCACTCTGAGAGTGAATAAACTATAAAAAAAATAAACAGCCACCAGAAAAATTAGCAAATAAATTATAGTCATATGTTACTATTTCAGAGCATTCACTGCATGATGTCAAAGGATTTACCAACCTGATTTTGGCAAAAATTTTGTATCAGGCAAATTGACCAATAAGAAATCATATTTCTTTATTAAGTCTTCCAGTATGCTGAGAGGAAAGGATTCATTAAAGACTGAATGCACCCATGTTGTCTTAGCTCACAAAAGGCCTTTCCAAATGTCATGTCGTGACTGCAGGGAAAATTAGACTTCTACAAGAGAACATTTTATTTAAGAAATATCTGTCTATATCCCTTACAGGAAATGTCATAACTGCTCCCTTATTCTCCTATAAACTGATTGCATGAAAGGACCTTGGTTCACAAATTATGTTTTCAGATTTTACATCTTTCATGAATTTTAGCTAATCTAATCAAAAAAGTTAAGAAAACTCAATCAGCAATCCAGTTAAACCTCAATGCAAAAGTTTCAAGATGTTCATTGGGACGTAATAGAATTTCTCCTTAGTTCAAGGTTGGTTCTCTCCTTGATTAGTTTTCATCCATTGCTTCTTGTCCTACCTTCAGGTGCTTTCAAGAATGCATAGGTTGATTCCCACTTCTTTGTGGCAACCCCTGAGATATTGGAACACTGCTATCATGTTATTTCTAGTCCTTCTTTTCATTAAACTAGACATACCCAATTCCAGCAACTATTCTTTATATGTTTTATCTTCCAGTCCCCTAATCATATTTGTTGTTCTGTGCATTCTTTCTAGAGTCTCAACATCTTTTTTACATTGTGGTGACCAAAACTGGATACAGTATTCCAAGTGTGGTCTTACCAAGGCAAAAAGAGACTATGTATGGCAAGGAAGTTTTAAAAAAGAATACTGGCAAAGAGACAAGCAGTATAAATGGGCAGGCAGCCAGAGAACACTGTTTCCCAGTCTAATGAACCTTGTCAATCAATCAATCAAACATTTATTGACAATGCACAACATGTATACAATGAAATTGAAAATGAATTGTCTCTTCAGACTTGGTGGTCCTGACTGCAATTAACAATCAGAGAAAGATGTGTTTATAGACATTCTATCCCAATAATTAATTATCTTAATTTGTCGTTTCTGAGTTTGAGATTAATAACACAACACTTATAACAGGCTGAAATCCTAAACTAATTTTCAGGCTGCTTTCAGTCAGACCTTTTAATATGTAATGTGCATGGGTTGATTATGGCAATTTCATGGAGCATTGAGAAGATCTCTTCCTCTTAGTACTTCTTCCAAGTTTAATAGTAACTTTCTCAAAAATTTCATTCATTTAGGTATATATATGTGTGTGTATTAGATAATAGATGGACAATGCTTTTTCCTAATTCATACTCTAGAATGCAAAGCCCTATGTTTGTCAATGTAAGTCTTTCACAGTTAAATGAAACAAATATGTTAATATTCATGTTTGTCATAAAGATTAATATCCTACTATTATTGTTAAAATAGAACTTAGTAACAGAGCTTAGACTTCTATAGCCCACTTCGTAGTGCTTTACAGTCCTCTCTAAGCAGATTACAGTGGTAGCATATCGCCCCCAACAATCTGAGTCTTCATTTTGCTGACCTTGGAAAGATGGAAGGATGAGTCAACCTTGAGTGGTAAAACTCAAACTGCCAAACTGCTGGCAGTTGGCAGTTGGCAGTCAGCAGAAGTAGCCTACAATGCTACATTCTAGCCATGCCACCACAGCTTTCTTTCTGAAGGATTTTCCACATTTACACTAAAATTTACTTACATGTCTCATATTTTGTATGCATACACTCAGATAAACATATCACAATAATCAAAGTGTAAAGATCCATTGTTAGTCACTGTTTTCAGTGCCATTCCAACTTTGAATGATCGCAAACTGATGGTTTTAAATTGTAAGGTTGTTTTTTGTTTGTTTTGTTTGATTTTTAGAGAGCTCCTAAATTAGTTATTAAGCTAGTATGAATGTTTCTTTTAATCAAACAATCTCAGAAGGGCAATTACCCTTCTGTTTTTAGGTAGCTTCACTATTCTCTTATGGATGTGATGTAGATAAGCCATTCAAACTACCATAGCGCCAAATGGAACCGGTTTGCTGATTACAACTGGGGGGAAAATAGGCTGTTCTTTAAAAAACAAATACAAAAAATAAAGATATGAATGAACCTGCTGACAGTCTAGCCAGCCTAAACTCTACCTATTGCCCATGGGAAATCCTGATATATTTGGCAAAATACCAGATAATTAGAAGGGGATAAATGTTCTTATTTCAAAAATGAGAAAAAGAAGGAGTCACTAGTCAATCTGACACTGATAGTTGGAAAATCCTAGAGCAGGTCATAAATTTGTGATCCTGCAAGTGGCTTGAAAATGAAGCAGTGATTACCAGAAGTTAGAATGGATTTGTGAAGAACAGATTTTGTCAGGATAATGGTATTTCATCTTCTGGCCAGGCAAATTGCCTTAGGAGATTCTGATTATGCTACAGGTGTAATACATTTCAGATTCTGATAAGCTAGCTAGACAAGTATAACTTTGATGTGCTGTTTATTAAAATAAGTCATACACATTCTGTAAGCTATATTTCAAAACATGTTCCTCATCTAAACAGAGTGATGTATCAAGTAGGGATCAGTTCTCTTTAATGTTTTCATTAATCATTAGGATGAGGAAATGGATAGAATGCTCCTAAAATTTGCAATGACACAAAAGAGGACATGATATCTAATAATCTATAAAAATTCAAAATTAGCTTGATTGATTAGATAAGTGCACTCATATAATAACAAAAAATAGTGCAAAGCTTTTCATTAGGAAAAAAAATCAAAACCCATAAGTATCAGATAGTGATACATGGCTTGAAACTAGATCTGAGAATTGTGGTTGAATGAATGGAATGAATCAGCAGTGTAACATTTCACCACAGAATCCATGCAATTCTAGACTGTGCAGGAAGTTAGCACCCATTCCTCTCTTAGAAAAATGAAATACTTAGGATACATTAAAAAGGCAGAATATTTCCCCTAAAAGAGAAGTAGAAACTCAGAGAGGCAGAAACGCAGCCCTGTCACCTTTGCTAATGGACCATTACAGCCTGGGTCAGTCTATTCCACATAACAAAGATCTACTTCCTTCAATCAGAGCCATAATAGGAATTGCTCAAAGCCCTTTCATCATCAACCAGCAAGAGTCAATGAAGCCTGGCACTTAAAAGACAACCGACCAAGTTACCGCTGCATGGCCCCATGGGAATCTGACAAACCAATCAGAAGACAAGCTCAAATTCACAGCCCAGAGAGGGCATAAAATCCAAGGACTCTCAGCATCTCTTCCCTTTTTTCTCGCAGAAGCTCCAAGGCATGTGATCCTTTTCATCAATAAACCTTCTTTCCAAGCAACTTCTATGATTCCAGTGTCTTTTCCCTACTTGGAACTAAACCCAGAAGGATATTTCTTCCAACAACTGTATCAATAGAATTATATTTTCCAAATCCCAGGATGCAGTCATTCCACTATATTCTGCATCCAAAGTACTATGTTTAATTCTGGGGATCACATTTTAAAGAAATTCAAAGAAAGTGCTTCAAAAGAGTACAACACAGATGAATCAGAAGCTTGAAATTAAGCTTTATAAAGTGAAAAAGAGGAAATGTGATATGTCAGCTTCAAAAAAGACAACTTTTTTGAGAAAGTTCTCAAGTACTTTCATCTGTGTCACAAAAAAGAAAGACAATCAAGACTGGTTCTGTATTAACTAGGATGGAATTAAAGCCCCTTTCAACGATGTTCTATGAATGCTAGTAATACATTTTCTAGGCCAATGTTTCTCTACTTCAGCAACATTAATCTGTGTGGACCAACTTCAGTTTGTTGGCTGGGAAATTCTGGGAGTTGACATTGCTTGTGTAAACACATATTTTAGAGCAGCTGAGGTTGAGAAACACTGTTCTAGTTCGTTCTAGGCAGAACGAATAAATAAAACCTAAAAAGAATTTTTTTAAAATTAGTTCTAGCATACATATACAATGAAAGGACACCCATACTGCATTGCCTAGTAGAGAGAAAACACTGCTTCTTTCCACTCTTATTAGAATAGTAATTTTGGAGAATTAGAAAAACACTCCTAGTTCCCCTAGGCTTATAATTCGAGACAATGACGAATCCGCATATAGACAGGAGGTTGTACAACTTGCCTCATGGTGTAACTGGAACAATCTGGAACTGAACACACTCAAAACTATAGAAATGGTGGTAGACTTTAGAAGAAACCCTCCCATACTACCATCTCTTACAATACTAGGCAACACCATGTCAACAGTAGAGACCTTCAAATTTCTAGGTTCTACTATATCACATGACCTAAAATGGACACCTAAAGCCCATGTCACACTGAACCAATGGATGCAAAGAGGATGTAAAACGGACAAAAAACCTTGCCATCCGTTCGAAAATGCGATGTACTCACTGCCTCCGTTTGGCTTCCTCTCTATCCATCCAGCATCCGTTTGTGGACATTTCATCCGCTCCAAAAGTTTTGGGCTGCCTAAAACTTTTGCGCGGAAAATGTATCCAGTTCATCCGTTCTGCATCCGCTACGCATCTGCTACACATCTGTTACGCATCCGCTATATCTGCTAGGCATCCACTATGCATCCGCGCAACTCCATCCGCCCGGACGTAGGGAGGAAGCGGAATGGACGCAGAACGGATGCAGAACGGATGCCTAGCGGATGCAGCACGGAAACAAAGCGTTTAAAATGGAAAAAACGTTCGCAGAGGGGACCTATCTCGGATATTAAGGATGTCTAGAGGATGCCTAGAGGATGCCTAGCAGAAAACCTATACTGCCTATAAAAAGGGGGAGCAACTCGCCTGCATCTCACTTTCAGAACAGCAGCCCAGCGGTGTAGACTTCTGCAGCCTTCATCTGCCTCTTCCTCTTCCACAGCATCCAGTCATGTCCACCGTGGATTGTAACAAAGTCCTTTCGGCAGCCACCATCGTTCTGCAACAGTGCGAAGCCATCTGCAGGCTCTGTGAACACTACTGCGAGAAGAAAAGGAGCCACCCAAAAAGAGTCTGGGTCTGAAGATGGTTCGCCAGAAGAGCAGAGGACGGACTGTACAACAAGCTGATGGTGAAGCTCAGGAGCGAAGACACTCGGGCGTTCCAGAACTTCATGAGGATGCCTCCAGCCATGTTTGACGAACTTATGCAGCGGCTGACACCCAGGTTGACCAAGGCAAACACCAGCTTCCGGCCCAGCCTGGAACCTGGGCTCAAGGTGGCACTCACTCTGCACCACCTGGCCTCAGGGACCTCCTACAGGAGCATGCAGTACGGCTGGAGGGTGCCATCCAACACCATCAGCATTGTGGTCAGAGAAGTGGTGCAGGCCATCATCGAAGAATACAAGGAGGAGCTCCTCCAGTACCCCTCCACTGAAGAAGGATGGAAGAAAGTTGCAGAGCAGTGGTATCAGAAGTGGAACTTCCCCCACACCGTTGGAGCCATAGATGGCAAGCACGTGGCCTGCAAATCTCCAGCCAACTCGGGGTCCACTTATTTCAACTCCAAAGGCTTCTTCAGCATCATCCTCTTCACCATGGTCGATGTTGACTACAAGTTCATGTACATCGATGCTTCAGGCAACGGCTCCTCTTCAGATGCCCAGGTATACAACGCCAGTCACCTCAAGGAGGGGCTTCCCAGATCCAGAACCCCTGCCCAACGACACACAAGATGTGCCCTACTTCACCGTGGGGGATGATGACTTCTCCCTCACAACCTACCTCATGAAGCCCTACACCTCCAGACACCTCACCCGTGAAGAGAGGATCTTCAACTATAGGCTGTCCAGGGCAAGACGGGTGGTGGAGAACGCCTTTGGCATCCTGGCCAACAGGTTCCAGGTACTTCTCACCACCATACAGCATTGCCCAGAGACCGTGAGGAGGATCATGGAAGCTTGCTGCATCCTGCACAATCTCATGTGCACCCGCTACCCAGTCTTGCAGAACAGGCTCGTGGACCTCCAACAAGGCAATGGGGACATGGAGCCTGGGGAATGGAGGCAAGGGCGAAACCTGATCGACACTGAGGATGTGCAAGGCCCCAACAGAGCCTCACATGAAGCGAAGAAGCAGCGCAACCTCCTGAGACAATGGTGCAACTCCCCAGCTGGAGCAGTGGAGTGGCAAGACAGGATGGTAGATGCTTAATGGATGCTTCCTTCAGCCTGTCTCATCACACGGATGAGATTGGGCCATGTATGTTTGGTTGGGCTACAATGAACAGGGCGTTTAATAAAGAGTTGTGTTTATGTTGACATGTGTGGATAATTATTACATTATTATTGATAATAAAGGGCCGTAGGTGTGGCACCTGGGAGGGTGGACCATACAGTCCCACTATGCTTGCACTGGAGGCTTATCTATCCCACTGCTATCCTAACCCATCCCACTGCTATATTAACCCATCCCACAAGCATGCAAAGGCTTAAACCATTTCTAAAAGTTTCCAGCAAGACTTTATTAAAAAAAAGAAATGAAGCAAGTGTGTGAATCATAAATAGACTTTATTAACAACAAGCTATAAGACAAAAAAGAGTCTCTGGCACTCCTCTTGGTTGCTCAGTCTCAGGGGTGAAGGGTGCAGGTGCTGTGGAGGTGGCTGGTGCTGGAGTGCTTGTCATCAGTTCCTCCAGAAGCAGAAGCAGCAGAAGCGCCAGCCCCAGAAGAGCGAGCCCGTGCTGCAGAAGCCCCAGCAGAACCAGAGTGAGGGCCAGGGGGCGGGATGGTAGCCCTGTCCCTCTTGCCAGGGCTGGCAGCAGATGGCTGAGGCTTGCTGTGCTTCTGCATGGTTGTGGGTTTGCTGGCTGGCAGGGAGGCTGGCAGGGAGGCTGGCACCAAGGCAGGCAGGAAGGCTGGCAGGGAGGCTGGCAGGAAGGCTCGCATGGAGGCAGGCACCAAGGCTGGCAGGCAGGCAGGCACCAAGGCTGGCAGGCAGACATGAACCAAGGCAGGCAGGAAGGCAGGCAGGCAGGCAGGCACCAAGGCTGGCAGGCAGGCAGGCACCAAGGCTGGCAGGCAGACATGAACCAAGGCTGGCAGGAAGGCTGGCAGGCAGGCACCAAGGCTGGCAGGCAGACATGAACCAAGGCTGGCAGGAAGGCAGGCAGCAAGGCTGGCAGGCAGGCTGGCTGGCAGCAAGGCTTGCAGGCAGGCTGGCAGCAAGGCTGGCAGGGAGGCAGGCAGGGAGGCTGGCAGCAAGGCTGGCAGGCAGACATGCAGGCAGGGCAGGCAAGGCAGTCAATGTGTCCGGCAGCAGGTCTTTCCTCTGAATGGCGACCTGCTTCCGAGCTGCTTCCGTTATATCCACGGGGCTGACGCAATGCATCCTCCCCGCATGCGCAGTGAACGCCAGGCATCCATTACGCTTCCGCTGTGCATCTGCTAGGCTTCCGCTCTGCATCCGCTTCATCCGTTCGGCATCCGCTCTGCATCCGCTCTTTTCGTTCCGCGTCCGCTTTGCATCCGCCCTGTGTCCTCCCCACGTCCGTGTTATCCGCTCTGGTTATGCAAATTTTTGCCCCTTTTGAGAGCGGATAACAACGGATGGAACATTTTGCTCGTCCGCTGTGTCCTTTTTGCATCCATTGGCCAGTGTGACATGGGCTTAACATCAAAGACATCATCAAGAAAGCACAACAAAGAATGTTCTTTCTGCGCAAACTCAGAAAGCTCAAACTGCCCAAGGAGCTACTGATCCAGTTCTACAGAGAAATTACTGAGTCTGTCATCTGCACCTTTATAACTGTCCGGTTTGGTTCTGCAACCCAACAGGACAGACACAGACTTCAGAAGATAATTAGGACTGCAGAAACAATAATTACTACCAACCTGCCTTCCATTGAAGATCTGTATATTGCACAAGTCAAAAAGAAGGCTGTGAAAATATCTACAGACCCCTCACATCCTGGAGGGGTCTATAAATAAAGATAAACTGTTTCAACAGCTACCCTCAAAACGATGCTACAGAGTACTGCACACCAGAACAACTGGACACAAGGACAGTTTTTTTCCCAAAGGCCATCACTCTGCTAAACAAATAATTCCCTCAACACTGTCCAACTATTTACAAAATCTGCACTACTATTACTATTAATCTTCTCATCACTAATCACCCATCCCCTCCCACTTGTGACTGTATGACTGCAACTTTGTCGCTTGTATCCTTACGATTTATATTGACTGTTTCCTAGTATGATTTGATTGCTTATTGTACCCTATGACTATTATTAAGTGCTGTACCTGATGATTCTTGATCTTGACGAATGTATCTTTTTTTTTATGTACACTGGGAGTATTTGCACCAAGACAAATTCCTTTTGTGTCAAATCACACTTGGCCAATAAAGAATCCTATTCTATTCTATTCTAAATTTAACTTGCTAGATTTTAATTGGCTAAAGGTTAATTGACCCACTGACCCAAATAAGCTGTTCCCCTCTTTTTCAGAGATGAGCCTTCATTGTATAAACTGAATTTTGGTTCATAATTTGCATTTATTCAGAAATACAGCCAGGGTGCTTATATTGGAATACTTAAGAGAGATCAGCAGGCAAATTTTCTATGATCTCTAGAGCTACATCTAAATATTCTAAGTGTTTCCCTTTCAGTTCTAATAAATCAGACTTTCTTATCTAATTTCCTAAAATAATAAGAACAGGCAGAATTGTTAATGCATAATTAAAGTTGGCTGATTATAATAAATTAATCTTCCTTATCTATTGGAATTATAAATTGTATTTCTCCAATGTCATTTAACTCTATGAAAAATAAGGTCTGCTTTCAAAGGGAAACACATATTCTTTCAAGCTGCCTGACATTTAGTGCCTAAATATATTACATACACTTTTTATCCTTGTGAGGGAGAAATATTGCCCTATTTGGAAATTATATGCTACTTCTACAACCTTTACATAAGTATTACATTATCTTTACATGACTTTTTGTGAAATGCTAACATATACTTTATTTCTGCTTGTTTCTTCTTAACTACTCTGATCTAGCTTTAAAACATAGGTGTATAATCTTTTATGGATAGCAAAAAAAAAAAAAGAATATATAGTAGGTCAATCATGCCTGCCTTTTCTCACATGCCTGCTATTTAATATTTCTAGCAGCATAACATTTTAAACTTTATGGCCACACACTCACCAGGTGACTTGACAGTTCAAAACAACTTAACCCTTTTTAAATATTGCAATGCTGGTTCCAGTGACTAAAAAGTACTGACAAGGCTCATGGAACAAGTCTAGGTATGCATAATTTTGTCTGTAACATACTTCCCCATTCTTTTTATACTTTGAAATATTTTTAAACTGAATCGCCTGAATCCGATCCCAGTCATAAGTCAAGGAATGTTTGTATAATATGTTCATTCTAGTTTATAGCCTGCTATATCCTGGTGGTCTCCAATCCAAATTCACCGAATCCAAATCTGTTTAGCTTCCAAGTTCAGATAAGATTGATCAAGTGTTGCCACTTGCTAAAATATTTAAATCAAAGCTACATTTGTGCTAAGCTTTGATGGTTTGTGAGCAGGTTGAAAACCACCTATGCTTTCCTGAAACTATAGGACACAGGAATTATACTGAGGGTCAGGAAGCGAGATATATATAATTATGGAAAGTGATATGGCTATGTGACAGAAGGAAACATAGCCCAAACAAAAGGTGAAAACTGGTTATTTTCATAGCAGTTGATCTAGAAATTTTAGAAAACAGGACTATGGCTAAAATATTTCCCTATACTCTCTCACTTTCACTTTCGTTATAGTAGGGGCTATTTGTATAGCTAAATCCTATTCCAAAGAAAAGAAAAGCAAGAAATCAATCTTAGTTATATTCTCTAAAAAACAAATACAAAATTGAAAAAGAAGTTAGGGACATTGGCTGAAAAAATAGAAAAACAACTCTTTAAAAGTTCCGATCTGGCTATCAACAATGGAGGTGATGATTCACCCAAACAATTTGGACATTTCAAAAATGATTAAATACACAGATTTATTGGACATACAAGGAAATTTGAAATCACGACAAGAACTCCAAGAGCGGGGATTTAAAATAGATCAATGGGTATACCTACAAATTCATAGTAGATATAAACAAGATAGGAAGGAATTTGGAATTAACAATAAACCCCAGCACTTAGACAAAATTTTATTAGGACAAGGTAAAAAAAATATAACTAAATTGTATAATTGCTTATTAGAAGTAGAACTGGGGGCCATAGAAGGAGCGTTCACGTCGCGGCCCCTGTCAGGTATCTGTTTACCTGCAAATCCTTCTACCACGCTACACTAACCTACACCAACAGTGTTCTACAGTGGCTGGGAAAAGTGTAGCGACACGAGAGAAGAAGAAGTAGAACTAGAAGAAGAAACAGTAAAGGGGAATATGATAGCCTGGAGTAGGAATGTAGGACATAACATCACCCTAATAGAATGGGAAAAAGTCTGGGGAAGAAATAATATTACAAAATCGGCAGCATACAAAGAAAACACATATAAAATGTTTTATAGATAGCACCTTCCCCCTTCAAGATTGGCGAAAATGTGTCCTAAAATGAGTCCAAAATGTTGGAAATGTAAAAAAAAAGAGGGAACTTTTTTTCACATGTGGTGGTCCTGTATAGAAGCCCAAAAATACTGGAAGAAAATTAGGAATTGGCTGGAAGATATAACAAAAGAACAGATCGAGTACAAACCAGAGTCCTTTCTGTTAGGGATTTTTGATAAATAAATATATATTAAAAAAAGAAATACATAACAATACACATACTAAGAGCGGCCAGATTGGCCTTTGCTCAATGTTGGAAGCACCCCCATATACCTACAGAGGAGATGACCATCCAAAAAATTTCAAACTGCGCAGAAATTGACAGATTAACCTTAGCTTTAAAAAACAAAGATACTTCAATATATTATAATAGTTGGAATTATTGGTATAAATGGTTGGAACAAAGATAGACTTTATATCATAAGATAGTAAGAATAAGATAAATTTATATGAGTGATGTACAAATTTTTGTAAAGATAAGGTGTGCAGATATGGCAAAATTAAGGGAAGAAAAGATCCTACAAACTGTCGAAAATAAGAATGTTTTTAAATTTCTTTCTGTTTCTTTCTCTCTATCCTTTTTTTCTTTTCCTTCTGCTCTTTCATTTATCTATGTGTTGTCGAGTTGTTGTTTTTTGGTTGTAATATTAATAAAATTTGTTTTTAAAAAAGAAAAACATTGAAAAACATTAAATAGAAATAAGTGACAGCTTTGTTTAGGAAAAGAAATGAAATATTTTTGCTCTGTTGCATTCTTTTGAGACTCTACAGATTGGGGTGAGTTACAAAAGCTGTGAAATAAATAAATATACAGCCTTAAAAGCTGCTGAGATATGAAGGAATACCAGTTACATGTGGTGTAGTGGTTAAGGTGTTGATCTAGAACAGGGATGTCAAACTTACAGCCTGAGGGTTAGATGCATCACACACTGGCCATGCCCATGCCCGCTTTAGTAAAGGGGGGAAATGTCATGAGTTGTCACATGACATGAATGTGATGCTGCAAAGTTTGACACCCCTGATCTAGAAACAAGGACACTGGAAGTTCTCGGCCTCCCTTAGGCATGAAAGCCAGTTGAGTGATTTTGGGCCAAACTCCTCTTCTCAGCCTAACTCAATTCACAGGATTGTTGTGGTAGGGAAAGTAGGAGACAAAAAGCTGTTGAAGTTATAACATTATTTGGACAATGATTTAAATCATCCATTATATTTTCAAGCTTACCTCTGCTACTTTTGCTGCATCTAGGACTCGACTATCCTTTTCAGCACTCTTTTGTTTTTGTAAAGTTCGCCAGACAGCATTTCTTAATCCTTCTCGATTCACATCTCCCAATAGTTCACAACGCAGGATAACAAGATTGTAGATCACACCATAACGTATAACCCAGAAGGGATCGTTATCTGAAATAATGGTAGACCAGAGTGCCATAACATGACTGCTCAAAATATGAGAAATGTTTTCCTGATCAAATAAAAAAATCCATATAGTCTAGAATTCTGCTTTAAAAGCAGACAGCTGACACCTCTGCAAGCTCAGGCCAAATTTAGACATGTCAAGATCCTTTAAACAATTATGGAAAGCACTTTACCATGTAAGTAATTAAATTAGTTGTTATTGCTTTTAAAAGGCATTTCTCTATGCACTGAGCCTTTGGTATAGAACACGAGCATCCCAGCAACTATCTTTCTAGTTCACAGATGGTTGTGATGCTACTGCTAACAGAATAGTCCAAGAATGTTATGACTTTTGAAAGAGTTGCCAGTAAAGGTAAGCCAGAGGAATTTACAGACTTTTGACAAAAGCAACATCACAACATGTTCTACCCAAAATGGTCCTAGCCTAGTGCCAATAAAGACCACAGACGCAAGAAATGGCATTTTCAGTTTTATTTATTGGAATACTTCAGCAAAAGAATCTCAGCAGCTAAAGAAGCCAAGACCCCAAACAATGCACAAATACAAATTTTATATTAATAGCTTTGATTAAGGAACTTGACACCCTAAGAATCAAATACTGGCTCCTTGACACATGTTTATTTTGATTATTTTCTTCTACTTTACCCTCCTTCATATACCTCATGTTTATATTAATAAACTTTCTTATCAAAAGAGGTGCATCTTTTACAATTGTAACAAGCTGGAGGTTACAAAAGTTTATATATCTAAGTGCCTTCTAATGTGTCTTTCTAACTTGTAACTTTCTTGTTGCGAGGCAGTAATAACCCACCATTGTTACACACATCATAGCTGCAACTTTCTGCATCAGCAATTCCTTTAACAAACTTTCCTAATTCCAACCTGAGTTCTTCAAACATTAAGCCCATGTCACACTGCACCAATGGATGGAAAGAGGATCCATCTGTTCTGTACTCACTGCGTCCGTTTTTCATCCTCTCTATCCGTCCAGCATCCGTCAACTGAGATTCCATCCGCTCAAAATGTTTTGAGCTGCTCAAAACTTTTTGAGTGGAAAATGTATCAAACGCGTCCGTTCTGCATCCGCAACACATACGGGGAACATCTGTTCTACATCCGTTGTCATCCATTACGCATCCGCTATATCCGCTAGGCATCTGCTGTGCATCCGCGCAACTCAAATCCGCTCCAGCGGAAAACGGACACAGGGAGGAAGCGAAACGGACGTGGAACAGACACAAAGCGTAAGTAGCACGGACAGAGAAAGGATGAAAGCGAATGCAGCTCATATACAAAGCGTTTAAAACGGAAAAAACATTCACAGAGGGGACCTATCTCGGATATTAAGGATGTCTAGAGGATGCCTAGAGGATGCAAAAGGACACATAGTGGAAAACCTATATTGCCTATAAAAAGGGGGAGCAACTCACCTGGATCTCACTTCCAGTCCAGCACCCCTGCTGTGCAGACCTCTGCAGCCTTCATCTGGCTCTTGCTCTTCCACAGCATCCAGTCATCTCCACCATGGATCGTAACACACTCCTTTTAGTAGCCACCATCGTTCTGCAACAGTGCAAAGCCATCTACAGGCTCTTTCACCTGTTCTACGCGAAGAAAAGGAGGCATCCAAGAAGTGTCTGGGTCCGAAGATGGATTGGGAGAAGAGCGGAGTACGGACTGTACAACAAGCTGATGGTGGAACTGAGGAATGAAGACTCTTGTGCAGTCCAGAATTTCATGAGGATGCCTCCAGCCATGTTTGACGAAGTTGTGGAGCGGCTGAGTCCCAGGCTGACCAACTTCCAGCCCAGCATGGACCCTGGACTGAAGGTGGCACTCACTCTGCGCCACCTGGCCTCAGGGACCACCTACAGGAGCATGCAGTACGGCTGGAGGGTGCCACACAACACCATCAGCATTGTGGTCAGAGAAGTGGTGCAGGCCATCATCGAAGAATACCTGGAGGAGCTCCTCCAGTGCCCCTCCACTGAAGAAGGATGGAAGAAAGTTGCAGAGCAGTGGTATCAGAGGTGGAACTTCCCCTACACCGTTGGAGCCATAGATGGCAAGCACATGGCCTGCAAAGCTCCAGCCAAGTTGGGGTCCACTTAGGCATGCCCATGGTCTCAGGGGTGAAGGGTCCAGGTGCTGTGGAGGTGGCTGCTGCTGGAATGCTGGTCTGAGGCGCCATTGGGGTGCCTGGCCCCGAGAGGACAACAGGGGATGGTGTGTGGAGGAAGCTCTCAGACAGCTGGCTCAGTCCTGTGATGTTGAGAGCCCCTTCCTCCAGGACATGGGGTGTCAGTCTCAACACCGATGACAGATGTTCTGAGGCTGGGCTGGGCTGTGGGGTGGAGGAAGCAGGAGTGTAGTGGGGATGTCTGGTCTGCAGGTGAGCGAGGTGAGGCGTGGGTGGCATTGGTGGCATCGGTGGCATCAATGGCATCGGTGGCACCGGTGGCATATGATGAACCTGTGCCTGGACTGGGAAGGGCTGCCTGTGCTGCTGGAGCTCCTGGTAGCCTTAGCCTTGGTAGGTGAGGGCCTGTTGAATGCCATGGAAGGGCAGTGAAATCACCTGGGGTGGAGGAGCAGACCTGGACTGGGTGGGAGCAGGTTCAGCTGGGTCTGGAGGGTTGTGAAGAAGACCGGTGATCCTGTCCTTGATCACCTGGTACTGTGATTCGGACATGTCCATGAGGGTCTGGTTGACGTAGGTGAGGAAGGGCTTGAGGTTTGAGGATGGTATGTCCGTGTGTACCAGCTGAGAGAGGAGATCTATGCTGCTTCTGATGGTGTCCCTGATCTCCAGCAGGACAGTGTGGCTCTGTCCCTCCGGTCTGCCTCTCTGCCTGCTTTCTGTGGAGGTGGAGCTGGGGGTGGATGTGGTTTGGTCTCTGGTGGAAGTGCTCTCTCCTTGCTCCCACTGCGTCAGGGGGTCCTCCACACGCTCTGCCACTGGGAGTGCAGCTGTCGGGGGGGTCTCCGTTGTGGGATGCTCCACCGATACCTGCCTGGACACAGGAGCTGACTCTTGGCCAGAAGAGGACTGGCTCTCTGCAGGCTACCTGAGAGAAAGGGTTGTCAGAGGGGCTGCTCCTCGGTGGTGGATCTCACCCTCCAAGAAGCTGCACTTGGCCATCACGTAGGTCTCCCTGTCTGTCAGCTTGACTGTGGCCTGGCCAGATTTCTTGAGGTGCAGCTTCCCGTACCAGGTGTGCATGTGCTTCCACCAGCCGAGGAGCACCTCCGAAGTGTAGCCCAGGCTCTCCGCCTTCTCTCTCCAAGCAGCCTGCTTCCTTTTGGTGTCTCGATAGAGCCTGTGTCCCTTCCGCCATAGATACTCGTTCTCCCTCAGCAATTCCAGCACCTCATCCTCATGTTCCTCTTCGATGGAGTATTGCCTCCTCTCCTGTTCATGGATATGCCTCTTCCACCCTCTGGCAGGGCCATCTGGGCCCTCATCAGAGGGGCTTCGAGGTTGTAGGGGCTGCTCCACCACACCAGCAGCAGCAGCAGCAGCAACAACAAAAACAGTAGCAGCAAAAGCAGGACCAGCAGGACCAGGATCAGCAGCAGCAGAGTAAGCACCAGGAGCACCAGCAGGACCAGGAGCACAAGCAGCACCAGCAGGACCAGCAGGACCAGGAGCACCAGCAGGATCAGCAGGACCAGGAGCAGCGCCAGCAGAGTAAGCACCAGCAGAAGCACCAGCACCAGGAGCAGCGCCAGCAGAGTAAGCACCAGCAGAAGCACCAGCACCAGGAGCAGCACCAGCAGAGTAAGCACCAGCAAAAGCACCAGCACCAGGAGCAGCACCAGCAGAATAAGCACCAGCAGAAGCCCCAGCACCAGGAGCAGTGCCAGCAGAAGCTCCAGCACCAGAAGAGTCAGCCCGAGCAGCAGAAGCCCCAACAGAAGCAGAGTCAGGGCCAGGGGGTGGGATGGTGGCCCTGTCCCTCTTGCCAGGGCTGGCAGAAGATGGCACAGGCTTATCCTCTTCTTCCCCATGGTTGTTGGCTGGCTGGAGCTGGGTCTGGCAGCAGGTCTTTCCTCTGAATGGTGACCTGCTTGTGAGCTGCATCCTTTTATATCCACGGGGCTGACACAATGCATCCTCCCCGCATTCGCAGTGAACGCTTGCATCCGCTAGGCATCCACTAGGCATCCGTGATGCATCCGCTGTATCCGCTTGGCATCTGCTCTGCATCCATTTCTTCCGCTGCGCGTCCACTTCGCTGTGCTCCCCCAGAAGCCCTGCAGATGTGCCATCCGCTAGGCTTCCGTGGAGCATCTGCTTTCCATCCTCGCTATGTCCTCTCCCCGTCCGTTCCTTTCCGTTGTTGTCCGCTCTGCTTATGCAAATTGGGGCACTTTTGAGAGCGGATAACAACGGATGGAACATTTTCTCGGCCGCTGTGTCCTTTTTACATACGTTTTGCATCCATCGGCCTATGTGACAGGCCCTTTAGGCTGAAAGCTCCAGCTTCAGTGAAAAGGGGACAGGACTTCTACTATAATGTTGCTTACATCACTCTACTTCCTTCCCCTGACTTTCACTATTGGGCTGGCCATATTATCGCAGAAGTAAAAAAAGTAACAGCAATCTTTCTAATTCTTCCAGTTTAGTTATTTAGATGCATTATTTCCCTTTTTAAAAAGAATCCAGATGATATAATTAATATTTGAACTTTAGTGTTTTTCTAGCATTGTTTGATAAACTAGATTTTAAAAAATAAACCAACAGAATGTTAATGCTAGCTTATCAGGTGTTGACTTTCAAAGAACAATTGAAGTTATTTACGATTGTCTGGCTTTTGCTTATTAACATTTTTCTTTGGTTTTTTATTGCTTCCAGTTCAGAGCAGCAGCATTTCTATAGAGTGATTAATAATATCTTCATGACTCCCACTCACTCAGTTCCACTAGGAAGAGGGGTTAATTATTAATTTCTTCTTTTTTTTTCTTTTCATTGTACTGCAAAATAACACTGTTTCACCAATTACGCTAATTAAGGTGCAATTAAGAAGCAATTCATGAGCAATGCTACTGCTGTGCTGATCAAGAAGCAATGAAATGAAACTGCATGGAAGGTAAAGTAATCATTCTACTGCATTTTCTAGCTTTCATGATTTATTTTACAATTGTACATTGTTTTGAATCATCTAAGCACTGCCAGTGCAATAAAAAGGTCAGTTACATGCTTTTAAAATAATTAACACTGCAGAGGATTTTTGTTGAATGATGCTTAGATTTGTGTAAGCCAGTGTTTCTCAACCTTCACTAATTTAAGATGTGTGAATGTCAAATCCCAGAATCCCCCAGCCTCATGGCTGGGAAATTCTGGGAGTTGAAATCCACACTTCTTAAATTAGCCAAGGTTGAGAAGCACTGGTGTAGGCATTGATCTAAAAACCTTGCTCGTTCAATGAGCATTGCTAAATGGAACTTTTCTAAATGTTCTGTATGAAGCCAAAACTACATGTCTAATATGCAAAGAGTTAACTTCATTAATCTGTTGTGGCAAAAATAGCCAAGAGTCATGTGGTATTTTAAAAATACAAATTCATTATAGAGCTCTGTAGTCCACAAAAACGTATGCTGTAACAAATTGATAAGTCCTCAACAGACACAACATTCTGTTATTTTAATTCCATTTCCAGCTGAATACCAGCAAGCAATGCCTCATCAAAGTTAAAAATGCCTCACATGAAAGTGATGGTTATTTTTCCCTCACTTCTGATATTGAGCTCTTTCCGTAGCCTCACCAATGGCTTCCTCCAATCTTCAAAATGGGGCACAAGCAAACAGCAGCCTCCTCCTCCTGAACTGCTTTGTGACACATCAACAAAGAGACCAGTAGATTGCTGCCCTTACAGGAGGGCAGTGCTAGTTGATGCTGCCGCAAGCTGTGACAATGCTTTGTACAAGGAAAAGATTGATTTGTTTAAGAGCTAGATGGAGCATATCCTTCAGTGAACATCTGACTTGTTTCTGCAGTGCAATTGCAGTTGTGCTATCTCTATGCACTGAGTGGTTTTGCTTCTTTGCTTGCTGTGGTCCTGGATGAAGGCAAGAGTCATACTGCTGTTGTCATTAAGAAAGCAATTTAATGAACTACAGGGGCTGAATCAAGGAGACCCCCATTGCATCCCACATCAGGAGGACAAACAAGCAAGCCCTTCTTCCCACAAATAGCTGAAAAGATTGGGCACTAAATAATGGAGAGGAAAGGGGACCCAGGCTCTAGGAAAACCCAGTTTTCTGCAAAGAGCTCTCCTTCTCAATTTTATCAATCAAATATCATAACAAAACCCATAAATAGAATGTGGACACACAAGAATGTTTCCTATAAATACTATGGTAGTGTCTGAAAGCCCCATGATGATTTACAGCCATGAAAAATTCTGTCCTCCATTAAATGTTTATTATTCTTCTAAGTCTTTACAACTACCAGCTATTTCCATGTCTTGAGGTAGCATAAATTAATCACTCTTTTTTAACATAATGTGCATTTGAAGAATGATTTTGAGGTTCTTAGAAATTGTTTGTCTCCCTTTGTTTCTATTGCAAGAATTGTAGATAATCATCCAGCAATTAAGATATTTTCATACTTTCATTCTCTATCCTTTCAGAAGTTGTGTCAAGCTAATCAGTGATTATTACTTCTGTTGGCCTGTGCAAAAAAGATCACCACATCTCCTATCCAATACAAAAGGGAAGAAAAGAAGGAAGGAAGGTCCAATTTTTTTGCATATTGGCTGTTCCTCTGCTGAAGTGAAGGGCATGGTAAGCTAATTGTCCTTTGTATCTATAAAACAGATGCAAAGTCTCCTTTGTTGAGCTCAACTCCCTGTGACTTCATGAACATATATCAATGTAATCATCTTGACAACAAGAAGTGGGAACTAATTATCAACTTCTCTCCTGATCATTTTGCCTAAGTTAGATGAAAGCTGTAAAGTGACAGTCAGCTTGTCCCTTACAATTTTTGTTGTTGTTAGTTGCAAAGTTGTGTCTGACCTATCATGACCCCATGGACAACATTCCTCCAGGCCTTCCTGTCCTCTACCATCCTCCAGAGTCCATTTAAGTGCATGCCTACTGCTTCAGTGACTCCATTCAGCCACCTCTATAGTCCCCTTCTTCTTTTGCCCTCAGTTGTTCCCATCATAAGGCTCTTCTCCAGTGAGTCTCTTACAACAGAAATGAACACACCCATGATTTACAGGGTACATGCTCAGGAAACGTGCACTATTTTGGGGTGTGTTTTTTTCTATTGTTTAGTAAATATACATGGGGCTTTTTTGCACCACAGTCTTCAGGTAGTTGTCTCCTATGTGTAAACTGGCAGATAATTAAGTCAGTTTAAGAAATTATTTCCTACATTTCAATCCTTCCCTCCACTCTGATTACAAAATTCTGCTCAGAACTCAATTAACATGGCCCTCAACTATGGATTTTCTACTGCTTTTCTCCTCTCACCCATGCAAGGAGAGCAAGTGCCTGTTACAAAAACAGTTTTATAATTCTTCCTGTCAATTGGGCTGGAATGGGAAACTTGACAAAAGCCTTGTCAGTATCACTCAGTTAAAAGAAACAGCCAGCATTTCATTATTCCACTACTGAACACACAAGCACACACATACACATATCATAACAAAGATCTAGCCTTTCAGGGTAGGCATCCCAGCATGAAATGACCATTGGAGGCAGAGAGCAGTGACTATAGTGACTGCCCTCCAGAGCAAATACCAGTTAATTGAACTGAGACAACTGTGTAAAATAGAATTAAGTGTGCCTGGCAGAAAGGGAAAGTATTACTTTAATGCAGAGAAAAAAAACACAGGTGGGAGTCACCTTCCTAATAGCCTAGGGCTGGTCTAAAGCTGATGAAATTCACTCCTGTTCTTCCAAAATGGAGCGTTCTCATGCAGGGCAAGCTGGAAGTACAAATCAGTCCATGGTATCAAGCTGTAAACTTGCAATTTTACATGGAGAAAAGCAGTGTGACTCTCCAACCAATGTTGAACTAGAGCTCCAATCAGCCGGAGCCAGCATGACTAATAGTTAAGGATTATTGGAACTGCAGTTGTCTATCCTTGCTGCACATATTTACCTAAATTATAAAAATCCTTTTAGTAAGATTCATTTTGGAGTAAACATGGCTATGTACTAGCCACACACCTACTAGCAACAAACAGTAACTGAATTAATCACAGGACACAGTCCTGTTTATAGACAGTATTTAATCAGATGTTTTGCTGAATAGGTAACAGTTTACATTTAAAAAAGAATACAGGGGATAATAACGTTGCAGTATGATAGCTGGGAAATAAGATTCCTAATTAATTGCTTAAGCTGAAAGAACATATGAAATACTAGATTCCCCACTGCCAGCAGCTGCAAGATGCCTGGGGAGAAATACAAAGGGTGTTAAAATGATTTTTTTTGTTTCTCACCTGAGAAAAACATCCCAATCTGTCAGGGGTTATTCCAAATAAGTGAACTTTTTATGGGGAAAAAAAGAGTATAAAAAATAAGATGAAGCTCAAAGTTACTAGGTAGTTGAACTGTTGTTTTGTGGAGAATCTGAAGCAGCTCTTTATTTGCATATACACAAAGAAAAAATAATAATTCAGGACAGTAGAGTCAGAAACTATTCCATAATGATTTTTGAATGACAAATTGTGGGTGCCTGGAAAAAATAGTGGGTGCCTCAGCACAGAGTGGTGAATGGGACACACCCAAATGTCCTCATTTCAACAATCAGAAATAAACCATTGCACTTTAAAAAAATTCATTTAAATTATGCCATTACCTGTCAGCCTTCAAGATCTTCTACTATCACTTTGTATCTTTCGGCTGTCATAAGTAACGGAGGAGGAGGGGGGGAGTCTGGGAAGCAAGCTGGAGGTGTCACATTCTTCTGTTGTATAAAATGAGGAAGGGGGAGCATACATTCAGGTTTAGGTTTCTATTTCTCACTTAGCTTTCTTTTCTCTGCGCAGCTGCAACCCTTTATCAAAATATGCCAAGGTCAATGGACAGAGGCCTCATCACCACCTGAAGATGTCCACATGATCATATTCACAACTTCTAATTGGAAGATTCAGTTGAACTATTGGGGGTGGGAACATTTCCATCACTTTGTACATGTGATTCACGTGCCTAATTTCTCAGATTCAGAATTCTATGGTTGCTACCACTTCATTTTCAGTAAAAGATATCTTTTCTCTAATTTAAAGAGTCTAAGTATTTCTTTCTTGAATTTTGAATGGAGCACCAGCTGACATTACCTTTCCATTAAGGTAAGGTGTAGACTTCAGTTTGAAAAGCAATAGAATATGACAGCAGTCAATAGTTGGCAAGTAGAACAAGCAGACATCAGATTCTATTATTTCCTAAGTGGATGGATGGAAGGGGCATGCATTGTATGGTAGCAGATATGACAGTTTACTGCAAAACTCTGCAAAGATTCCATTGTATGAACAAATAAAATATAATTTGGCTTTTGAATGTGCTTGATGATTTCATCAAATCCTGTGGTCATAATATTTGCCAGAAGCAAGACTAGAGGTAAAGATAACACTTTGAACTACATAAAAGATTATAGCAAATGAGCTGCCATGAGTGGTGGCATCTCAAAATTGGGGCTTTGTTTATTTGCCAGATGCATGAACATTGAGAAAATTATTGACTTAGTGTACTTAATTAGCACATTTGTGAGCAAGCATTTCTACTTTCTTCTCAAGATTTTTAACTACAGTAGAATATTTGTCACGCAAAGGAGTTTTCAGAGTTGTCTATATGGTGCACCTGTATTAAAGAACAAGAAGACTGAAGCTACTGGAGGAAAACTAGCAATGCAATTAAAGAGAGGATCTCCAAAATATATAATGTAGAAAAAGCTAGGAGCACAGAAGTGCAAATAAATCTAAACTGTCTAGAGAAGGGCTATTTATGAAGTTTATCAATTGTGTGGATAGTGGATACAGGAGGGAGCTCCCAAAACAGTTAATAAATTGCAAGAAGTTCTGTAAATTAATCTGTGTAAGATTGTTAAACTAAGACCACAATATATTGAAAAGAGACGAACACATTATTTTACTGTAAAAAAAAAAGTAGTTCTTCTTGACAGAAGAATACTGAATGTGTTTTGATTAGTTCTTTCCCTTCCCTATGTGTTAATGAAGACACATTCCTTGTATCTTCTTCAAGCAAGTGGACTAAGCTGGGCTATGGTGTGATGCAGCAAGTCTATTCTTATGTTCAAGAATAGACTTGCTGCATCACACCCTAGCCCAGCTTAGTCCAGTTGCTAAAACTTAGAAATTAATTAGTTTTTCAACACTTCCCTTAGTGTCCTGCTCCCTGCAAGTAGAGGGTGGAGAACATGTTTGCATTAGATATAAGCTCTGTTCTGTGCCATGTATTATTTTGCTGATTGTTATTTTTATTTAAATTTTAATCATATTCTATAAGCGACCTACAGCTACTTTGTGATTGACGAAATAGTTGATATATATAAATTTATATATAATTGATAAATATATAAATCAATAAATAAGTCAACAAATGACAATGTATAAGTTTGGTATATAACCCAAAAGTACATGAAAATATCTCGGGCTGATTCAGCTATGGTTTATGTAAAAAATGATACTATAGAAACACTTGGCAGGCACCCAATCAAGCCATCAGATACTGATTTTCAGTATGAAATTTCTGTCTTCAGAAAGTTACTCCCAATTACTCTAATCTCCCTCCAAAATCCAATTTGGGTCCAGTTGCTTTTCCTTTTAGCTAGTTGCGGAGTAAAGCAATGTATGTATAAATGTAAGTATATTAAATGTATATTAAACGTATGTATACACTGTGATAATCTCAGGGAATCTCCCTATACACCCTGATTAATTTTCTCTCTTCAGTGTTTATTTTATGAAAACTAAGTAACAGCATGCAAGAAGGATTTGCTTGTATCCTGACGATTTATATTGACAGTTTCCTAGTATGATTTGATTGCTTATTGTACCCTATGACAATCGTTAAGTGTTGTACATTATGATTCTTGACTCTTGAATGTATTTTCTTTTATGTCTACTGAGAGTACTAAAAGAAATTCCTTGTGTGTCTAATCACACATGGCCAATAAAGAATTATATTCTATTTTATTCAAAACAATTGCATTAATTCAATTCACCTTAAAATGAACAATATAAATTATTGATCAAGCCAACCAAGCTACTCACAATTTACCAAGTAAACCATTTGGTTCTTTTCCAGTTGAGTTAAGCACTGATAATTTATTACAGAATTTTTAAAAGAAGAGAGAAAAGAGAACCTAGAATATCCAAGTGTCATTTTGTTATTGCATATACACAGAGATACACAAAGATAAGCAGATGGCAGTATGCTAGGACTGTCATAAAAAGTGGACTGTAATCTAATAAACACGTCTAGACATTTTGAAAGAAATATGTTACAAAACTACTCATCCAAGTTCCCAACAGCATCACAAGGCTGTCTTCAGTTCTGCTTTGCATGACCTCATGGCAGCTATCAAAACTGTTACTTTAAATATATTGAAAGAAATATGTCCCTGACAATGCAGCAAGTGAATATGCAGAGGGTAGAAGGTGGCATAAAAAGTTCAGCAACAAAAGCTCTTTAAAAAGAACAGAAGAAAAAGAGACTCATTAGATATTCAGGCAAAGTGAAAAGAAAACTGATTCTTTTCATATTCTAATTTCCCCCTGCTCATTGCTAATTGAGTAACCACTGAGAAAAAAAAATGTATTTAGCAATTCTGCAGGTGTTTTACCTCTGCCGTTATCTCAAATACCAGTGCTGGAAGAAAAAATGCACCAAATACATTTTAAATAGAAAACATTTCTTTTCACAAAGACCCCATCTTAATATTTAAAGCTATCTTTTTACCTGGTTCATTACAATGTCTGTCCTCTATATCAGGGGTGTCAAACTCATTGTCCGTGGGACGGATGCATCATGCACTGGCCACGCCCACCTCCAGTTTAGTGAAGGAGGGAAAGTCGCAATACGTCACATGATGACAACTTGATGCCATGAGTTTGACACCTCTGCATTAGATCTTAGCCAACATATGGCATCGGTAGTTTCAACTTTGTGAGAAAGCTATACCATTTTTATAAGTTTCAGGGTCCTGCCATGGCCATGTTTCTATTGGCACCTAGATTTCTTTTATGAACTTGAGTTTTAATAACCTTTATTAAAGACAAAATGACAAAAAGTGGTAGGTAAAATACTATTGTTTTAGTTTTTTTCTAATTACTTATTTATTGCCACTTCCATTTGCAGTAAAAGGGGAAAGTAGCAATCCCTGGTTAAAACAAAAAGTCAAGTCTACAATTTCTCTGTTCCATCAATGAACAGTTTCACCATCCCAGTGGTGAACTTGTTAAAACAATGCCCATGTAAGACAATGGCTGGAGAGGAGAAGGCACTGAATGCAGAAAGCCTCTTTCTCCAATGGAATGAAGCACAAGAAGTGAACTGGACAGGGCTGCTTATGACATAAAAGTCAGAAAATGCTACTTTTGAAGCCTAGTAGAAAAAGACAGGTGAAAATTGCTTTTCTGGTGACTGGAGTAAAAGAGGACATTCCTAGTTTTAAAAAGTGGTTGGTAACTCATACTCACATTAGGGCAAACTGGGATTCTTTTAATTTTCCTTTTAAGTTCATTTTAACTTTGTATAATAAGATGTAGCATTGCCTAAACTGATTATGAAAATACTTCAACCTTATTCTCACCTGATTAATTTTGTAAATTCTTTGATTTATTTGTTCTTAGTATGTAGTAAATGTGTGAATTTCATCAAGACGACATCTCAACTTCTGAAATTATTCTCAAAAGAAGAGTATGAAGTGGCTGATTAATTACAAGTTGTCATGCCCTTATAAAAAGAAGCATCAATGGTAATTCGAATATTCCTTTGAACTGAAATATGTATAAGTTTAAGATTTTAATATTCATTTTACAGATCAGTATATCTGTTGATGTTATCAAGAGCGATGTGATGAGAAATGCATCTTGTAAAAATAACTAAAGTGACAAGTTCAGAATTGCAATATAAAGACAACAGTGTTATCTAAATTAGGCAGCAAGAGCTTTGGATTTATCCCCATCCCTGATTTTCTTGTTGGACCCCCTCTCAAATCTTCAATGGTATGTTTTATAGTAATTGTTACACATACACATATATAATGCAGAAATACAAAGAAGAGATGCAACTTAGAAAAAAAATCAGCAACCAGCTGGCATAAATGAATTGGTCACATAGACCACTGAATCTATTCATATAGCCATAATGTGGTCAACATTGAACCACGCACATACTGTACATAATGCAGGAGAAAATTACTACTTTGGTACTTACATTCATCAAATGGAAGGCAGAAGTTCAAAAGATCAAAAAAATTTGCTCCTCTTAATTCTTTGTCATTATCATGTTCCTTTCTGCAGTCACAGAATCCAAGAAAAGCGGTTTTTTGTAATTCTGCATTAATGCCATGCAAACAGATTTCTCTGAGGATATTTGTATATATGTATCCTACTTGCCAGTGCCAACATGACATCTTTTTCTTGTTATTTTTTTCCTATACAAAAAAATGTTAATCAAATAGGAACCAAGGTATGTAAAAAAAAGTTCTAAAGTACATATTTACAGTTCTAAAGTACATATTTAGAAACATTACAGAGCATTGGCTATAGCAAGATCAATGCAGATCTTGGAGGAACTCATCTGAGATAGCACAACGATAAACACAATTCCTTTCTACACCATGATTAACTTGGCGCTTACCTGTTTTTGAAGAGGCACAGAGCTTGAAATAAAATATTTCACTAGGTCCATTAAAATTTTCAGACATGACATATTTAATTTGGCACTTTCTCCCAGTACCATCAAGGCCAGTACTGATTCCAACCTAGGTATTTCAAACCAATAAGGGCAAACATTAGTCCACTTTTTTCAAAAGAGAAGTACATCATCATTAAAAAATAATGTTAAATTATCTTGGATTTATCTGGTACCAAATTATCTTTATGTGTAATTCAGTTGAATGCATGGAATATACCATACAAAGTATTTTCTTAAGTGTCAGCCATTTTGAGCAGCACTTTTATTAATGCATTCTTATACATTGTACATATCCATTCATTGATGCATGCTTATACATTAATTCAGCAACAATTATAGGTTGAGTAATTGTCTACCAATATGCTAGCACAAAATGCCTACGATTAAGCACACAGCAAGCACATTTGAGGAAGGGAAGCAGCCACATAGAATATCAAAGGATCACATGTTCAGAATCTAGTAACAACAGGAAACACCACAGAGATTCCAGCTTTTTTTATTTTTATTCAGAAATAGATAAAGAAATAATCATTTTGATTTTTAGCCAGGTCTTATCAAACTAGACTTTTTTCACTTTTCAGTTAATTGTTTTTACATTCTTTTATGTGTGAGTCTCTTGTGCTATGTTCTCTTGGCAAGCATAGTTTAATTTATCATACTTTACACATTTTTTCCTTGTGTGGTTCTCAAAAGCATTCTAAGTAAGAAGATCTTTACACAACATGATATCTTTCTAATACATGAATACCTCCATCCAGGTGTTTATTTTTATCAGTTTAAGTTAATCAATCAGAATAGAGCTGGAGGGAACCATGGAGGTCTTCTAGTCCAACCCCCCCGCTCAAGCAGGAGACCCTATACTATTTCAGACAAGTGACTGTCCAGTGATGAAGCACGTACAACTTCTGATGGCAAGCTGTTCCATTATGTCACCTTAGTTCTTTTCTCTAGACTAGCCAAAGCCAAATCCTGCAACCATTCTTCATATGTTTTAGTATCCAGGTCTTTAATCATCTTGTTGTTTGCACTTTTATAACAACGAACAAACTCTAGCCAAGCAAAGATATAGATATGCCCATGATTATAGTGAACTATGTAGTTCTTCAGACAAAAATCAGAAAAAAAATTTTGAAGCATGTGTGCATGCAAAGTAGCACCTAGGACTTTCAATTCCATCATTTCTTAGAATCACATGACTATCTTTTCTAGCTGCCTGCCATGCCAACTGGGAAAATGTATGAATTGAAGTATGTACATGTATTTCCTGATAAGTATTATAATTCTACCACCACCCAAAGCCTTAGAGCACTTTTTGGATCTGTAGAGTTAAACAGATCTATTTAAATTTCACTATAAATTATCAGAAGAAATTATTTAAATGTTAATTGTAATGAATTGGGAAATAGATAGGCAGGTATCTACAAAACTTCATGATATCAAACATGAAGATAGCTTTATAATCTTCACCGCCCATCATTATTGAATTTTTTGAAAGAACTAGTTTCAATAAATCTGAAAGAATGAGAATGTATTCCTTAGCCCAGGGTGATCCTGCTAGTATGCTAGATCAAATACATGCTTAATCAGTCAGTATAACAATAATCCAATATACTACATTTCTTTTACTAACATACAAACCCATTCTCTATTAACGCAGTTTTGTGCTGTGTCACACTGCACCAACAGACGGAAAGAGGATGTAAAATGGAGAGAAACACTTGCCATCCGTTGGTTAACACGATGCTTCCGTTCTGTACTCACTGCATCCGTTTTTCTTCCTCTCTATCCGTCCAGCATCCGTCTATTCACATTTCTTCCGCTCAAAAAGTTTTGAGCTGAAAATGTATCCAACAGTCCGTTCTGCTTCCGCAAGGCATACGGGGAACATCCGTTCTGCATCCATCGTCATCCGTTACGCGTCCGCTACATCCGCTAGGCATCCGCTGCGCATCGGCGCAACTCAAATCCGCTCCAGCGGAAAGCGGACACAGGGAGGAAGCGAAACAGACACGGAACAGACGTGCAGCGTTAGTAGCACAGACGGAGAAAGGATGAAAGCGGATGCAGATCGCAAAGAAAGCATTTAAAACGGAAAAAACGTTCACAGAGGGGACCTATCTCGGATATTAAGGATGTCTAGAGGATGCCTAGAGGATGCAAAAGGACACATAAGGGAAAACCTATATTGCCTATAAAAAGGGGGAGCAACTCACCTGGATCTCACTTTCAGTCCAGCAGCCCTGCTGTGCAGACCTCTGCAGCCTTCATCTGGCTCTTGCTCTTCCACAGCATCCAATCATGTCCACCATGGATCGTAATACACTCCTTTTGGTAGCCACCATCATTCTGCAACAGTGCGAAGCCATCTACAGGCTCTTTCAACTGTTCTACGGGAAGAAAAGGAGGCAGCCAAGAAGCGCCTGGATCCAAAGATGGATCAGGAGAAGAGCAGTGTACAGACTGTACAACAAGCTGATGGTGGAGCTGAGGAACGAAGACCCTCGTGCATTCCAGAATTTCATGAGGATGCCTCCAGCCATGTTTGACGAAGATGTGGAGCGGCTGACACCCAAGTTGACCAAGCAGAGCACCAACTTCCAGCCCAGCCTGGACCCTGGGCTCAAGGTCGCACTGACTCTGCGCCACCTGGCCTCAGGGACCACCTACAGGAGCATGCAGTACGGCTGGAGGGTGCCACACAACACCATCAGCATTGTGGTCAGAGAAGTGGTGCAGGCCATCATCGAAGAATACCTGGAGGAGCTCCTCCAGTGCCCCTCCACTGAAGAAGGCTGGAAGAAAGTTACAGAGCAGTGGTATCAGAAGTGGAACTTCCCCCACACCGTTGGAGCCATAGATGGGAAGCACGTGGCCTGCAAAGCTCCAGTCAAGTCGGGGTCCACTTATTTCAACTACAAGGGCTTCTTCAGCATCATCCTCTTCACCATGGTCGATGCTGACTACAAGTTCATGTACATCGATGCTTCAGGCAACGGGTCAGCTTCAGATAGCCAGGTATACAACGCCAGTCACCTCAAGGAGGGGCTGGAACGCAACCTCATCATGGGCTTCCCAGATCCAGACCCTCTGCCCAACGACACGCAAGATGTGCCCTACTTCATCGTGGGGGATGACGCCTTCTCCCTCAGAACCTATCTCATGAAGCCCTACACCTCTAGATGCCTCACCCGTGAGGAGAGGATCTTCAACTACAGGCTGTCCAGGGCAAGGCGGGTGGTGAAGAACGCCTTTAGCATCCTGGCCAACAGGTTCCAGGTACTTCTCACCACCATGCAGCATCGCCCAGAGACCGTGAGGAGGATCGTGGAAGCTTGCTGCATCCTGCACAATCTCATGCGCACCCGCTAGCCAGTCTTGCAGAACAGGCTCGTGGACCTCCAACAAGGCAATGGGGACATGGAGCCTGGGGAATGGAGACAAGGGCGAAACCTGATAGACACTGAGGATGTACAAGGCCCCAACAGAGCCTCACATGAAGGGAAGAAGTAGCGCAACCTCCTGAGACACTGGTGCAACTCACCAGCTGGAGCAGTGGAGTGGCAAGACAGGATGATAGATGATTAATGGATGCTTCCTTCAGCCTGTCTCATCACACTGATGAGATTGGGCCATGTATGTTGGGTGGGTCTACAATGAACAGGGCATTTAATATAGAGTTGTGTTTATGTTGACATGTGTGGATGGATGATTACATTATTATTGATAATCAAGGGCCATAGGTGTGGCACCTGGGAGGGTGGACCATAGAGTCCCATGATGCTTGCACTGGAGGTTTATCTATCCCATAGCTATTACCCATTCCAAAGGTATCCCTGCCCATCCCACAGCTATTACCCATACCACAGGTATCCCTGCCCATCCCACTGCTATCCTTACCCATCCTACAAGCATGCAAAGGCTTAAACCATTTCTAAAAGTTTCCACCAAGACTTTATTTACAAAAATAAATGAAGCAAGTGTGTGAAGCAAAGATAATCTTTATTAATAACAAGCTGTAAAAGAAAAATGACCCAAGTCAAGTGTCCAAATAAAGTCTACAGGTACCCACCCAGTCTCTGGCACTCTTCTCTGTCACTCAGAGGTGTGCCCAGTCTAAGGGGTGAAGAGTCCAGGTGCTGTGGAGGTGGCTGCTGCTGGAGTGCTGATCTGAAGCACCACTGAGGTGCCTGGCCCCAAGAGGACAACAGGGGACGGTGTGTTGAGGAAGCTCTCAGAAAGCTGGCTCAGCCCCGTGATGTTGAGAGCTCCTTCCTCCAAGCCATGGGGTGTCAGCCCCAGTACCGACGACAGATGTACTGAGGCTGGGCTTGGCTGTGGGGTGGAGGAAGGAGCAGTGTAGTGGGGCTGTATGGTCTGCAGCTGGGTGAGGACTGTCGTGGGTGGCATCGGTGGTATCGGTGGCATCAGTGGTGTGGGTGGCATTGGTGGCATCGGTGACATCAGTGGAACTGGTGGCAACGGTGTCGTCCGATGAGCCTGTGCCTGGACTGGGAAGGGCTGCTGCACTTGGCCATGACATAGGTCTCTCGGTCCGTCAGCTTGACTGCGGTCTGGCCAGATTTCTTAAGGTGCAGCTTCCCGTACCAGGTGTGCATATGTTTCCACCAGCCAAGGATCACCTCCGAAGTGTACCTCTTCCCAGTCCAGGCAAAGGTTCATCGGACGCCACCGTTGCCACCGGTTCCACTGATGCCACCGATGCCACCCACGCAACTGATGCCACCGACACCACCGACGCCACCCACGTCACCGATGCCACCCATGCCAGTCCTCACCCAGCTGCAGACCAGACAGCCCCACTACACTGCTCCTTCCTCCACCCCACAGCCAAGCCCGGCCTCAGTACATCTGTCGTCGGTTCTGGGGCTGACACCCCAGGGCATGGAGGAAGGAGCTCTCAAAATCGCGGGGCTGAGCCAGCTGTCTGAGAGCTTCCTCAACACACTGTCCCCTGTTGTCCTCTCGGGGCCAGGCACCCCAGTGGTGCTTCAGACCAGCACTCCAGCAGCAGCCACCTCCACAGCACCTGGACCCTTCACCCCTGAGACTGGGCACACCTCTGAGTGACAGAGAAGAGTGCCAGAGACTGGGTGGCTACCTGTAGACTTTATTTGGACACTTGACTTGGGTCATTTTTCTTTTCATCCCCCATGATGTAGTAGGGCATATCTTGCGTGTCGTTGGGCAGGGGGTCTGGATCTGGGAAGCCCATGATGAGGTTGCGTTCCAGCCCCTCCTTGAGGTGACTGGCGTTGTATACCTGGGCATCTGAAGATGACCCGTTGCCTGAAGCATCGATGTACATGAACTTGTAGTCAGCATCGACCATGGCGAAGAGGATGATGCTGAAGAAGCCCTTGTAGTTGAAATAAGTGGACCCTTCAGTGGAGGGGCACTGGAGGAGCTCCTCCAGATATTCTTTGATGATGGCCTGCACCACTTCTCTGACCACAATGCTGATGGTGTTGTGTGGCACCCTCCAGCCATACTGCATGCTCCTGTAGGTGGTCCCTGAGGTGGTCACTGCCACCATGAGCCCAGGGTCCAGGCTGGGCCGGAAGTTGGTGCTCTGCTTGGTCAACCTGGGTGTCAGCCACTCCACAACTTTGTCAAACATGGCTGGAGGCATCCTCATGAAGTTCTGGAATGCATGAGGGTCTTCGTTCCTCAGCTCCACCATCAGCTTGTTGTACAGTCCGTACTCCGCTCTTCTCCCGATCCATCTTCGGACCCAGACGCTTCTTGGCCGCCTCCTTTTCTTCCCGTAGAACAGTTGAAAGAGCCTGTAGATCGCTTCGCACTGTTGCAGAACGATGGTGGCTACAAAAAGGAGTGTATTACGATCCATGGTGGACATGACTGGATGCTGTGGAAAAGCAAGAGGCAGATGAAGGCTGCAGAGGTCTGCACAGCGGGTGCTGGTCTGAAAGTGAGATCCAGGTGAGTTGCTCCCCCTTTTTATAGGCAATATAGGTTTTCCCCTATGTGTCCTTTTGCATCCTCTAGGCATCCTCTAGACATCCTTAATATCCGAGATAGGTCCCCTCTGTGAACATTTTTTCCATTTTAAATGCTTTCTTTGCGATCTGCATCCACTTTCATCCTTTCTACGTCCATGCTACTAATGCTGCGCGTCCGTTCCGCGTCTGTTTCGCTTCCTCCCTGTGTCTGCTTTCCTCTGGAGCGGGTTTGAGTTGCGCGGATGCGCAGCGGATGCCTGGCGGATGTAGCGGATGCGTAACGGATGCCGAGGGATGTAGAACGGATGTTCCCCGTATGCGTAGCGGATGCAGAACGGGCGCATTGGATACATTTTCTGCTCAAAAAGTTTTCAGCAGCTCAAAACCTTTTGAGTGGATGGAACCTCAGTCGACGGATGCTGGACGGATAGAGAGGAAGAAAAACGGATGCAGTGAGTACAGAACGGATGCATCACATTAACCAACGGATGGCAAGTGTTTCTCTCCATTTTACATCCTCTTTCTATCCGTTTGTGCAGTGTGACATGGGCTTAAACAAAACTCTTAAGGATTGGAGATTAATAGTTGTGGTTGTTGATGAATAACGGAACATAGATTCCCTTCCATTTGAACACTGGTTGAAATGCATATCATCCAAACCAAGCTGAAGCCTTTTTTTTCCTGTATCAACAACATGGCATTCACTGTCATCTTTCACAGTATACGATGTAACCTAATTGATGCCATATTGCGAGGCATCACAAACCTAAAAAATTATATCTGTACTATGTCTTATGGCTTTGCAGCATTTATGATTGCTTGAATAATCTATATGGAATATTATCTGTATGCTTCCATATGATTTGTGCACCTGAGATGCAACCAAATAAGTAATATTGGGTTCAAAGAATTCATATACGTTCTGTTATGTTTGAAGGCCATCATTTGCCAACCTCTGCAACATGTCTTGCAGATGAACTACATCATTCCAAATGCAATTATCTCATCTAAATAACTCTAGGTGCCTAAATAATCTTGTAAAACTTAGTTCATGGCTCTCTGTCAAAGTGCTGGTATAGATACTGCTCCAAAAACAAGTCTATTATTATAAATAAAATTATGATGAGAAAATAATTCAGGATATTTCCATTTGTAAATAGCCTTCTTCTAGTTCTAATTTGTCAACCCAAGTGAGATTAGCAAAACTATCCTCAGTTCTAACCAAGTGGTACTGCTCAGACTATAACATTGAATTAATGGTTCTCTGGATTATACTGCATATTTTTGTATAAGGGCAGCTTTTGCCTTTAGATCTTCATTAAACTAATATTTCTGCATAAAATACTTGATCATGTATGATGACAGATGATATCTTAATTCGTATTGATCTGATACTATCTGTTGGTATGCAATTGTAAATTTATTTATATTTGATTTAACTCCTAATTTCAGCTCTACAGTAATTCAGTAGACGTTTCCACAGAGATAGCATTTCATATCTTCTTGTAAATGTTGAATCTGTCCCACTGTGAATCATTTTTCATCTTTTCTTTTAAAATTTCACTATTTTATTCAATTAAACTGCAATTAAGCCCAATTTTTTGAATGTTTGGAAAGCTCTTTAAGTTCTGGCAGATGTTTGGTTTATGCTTATAAAGTCCTTTACAGTAATAGTGACTTTGACACCAAACATTCCTGACTTATTTCCACTGTTCTACAAAGCTATTGCAAGAGTTTTTATAGAGCAATTAAGCTTTTTCAATAAGCTCTATGCCTTGCTTCCCATAACACTCCGTGAAAGCCACATTTTATTCAGCAACTATCTCATTTGTTCGAGTCTATGTACATATAAATAACAAATCATTTCTGGTACTCTGAAGCACAAAAAATTTCCCCAGTAAAGCTACTCATCTTGCTGAACTCATTGTCCCTTTGTCTTCACTCTCTATGACTGTTTCAGCATTATGGTTATTCTTTTATTTTATTGCTCTTTTTTCCTCATCCCCCACTCTCCTCCAAATAAGACAAGCCTTAAAAGTGGGGCTGGCCTTTTTTGTTTGTTTGTTTACAATCTCACTTTTTCTACTATCAATCAAGGATCCTTGAGTCTAAGGTGTTTTTTTCTGCTGTTTTTTTTTTAACTGAAACTCTTTAAGCCCCTGTCCCACTGCACCGACGGATGCAAAGAGGACGTAAAATGGACAAAAAAACTTGCCATCCGTTGGAAAATGCGATGCATCCATTGTGTACTCACTGCACACGTGTTTCATACGCTCTATCCCTCGAGCATCCGTCCACTGAGATTTCATCCACGCAAGAAGTTTTGAGCTGCACAAAACTTTTTGAACGGATGAACTTTCCACTGCGTACGAAGTACATCCACGGCATATACGGGCAACAAACGTTCTATGCCCGTTATCATCCATTAAACGTCTGTCGTATCCTCTCGGCATCCTCTGGCCATCCCCTCAACTCACATCCGCTGCAACTCAAAACAGAAAGAGGGAGGAACCGAAAGGTACATGGAATGTCCACACAGCGTTAGTAGCACAGAAATAGAAAGGATGTAAGCGGATGCATCTCATATATAAAGGATTAAAATGGACAAAACGTTTGCATCTGGGATGTATCTTGTATATTTAGGATATCTGCAGTATGTCTAGAGTATGTAGAAGGACACCTAGTGGGCAACCAATATTTCCTATAAAAAGGGGGAGGAAATCACCTGGATCTCAGTATGAGTCCAGCAGCCGTGGTGTACAGACCTCTTCACCCTTGGTCTTGGTCTTCCACATCATCCATTGTTCTCCACCATGGATCATGACACAGTCCATATGGTAGCTGTGATCATTCATCACCAGAATCATACCCTGTTCAGACTGTTTCACCTTTTATACACAAGGAGAAGAAGGAGACGTCCAAGAGCTGTGTGGGTCTGAGGATGGATCGTGAGAAGAATGGAGTTTGGACTGTATGACCAGTTGATGGTGGAGCTGAGGAATGAAGACCCTCGTGGATTCCATCACTTCATGAGGATGCCACCAGCCATGTTTGACGAACTTGTAGAGCGTCTGAGACCCAAGTTGACCAAGCCGAGCACCAACTTCCATCCCAACCTGGACCCTGGACTGAAGGTGGCACTGACTCTACGCCACCTGGCCTCTGGAACCACATACAAAAACATGCAGTATGCGTGGAGGGTGCCACACAACACCATCAACAAAGTGGTCAGAGAAGTGGTGCAGGCCATCATCGAAGAATACGTGGAGAAGCTCCTCAAGTGCCCCACCACTGAACAAGGCTGGAGGAAACTTGCAGAAGAGTGGTATCAGAGGTGGAACTTTCCCCACACTGTTGGAGCCATAGATGGGAAGCATGTGGCCTGCAAAGCTCCAGCCAAGTCGGGGTCCACTTATTTAAACTACAAGGGCTTCTTCAGTATCATCCTCTTTGCCATGGTTGATGCTGACTACAAGTTCATGTACATCGATGCTTCAGGCAATGGGTCAGCTTCAGATAGCCAGGTATACAACGCCAGTCACCACAAGGATGGGCTGAAACGCAACCTCATCATGGGTTTTCCAGATCCAGATCCCCGACCCAATGACACACAAGATGTGCCCTACTTCATCGTTGGTGATGAAACCTTCTCCCTCAGAATCTACCTCATGAAGCCGTACAGTTCAAGATACCTCATCTGTGAAGAGAGGATCTTCAACTATAGGCTGTCCAGAGCAAGACGGGTGGTGGAGAACCTCTTTGGCATCCTGGCCAACAGGTTCCAGGTACTTCTCACCACCATGAAGCATTGCCCAGAGACTGTGAGGAGCATCGTGGAAGCTTGCTGCATCCTGCACAATCTCATGCGCACCCGCTACCCAGTGTTGCAGAACAGGCTCGTGGACCTCCAACAAGGCAATGGGGACATGGAGCCTGGGGAATGGAGGCAAGGACGAAACCTGATAGACACTGTGGATGTACAAGGCCCCAACAGAGCTTCACATGAAGAGAAGAAGTAGCGCAACCTTCTGAGACACTGGTGCAACTCCCCAGCTGGAGCAGTGGAGTGGCAAGACAGGATGATAGATGATTAATGGATGCTTCCTTCAGCCTGTCTCATAACACTGATGAGATTGTGCCATGTGTGTTGAGTGGTCCTACAATGAATAGGGCATTAATAAAGAGCTTTGTTTATTTTGAAATGTGTTGATCAATGAATAAATTGTTATTGATAATAAAGGGCCATATGTGTGGCAGCTGGGAGGGTGGACCATACGGTCCCACTATGCTTGCACTGGAGGTTTATCTATCCCACAACTACCCTTATCTGTCCCACAACTATTCTTATCTATCCCACAACTATCCTAATCTATCCCACAATATCCTTATCTATCCCACAAACATGCAAAGGCTTAACCATTTGTTCAAGGTTTTCACCAACACTTTATTAAGTAAAAAAAATGAATCAAGTGTCCCAAGCAAAGATAACTTTTATTAACTGTCTTAAGTAAACTGTATGACTTTATTAAAAAAGCAAAATGAACCAAGTAAAGTGTCTTAAGCAAAGATAAAGTGAACAAGTAACAACTCAGTCTCTGGCACTATTCTCAGTCACTCTGAGTCATGTCCATGGTCTCAGCTGTTAAGCGGCCAGGGACTGTGGACGTGGCTGTGGTTTGAGTGCTGGTCTGAGGCGCCATTGGGGTGCTTGGCCCCAAGAGTAAAACAGGGGATGATGTGTTCAGGAAGCTCTCAGAGAGCTGACTCATTCCCGTGAGGTTGAGAGGCCCTTCATCAAGTACCTGGGATGTCAGGCACAAGATTGATGATAGATTGTCTGTTGAGGGGCTTGGCTGTGGGGTGGAGAAAGGAGGAGTGTAGTGGGGCTGTCTGGTCCGCAGCTGGGTGAGGTGTGGCATCTGTGGCGTGCGATGAACCTGGGCCTGGACTGGGAAGGTCTGCTTGTGATGTGGGAAGTCCTGGTAGTCGTAGCCTTGGTAGGTGAGGGGCTGTTGAAAGCCATGGAAGGGCTGTGACATCGCCTGGGGTGGGGGAGCAGACCTGGACTGGGTAGGAACAGCTTCAGCTGGGCCTTGAGGGTTGTGCAGAAGGGCTGTTATCTTCTCCTTCATCACCTGGTCCTGGGCCTCGGGCAGGTCCCTCAGGGTGTGGCTCACGTAGGTGAGGAAAGTGTGGCAGCTGGAGGATCCTCTGTCCAAGTGGACCAGCTGAGAGAGAAGTTCTGTGTTGGTCTTCATTGTGTCACTGATCTCCAAAAGGACAGTGTGGCTCTGGCCCTCCAGTCTGCCTCTCTGCCTGCATCCTGTGGAGCTGGGGGTGGGGGTGCGTTGGTCTCTGGTGGCTGCCGCTTCTTCCTCCATTTGTTACAGGGGATCCTCCAAGTCCTCCTGCATGGGGAGTGCAGCTGTTGGGGGGGTCTCTGCCGTGGGGCCCTCTGAAGACACCTGCCTGGACAGGCTCGCTGGCTCCTGTCTGGAAGAGGACTGGCTGTCTGTGGGCTGTCTGAGGGAGAGGGGTCTCAGAGGGGCTGCTCCTCGGTGGCAGACCTCACCCTCCAGGAAGCTGCACTTGGCCATGATGTACATCTCCCGGTCAGTGAGCTTGACAGCAGCCTGCCCGGATTTTTTGAGGTGTAGCTTGCCATACCAGGTGTGCATATGCTTTCACCATCCCAGGAGTACATTTGCAGTGTAGCCCAGGCTCTCTGCCTTGTCTCTCCAAGCTGCCTGTTTCTTCTTGGTGTCGCGATAGAGTCTGTGGCCCTTTCTCCACAGGTACTCGTTCTCCCTCAGCAATTCCAGCACCTCATCCTCATGCTCCTCGGAAACGGTGTACTGTTTCCTCTCTCCCTCCTCCTTCCCTTGCCTCTTCCTCCCTCTGGCAGGGGTTTCAGCAGGGCCTTCAGGGGCTTGAGCAGCAGGGCCTTCAGCAGCAGGGCTTTGAGGGCCTTGAGGCTGGTCCACCACAGCAGCAGTAGCAGCAGCAGTAGCAGCACCAGCAGCAACAGCAGCAACAGCAGCACCAGCAGTAGCAGCAGCACCACCAGCAACAGCAGCAGTAGCAGCAGCAGCTTTAGATTCAGTGCCGGGGGTGGGATGCTGGTTATGTCCTTCTTGCCAGGGCTGGCACAAGTAGGCACCGGCTTCCTCTTCTTCCCTGACTAACGAACCATGGTGTTCTTTGAAGATATATGTGGCAGCACGTCTTTCCTCTGAATGCTGACTGCATGTGAGCTGCATCCTTTTATATCCGCGGAGCTGACGCAATTCATCCTCCCCACATGCGCAGTGAACGCTTTGCATCTGATATGCATCCGTGCAGCATCCGCTTTGCTTCCTATAGGAATCCGTGATGCATCCGCATCATCCGCTATGCATCCGCCCCTTCCAATATGCATCCGCTTCACAATTCTCCCCCGGAACCCCTTTGGAGATGTCACCCGCTTCCATCCAATATACATCCGCTAGGCTTCCTATGAACATCCGTTTAATATCCCCACTACGTACTACCCACGTCCGTTCTTTTCTGTTCTTTTCCATTCTGTTTATGCAAATTTTCGCCACTTTTTGGAGCGGATGATAACGGATGGAGCCACCCCCGAAATTTTGCTTGTCCGCTGTGTCCTTTATGCATATGTTTTGCGTCCGTCGGCCAGTGGGACCAAGCCTTTAACAAGCTTCAGCAAGTTTTATAATACAGGCTACCCAAGGGAATCAAGCAATAATAATAGGCCAGAAGTATGTATAATTAATCAATACTAACAGCTACCAAATCGACTGCACAGTGGTCATTTAGAAAGCAGCAAAAAACATATGAAATAATTGTAACTTGATACTGCTTATAAGGTGTTTTTAGCATTTCCTTTCATATAATAAACATGCTCTGAAAGATGTATTAATCTCGCCATAATATATGGATATCATTCTTTCCTCTGGCTATTTCATATTTAAATAACTAACTTCAATGTTCAGCCAATTAGCTAGCCAGTCAAATCAATTTTTATTTTTCTTAAGATGCTTTTATATTTATGATTTTACAAGCTTATGCTATATTACTGTAATAATTTTTAATTTACATGCTTAAAAGATGCAGAATTTTAAAAATAGTAGACACTTCATATTCTAAAGTGATCTTTATACAAATTAAGTATGCTTTATCTTCATACCGTTTGTTTCCGTATGTAAATTTAATAAAATGATTGCTTTAGATGTAAACAATAACTTGAGATTTCTTTAACTGGGAGGCTGTTAAATATTTTTACAAGTGATCATTGTACTCTTAACTTAGCAGGCAGAAGTAGATCTATCAGCACAGGACTTCAACCAATATCTTACAAATATTATAGGATGGACATTTAGTGTAGCCATTGTAGGTCAATCTGAATCTTAAATTGAGGCTCTATGGATTATACAGGGTCATAGTACTTCCCAGTAAATATTGTTTATCTTGGAAAGAGAATTATGAAAGAATACATTACATTTAGGACATTTCAATACCTCTATATCAGTATATAAAATCAGAAGTTCTAGGCAGAACAAGCAATTCTTTTCAAACATACAAATGAGAACTACAGATAGTCCTCAGTTAACTATAGCAATTGGTACAGGGATTGCTATTGCTAGCAACATAGTTATAAAGTACAACATCATATGACAATACCACTTAATGATGGCAATTCCAGCACTCCCAATTGACATCATGAAGTGAATCACCAACAGTGGTTAGTAAGAATCTCACATGGTCCCCATTTGCAACCTTCCAGCTTCCCCATTGCCTTTGTTGGTCAGAAACTGCAAAGAAGGTCACAATGACCACATGACTGCAGGATACTTTTACTTTTATTTTTTTTATTTTTATTTTTATTTGTCAATCACTTACAAGATAATAGGTATAAATATATACATAGTTATGAATACATGAAATGGGTACATATAACAAAAATAAAAGGAACAATAGGACAGGGACGGTAGGCACGTTGGTGCGCTTATGCACGCCCCCTACAGACCTCTTAGGAAAGGAGTGAGGTCAATAGTAGACAGTCTAAAGTTGAAGTTTTGGGGTTTGGGGAAGAAACCAGGTAGAGTATTCCAGACATTGACCATTCTGTTGCTGAAGTCGTATTTCCTGTAATCAAGTTTGGTGCGGTAAACCTTGAGTTTGGATCTATTGTGTGCTCTTGTGTTGTTATGGTTGAAGCTGAAGTACTCATTGATAGGTAAGTCATTGCAATGTATGATTTTATATATCATACTTAGATCAGACCGAAGATGGTGTAATTCAAGGTTTTCTAGGTCTAGAATTTCCAGTCTGGTGGCATAAGGTATTCTACAACGAGTAGAGGAGTGGAGAACTCTTCTTGTGAAATATTTCTGGACTTTCTCAACTGTGCTAATATCAGATATGTAATGTGGGTTCCAGACTGATGAGCTGTAATGATGTGATGTTACTGCAATAACGGGAACTCTGAGGACTGGTTGTAACCACTGTTATTTGAGCATATCACAAGTATGAATGGTCACTGAACAGTGGTCATTAAGAAAGGACTAACTGAAATGTCAAATAACAGAAGAAATCTATGCAAGGATAATGGTGATGATAGAGTTACAAAATATAATTGCTGTTCAATAAGCACCCTGCCAACAGTATAGCAAAATATCTACTGCATTTACATCAGCATGAGGCATACTTGTGGGAGAATAAAGAGAACTGAAAAACAGGCCACTTGCTTTGGACAACAATAGCACTGTAGTAGCAGGAACATCGCCACCACACATGTTCATTTTTGTTACAGCTCCCTAGCCAGAGACCAAAAACAGGTTTATTCTACCTACTTGTTCAGTATTAAATATTTGACACAATTTTTAAAAGAAATATTTTTCTGACCACTTAATTTGGGAGAAAGTAGGCATGAGGTATGCCCACTCATCCTTCATTTGGTAGATTCCCTGCTGTTTCCTGACTTCACCGAATGATATTAGATATTTTTCCCAATTAAATTAGATTAGCAATCTTTCTAACTAAACTCTTCTATTCAACTTCACAAGCACCAATGACATTGATTTAATTTTCTAGACTGAGTAACTTCAGTCTGGGTTTCCAGACTGGGTTTCCACTCTCCACGCTTCCAGATGTAAATTATCTTTCTTATTGTACCCCAAGTACTAATAGCAATGTGCTATTTCGGAAGGAAACTAACACATTTTAGTTCTTGATTTTCAAACTCACAGATCCAATTCCCAAGATAATTCCCAAAAATTCTTTGTGGAATTTTTACCTCAACTCTTTTACTGTCCCAACTATTTTGGGGGGTCTTTCCCACTCACATGGAAAGGCAATAACATTGGCAAGATGTCATGCCCCTATTGTTTAACCTAACAGATAACACTATCTCCTATTTACATCATTCTTATTTAATTTTAAGGTATTTTATCTGTTACTCCCTATAAATGGTGCTTCCTTTTAATCCATTTTATTACTCTGTTTTCTTCTGCTTTTTCTTTGACTCTAAATTTTTAAGTTTAAAAAATATTCATTTTTTTCTGCTTATATAAATAATGTATACTTTCTCCAAGGAGGATCCTATCATTACTGAAGCTCAAAATACCTATTCGCTGTAACTGAGCTAAAGAACTGTAATAAAAGCAGTAAGGAAAAATGTAAGTTTGTAAGGGGAAATAACATCAGCATCCATTCTAAGTGTAAAGCAACTGATACAATAATAGTATACAATACTGGTATAAATCCAGCCTATGAATCTGATGAAGTTGGTAAAAGAAACGGACACTTAAATAATGTCTTTGCCTGAAGCAGCACAGGCAAGGACAGTAAGCAATACAGTGGGAAAGCATATTTAAAATTGAAAAAATATATTATTCTTCCTTGCAGTCACTCTGCTTACACAAATAGGTGCTGTACTTGCATGGAGCTTAGCAATGCTTGGCAGAAGCCCTACTCCCTTGCATGCTGCTAGGAGCAGTTCCTACTAATTTCTGGATTTTTTCACTCAATTTCCACAGATGTAACATGCTTTGTTGAACTTCTTCAGGGTATTTATTTCTATTTTGATATATTCTTTCTTATTTAAAGGATATTTCATGTTTCTGTTATGTCTTACACCACAGAGACCCATCAGTATGAAACTGTGGCAATCAAATTGCCTGCATCATCTCACTGACCAGAGGAGAAAGGGAAGAAAGAAATATTGTAAGGTTAAAACTCTGTCCATTATACCCTATATTTTTCCAAATGAAAACACAAATCTTGTCCAGTCCCAAAGCCTTCAGTTCATGACTTGCTACTTTCTCTGCCCCTGTTACACACCAATTTTTCATCTTCTTTGGGAATAGAGAGAATGGAGCAACATTATTTCAGAAGTGATACTTGGAGCAAGCATTGGAAGTTACCCACTCTAGTCTAATGCCCATATTTTCTCTCAACTGCTTTTTGCTTCCCCACTCTCTTGAAATTGATGACCACCTGCCCACTGTCTAGATGTCATGGTGTCTAGATACACTGAAGGAGCAAATCTTTCAGTCAGTAGGGCTCATTCATGTCAACATCTCACAAAAACTATTGCCTCTAGAAAGAGCAAGATGACTCTGCTGATGCTAATTAGTTTAAGGATATATGGCAATGCTACTTTGGTCAGCATATATTTATAAAGATCTCTAATGCATACCTGGTACTACGATTTATTCTGCCAGACACAAGATATACAATCTTTTTAAGGTGAATATGCAGTATTTGGACAACTTTCTGAAAATGATCTTTTCCACTCCTTTCCTCAGTTAATGATAAGCTGCAGAGTGCACTCTATCCTCTCTGAATCAGAAATATTTTTTTCATATAAATAAATGGGACTCCTTGAAGATTTCAAAACCTTGTGACCTTTTGAAATATTTTTGTTGTGTGTATATATAATTGGTTTGGCTGTTGCATTAGACCCTAAGACTAAGGGACCTGGTCCATGATCTTATATAATTTATATTATAAATCACACATTGTCAAAAAAGTTGTTGATAAATAAGTTAAACTATGCCTCCAAATTGGTCCCTAAGTGAAAAGCACATAATTTAATTGGATTATCTACCATTGCCAAATTCCCACCAAGTATAATTCTGTGTTTTATTTCTCCAGCAAGAAAAATATAAGAGCACACTACTGGAAGGCATGTTGCTGTTTTAATTGGATAAAATCATTATTTCACATCTTCCTATTCATCCTTTTCCTAACCAAGGTAATAGCTGGGTGTTTGGACTGATTTCATGGTGGAAATCACAGTTCACATCACTGTTCTGTCCAGTGGTGGAATTCAAAAGTTTTTACTCCCAGTTCTGTGGGCGTGGCTTATTTGGTGGGCGTGGCTTGTTGTCATGTGACTGGGTAGGTGTGGTTAGTAGTCATGTGGCTGGGTGGGCATGGCTTGGTGGTCATGTGACTGGGTGGGCGTGACCAACTCAATGTCAGTCACATCAAGGGGTGCCTCACCTGGCTCCTCCCCTCCCAGCCATTTCTTGTCACCCAGCCTCAACTTATCTATAGTTCTGTAAAAATGTTGTTCACCTTTTTTGACTTTATTATTTGCATACTAGAGATGTACGTTCATGGACACTGAAAGGAGGAAATGGCTCACATGCTTTGCCCAAGAGTGTGATAGGCAACAGGCTTTTAAGGGGCTGCCACAAAGAAAGGGGGACAATGTATTTTCCAAAGAAGCAGAATGCAAACAAGAAACAATGGATGGAAACTGAACAGAGAGAAGCAACCTAAAACTAAGGAGAAACTTCCTGACAATGAGAACAATTAACCAGTGGAACTGCCTGTCTCCAGAAGTTCTGAATACTCAATCACTGGAAGTTTTTAAGAAAAGACTGGACAGCCATTTCTCTGAAATGGTATAGGGTTCACCCCAAGGTCCCTTCTAAGTATTATTCTGACACCTTTCCCAGGATTTCTACTCAGAGTTTGGCATCCTCAGTTTTCTTGCTGAGCTGGGGGTTGGACTAAAAGACCTCCAAGGTCCCTTTCAACTCTTGTTAAACACATGTGTATTTTATGCCCTGGACTATTGACATTGAATGCATGTAAACCCTGAAAAATATGTGGTAGCCCTGGGCAAAAGAAAGGCAGAAAAATCACTCCAGGTGTAGGGACAGTGTAAAATATTAACACATGATAAATAATGGAACAATTAAAAATAATAGCACAGAGTTTTATCTCTCTCTCTTCCTATTTTTTTTCCTTTCTGTACCTTCCTCTCTTTTTCTCTCTCTTTCTTTCTTTTTCATACACACACACACACACATACACAGAGCACTTAACAGACAAGCATTTTGGAAGCAGCTCCTTTAAAGTTCTCCAAGGCTTGAGTGGATTCTTTTACGTTGCAAAAGTGCTCCAAGGCTCGATTCACCCCCACCCCCTCTGTCAGACCACACTTCTTCTCACTCCAGGCACTTTACTCACATGGGGAAAGTGATGCTTGCAGCGTCCATGCCTTTCTTCCTTTTCCCTGGTGAGAAAGAGGACGTGGGGAACGGAAAGCTAGGAGAGCGATCACAAGTGAGCAACCGGGTGACTGGGTTGGGAGTATGCTAGCCAGGGATTGCCGCTGGTTTGGCAACCCATGCCAAATAACCGCTACCGGTTCGCCCGAATAGGTGCAAACCAGTCAAATAGCACCTCTGTCTCACCCAATGTCATCCAGTTACATACTCTCTGAAATGCCCATATTTTCTCTTCCTCTTTGTTGTGTATAATCTTACAGTTATCATAGCACTCTGTCATTTCTTTGTTGTTATTGTTTTTGGTTTTGCATTTAGATCTCTTAAAGATTTCATGAAGAACTTGCTTCAGTTATCTCCATTTTTATATTGACTTGAAGCTTATCTAGGACAATGTTGAAACCATCTGAACTCTTGGTCACATAGTATATTCTTTTTAAAGACTATAATGTATTCTTTTTATTATCTTAGAACAGGGCTGTCAAACTCCCAACCCACAGGGCAGATACATCACATGCCCACTCCCGATTTAACGAAGGAGGAAAAGGTCTTGATATGTCACATGATGTCACCATGACAATGTGAGCTTGACACCCGTCTTACAAATTATATTTCTGATTTCTGTGATATTTGCCAGTGCATTCCCCAATCAACATACATACCCATGCTGTGAATAAAGACAAACTAATTCTACGCCTTGTCATCCCTTTTCTGCCAAAGAGCAAAACTGCCTTCCATTAAGTCAGCGATATAATTCTGCATACATTATTCCAAACTTTAGAATGGTGTCTGAAAGACCCTTGATCTCTTTAAAAATAATTGGTGGGTTTCTGGGGAGTAGTTCCCATTCATGTGCTTCCTAGGGTCAAGCAAGAGTCTGGGACTACCTCTTCAAAGATGTTTTAAATGGACCAAACTATCATGAGACTGCTAGGAACTAACAGAGCAGTTCCTGCTTCTTCTGCAAGGCCATTCTATGAAAAAGATGGCAACTTATCTAGACTATCTTTTCCTCCAAATCACCTCACAGGGCTATATTGAGACATTCAAATTTTATCTAATATAGATAAGGGCTCTAGTTGCAGGCCCAGAGGGACCTTGTCTTTCATTTTATGAGCATCATCCTTTTTCCAAATAATAAACCATTTGCCTGCTTATCTGCAATTAGAGGTCTTCAGGTGATCATTTTTAATACACAGACCTTATTTTCCCATTCATAAGTATTTGGATATGTTAACAATTGCAAATATTTTATATGGTTTTCATTGAAAAAGATATTTGATTCTCTGTTCAGAAGAATGGCTAACTAAACTGTGGGAGTACACTCAATGATCAGAATAATTTTGCATTTAGAAAATAAATCCAACAGGGCACCGGCCATAATTTGTCAAGTCTGCATGTTTTTCTACCCATCCTTCCAGTAAATATTTCTGTATAGTATGTGCAGACTGAAATTGACTGTAGCTTAAGCCCATGTCACACTGCACCAACGGATGCAAAGAGGATGTAAAAGAGACAAAAAAGCTTGCCATCCGTTGGTTAACGCGATGTACTCACTGCCTCCGTTTTGCTTCCTCTCTATCCGTCCAGCATCCGTTTATTCATCCGCTCAGAAAGTTTTGAGCTGCCCAAAATTTTTGAGCGGAAAATGTATCCAATGCATCCGTTCTGCATCCTCTAGGCATACGGGGAACATCCGTTCTGCATCCATTACGCATCTGCCATATCCGCTAGGCATCCACTGTGCATCCGCACAACTCAAATCCGTTGCAGCGGTAACCGGACGCAGGGAGGAAGCAGAACGGACGTGCAGCGATAGTAGCACGGATGGAGAAAGGATGAAAGCGGATGCAGCTCATCCGCTCTGCATCCTCTACACATCCACTCTGCAACCTCTACGCATCCGCTCTGCATCACCTACGCATCCTCTACGCATCCGCTCTGCATCCGCTCTGCATCCTCTATGCATCCGCTCTGCATCCTCTACGCATCCTCTACGCATCCTCTATACATCTGCTCTGCATCCTCTATACATCCGCTCTGCATCCTCCTCATGTCCGTTCCTTTCCGTGTTATCCGCTCTGCTTATGCAAATTTTTGCCCCTTTTGAGAGTGGATAACAACGGATGGAACATTTTGCTCGTCCGTTGTGTCCTTTTTGCATCCGTTGGGCAGTGTGACATGGCCTTTATGTTGTTCACATTCTGCTTTGAACAATAAGCTCAATTTGTTCAAACCTATCTGAGAAGAAAAAAAGATTCAACAATTTGTTCCATTCAGTTGCTCTCTAAAGACAATGATCAAGTCAACCCACAAATACTGGAAACTATACTAAGTCTTTATTGATTTCATTTTGTGTGCTTTACTGTAGAGACATGATTATAATTAGATGTGCACAAATTGAAGAGGACAAGTAAGCAATGAAAATCCTCATTGAGGACTTCTGCAATTGCAGCAGAAAAGTAACCAAAAAAGCCAAATTCCGCACAGGTGATCAAAAGCCAAATTTGATATATGTTACCAGCAAAAATAGGAATATTGATGTTGAATAGCAGAACACCAAGAAAAGAAAACACTATTAAATTGTGCAATGGGTATGTTCCGTCCGGAAAAACGCGAGATAGACCGGGTTCCAACAGTAAAAGTCTTTATTTAAACAATTATTGTTAAAAATGGAACAGTTTGGCTCTAGCCGCGGAAGCCTTTATGTACGGCTTACCTGCCGGCTTGTAGCCAATGACGGTTACTTGATTTTGCCGCCTTTTGGCAGCTCTTTTGGATTAGTTCCTAGTGAACCAATCCCTATGCCGGCTTTTCTAGCCAATCACATTCGAGGATTTGGAGTAAACTATTTTATACAGAACACCCCTCCCCCCTTGGTTTAGTCCTACATGGTGACGTAGTTGCGCAGGTAGGTGGGGCTTCTTCTGATTCTACTGGACTTGCACAGTTCATTTTCACTGGAGACTTCAACCGGTTCGGATGGGGTTGCTGTCTCTCCGGCTCTTTTCCATGGAACCGCCTGGAAAGGGTGAGTCGGCCATTTTGCTACCGCTTGAGTTTCTCAGGCCAGTGGTTTTGCCGCTCCCTCCTGGCTTCTCCGGGCAGGTCAAGCTGGCTTGGCTGGCCCCTTCGTCTGGATTTTCGTCACAAGTCTCATCTAACCGTAAGTTTCCTTTTTGCTCTTTTTGATTGGTTAGATGTTCTGGGTTTATTTTAAAAAGTTCTTTATTATTTTCTTGTATTTCCCCCCCCTTCTTTGGTTTTGTTTTTGTCATTTTTTATTATTTGTGGTTGTGAGTTTGTATTTCTTTCAATGTTTCGGGAATGAAGCTGGTGTATGTGCCGCTTCCATTCTCTGCCATCGTCTACGGTTGGTCGGTAGGACCGGGAGCCTGTGAGCTGTGTGATTGTGGCTGGAAGCCATAGGGGGTCCCCTGTGAAATTTTTTGCGTGGACTAGGTCGCCGATTTCAAATGTTCGGAAACGGCTGGAGGAGTCGGGGGGTCTTTCCAAACTGTAATTTGGGTGCAACCTGTCTAATTGTGACCTAAGGTTTCTTCCCATTAATAATTTCCGCTGGGCTTTTGTTGGTTACAGTGCTGGGTGTGATATGTTGGAGGGTGAGTAGGCGGTTAATTTTATCCTGGACATCCCCAAGGTCCATTTTCTCTAAACCCTCTTTAGTAAACCTGATCATTCTCTCCGCCCTACCATTTGGTGCCGGGTGGGCCGGCGTGGTCAGTGCATGACGTATACCTAGAGAGGCTAGGTATTGTTCAAATTGGATGGCGGTTAATTGTGGCCCGTTGTCGGACACTAGGACGCCCGGCAATCCATGGGTTGCGAAGAGTTTGTTAAGTTATTTAATGACCGCCTCGGTTGTCGTAGATGACATTACTACAACTTCCAGCCAATTTGAGTATGCATCTATGACAATTAAAAAGGTATGCCCCCTAGTAGGACCCGCGAAATCAATGTGGATCCGAGACCAGGGGCCTCGTGGGGTCTCCCAGTCCCTTATGGGTGCTTGTGGTGGGGAAGGCCTGGTTTTCTGACATTTAGTACAAGTAGCAACCCAGTATTCGATGTCTTTATCTAGACCAGGCCACCAGACATAGCTTCCAGCTAGGCTTTTCATTTTTACAATACCAGGGTGGCCTTCGTGAAGCATACCCAACACTCTAGTCTGTAGTTTAGGAGGGATTACTACCTGATCACCCCACAATAAACAATCTTTTTGAATTGAGAGTTTGGTTTGTCTGGTCCGGAAAGGTTTAAAGTTTTCAGTTTTTTGGTTTTCCGGCCAGCCTTTACCTACCCAGTTTAATATGCGGGCAGTCACTGGGTCCTTTGCGGTGGCTCTGGTGACATCATTTGCAGATATTGGTAGTTCCAGGCATGTTTCTATTTGCAGGGTGGTCATTGTTGGCGCCGGGTCTTCCTCCATCGTTGGCAGCGGTGCTCTGCTTAATGCGTCTGCATGGGAGATTTGCTTCCCGGGTCGATGTGTCAATGTGTAAGAGTATGCTGCTAGGAATTCTGAACATCTAGTCATCATCTGCGGGGATAAAATGTTCGGTGTAGGCTTGTTTCCCGCCAGAATTTCTAGTAACGGTTTATGGTCCGTTACAATCAAAAATGTTCTTCCATAAAGGTATTCGTGAAAACATTTCACTCTGGCAACGATTGCCAGGGCTTCTCTGTCTAGTTGACTATAGTTACATTCTGTTTTAGACAGAGTCTTTGAGTAATAAGCGATGGGTGTCTCTCTCCCATCTGGCAATTGGTGGCTCAGGATGGCACCGACTCCAAATGGTGAGGCGTCACAGGTGACCGTCAATGGAAGTGTGTTACTAAACTGGATAAGAACGGTGTTTGATGTTAATAAATTTTTTATTTTCTGGAATGCCTTTTGTTCTCTATGACCCCAAGTCCAATTAGTTTTCTTATCCAGCAAACGGTGTCATGGTTCCGCTATTGTTGCTTTGTGGGGGAGGAATACGTTATAGAAGTTTATTAGACCCAAAAATGCCTGCAATTCTGTTTTGTTTTTTGGCTGTGGTGCGTCTTTAATGGCTTTGACTTTTTTGTCAGTAGGGTGTATACCCTCTCTGTCAATTAAGTAGCCCAGAAATTCGACATGATCGGTCATTAAGCAGCATTTTTCTTTTTTAACTTTCAGACCGGATTCTCTAAATTTTGTTAGTACATCTCTTAGTCTTTTTTCTAGTTGGGTCGTATCTTTAGCCGAAATCAGGACGTCGTCAAAATATGGTACAACCCCTTTTATTCCATTTAATAGGCGTTCCGTGAGGCTTTGGAAAATGCCTGGAGCAACGCTTACTCCAAATTGAAGTCTGTTACACTTGAATGCCCCTTTGTGAGTCACTATTGTCTGTGCCTCGGCCGTTAAGGGGTCTACTGGAAGCTGTTGGTAAGCTTGTGCTAGATCTAGTTTGGCAAAAAATTTTCCTCCCCCGAGTGAGTGTAGCAAATGTTGTACGACTGGCACCGGGTATGTACTTTGTTGCAGTGCATGGTTCAGGGTAGCCTTGTAGTCTCCGCAGATGCGTACCGACCCGTCAGGTTTAACTGGTGTTACTATTGGCGTCTCCCATTTAACATGGTCAACAGGTTCCAAAACCCCTTGGTCAATTAATTTATTCAATTGTTCCTCTATTTTTGCTTTTAATGCAAAGGGAACTCGTCTGGCTTTTAATCTTCTAGGGGCCACCTGGGGGTCTAAGCTAAAGGAAATTGGGGTCCCCCGATACCTGCCTAGGGTGTCATCGAAAACGTCCTGGAACTTGTGTATCAGGTTTTCTCCCCAGTCAGTTTCGGCCACTCAGTCCACTCTGGTCATTCCGATGCCCAATGGTGCAAACCATTCGATGCCCAGGAGGCTGGGTCGGTCTCAGTCGACTATTGTCAGAGGCAGGACTTTGACATGCTGCTTGTAAGTGACTCGGAAATGACCTAGACCTACCACAGGGATTCAATTCCCCTGGTAGTCCTTCAGAGTTAATTTTTGTTTCTGGAGTTCTTTTAGTTTGATATTTGGGACCAGTTGTCTGATTTTGTTCCACGACACCATTGACAGGAAAGACCCTGAATCGACTTCCATCTCACAGGGGCTGCTTTCAATTTTTACGATGATTTTAACTTTTTTTCCGCTTTCCATCTGAGCGCTTCCGATAGTGACAGTTTGATGGGTCTTTTCTCGGTTACTGGCTCGTTTGTTGCGCTTCCACTTTCTCTCGGCTTGTTTTGATTCAGCTTGTGGGGGAGAGTTACAGCGTCTGTTAGTGCTGTTATTTTTTTGATTCCTACAGACTTTCTCGATGTGTCCCCTTTTCTTGCAAGCTTGGCAGATGGCATCAAGGAATCTGCAATCGGCTCGAGGGTGGTTTCCTCCGCAACCGGCACATCCCGCCAGTTTCTTTTTTCACGCCTTTTTTTGTTGGCGTACAGGCGGTGGACCTCATTGTCATCCTCTCCGGATTCTGATGTCTCGTCAAAATCTTCATGGTATGTAGTGGCGGGAAATTGCTTCCTTCCTCTGGTTAGGCTCGTTTTGTCGTTATTCACGTTCATTTGTTTCATGGTGGCCGCTGACTTTTTCGCGGCTTCTGCGGCTGTAGCTTCTGCGATTGCTTCAGCCACGGTTATGTTGGGTTTATTTAGCAATTTACTTTGTAAATTATAGTCTTTTAAACCCAATACCACTCGATCTCACATGGCTTCATCTAAGTTCAGGAACTCGCACGCACCCCCAATTGTCGGAGGGCTGCCACAAAATCAGCGATGGTCTCGCCTTCTTTTTGGTCCCTTCGGTAGAATTCGTGTCGTTTGATGAGATTTGACACCACTGGTGCGTAGTGAGCCTTTAACATTCGCTGGAGTTCGGGCCAGGTCATTTGTTTTACGTCTCTGGGCTTCGCCAATGCTTTGGCCATCTTAAACACAGTTGGTCCGCAATGCGTTAAGAAGACAGCCCTCTTACGCTGGTCTGAGATCTCTTCCATTTCATTACTTTCTAAGTACATTTGGAAACGGTCTACGTAGGATTCCCAATCCTCTTCATTGGGATTGAAGGGTGTGGGCGGTGCATTATTTCCGGCCATCTCTTCAAGCCTGGATTTCAATTTGCCGCATGCACAGTCTCACGTTTTAGAATGATCCCATCCTCGTTGCCAGTGTTCTGTCCGGAAAAACGCGAGGTAGACCTGGTTCCAACAGTAAAAGTCTTTATTTAAACAATTATTGTTAAAAACAGACAGTTTGGCTCTAGCTGCGGCAGCCTTTATATACGGCTTGACTGCCGGCTTGTAGCCAATGATGGTTACTTGATTTTGCCGCCTTTTGGCGGCTCTTTTGGATTGGTTCCTAGTGAACCAATCCCTATGCCGGCTTTTCTAGCCAATCACATTCGAGGATTTGGAGTAAACTATTTTATGCAGAACAGGGTAAGTAAATAATGATGTAAGTAAGTAATGTATCAGTACAACTCTGTAAGTAGTATATTTTAAAGTAATATAATATTTCTTTGTGCTTTAAGTCTATTCAAACTCATGAAATTATTAGGAATGAAAGCTCCATGGCAAATACCAAGTTAGTATTTGAGAAAAGAAATATTTCACAAATTGATTGTTGTTAAGAATTAACTCAGGCTGTTCATACTGAAAAAGAAAATTCACCATTCGTTCTGTTTAACATGATTTTTATTTTCCACAGCTATTCACTATAATTTTTAAGTAGCAAAGGCTACTATTTTTGAAAGGTTAAATTAAAATCAACAGTGTGGTTTAACAGTGTATTACATATCAAAGCAAGTTTTCATCCTGGGGCAGCTGAGAAACAAAGTTATGAAAAAACAACAACAAAAACAAGGTCACTATTCAAGTGTAAATATCCTCTCTAAAGACTTAATATTTTCTAGGGAAGGGGAGGGGAGGGGAGGGGAAGGGAAGGGAAGGCAGAGAACGGTTACATTTTTAAGCATTCTATTGAATGCACTTATGAAGAACATAGTTCTGTTCTGTTGCATCCTATAATTCATTATCTCAGATAAAAAGATACCTATGGATAATATTCTGACCGTGGCTTTTAGGTGCTCCATCTTGAAAACATGCAATTATGGATACATTCCTTATCTCCAATGCACCATTAAACCATTAGCATTTTAAAAAGATTGCACATTTCAGAGAACATGGAGCTTTTCTATGTTGATGTTGTGGCTCCATAGGTATATTACTATTATAAATATTGTCACAGCTACTAGCCTGAAGGCAACATATGGTCTAGCAGGCAATTAAGTAAAGATGACTGTTCTTTACATGAACAAGTCGTTCAATAAAGAGCTGGACCAGAATCAGAAAAGTATCTCTTGATGCTTAGGCAAATAGTTAGGGTATTGCCTTCCAGTGCTCAGTGAGTTTAGTCTAGTAACTTCTCTGCCAATATTTACACTGTGATATGCCTCTTTGCTTTTGTTTAGGTTCTCCAGACAACTTCAACACTATGAAGAATCCACATTAGAGACGTACAGATTTCAAGGGATGCTTTGCCTGGTTATAAATTATTTGCTTGGTTATATCTTTTATTTTTCTTATATGTCTCCATGTATTCATAACTATGTTTTTACTTATACTATTATCTTGTAAGCAATTGACAACCAAATAAAATAAATAAAAATAAAATAAAGATTAGACTAAACAAAACAGTGTGACCACCTCCTTGCACTGCATTGCTGTTTGACACCTAAAACAACAGTAATTGCAGCTTGAGTCATGTCACATTTTTTTCATGCTTCCCTCCTTCATTCAATGGAAATAAAACTCATGGCTCTACATAAAATTAAAGTTACCATGGAAGTTATCTTTAAATGGAAGCCATGCACGACCATCTGACTCTCAGCTAAAACATAACCTGTGTTGACTTTCCTCCATGTTGTTAAACAGAAGAAATACAAAATTAATCCTCAAAAATAATTGTGTTTACTCCATTTTGCCAACTTTTAAACCCATCAAAAAAATCTCAGACCAAAATCACAGAACAAGGATATCATTAGCTTTTCTATAATTCCATATAATTGTATATATCTGAGAAATTTCTTCTTGGCAAAATAGTTTAAGCATAAGACAAAGTTCCAATGAGTGCAGTTTACAATTATAACTTGTTGAGGCTTCAATTAAAAGAAGCAATCAAGAATATAGTTCCAGCATAAAATTAATTGTAAGCATGCAAATTTAGTTTTATTACACTTTGCATAAAGAGCACCCAAAAATGAAGGCAAGTATCGATCCCAGAAGAAAGATTGGCATATTGCACTGCAGCTGTTTAGTTATGTGACAGATACTGTACTTTGAAATCATGAAATGAAGTTGCTATCAATAACAGACATAATTTAATGAAATCAGACTGGTAAAATGTCCTAACCAAAAAGACAGAAACAATTTCTAGATAAAATGAAGCAATACAAAGTATATAAATTGCTTCTCTTTCTGGCACAATAATTGTAAATCTTTTTGACAAGCAACTGTAGAGTGATTAACATTTAGGCATAAAGGTTATGTAACATTTCAGCACAAAAGTGGTTTCCATCAAGGGTATATCAAGTTATAAGATTGCCCTTACCAGTTTTTTTGATGAAGTTGTTCCTTATAGAATAGGACATGCATGAGGACTGCATCTATTTCAGAGGTGCTATTGTGTACACAAACCCAAACAAGAAGGCTGTGCCAAAGAAATGGCTTAATTCTGAATTGCTTTTGTTTGGAGTTTAACTCAGCTGCTGAGCTGGCAGTCGTGAATGCCTACCAAAAAGAACAAAAAGTTAAATTCATTAATAAGACATTGCAAATACAAAATTACTTGACAATTCTCCTTACAGATTTGCATCTCTTTTTAACAAAAATTTGATTTTAATAGTATTATATTCTCATGCTGAATTCCTCTAATTTCATTTTCATCATGCATTTGTTGTTGTTTGCATACTGCTGCTGTTGTTATTGTTTCCTTCAAAAAAAAACAGCAGTCCATTTGCTGTGATTCACTAGTTTCTCTGATGTTAGTTTTTCATTGGATTACATTAATTTTGAAATAGAACTCTGTGTGAACTCCCCCTTCTTGCTTCATGATTGGGATCTGTACTATGGAAGTTTTCCAATCCATCTTGAGACAGATTTGTGTGTTTTACGAAAATAGGACAGTTAGCAGATAAATTAGATTGTTATGGGGGAATGAAAATTTCCAACTGTTGTAGTAATTGGTGTGTTTGAAGGCACTGCCTAATATGTTAATTCAAACAGCATCAATAGAGCCAAAGAAGAAGGATAAAGACTATCACTTTAAAAAAAAACAGAAACAACACACTTCTGTACAGCTTTATGTGGTAAAAAATGCTAAGGAATGATTAGTGAGATGATGAATGATACCAATTTTCTTTTTTTTTAATGAATTTTTATTGGTTTTTAAAACAAATTATAAACAAACAAAACATAAAAACATTAGTCCATCTTCCATATATATACATACAGTGTCGGTTGGTTTACAAATTTTTTTATACTTCCATTTGGTAGTCTTCAATTACAATTATATTATATATGATCTTGTATTTTCAATCCATTATTAAATGCATTAATATCATTATTAACCAATCATTTGACAATACTTATTATTCATTCATGCTTTAAGAAATAATCATATTTCACTCAATTTATTTTGTGACAATTCATATTATCATCCCAGATCCATCCTAAAATCATTTTGTAGATATAAGAAAAAAAATACATCTTTATATATTTAGTATTTTCTAAAAGTCTACATATTTCGTTACTATATTTTATTATCTAACCATTGATAGAAGAGATCCCCAATTTTATAAAATTGTTCATCTTCTTGCTCTCTAATTTCAAATGTCAATCTACTCATTTCAGCACACTGTAATATTTTCTTAATAATTTCCTCCTATGATGGTATTTTCTCATTTTTCCAGTTTTTAGCAAATACAATCCTAGTCGCTGTTAATACATTTACAATCAGGTATTTCAAGTCTTTACTATATATTTCAGGGATAATTCCCAATAAAAATATCTCTATATGTTTCAAATCTATATGTTTTTTTGTCATTTTTTCCAACCACGTGTGGATTTTAGTCCAGTATTTTTTAGCATCCGCACAAGTCCACTACATATGGTAATATGAGCTAGGTGTCTGATGACATTTCCAACATTTTTTGGATTTATTCTTGAACATTCTTGCTATTCTTGCTACAGATGCCACCTGTAAAACATCTTACACAAATTTTCTTTAAATTCTGTTGACATTGTCATTTTATAATTTTGAGACCACAATTTTTGCCATTTCTCTAGCTCAATCCCATATCCAAAATTCTTCCCCCAAACAATCATAGTTTCTTTAACTTGTTTTTCTTCTAGTTTAATTCCTAATAAATATCCATACAATTTTTTAATCACCTTTTCATCAGTACCTGTCAAAATCTTATCTAAATCAGTCAGTTTATCATAAAAACCTTCTGTTTTAGAATCTTTGTCATACCTTGAATGTATTTGCGCGTATGAAAACCAATTCATCATTATACTTAGTTCCTCCAGTTTTTGTATAAATTTAAGTTCACCCTTTTCATTCAATATTTCACCATATCTAACTGTTTGTTCCTTTCTGTACATTATAGGATAGGAAAATGCTTCAATAGTCGATAGCCAGACTGGAATTTTCAAATAACATTGTCTTTTAATCTTCTCCCAATTTAACCAGAAACTCCTGTATACAATGTCTTCTAAAATACCCCTGTATTTTAGTTCCTTTGTACCATAAAAAAGCATGCCACCACAACAACAGATTGTGTCCTTCTAATGTCAACAACCTAGGATTTCTTAATGTTATCCATTCCTTAATCCACATCAAATTTGTAGCTTGGTAATACAATTCCCAGTTAGGCAAACCAAATCCACCTCTGATTCTAGCATCTTGCAAAAGTTTTAACTTTATTCTTGCTTTCTTACCTTGCCATATATATTTCAACACAATTTTATTCAAATCCTCAAAGTATTCTTTTCCAAGCCTAATTGGAATTGTCTGAAACAAATATAAAAGTCTAGGTAAAAAATTCATCTTGATTGTTGATATTCTCCCTATTAATGACAGTTGTAAATTTTCCCATTTCGCCAAATCTAGTGCTATCTGCTGTTTAAGTTTGATATAATTATTCTCTTTTAATGTACTGCATCTTGCTGTCAAGTATATCCCCAAGTACTTGATCTTATTCATAACCTGAATTTTCAGTAGGTCTGCCAGTTCTTCCTTTTGTCTTGATAACATATTCTTTGTCAAGATCTTTGTCTCATCTTTATTTATTTTCAAACCAGCCACCTTACCATATGTCTCTATCTTTTCTATCAATTTTGGTGCTGTTTCTAGTGGATCTTCTAAGATAAAAACCAGATCATCTGCAAATGCTTGCAACTTAAATTCTTCCTTTTTAATTTTCATCCCTTTTATGTTCTTTTCATCTCTAATATTTCTATTTGGCACTTCCAAAGTTAACACAAACAACAAAGGTGACACTGGGCACCCTTGCCTTGTTCCTTTTCTTATGTCAGTAGAGTCTGTCAGGTCTCCCTCTATCATTACCTTTGTCGTTTGCTCATGATATATTGCTTCTATTGTTTGGATAAATTTTCTAGTAAAGCCCATCTGTTCCAACAGTAATAAAATGAATCACCAATTCACATTATCAAATGCCTTCTGTGCATCTAGAAATATCAAAGCCATTTGTTTTTCAGGATGTGCCTCATGGTATTCCAAAGTGTCCAAGATTACTCTCATATTGTCTTTAATTTGTCTCTTTGGCAGAAATCCATTTTGATCAGGATGAATAAAATTATTTAAGTATTTTTTAAGTCTTTCTGCCAACATTGAAGCAAAAATTTTATAATCTGCATTTAGTAGGGAAATAGATCTATAGTTCTTGATTTGTAATGGATCGGTCTCCTCTTTTGGAACAAGTGTGATATAAGCTTCAGACCATGATTTAGGTGTCCTCTTCTTTAACATAACTTCATTCATAACTTCTAGCAATAGAAAGTTCAATGATCCTTGTAATGTTTTGTAAAATTCTGCTGGAAGTCCATCTGAGCCTGGTGCCTTTCCATTATTTTGCTTCTTAAGTGCTTCAGTTAATTCCATCATTATTATACTGTTTTCTAACATTGTTTCAATCTCTTTGGGTATCTGGGGTAAATTAGAATTCTGTAAATACTATTTAATTCTTTCATCATCAATATTCTCTTGTGTATATATTTTCCCATAATAGTCTCAAATGATTTCCTTCTTCTCTTTACTACCATAGCAAACTTGGCCTTGGTCATCTATTAATTGCAATATTTTCCTTGATTCTTTCTCCTTTCTCAGTTTATATGCTAACCATCTACCTGGTTTATTTGCATCTTCAAAATAGTTCTGTTTAGCACCTCTAATTTTCTGTGCTAGTTTTTCTTTTTCTATTAAAGCTATTTTATGTTTAATTATATCCATTTTTAGCTTAGTATCCTTTTTCTGTGGCATTTTCTGCAACTCTTTTTCAAGTCCTTTATACTCATCCTCTAATGCCTTAGAGGCTAATCTTTTCATAGTATTTCTTTTCCTCGTATAGTCTATTACCAAGCCTCTGGCATATGCCTTCATTGTATCCCATACATTCTGAATTTATGTGTCTTCTTTTTTGTTTTCTCTGAAAAAAAAAAAGCCAATTCTTTCTCCATCCACTGTGTGAAATCTTTTTCCTTTAAAATAGTATTATTTAACGTCCACCTAGATCTTCTACTTTGTCCTTTCCATTTAATTGTCAGTGGATTATGATCTGCCCAAGTACTTGATTCAATATTTATTTCTTGAATATAAGTTAACAATTCTGTTGACATCCATATCATATCTATTCTGGACCATGATAAATGTCTATTTGAGTAAAAGGTGTATTGTTTAGTTTTAGCATTTCTTTCTCTCCATGTATATTTTAAATTTATTTCATCTACCATTTTGAAGAAAGATTTAGGGAGAGTCTTTCTGTTTTGCTTTATTGTTTTCTGTGCTGTATGACTTTTTAAAACAATTTGTTGTCTACAATTCCACTAAAATCTCCCATCATAACTATATTAGCATAGTCCACTTCAATTATTTTTATATGTAATTTTTAATAAAATTCTTCTTGTTTGTCATTCGGGGCATAGATTGCAATCAGGAGTGTTTTGATATTATTGTCCATTATTTCCACCATGAGGATTCTTCTGTCGTCATCAGTATCAATCAATTTCGCTGGAATGGTCTCTTTGATATACAAAACCACTCCTCTTTTCTTGCATTGTGTCAAGGAAGTAAATATTTTCCCTAATTTTGGCTGTATCAATGATTGTTCATATTGCTTTTTAATATGTACTTCTTGTAGACAAATTATATCAAATTTTAATTTCTCTAATTTATGGAAAGCTTTCCTTCTTTTAAAGGCTGAATTAAGTCCATTTATATTAATTGTAATCAATTTTTTCTCTTCCATTATTATATTTTATAATTAGGTTTGGCAGCTCTCGTAGATCTTGGTTCAGGTTGTTCTTTGGCTTCCTCCTTTCCACCTACTGCACCTTCTTCTTTTTCAGTCGTCATTTGGCAGTCCTCTTGGAATTCAATTCGTGAAATTAATTTTTCTGCCTCTTCCTCTTTCCCTCTGAAAAATTCTGTGTAAAATGATTCAGCTTTCTCAATTGAGTCAATTCTGTATCTCTGTTCTTGCCATGTGAACATCAAACCTTCTGGAATCAGCCATCTATAATTCATCTCTTTCTAAAACCCATGTCACACTGCCCAACAGATGCAAAAAGGACACAGCGGACGAGCAAAATGTTCCATCCGTTGTTATCCGCTCTCAAAAGCGGCAAAAATTTGCATAACCGGAGCGGATAACACGGACGCGGGGAGGATGCAGGGCAGATGCAAAGCGGATGCGGAACGGAAGCCCAGCGGATGGAGCGGATGAGAGCAGATGGCGCGTCCGCTAGGTTTCTGGGGGACCTCAGCAAAGCGGACACGGAACAGATACAGCGGATGCACAGCAGACGCCGAACAGATGAAGCGGATGCACAGCAGATGCACAGCGGAAGCCTAACGGATGCCTGGCGTTAATTGTGCATGCGGGGAGGATGCATTCTGTCAGCCCCGCGGATATAACGGAAGCAGCTCGGAAGCAGGTCGCCATTCAGAGGAAAGACCTTCTTCCAGACACATCGACTGCCTTGCCTGCCCTGCCTGCATGTCTGCCTGCCAGCCTTGCTGCCAGCCTTGCTACCAGCCTTGCTACCAGCCTCCCTGCCAGCCTTGCTGCCAGCCTCCCTGCCAGCCTTGCTGCCAGCCCTCCTGCAAGCCTTGCTGCCAGCCAGTCTGCCAGCCTTGCTGCCTGCCTTCCTGCCAGCCTTGCTACCTGCCTCCCTGCCAGCCTTGGTGCCTGCCTTGGTGCCAGCCTTCCTGCAAGCCTTGGTGCCTGCCTGCCTGCCTGCCAGCCAGCCTTGGTGCCTGCCTCCCTGCCAGCCTTCCTGCCAGCCTTGGTGCCTGCCTGCCTGCCAGCTTTCCTGCCAGCCTTGGTGCCTACCAGCCTCCCTGCCAGCCAGCAACCCCACAACCATGCGGAAGCACAGCAAGCCTCAGCCATCTGCTGCCAGCCCTGGCAAGAGGGACAGGGCTACCATCCCGCCCCCTGGCCCTCACTCTGGTTCTCCTGGGGCTTCTGCAGCACGGGCTCGCTCTTCTGGGGCTGGCGCTTCTGCTGATTCTGCTTCTGGAGGAGCTGATGACAAGCACTCCAGCACCAGCCACCTCCACAGCACCTGCACCCTTCACCCCTAGGACTAAGCGACCAAGAGGAGTACCAGAGACTCATTTTTGTCTTATAGCTTGTTGTTAATAAAGTCTATTTATGATTCACACACTTGCTTCATTTCTTTTTTTTAATAAAGTCTTGCTGGAAACTTTTAGAAATGATTTAAGCCTTTGCATGCTTGTGGGATGGGTAAGGAGAGCTGTGGGATGGGTTAGGATAGCAGTGGAATAGATAAACCTCCAGTGCAAGCATAGTGGGACTGTATGGTCCACCCTCCCAGGTGCCACACCTACGGCCCTTTATTATCAATAATAATGTATTAATTATCCACACATGTCAACATAAACACAACTCTTTATTAAACGCCCTGTTCATTGTAGGCCCACCCAACATACATGGCCCAATCTCATCCGTGTGATGAGACAGGCTGAAGGAAGCATCCATTAAGCATCTACCATCCTGTCTTGCCACTCCACTGCTCCAGCTGGGGAGTTGCACCATTGTCTCAGGAAGTTGCGCTGCTTCTTCGCTTCATGTGAGGCTCTGTTGGGGCCTTGCACATCTTCAGTGTCGATCAGGTTTCACCCTTGCCTCCATTCCCCAGGCTCCATGTCCCCATTGCCTTGCTGGAGGTCCACAAGCCTGTTCTGCAAGACCGGGTAGCGGGTGCGCTTGAGATTGTGCAGGATGCAGCAAGCTTCCATGATCCTTCTCACGGTCTCTGGGCGATGCTGCATGGTGGTGAGAAGTACCTGGAACCTGTTGGCCAGGATGCCAAAGGCGTTCTCCACCACCCGCCTTGCCCTGGACAGCCTGTAGTTGAAGATCCTCTCTTCACGGGTGAGGAGTCTGGAAGTGTAGGGCTTCATGAGGTAGGTTGTGAGGGAGAAGGCATCATCCCCCATGATGAAGTAGGGCACATCTTGTGTATCGTTGGGCAGGGGTTCTGGATCTGGGAAGCCCACGATGAGGTTGCCTTCCAGCTCCTCCTTGAGGTGACTGGTGTTGTATACCTGGGCATCTGAAGATGAGCCATTGCCTGAAGTATCGATGTACATGAACTTGTAGTCAGCATCGACCATGGCGAAGAGGATGATGCTGAAGAAGCTCTTGGAGTTGAAATAAGTGGACCCCGAGTTGGCTGGAGATTTGCAGGCCACGTGCTTGCCATCTATGGCTCCAACGGTGTGTGGTAAGTTCCACTTCTGATACCACTGCTCTGCAACTTTCTTCCATCCTTCTTCAGTGGAGGGGTATTCTTCTTGTATTCTTCGATGATGGCCTGCACCACTTCTCTGACCACAATGCTGATGGTGTTGGATGGCACCCTCCAGCCGTACTGCATGCTCCTGTAGGAGGTTCCTGAGGCCAGGTGGCACAGAGTGAGTGCCACCTTGAGCCCAGGTTCCAGGCTGGGCCGGAAGCTGGTGTTTGCCTTGGTCAACCTGGGTGTCAGCCGCTGCACAACTTCGTCAAACATGGCTGGAGGCATCCTCATGAAGTTCTGGAACACCCGAGTGTCTTCGCTCCTGAGCTCCACCATCAGCTTGTTGTACAGTCCGTCCTCTGCTCTTCTGGAGAACCATCTTCGGATCCAGACTCTTTTTGGGTGGCTCCTTTTCTTCTCGCAGTAGAGTTCACAGAGCCTGCAGATGGCTTCGCACTGTTGCAGAACGATGGTGGCTGCCGAAAGGACTTTGTTACAATCCACGGTGGACATGACTGGATGCTGTGGAAGAGGAAAAGGCAGGTTAAGGCTGCAGAGGTCTGCACTGCTGGGCTGCTGTTCTGAAAGTGAGATGCAGGCGAGTTGCTCCCCCTTTTTATGGGCAGTATAGGTTTTCCGCTAGGCATCCTCTAGGCATCCTCTAGGCATCCTCTAGACATCCTTAATATCCGAGATAGGTCCCCTCTGCAAACATTTTTTTCGCTTTAAACACTTTGTTTCCGTGCTGCATCCGTTCTGCATCCATTCTGCATCCGTTCTGCGTCCGTTCCGCTTCCTCCCTGCGTCCGGGCGGATGCAAGTTGCACGGATGCGTAGCGGATGCCTAGCGGATATAGCGGATGCGTAACGGATGCGTAACGGATGCCTAGCGGGTGTGTAGCGGATGCAGAATGGACAAACTGGATACATTTTCTGCGCAAAAGTTTTGGGCAGCCCAAAACTTTTGGAGCAGATGAAACATCCATAAACGGATGCTGGACGAATAGAGAGGAAGCCAAACGGAGGCAGCGAGTACATCGCGTTTTCGAACGGATGGCAAGGTTTTTTGTCCATTTTACATCCTCTCTGCATCCGTTGGTTCAGTGTGACATGGGCTTTAAGTAGCAATTTAGTCAATAATCGTTATTCTCTTCTCATCTCTCTCACTCTTCTGGGTACTGTTTCAAAACCACAATCTCCTTATCTTTATATTTCAATGTTTTCTCTCTTGCCACTTGCAATATTTGTGTTTTAATGGCTTTCTTTGTAAATCTGATGTGAACTTCTCTTGGTAGGTTATTTCTCATTACGTATCTTGTGAAAACTTGATAGACCTCATCTATTCCATCCTTCATCTTCTCTTCAGATATTTCCAAAGCTTTAGCTAATATTTCTGTCATTATCTCAGCTAGATTTTGTCCTTTTTCTTCGTCTAAGTTTTGAAATCTAAGATAGAATTCTGATCTATCCATCTCCCATCATAACATACCACTTTTATCTTGTTCAACCACCATTAATATGTTATCAATGTCTCCAATCTTCTTGTCTCTTTGTTTATCTTCTTCTTCAATTTTCAGTAGTCTCTCATCATACTTCATCATCATTTATTGGATGTTCTCCACTTTTTCATCGGTTTTCCCTATTATTTGTTCAGTGTTCTCTGTTCTTTGTTCGATGTTCTCTATTCTCTTTTCAGTATTCTCAGATCTTGTTTGAATGTTTTGAATTGCTTGCAAAATCATCTGCAGGGTCACTTTTTCTTTTTCTTGTTCTTTCTCTTGCCTTAACATTGTCTATATTGAACGTTGTCCTCCAGATGGTGGAGAGGAGGAAGCAGAAGTTGAAGAACCAGGAGCTGTTAATTTCCTACTCATTTCAAACAATTCAAAATCTCCAGGTTCTTCTAAACCTTAATCAAATTATGAAATAACCAATTGCAATTCCCAAAAAAAATAGTCGGGGGGGAAATCCAAATAGTAATAATGATTTTTTTAAAAAAAGAAAATTTCTTCAGGTTCTTGTATAACTTAATCCATTCGGTTGAGTAGATAACAGTAACAATTGAAAAACTGAGAAAAAGACCACGAACACACACAAAAGAGAAAAAGTAGTAAAATCCCAAAGAAGATGGAAAAGTGAGGAATAAAAAGCTAAAAAAAAGAGGAAGAATTGTTCAGGTTCCTCAACACCTTAATCCAAATTAAAAGGTCTCAAATATAAAAGGCTGCATAAGAGGAGGAAAAAAAAGGCCAAGAAGATTAAAAAAAAAAAAAGGAAAAAATCAGTATGGGAGGTAGATGGAAAAACAAAAATACCAGCAAGGCAGAAAGAAAAAAAGAAGGCTACTACCTTAAACAATTATTATTTTATTATAAAATAAAAAGCAAGCGTAAAAATTTAACTTATTTCAAAAAATAAACTGTTGAGGAGGGGTAACGCAGCTTAGGAGAAATTTTAAAAAAAAACCACACTGCACTTTGTTTAATTATCCAAGGCTCTTATTATAGCACTCTTCTCCATAGACTTATCATCTTTCTTTTCCTATAAACTTCAAAACCAGGCTCCAGCTGTTGATAGAAACCCAGAAGAGCACCTGCAATAATACTCTCCCATGCTCTTCCCTCTATCTTATCAAATAGCAATGTGTTTGAGAAAAAAAAAAGAGTCTCAGTTCTTTCTTTCTCTGCTTTGTCTGGTCACAAAAGAAATAGAATATTTCCAAGCCTCTAGTTGGCAGTGTTACAAAGTTTCTTTGCTTTCACTTTCCCCCTCCTTTCCCAGCAAAATATAATTTGGATTAATAAGAAAAAAAAAGAAAAAGATATTTAAAAAGAGAAATGGCTAAAAGGGAGTCTCTAGCCTAAAATATTGCAAAATCAAAAAGGAGAAAAAAAATTAATGGGAAAAAAAAACCAGTCCAATTTCAAAGTATAAGGCCGCGTATAAAATATCCAACGATGAAAAAAAAATAAGAAAAGAAAAAAAATCAGTTATTTGCAAGACAGAGTAGCTTCAAATATAAAACCATCCAAATACTTTTTATGTGACATAAAGAATGATGGATTGTTTGTACAATGAATAAATGCATTTCTCTTACTCTCAACACACAATCTCACCACCACTCCAAAGGGTTGCAATTAGAGCAAATAAATGGTTAGGGTGACTCAGTTTTGAAAATTGGACTTAATCAGTTTACAGCCCTAGGTTTTTTTTTTTTTTATAAAGAATTTTATTAATTTTTAATAAACAAACATGTACAAACAAACACAAAACATAAAAAACATAAAATATCTTTTTGGACGGCAGTTTGATCCCGAGTTACATCTTTTTGTACAGAGATAAATTCAAGTTCATGCTTACTTTTAAATAACATTCCATTTCTTATTTATTATTTTGCATTTTCTATATAGCTTCTCCTCTCTTTTCACTCTCTTAATTCTATTATATTTATTTCATCTCAATTTAAATCATTATACTTATATCCTTTGTCTGTTCTATTTCAGCTAGCTATTTATCTTTTCTCATTAACACAAAGTTTCTTCTGTAATGACTAATTGGAGTATAATACCTTGTCATACTTATCCCTCCCCTAGTTTTAAAGCTTAACATAACACATAATTTTCATTCGGATTCTGCGTAGTACATTCTGAAGATAAACTCAATATTTTGAAAAAAGAGAAAAAAAAAAGTTTTTTTTAAAAAAAAAATATAATATAATTAAAACAACAATCCATAGCAATTAAAGTTATATCATTCAAATTAATATTCATTTAAGTCTTAAAACATTTTACACAATCCTTTCTAAATAAGTATCATGCTTCTATGGGAACACTTATAGATTTTACTTAATTACTTCCCCCTATTTCACTTATATTTTAAAATATTAAACAATAACAATGTTCCCATTTTTCTTTAATTCAATTCTCTCATATTTGATTTCATTTATTTTTATTTAAAAAGAAAAAATTTCGCTGTTACATTAAATATTTTGTCCCATTTTATAATCATATATTATTCCAATTTTCTAACATTATTTCAAATACAAATACAACAACACAATCTTATGTATCTTTGCAGAATCTCTTTTTCAGTTATATGTTTACCCATTATCTCTAAATAAATTCTGTTTCTTTACATCTTGTTTCAAACCTTTGTAGCTTCTCTTCCCTTCTTTCCTCCCTTGCTTCTCCACTCTACCCTTTTTACCCCCCTTGTCTCTTAATCTCCACCTTCTTGTATATTCCTCTTTTCTGTTGCTTTCTGATGTTGTGTCCACTTTTCACCTTGTTTTTCCCTTTTTTGGTTGTTTTTTTAAGTCTTAAATTCTCCATTCTCTTTCTCCCCTTTCCCCTTTCTTCCCCAAATAAAGTTGCTTGTTCATTAAGGATGGTTTCTTCTTCATCCCAATCTTCTTGTTCTTGTAGTTTCTCATATGTAGAAATTGCCATTTCTAAAAAATTAAAAATAGAGCCAAAAGAATCCTTCCCTTCTTGTTTCTCTTGTTTATATTTTATAAATTCCATTTTCAGTTCATCCATAAGTAATACCATTGTAAAAGAAAAAAAGAAAAAAAAAATTCAAACGACCCAAATGATTTTAATCATTCAAATAAGAGTTTCCAGAAGTCCCAAAGTCACCAAACAATCCAAATACACACAGTCTATTTCATTTCACATTTTCTTCTTTTTTTTTTTCCCTTTTTTCCACTTTAATTGCACACTGCACTTTGTTTATTTATCCAAGGCTCTTATTATGACTCTCTTCTCCAGCAGCTTCAAAGCCAAGCCTCAAGTGTTGAAACATTGATAAGAGTCCAGGAAAACACCTGTAATAATATTTTTCTGTGCTCTCCCTCCATCTTATCACATTAAAATGTCCTTGAGAAGGAGTGTTTATACATTTCTCCCCAGTTCAAATAAAGTACTTTCAAGCCTCTAGTTGGCAGTGTTGCAAAGTCTCTTAAATACTTTTTCCCCCCTCAGCCAGAAAGAAAAGTAATGTATACAAAACTCAGAGGGAAAAAACAAAACAAAGGGGGCCTCTATCCTAAAGAAAATTAAAAAAATCAAAAGAAGCATAAAAATATATATAAGAAAAAATTCAATCTGATTAGCTACAAAATCACATTAAATTCCTCAGAGAAAAAAATGGTAAGGAAAGAATCCAAGCCTCAATTTGACATCACTTTAAAAAACGCCGCTCAAGGAAATTCCAGTCAAAGATAAATAAAGGTTTCTTCTTTGTTCAGGATATCCTTTCAGGTCTCAGCCAATTTGCAATACAAAAGAAGTTTCTCACCCAGCCGACACACCCTCTCTCCAGCCTCTTTCTTTTCGGAGCTGTCCCGACTTCAGCAGCTTTAGAGGCTGCCTTTCCACCGCCAGCAAAAGGGCTTCTCCCGGATCAAACCAGAGATTTTGCGATATCTCTGGGATCCTGGGACTGTGCCCTTCACAATCCCCGTCTCTACGGGACGGTTTAGGTCCGTTAGGACCGACCAGGGGTGAAAATATCAGCTGCGATCTCAGAGCCCCGAGATCGCAGCTGTAGCACCGGGACGAGGCTCCGCCTTCTCCACAGCCCTAGTTTTTATAGTTACTTTATCCCCATATATACTGCCCTGTAATCTTATCTGATAGATGGTGTAAGAATACATTCCATATATAAACAAATAAGTCATTTGCATAGGTTGATGCGTGATTTTTTTTTAACATACAACACGGTGCTATTTTAAGCATGTGTACCACTTACAAAAAGATTCTCAGGAACTTTTACAATATTGCAAAAGATGGGAGGGTACAGCTTTTGTATGATATATGATGCATGATGCTTCCCCTTTTTGTACCATAAGCAATTACGGGGATCATATTATGAATCATTCACAAAAAATAAAATAAACAACTACTACCCTGTTTCTCCAACAATACGGCCTCCCCCAATAGGAAGTCGCAGCATGTTTTATAGGCATGAAATGAAATTAAGCCCCTCCCCCCAAATTAAGGCCTACATTAAAACATGCGAAATTGGGGGAATGGTGGGGGGGGTTGCCATTAGGAAGCACTTTTGTTGAACACCAGGATATGATGCTGCCTGCGTTGACCCCGATACGAAGTGCCCCACCAACACCGAGGTCAACATCCAAGCCGTCGCTGCCTGCCTGAAGATGCAACAAGGGAGAGTTAAGTCACCCCTGAAAAGACAGCCTAGCCATTTTTTCAGGGCTCAAAAAAAAATAAGACCCGGCCTTATTATATGAGAAACACGGTACTCCATAAATTTTAATTAAGATTTATTTTAATTAAATGCATTTTTGCATAAAAATAATTTTATATAAATTATTTTAAATTTAGAGAAGACATCATTTGAAATTGAAACCATCTGGATCAAGATTACCTAATTTTAGATACAAAAGCTTGTCTCACAATATCACTATCAGTATTTCATTTAATGATCGTGATTTAATCTGTCAGTTATTCAAATAATGAAGGATAAATCTTCAATAGCAACTGTTTTAATCAAGGAAAATATTAAATATTTGTACTGATTTCTTTATAATCTAAAATTTTTAATTAATTTTAATTGAAGATGTAAAAATTATCTGAAACGTTGAGCTGTACACTTAATTTAACCTTCATATGGCCACTCTACAACGTTGTGCAATTCCATGATTCTTATAATTGGGTGAGGGTGGGGAAGAGGATTGATTTATATTTGTTTTATAATATTTAGGCTGTGATTAGAGATATTCACCTATATTATTGTCACAGTTCAACATGTTGCAAAAGATACCCAATATTCTTAATCCAGTTCAGTAATTTTGAAAACATTATCAGCTTAATGTTTTCATCTTTTTCATAAATGTGGTGGGACTGGGGGGAGCAAGGTACTTCTAAATTACTAGAGGAAGAAATTCATGAACAAAACTACAATTTTAGGCTGATAAAAGGCTTCTCCATAGTCCAATTAAAGAACCAATTCTAGTACTTAAAGTACTTAAATTGAAAAGTTTGGTACACATATTTAATATGAGATATTTAATATTACTAATGTTTATCATACAAACAAAAAGTCTCTTCATAATCATTTCCGCCTGAAGTTTCTTCAGGTAACCCATCCTCATTGCAATCATGTGAGCTGAATAAATAGATGGGAGAAATCCACCATCATGTTTCAGTTCCATATACAGCCTGCTTTTATAACTCTATTTTTGTTTTCCTTATTTAAACAACTCTCATTCTTTTGGCATAATTTTGAATCTCTCCATAAAAAGTAACAGAGCAGAAAAGATTTCAGGGACATTATTAAGAGAGCGCTGAAAATATCAGGGTGGTGATTCAATTACAATTAATCAGTTATAGTAGAAACTTAGTTTCTACAATATATTAAATTGTTCTGGACAATAAACACTCCTCAAACTTTTCAAAATTGCAGAACACATATCTGTAACATCCTTCAGGAAGCCAGGAAGAATAAAACAGGAACCCTGGGTCATTTAAAACAAAATAGCTTCCAGACCTTCTAGCCCTTGGGTTTTCCATTCCAGATCATGCTGAAATACAGAGAAGAGATGCTGCAGCTTCTGCACTGCATTAATTTAAGCTTATGAGATTAGGATACAAATAAGAGCCTCTCTGGAAGCAGATATAGCACCACTTTGAATCAGCCTGAATGGAACCTTCAGCTGTGGGGTTTTCATCAATTAAATGCAAGAGTTAACTATATCAACTAATATTCTAGGATAAATGCAGATTTGCTTTGTTTCTTCAATCCTATAGGGTGGTGGAACCTGCCTTGGCAGGAACTCATGTTTTGTCCCATTTCCTATATCAGAGAATCTCCCATCTCCTCCTAAAGCAAAGGCACAATAATATTGTTTTGTTCGGAAAAACACGAGGTAGACCGGGTTCCAACAACAAAGTCTTTATTCTTAAATTGTCAGTGAACGGAACGTTTGGCTGAAACCGCGGCAGCCTTTTATACAGGCTAGCCTGCCGGCTTGTAGCCAATGGCAGCTGTTTGATTTTGCCGCCTTTTTCAGTTGATTTGGATTGGTTCCTAGTGAACCAATCCAATGCTTATTTTAGTTAACCAATCAGGTTTGCATGTTTTGGAGTAACCCAATTTACATATAGAACACCCCTCCCTCCTTAGTTCAGTCCTACGTGGTGACGTAGTCGTGCAGGTAGGCAGGGCTTCTCCTGACTCGACTGAACTTGCGCGGTTCATTTTTGGTGGAGACTTCGACCGGTTCGGATGGGGCTGCTGTGTCGTCCGTCCCTCTCTCTGGAACTGTCTGGAAGGGAGAGTCAGCCATTCTACTGCCGCCTGAGTTTCTTAGGCCGGCGGTTTTGCCGCTCCCTCCCGTTTCCTCCGGGCAAGTCGAGCTGGCCTGGCTGTCCCCTTCCGATGGGCTCTTCCCGCAAGTCTCTTCAAACAGTGAGTCTTTCATTTGCTCTTTTTGTTTGTTAATCTCTTCGGGTTTTGTTTGTAACAGTTCTTTATTTATTTCTCGCATTTCCTGCCCCACCTTGGCTTGCCATTCACCGGGTTTTTTTTCGTATGGGTGTATGTCTGTATTTTGTTCTATGTTTTGGGATCAGAGCTGGTCTATGTGCCGCTTCCATTCCCTGCCATCGTCAATTGTTAACCGGTAGGATTTGGGGCCTGTTATTTGCGTGATTTGTCCTGGTAGCCATACAGGGTCCCCAGTGAAGTTTTTAGCGTAAACCAAATCGCCTATTTCAAATCTTCTAAATCGTGTAGAGGAGTCGGGAGGGTTTTCTGGCGTAAAATTTGGGTGCAACCTATCAAGGTGTGATCTTAATTTCCTCCCCATGAGTAATTCTGCTGGGGATTTGTTGGTCGTGGTACTGGGCGTTATGTGCTGGAGTGTGAGCAATCGGTTTATTTTCTGTTGGACATCTCCGGTGTCCATCCTTTCTAACCCCTCTTTGGTAAACCGGACCATTCTCTCAGCCCTGCCGTTTGCAGCCGGGTGAGCTGGTGCGATTAGGGCATGTCTTATACCTAGGGAGGCTAGGTATTGCTCGAATTGTAGGCTGGTTAGCTGTGGCCCATTATCTGATACGAGGACGTCCAGTAGACCATGGGTGGCAAAAAGGTTGTCTAGTTGTTTAATTACAGTTTCTGTTGTCGTTGATGGCATGATTTTTACTTCTAGCCAATTAGAAGAGGCATCAACGACAATCAGGAATGTATGCCCCTTGGTAGGACCCGCGAAATCAATGTGGATTCTTGACCAAGGGCCTCACGGGGTTTCCCAGTCTCTAATGGGTGCTTTAGGCGGGGACGGTCTAATTCCCTGGCATTTGTTGCACGAGTTTACCCAATATTCTATGTCCCTATCAATACCCGGCCACCAAACATAACTTCTAGCAAGGCTTTTCATTTTTACAATTCCCGGGTGCCCTTTGTGTAACATCCTAAGTACCCTGGGTTGTAGTTTGTTAGGAATGATTACCCGATCGCCCCACAATAAACACCTCTTTTGAATAGAAAGTTCAGTCTGTCTGGTCTGGAAAGGTTTAAAGTTTTCAATTTTTTGGTTTTCCGGCCAGCCTTTACCGACCCAGCTAAGAACGCGGGCAGTCAATGAGTCTTTCGCGTTGGCTCTGCCGACATCATAAGCTGATATGGGTAGATCGGGGCAAGTCTCTATTTGTAATGTTTCATCGATAGCTTTAATTTTTTCTCCGTCTATTAAATAGCCCAGGAATTCGACGCTATTTTTTTTTAGGCAACACTTCTTATTTTACTTTGAGGCCAGAATCTCTAAATTTAGTGAGTACTTTTTTAAGTCTGTCTTTAAGTTGAGCTTCATCTTTGGCTGAGATGAGGACGTCGTCAAAATATGGTACGACTCCATGTATGCCATTTAGGAGGTGCTCCATTAGACTCTGGAATACGCCTGGTGCTACACTCACTCCAAATTGGAGTCTGTTACACTTAAAGGCGCCCTTGTGGGTAACTATAGTCTGTGCTTCAGCTGTCTCTGGGTCCACTGGGAGCTGTTGATAAGCTTGCGCTAGGTCGAGTTTAGCAAAAAAATTTCTTTTTCCCAGGGAGTGTAGTAAATGTTGGACTACTGGCACCGGGTATGCGCTCTGTTGCAATGCGTGGTTCAGGGTAGCCTTATCGTCACCACAGATTCTAACGGACCCGTCTGGTTTAATAGGTGTAACTATAGGCGTTTCCCATTTGGCATGGTCCACAGGTTCTAATACCCCTTGGGCTATTAATTTGTCTAGCTGTTCCTCTATCTTTGCCTTTAGTGCAAAAGGAACTTGCCTGGCTTTTAGTCTCCGCGGTGTTATTTAGGGGTTTAGACAAAAGGAAATAGGATTTCCCCGATACTTGCCAAGTGAGTCGTCAAACACGTCCTGGAATTCCTGGATGAGGTCTTCTTCCCATCCGGTTGTGGTTACTCGGTCTATTCCGGTCATCCTGATGCCCAATGGTGCGAACAACTCGATACCCAGGAGGCTTGGTCTGTCTCGGTCGACTATGGTCAGCGGTAGCACTTTAACATACTGTTTGTATGCGACTCGGAAATGTCCCTTGCTGACTACAGGGATTTGGTTTCCCTGGTAGTCCTTGAGAGTTAGTTGCTGCTTCTGAAGTTCCTTGGATTTGATACCTGGGACTAGTTGTTTTATGGTGTCCCAAGATACCATTGAAAGGAAAGATCCCGAGTCCACTTCCATCTTGCAAGTCTTTCCTTCAATATTTACAATTACTTTAACTTTCTTCCCGCTTTCCGTCTGAGCGCTTTCTACAGTGACAGTTTGGTGTGTATTGGCTCACTTCTCTTGTTGCCACTTTCTCTCAGTTCGTTTTGGCTCAGCTTGTGTTGGGGAATTTCTGCGTCTCGTTGGGTTGTAGTTTTTTTTTTCCTGCAGACTTTCTCGATATGCCCTCGTTTCTTGAAATGTCTGCAGATGGCATAGAGAAATCTGCATTCAGCTCGGGAATGGTTTCCTCCGCAGCCAGCGCATTCCCGCCAATTCCTTCTTTCGCGCTCTTTTTTGTTCGCGAATAAACAGTGGACTTCGTCATCTTCTTCGCTTGACTCAGGTGTTTCGCCATACTCTTCGTAGTGGGTAGTGGTGGTAGACTGTTTTTTGTCTTTGGTTGGGTTTGTTTCTTCATTGTGTGTGTTCATTTTCTTCATTGTGACAGCCAATTTTTTCGCGGCTTCAGCGGCTGTGGCTTCCGCGATGGCTTCGGTTACGGTGATGTTGGGCTTGTTGAGTAATTTACTCTGTGCGGTTGAGTCTCGTAAACCGAACACTACGCGATCCCTCATTGCTTCGTCAATGTTCAGGAAATCGCACTCACCCCCTATTTGTCTAAGGGCAGCAACGAAATCGGCGACGGTCTCTCCTTCTCTCTGGTCTCTGCAGTAAAATTCATGTCGCTTTATTAAATTAGACACCATCGGGGCGTAGTGGGCTTTCAGAATTCGTTGTAGTTCTGGCCACGTCAGTTGTTTGACATCTCGGGGCTTTGCCAGAGCCTTTGCCATCTTGAAAACCATAGGTCCGCAGTGTGTTAAGAACACAGCCCTCTTACGCTGCTCTGAGATTCCTTCCATCTCATTACTCTCCAAGTACATTTGGAAACGGTCTGCATAGGACTCCCAATCTTCTTCGTTGGGATTGAAGGGTGTGGGCGGTGCGTTGTTTCCAGGCATTTTCGTCGCCGTCTGGACTTCTTCTCACTGTGTGCAGGTCTTGCGTTTAGGATGATCCCATCCTCGTTGCCAGTGTTTTGTTCGGAAAAACACGAGGTAGACCGGGTTCCAACAACAAAGTCTTTATTCTTAAATTGTCAGTGAATGGAACGTTTGGCTGAAACAGCAGCAGCCTTTTATACAGGCTAGCCTGCCGGCTTGTAGCCAATGGCAGCTGTTTGATTTTGCCGCCTTTTTCAGTTGATTTTTCAGAATGCTTACTTTAGTTAACCAATCAGGTTTGCATGTTTTGGAATAACCCAATTTACATATAGAACAAATATATGACTATAAATTCATGGGAAACCTATCAGAGGCAGTATTCAACAGGTTCTAACCAGTTCTGGAGAGCCAGTAACAGAAATTTTGAGTAGTACAGAGAACTGGCAAATACCACTTCTGACTGGTCCCGCCCCCATCTATTCTCTGCCAACCAAGTCACAGCTGGGTCTTCTTTTGTTGCCCTGCCCAGGAGAATGGAGCTGGAAAGCAGGTTAGTGGGGTGGGGAGGGTATGGGGATTTTGCAGTAACCTTCCCCCAAGGAGTGGGGAGGGAATGTGGATTTTACAGTATCCTTCCCTGCCATGTCCACCAAGCCACACCCACCAAGGCACACCCACAAAACCAGTAGTAATCCCACCACTGAAACCTACCATCTCACAAAAACTTTCATTTCTTTTGGAACAGAACAGCAGCTAGGCCAAATAAGAATTTATTCTTTGTTTTCTGAATATCCCTAAGACAAGTGTTTAGGCTGGTCCTAAATAATAAAACAGCCAGACATAAATACTGTATTTCGAGAACAGTACATTTTTATTTGATGTTCTAGAGATCTGTGACTCTGCATGTTTGAAGTGTGCACAGACCAATTATTTTCAGTCACAATATATCAGTCATGACCAAAAATTATAGCTAACATTCCTACAAGATTTTTTTTCATTTTTTTAAAAAAACTAAGAAATTGAAGGATTATATTTTGAAGTCCAATAGGACCTTATAAAGATTGGAACAGACAATAAGGGTTTGGATGAGGAACAGTCTAGCTTAGTACTGAAGCAGTTCCCTGTGTTCCTAATGCATGCAGCATTACTACAAGGTCTTTTAAGTTTGTTTTATCTGGGCAAAAACAATATTCATCATGGAAGCACAGCTGATGAGAAAAACTCCAGCAGCCAATATCATGGTTCACTTAAAAAAAAAAAAAAAACCACCCAGGCCACTACAGGATGTTGTGGGAGAAGAATATCTGCAACCATGCAGAATAGCAGACATTGAATCTATCAGGATTGTCCAAGTGAAGGGATGCTGGTTGGCTAAGCAGAACCTGCTGGAATCAGAAACATATGTCACAGCAATAGCAAATGATTTTTAACAGTAAACAAGGCACAAATCTCACAAGGCACTGTAAATCAGGAGTTGTCATCTCCTAAAGCCAAACTGGTTCTCTTAATTTGAAACCTGAGACTTAAGACTCTATTTCTGTCTTATTCTTCATCTATGGTCCAAAAAACCCTTTAGTTTATCCACTGCTTTCATATCAGAATACACATCAAGGCAACCTCTCAATTCAAAGGAAAAGTTGTTAGTTAAAGGACTATCTAACAGTTTCTGCCTGCCAAGTAAGATTGAACAGTATACTCAAGGCCCCTGCAATTAAACAATATCATCTATTAGGACCTAGATGATACACTTTCTCCAATATGCTACCTAAAATACAACTCTCCAGAGATCTATATGGGTCATACCTGCTATTCTGAAATTCTTTGAAACCTCTCTTTGCTCTAAGTCACTGTTGTTCAGACTTGGCAACTTCAATTGAAGACCTCACATACTCTAATGACATTCCTCCTTGGACTGGACCTGCCTTTTCTGCCAGATTTGATGGGAGAAGTAAACTTGATTGGAGAGAGGCAGTCCCTCAAATACCCTAATCACATATTGTATAGTATTTTATAGGTCACAAGATGACCCATGACTCATCAAGCCATCATATCAGAGATATTTCTTGTTACCTAAATAGATAAACAGAATGACCATGGGCAGAGAAAAAAGCAGTGGGAGCAGAAGTGATTTCTGACTTTCTGCCAGCTTCCCCATTGACTTTTCTTGTGGGAACCTGGCAAGGAGCATCAGAAATCACAATAATAGGACTGCAGCTGGCTGTTTACAAATACAACTTCTATGAAGTTCCTTCAATTTTAATTTCATGAAGCAATAGATCCCCAATTATGGACACATTTTTAAGTTAGCCCATTTGAAATAACTTGCTTCAAAAATTGTTGCCTTATGATGCACCAGTGTGGCTTACTAAAGGTTACAAACAGACAATAGAGGTTAAGTAGTATATAGATTACGACCGTGTTTCTCCAACAATACGGCCTCCACCAATAGGAAGCCCCACCATGTTTTATAGGCATTCAATTTATAAAATTGAATTCAGCCCCGCCCCCAAATTAAGGCCCATATTACACATGCGAAAGGGGGGGAATGGTGGGGGGGGGCTTGCATTTAGGAAGTACTTGCATGCCTGGATATGGTGCTGCCTGCGTTGGTGGGGCACTTCATACTGGGAGACCTTCCTGCTTTTCCTTCTCCCTTGTTGCCGCGGCATTTGGCGCAGCCATGTGCGGCCAGTCAGGGCTCCTCCCTGCAACCAGAGCCCTGAGGGGAGACACTTGGCTTCAGGCGCTCCTGTTGCTGCGTTCTGAGGGAAGGCACTTGCCCGAGACGATCTCTCCCTCTCTCTCTCTCTGTCTCCCCCTGCAAGGTCTGCACTGTGGCTGAGGAGGAGGAGGCTGCAGCCACTTCCTTCTGCTTGCTGACAGGTGAGGAAGCCGCGGCTTTGCACAGCAAGCGAAGCGCTGCTCGCCCGGGCGAGATTTGGGAATGAGGGGCAGGAGGAGGCACGCACGCACCCACAGCTCATTTTCCCGGCTCTGCCCAGCCCGCTCGGCTCTGGCATGGCCCTGGCGGGATGAGCAGAGGGTCCGGCGGAGAAGCGCTCACTGCCTTGGTGAGAGCTCTGCCGCTGGGAAGGAGGGCCCACCTGTCCCAAATTTCACCTGGGTGAGCAGCGCTTCACTTGCTGTGCAAAGCGAAGGTGAGGCTTCCTCACCTCTCAGCAAGCAGAAGGAACTGGCTGCAGCCTCCTCCTCCTCAGCCGCAGCGCAGACCTTGTGGGGAGAGAGAGAGAGAGAGAGAGAGAGAGAGAGAGAGAGAGAGAGAGAGGGAGAGATTGTCTCAGTCGAGCGTCTTCCCTCAGAACGCAGCGACGGGAGCACCTGAAGCCAAGTGTCTCCTTAGGGCTCCGGTTACAGGGAGGAGCCCTGACTGGCCGCACGTGGCTGCGCCAAATGCCGTGGCGTTCTTCTAACGCCGCGGCAGCAAGGGAGAAGGAAAAGGTCTCCCAAACCCCAAGATGTCACTACCCGCCCACCCGAGGATGCAAGGGGGGGAATTAAGTAACCCCCCAAAAGACGGCTTAGCTGTTTTTTGGGGGGTCAAACAAATATAAGGCCCAGCCTTATAATGTGAGAAACACAGTAGCACTTTGAATTGAACCTGGAAGCAAATTGGTAGCCATCCTTGTCATCACATTTTGCCCCAGGCAAAGCTTCCTTAAGGAAGCCCCTTGTAAAGCTCATATAGTAATCCATGCAGGAGATGATCAGGGCATAAGGGACTGAGCACAATCATTCCAGGAATGAGGTTAACTGGTGCACAACCTGAAGTTGTGCAAAAACCCTACTAGCCACAACTGTACTCTGCTCTTTGAGCAGGAGTCACAGTCCAGAATGACCCCCAGTTTGTGCACTATATCAGTCTAGGGCAATGCTGCCTTTTCTAGAAGAAAATATGGTATATATATGGTTCTAATGGCCCCAAAATTCAAAGCCCTTAATCTGCAATCTGTTGGTCCCCATACAGACCTCCACATCCTCCAATGATCAAGTTAGAATGTCAAGTAATTCCTTAATTCTCATAGCACTGTCTCATGCCTAAGGGTATTTATCCCCCTAGTGGGGCTGTACTACTATTATCCTTCTCAACTTTCCTATTACATTCTATTATTGGTATCTTATTATTATATTGCTTTGTTGTTTGCATGTACACTGAAAGTTTACCGAGAGCTTACATTGAGAGACAAATTCCTCTCCAAGTGGACAAATTGTGTCCACTTGGCCAATAAAGAATATTTTATTGTGCAAGGAAAAAACAACATCACTAACATCACCAGGGTGGAGATATACAGCATCAGCATGATGACAGTACTTCACCTCATGGCTATGGTTAATTTCCTCCAATGGTTTCATATAAATGTTAAACAGGAGCAGAGAATGTATCAAATGCAACAGCACTCCCCAAAGTCAAGTTCAAGAGTAGGATATGTCACTCCCAATCAATACTAACTGGAATAATTCATGGAAAAAGAAAGGGAACCAGCACAATGCAGTCCAGCCACCCCCAACTTCTGCAGCCAGTCCAGAAGGATACTATGATCTATGGTACTGAAAGTATGAAATCCTAGTACCTGCTTTTAGACAAGGTGGGGTTGCTAGTCTCCATAGATTGGCCTGCCTGGTGGTTTTGCCACCTTGCGAGGTTCCTGGTGCAAAGGCCTTGAAGTCTTCCTCCATCCTGCCAGGTAGGGCAACTGCTTCCTTTCTGATTAGGGAGGGCAGGTGGAAAGGACACCCAATGAGCCCAGCTTCAGATTGGCCCACTTTTGCTGAGCACCTGAGCAGCTGTTTGGCCTTGAGCCATTTACAGATGACACGCTGGAACTCTTTAATCTTAACCCTTGTATGAGTTTCAGCCCAGGTTGAAAGGACAGTGGATTCAACGCCATGTGTCCTGGCAATAAGGTGTTTCTGGCCAGAGAGGGCTGGGATTGGCTCTCCCCACTCTGCCCTGATTATTGCCATGGCCCAGATACCCTGCAGTGCTACTGCAAGGGCAAAGCAGTGTGGGGAAGTTCACCCGATCAGCCGGTAAGAGGACAGCTTCCGTGGCTGGAAATTAGAAAGGGAGGACAAGGAAGCTGCTTCCTGCAAGCCTCGAGAAAGGCCCAGATATGCCTGCAGGCTTCTTCTCCCTCTATGTCTCCTTTCTCCCCAGCCTCTGAAAAAACTCTTACACTGCAAAAACATATGGACTACATAATTCGATCAGGGCAAAGCAATAGATGCAATCTACATAGACTTCTGTAAAGCCTTTGATTCAGTGGTACACGACAAACTACTCCTAAAACTAAAATCTTATGGTATCTCTGGACAACTGCATAACTGGATAGAAGCATTCCTGTCAAATAGACAACAAATGGTCAAAATTGGGAGTGTCCTTTCAAATTCTGTATCTGTCAACAGTGGTGTTCCCAAGGCAGTGTTCTCTTCATACTCTCCATAAATGACCTCTGTGATCATATCAAGAGCAACTGCGTTCTCTTCGCTGACGATGTAAAGCTATTCAACACCACAGAAAATACTGCTACCCTGAAAAAAGACCTCAACTATGTATCAGAATGGTCAAACAAATTGCAACTTCAAATCTCAACAAATAAATGTTCTGTCTTACATATTGGCAAAAAAAACCAGAAAATAAAATACAGGCTGAATAGTCAAGACCTTATTGACTGAATAGTCAAGACCTTATTCAAGCTCTGTCAAGGATCTTGCAGAACTCATCTCTAATGATCTAAGTGCTAGAGCCCACTGGAACTACATAACCAAAAAGGCATGATGAATTGTTAACCTAATCTTACATAGCTTTTTCTCTGGTAATATTAGCCTACTAACTGGAGCATATAAAACATTTGCTAGACCAATACTCAAATATAGCTCATCAGTCTGGAACCCACATTAAGTATCTGATATTAACATAGTTGAGAAAGTCCAGAAATATTTCACAAGAAGAGTTCTTCACTCCTCTACTCATTGCAGAATACCTTATGCCACCAGACTTGAAATTCTATACCTAGAAAACCTAGAACTATGCCGCCTTCAGTCCAATCTAAGTATAGTTTATAAAATAATACATTGCAATGTCCTACCTGTCAATGAATACTTCAGCTTCAACCATAACAATACAAGAGCAAACAATAGATACAAACTCAAGGTTAATCACACCAAACTTGATTGCAGGAAATACGACTTCAACAACAGAGTGGTCAACGTCTGGAATACTCTACCTGACTGTGGTTTCTTCCCAAAACCCCAAAAACTTTAACCTTAGACTTTCTACTATTGACCTCACTCTTTTCCTAAGAGGTCTGTAGGGGGCATGCATAAGTGCACACCAAGGTGCCTATCATCCCTGTCCTATTATTTCTTTTATTTTTCTTACCTATATCCATGTATTCATAACTATGTTTTTACTTATACCTATTATCTTGAAAACAATTGACAAACCAAATAAAATAAAATAAATAAAGCCACCAAGAGATCAAGAATGGATGCACTATCCCAACCCACTCCCACCAGAGGTCATCTAAAATCATAGCCAATTCTGTTTCAATCCCATACCCTGGTCTGAAATCTGTCTGAAAGAAATCCAGTTAATCTGCTTCTTACAGAATCCTCTGAAGCTGCAAAATGACCCATTTTCTCAATAACCTTCCCTAAAAAGGAATATTGGTTACTGGTTGAAAATTAGCCAGTATATGCAGGGGTGGGATTCAATTTTTTTAACAACCGGTTCTGTGGGCATGGCTTAGGTGGTAGGTGTGGCTTGGTGGTCATGTGACTGAGTGGACGTGGTTTGGTGGTCATGTTATTGGCTGGGTATGGCCAACTCAATACCACTCACATCAAGGCATGCATCTTCTCGCCTGGCCTCTCATGACTGTGGGGATGCTGCAATGGTCATAAGTGTGAAAAATGGTCATAAGTCACTTTTTTCAGTGCCACTGTAACTTTGAATGGTCACTCCACACAAGCAAAAAGTACCAGCAAAGGGGGGAAAAAAAACTCCAGAGAAGTTCCAGAGATAGGAAGTCTAGTCCTGCCAAGAATGTAATAAGGGTTAATGGAGAGGCTGTTTCTGTAAGCAACACCAGAATGTTTTCTTCCTGCCTTCCTTACAGGATTAGACCAGTAATTTCTTCTAACAACCTGTTATCCGAACTGCTTAGAATGTTAGCAACCAGTTCTACTGAATAGGTGCAAACTGGTAGAATCCCACCCCTGAGTATATGTTAATCCAGCTTCTTGACAAAAGAATTGACCAATGCTTCTTTAAGGGGTAAAGAACCATACTCTCTCTCAAAGAAGAATTCAGCACCACTAAAACTTAAGCACATCGCCTCTCAGGAAGCCTTTGCCAGCCAGAAGGGTTATAAGTCTAATAAACCAGTAACAAAGAGCAGAGCTCATCCAGGTCAATCAGTTACCCAAATTATTTTATTCTACATTAAGTGTGGGTTATTTTGGGGGGGTATTTGTGAACATTCCTTTATCTGAGCACAAAGATTTCTTTACTTAAATTAAAAGATCTGTTTTATCTGAAGCCAGATCATTTGGAAGGTGTCAAGATTCCCTACACCACATAGTTTGATTTGCAACTTCTATAAAGCATGGCCATTGAGAAAAATGGTGGAAATGCCAAACTTTCAATAGCAGGGGAAGCAAACCTGCTCTGACTTCTAAAATGATAGTTTTCAACATTTCTCATCATTGATCATATTGCCTGAAATTGCCAGAAAATAAAATCCAAAAGTTCACATTCTCCCATTCCTGATCTATCGCCCACTACAGGGATAAGTAAATTGTAGCCTGTAGATATTTTGGAGTACAACTTTCATAAGTCACTATCATCATGATTAGTAATTAAGTAGTGTGGTAGCCATATACACCTGAAGAAGAGCATAGGTTATACTGTAAATACCAAGTCTATCTCAAAAGCAATTTTCCAGAATTTCAGGTAAGAGTTTTTCAGTTCCATTTTAGTCACTGCCAACTCTTTGTGACTGAAGGGGTATCATTCACTAGAATGGTCTATTAGTACTGGTTTCTTCATTATTTGTAAGCTTTTGCTTGTGTCATTAGTGGCACGACTCATAATAGCATTTAACTAGTTTGACTTCTGTTGGCTTCTTTTTTAATTTGTTATTTTCCAAGCATCAGAAATTTCTTCAATAGCTCTTATCTTCATATTATATGTCTAAAATATCCTAAGCTTTAATCTAGAACAGGGGTGTCAAACTCGTGTTGTCACAGCAGTGTCACATGACCAATCGGGATTTTTTTTCACCTTCGCTAAACCAGGCGGGGGGGTGACCAACACGTGATGCATCTGGGCTGGGGGCCGCAAGTTTAACACCCATGATCTAGAGCTACTTATTCATGAACCACAGATTCTGTCTTTCTGCAGGCAAGCATGTACTCTCTGCACGTCTCTAACTGAGGACTAAAAAGTTTCAGAAAATAACAAAAAAAAAGACAAAGCTCCACCAAAGAACCAAGATTAAGTATGATTTTGAGTCTCTGTGTTGAGGCCACCCAAATTAGTAGTAAATGGGTTTTATACACAACATTTCATAACTAACAAACTTCTGTTAAGAAGATAAATATTTGGATCCAATTCTCCATATCTCTATATATGCCTACATATACATCTGATAGGGACATACTTCTGATAGGGAACAATTCAAAGTAGCAGGCTTTGAACAGGATAACCCATAAGTTTTTTTTTTACTATTGCCAATCTGCCACTTCAACTATTAAAGTTCTCACTGAATTACTAATCATATTTATTTAATCATGGTAATGCTGCTTGATGTACCATATATCAATTACATGCTACCTACTGTGTCATGAAGTGTTTCTTCCTCCATTTCTTCTAAATTTTCCTGGGATTCTAATTGTGATTCAAAAACCACTGCTGTTTCACAGATAATTTCTCCAGCCTTCAGCATAAACTGCACCATAAAAAGGATGTTTGGGTAAAGCTGATAGCACATTTCACATGCGGCTAATGCTATGGCACAAACAACAACAATACCTTGTTAGTTTGTCCTGTCGAATATTAGATACTATGTAACTTCAACCACTGTTAGAATGAAAAGAATCTTTTGCAAAGAATTTTCTAGAATGGATATATAAATATTGTGTGACCTCTTGTGGATTGACAAAATACTACATGCACAATTTTAATGGAAGAATTTTGTAATCTGTATAAGATACAGAAGTCATTTTCTTTCTTATATTATTGACATATTTTTCACAAATATTTCCTCTATCTTCTTTTTACAACTCTTGGTGTAGAATTTTTAAAATCTACGTAAAAAACAGTTGGTTTAGGTTGTAGTCTTCTTTAATGGTTGTCTTTTTATCTGCACTGTTTCCTAATTTATTTATTTTTTTATACACCTACTGTTATAAAAGAACTGCAATCCAATATTTAGGCAAAAATGCATGAAGTAGAGGCATGCTGATTCATCTGTAGGAAGTGTAAATTAACTCAGTTTATATTAAATTACAGATCTGAATTATTATCCCTCAATCTCAGTACACAGAATTTTTCTCTGGCTATTGTCTCCTCTATTAAACGGGAGGATTCAATGTGTTTCTTCTAAGCAACAGCTGCTTACAGTGAAGCAGACAGAACAAGCTGATAATAGAAGCAATCTGCTTAATACTGTACCAACTTGCTGTTTTGTGTGTAGGTCAGTGAATTTCAGTGGCAGCTTTCATCCATCTTGAAAATATTATAGATTAGAATATTTAATGCATCTTAATGTAAAAAACAGCTGTCCAGTAACATCTAATGAAGGAACACACATTTAATCATTACGGCTACAAGTGGAATGAGAACCTTCTTTTTAAATAGATTTGCTATGCCAAAAAGCTGCAACATGTAAAGCTTTCTGAAATTACACTGTAAAGAATTACCAATATAATCAGATAATAAAGATAGCGCAAATCTGTGAAAGTTATTTCTAATGAAATGTATATATTTGTTTTAATAAAATATTTTGTGGACCAAGTTTTTTTCACTGCCATTTTTCAATCTATATCCAATATCATATTACAGCATTTCTTGAGAAATATACTACAGGATTGGGTGTAATTATTTTTTTTATACTGGCTATTCCATATGGGGGGATCCTTTAATGAGGGAGATACAAATATATTGTTGATATTGTTTTTAATTGTCTGACTTTATATTCTTGATTTTGGGAATGAATGTGTGGCCATGACAACCAACAGCAGTGGCAAGTTTGCAAAATCACTGCAATATTAGCAGCACCAGTCCCTGTCCCCCGCCCACCAGCCTGCTGAGTCACTGCAGGCTATGCATATGTATGCCAAAAATCTGATGTATTAGGGAAATATTTAGCATTCATTAGAAATACCAATTTTGTGAGCAAAAACTATTCTGGTGTCGTCAAACACCATTAGCTGCTTTTTCATTCACATTAGCCACCATGAAGTTCTCAGACTGTCACATTTGAATTTCAGGAAACTCTTAAGAAAATAGTGGAATGTTACACTATTTAACCTTTTGCAAAATCCCTTTCTTGTGAAACATGTAGATCATGGCAGCACAACAAAATGCCTTCAGGGTAATTCAGGTTGAGCAAATTCGATTCATAATTTGGAACTGATCTTTGGGATAAAATCATATTGTTCTAACAGTTATTTTTACTTGCAATGAAAGGTTTATTGACAGAAATAACTTTCTTTCAAACTATAAAATGAGTTCAGACCAGACTGTGGAAAACAAGTTCTTCCTACAATTAATTATAGAAAACCAAGTATGATCTTCATATCAAGTCATGTTCCCCCCCACACACACATGCCATCATAAACACTATTTTCTAAAACAGATTTAAAACAAATTAAAGAAATGAAAGTCCTTAAGAAAGGAAATCGGGATTGATGGTAATAAACAGATTGGTGAGTGCCAATATTCTGTTGAGTTGTCCCTTTTAAAAAGAACTCCTTTTGGTTAATGCAGGGTGTCAAACTCAAGGCCCATGAGCCAGATGAAGCCGTGGGTGCTGAGATCTGGCCCATGGGGCTGCCCTGAAAATAGTGAAGGACGGGCTCTCAGTACCTCTGCCAGCAAAATCAGAGCTTGTGAGGGCTGCATGCAGCTTTCCTGAGCTCTGTTTTTTCTGGCAGAGGAAAAGGAGGCCATTGCAGCCAAAGAGGCCGTTCCAGCAAAAGATGGAGCTTGTGAGGGCCATTCATGGCCCTTCCCAGTTCTGGAGGCCGTTGTAGCAGAAAACAGAGCTCAGGAGCCTGTTTTCACTGGCAGAGCACTCGGGCCATCATAGGCTCCCCTGACACAAGTGATGTTGAGTTGGCCATGCCCACTCGGCCATGCCCACTCCAGCCTTCTGAGGTCAAACACAATCCTGATGCGGGCCTCAATGAAATCAAGTTTGACACCCCTGGGTTAATGCCTATATTCTCTTGAGGTCAAGAATAATCAGATCAAGACAGTCTGTGTGTTTGCTAGCAGAAGAGCAAGAAATGACCAGTGCTGCCCTTTCCTCTCTTTCTTCTAGCTCCAGCCATTTATCCCATGCTTACTGGAAAACACTAGATTGCTTTTGCCAAAGATTTTAACCAATCACTTATGGACAGCTTATAAAAATAGTCTAAGGATGTCATAAAATATAAATGTAGGTCAGACACATTTGCTATATCAAATGTTTCATGTTCCTATTAAATAGGCAGGAGTAAATAGAAGATGTCAATCTGGATCTTCCCTCAAGTTTCTTTTGATTTTTTTGTGGGGGTAACACAACTAGGTTGGTCAAGGAAGATTCCAAAGTATGTTACAATATAGCAAAGATAAACAGACTTTTCCTTTTTTAAGAAAATGTACCTTTCAAGCCAGTGTGAAGCCTGGATTTGTGTTCTTTGGAAAACCTCTGGTAACCAAATAAATATAGCAGAAGTATTCTTAAAAAGATTAAAAATCCAAGCTGTCAAAAGAAACATACATAGTATTTATTCTATAACTTTCTATTCATGTATTTATCAGTGTCTATATAAAAGTTGTCAGAAACAATTTAATAAATATCTATTTATCTAAGTATTCAGTTATGTATTCTCATTTATCTCACTGTTATTCTATACCAGGGCTGTCAAACTCCCAGACCAGGGCTGGATGCGTCACGTGCTGGCCATGCCTACACCTGGTTTAGTGAAAGGGAAAAAGATCCCAATACATCACATGATGCCCCCATGACAACGTGAGTTTGACACACCTGTTCTATACTATACTATAGCTTTTTAACTATGTTTTATATATACTATTTTAGAACTTTTGTTGACTTATTTGCATTGTTTTCAGTTATTACTATCTGCTTCATGTAGAACTATTTCATTACACGCAGCTGTTCCAGATGAGGACACAAAAGGTTCTCCAAATATGTAAATGAGAAAGCTTTTTTTCAATGTTGGACCTCATCCTATGAAATAAGGCAGGATTAAAATCCATAATCTTTACACTGCCTTAATGTATTATTATGATTGGCTGCAGAGTTAACCAGATGTTTAGATAGGATTTCACATTTTTACCCACCAAGTCTTTCCCAAGAACCTGGGATAGGCAGACGTTGCTGTTTGATAATGTTAAAGTTATCATTGCAGAATGTAAGCTGTTCCAAATAATGCCACCTGTTGCAATTGACAGATCGTGATTTTGTCAGTGCCAATGGTGTTCAAATGATGCTCCAGATGTTTTAGAACTGCACTCGAGGTGTCTATATTATTATTGGTACTATCTTTGTTGCTTTTGCCACAGTCATTCTACTTCTACTTGGAGGTCTTTATATTTTCTGATTTTCTCCACTTAATTTATTCTGCTGTTTTTCAAATATTGCAGCATCTACTATCCAGATTTTTTTTGTCTTTCTTATTGACAACTACTAATTCTGTGATATTAAATGGCAGAGGCTTCTCTGTTTACATTATCAAGACCCAGAGTTCTTCGTCTTCTCCTGGTTCTGGCCAATTTTTGATCTTCATCTTTTCACCACCATTTCTGCAGTTATTATATATTCTTTCATTTCAGCTTCCTTTTTTTCCTTCTTCACCTCCTTTATCCAAGCCACATTCTTGTATATCTAATGACTGGAATTGCCCAAGTGTTGAGGTGATTGTTGTTGTTGTCATGATTTGAGGGAAATATAATTTTGCATGTGGTTATTTTTTTTTACTATAGATGCAGGTTTAATGGGTGGGTTGGGTCCCTACTCTAGCATAATTTTGAAAGTCTGAAAACATAGCCTATGTACAAAGTCTTTGAAGTTTAATTCTTGCTTAACTCTGAGTTGGTGCTTAATTTGAGTTGAAGTTCAAAAGCAACAAATTAATATATCAAGTTAATCCATAGTTGGGTCTTCAGAGACTAATTATATACAGTATACCTGCTAAAGACTTACTTTAGTTTATCCTAATATTTTAGCAATTATGCTGTTTCATTTTTGTCTGGAAGTTGATTCATGGCAACTGGACCGTTTTTTTTCTTCTTAGAAACTTTTCACTGCTCATCTCAGTACTTCTTCAGACTGAAGAATCTATTTGAATAAGCAGCAAAATCTTTCAAACCAAAAAAGAAAAGATCAGTTGCCATGAATCAACTTCTAAACAACCCTGCCTGGTTCATTGAGAATCTTCATCAATAAATGTTTCATTTTCTTTTTAAAAGGGAGATGATGTTTCTTTATTATTTTTCTGTAATATTTCTTTAAAGCAGTGAACATAAAAATCTTTACTTATTAACCAAAAATCATTACTTACTAGAAAAAAAATGATATTTTTAAATGATATTTCAAAACAAAGAAAACTAAAAGTAAATAATTAGAAAAGCAAAAAGTGTTTTGGGTAGTATCTGAAACTGTGATTGCCAAATGCAGTTCCTGAACTAAAAATTATTTCCCAATCCTGCAGAACGAGTAAGTCTCCATAGAAAACTAAAGGAATATTGGCATATAATGTTCATATAATCACTGTGGAATCAATGTGTCAATCTTAAAAGCATAGCATACCTTCAACAATTTGATTTCGCATGAGAATAGATATGGTTTCTGTGCTGCGTCGTAACAGAGTTTATATAAAATGCATTCCGCTACAAAAAATAAAATACTGACGTGTTCTGGAGCAATAGGGGCATGATCCAATGAAATTCCAAGAATCTCAAGAGCTTCTAAAGGAAAAAATGGAAAGGGAAAAACAAATTCAGATTGGTCTTAATATTTTACAAGTCTACAAAATCTTAATATTTCACACAATACTCATTACACCTGCAACACAATGCTTGCCAAATTCTGAACAAAATAACAAGTGTTAAATCAGATTGTTTGTCTGTTCTGATTATCATGTTGATGAAAATGTAATTAAGACTCATCCCTCTCAAACGTTTGATCAACAGTTGCCAAAATATTTATACAAGAATGTGAATTAAATAATATTGCATAATAAATCCATCTAATAAAGTTGAATGAACGTTGAAGAACTCAAGATGTGACCTCCCCATCACAAAACCTACTGACCACACAGAATCTTTATAAGCAGAAGAACACTGACACTGACATCCCCTAAAGTAGGTAAAATGTTACCTAGCATGGTAACGAAATGTTTGGAAACAACCCATAAGCTCGGAAAATGAACCTCCACTCTCATCTCAAGATGACTCTCCACTGAGAGTGGAGCTGATAAGTATAGCAGAATGAGGAACTGTGAAAAGACCAGTTCTTGGAATTCTTTTCTGAAAAGGAAAGAACACAGATTACACCCAATTACTCTAGACCAGGGGTGTCGAACTCACGTCATCACAGTGTCATCACATGACATCTTGTAATTTTTTTCCTTTGCTAAATCAGGCATGGGCATGGCCAGCGCATGATGCATTTGGCCCACAGTCCACGAGTTTGACAGCCCTGCTCATAGACAGTAGCTCCCTTCAAGGAGACTGTAAGATAGCAGTCTCCAGTGGCTTTAGAGTTCTGGAAGCTGAAGGATCACCATCTGTGCCTTGTAAAAACGATTAAACAATAGTGATAACCAATCTGTCAAATTCCTTCTCATATGGGCTCAAACTCACAAGTTTACACTGATACAGTTTAGTCATGCTGACTGGAAATTCTGGTTATGGAAAATTCCAGGATAAAAAAGATTATTCTAGACAATTCCATAACCTGTTGACTGATCCAGATTGGATCCTGCAACATTATCCTGGAAAATGTATATTTGCCTTAATTCCATAATCTTTTAGAGACATTTATGATTTGCCAGATGAAAAATATGGAAAAGGCAAGTGATTTTTGCTGATTCCATGTCTTTCTTGGATTGAAGGGCCTTCTGTAAATAAAACAGTATATTTGAATCAATTCAATAGGTAACTAAATATTATTTACACTGATAGGGCTTAGAACAGTTTCAGTTTTAAGTCTCTGTCTGTCTCCCTCTCTCACACACATACACACACACACACACACTCAGCACACACAAAGTGATGTAATTCCATTATTCATGAGAATATCAAAGAATAGAAATATTAAAGGAGAAAATACGCAGCCAGTTAGGACAAGTGAAGTGAGGAACAAGTATCCCTCTCCTATTACCATCCCAGAAACTTGAAAATAATAAAATCCATTCAGCTCAGCCACAAAATGTTTAGGAGGTCAAGGAATGTGAACAAACCTAGAAAGTAAACACATGCTCTGGGAAACAAGATCACCATGATTTGTTCCATTGTTTCTATAGTTCCAACCCATTGTTTCATAGAATCTACTCATTAATATATGCTGCTTTAGTTCATAATTTATCATCAATGAATCCAATCTTATAGATATTTTAATTTGCATAAATATATAAAGAGCTGTTGCAGCCCCACTTTTAAGTTTGTTTTTTTTGACTCCAGTAATGTACAGGTAATCTGTGACAACAATTGAGCCTAAAATTTATGTTGCTAGGTGAGACATTTGTTAAGTGAATTTTGCCTCACTTACTACCTGTTAAATAAATCACTGTAGTTGTTAAGACAGGTAACACAGTTGTTAAATGAATCTGGCTGCCCCACTGACTTTGCTTGTCAGAAGGTCACAAAAGGTGTTCACCTGACCTTGAGATGCTGCAACTGTCATAAATATAAGTCAGTTGCCAAGCATCTGAATTTTGATCACAACTATGGAAATGTTGCAATGGTTGTCAGTGTGAAAAACAGTCATAAGTCACTTTTTTCAGTGCTGTTATAATTTCAAACAATCACTAAATGAACTGTTGTAACTCGAGGGTATCTGTATTAACTAGTCTGTGCTTCATCAGAATTGTATGCTGGTCTCCAATTGAAATGAACTATCGGGGAAAAGCTGTGGCCTATTCCAAAGCCCTATTTCCTATCCATGATAAAACATAACAATCTTGTTACAGATCTCTTTGAATGACATCCCATTCTATTTCAGCAGTGAATAAATACATAAACTAACAAATTAAAGTAGCATACTTAGGTATAGAACATGGTCACTATTAAGCTTGAAATCATCAACCAGCATACATATTTCAGGTAACAAGGAAGGGAATCTCAGATGTGGCAATCATTATTATTGCCCTTACCCAACCACTTTATTACTAATCTATCCTGTATTTCCAAATTATTTTAATTCTACTGCCAATCCTAAATAAAAGCTTAGATATGAGATATCCACCAACATTTTTTTAAAAAATAAAATGTTCTGTTCTTCAAGGATTTTAAGACAGAGAACGAATGATGTTTTAGAGAATTCCCCATAATCTTTAGGGTCAATTATCATTTTATTCATTGTATAATTGGGAAAAAATTAAAGCATTTCATTATTTAAGGTAAATTATTTCAGTATTTACACATTTTGCTAAATTACACCCTATTCACATCTAAATTCAGAAAGAATTTCTAAAGCAATCTTATTTGAAAATGAAATCAAAAGGAAGAATGATGAATGTACATTATTTTGTAGTTGCAAAAAAACCTAAAAATGCAAGCTGTTAGGTAGAATCAGAGTTTGGTTTGGTTTTTCACTGAAGGAGGAATGTCCAATTTAGCAGAGATTAAAACAAAAACAGCTCTAGCGGTAGGCAGACTAGTGAAATAAAAAGAAATGGCTGCCTAAAGAGAAGTAGATGAGGTGACGATGGGCTTCCTGATCTTCAAAAAGTGGTCAAAATTTCTTCACAGGAGGAAGCATGTGTACAAAACAAAAAGATTGAAAATAGACCCTTGACAAAAGATATAATTAATAAATTGTGATGTCACCAGTTACAATTCTGAACTTTAAGTGTATATTGTGCAAGCTCAGGCATGTACTTTTACTATTCAGTCCAGTGGTAGTGTTTAGCCAGTTCGCAACAGATCAGGCAAACCGGTAGCAAGAATTTGGCGAGGGTCGCCGAACCGGTAGTAAGTTCTGGCTGGCCACACCCCCCAACCAGTCGCCCTCCCTCCAGATGCTTGCTCACCCTGCCCAACTGCCTGACATTCGCCTAAGGTATTTCTTTCTTTTTTTCCCCTCCCAATAATCAGCTGTAGATAAGATCAGCTGTGCCAGGATTCCCCTTGCTGAGGCCCAGGAAAGCAAAAAATGGAGGGAGAAGCTCAGCCCCCCTTCCATTTTTGGCCTTCCAGAGCCCCAGAGGAGCCTTGGGGAGCAAAAATGCTCTCCCAGAGGCTTCTCTGAGGCTAGGAAGTTCCCAAAACGGAGCTTGGAGAATGCTGCATGCCCCTCCCGTGCTCTGTTCCTTTTCTTCCTGAGCCCCAGAGGAGCCTTAGGGGAGCAAAAACGTCCCCCCAGAGGCTCCTCTGTCGCTAAGAAGGTCCCAAAAATGTGTGGGGGCTGCAAAAAAAAGCCATGCCCACCCAGTCACATGGCCACGCCCACCAAGCCACACCCACAGAACCAGTAGTAAAAGTTTTTGAATACCACCACTGATTCAGTCATGACAAACAAGTTAACCATTTTCTAGACTTATGAGGGCTCTCTCAGTAGTTTTTAGCAAGAACAGAATAATCTGATTAAAGAAAACTCTGAAATGTATTTTAAAGATTGCTTGCTGCAAGAGTAATTTCTTGAAAAATTATATCTGGGCTTGAAGTCTCACATTCTGGGGCATTCATCCCATGGCTGCACCTAGCCAACTTCCCTGGACACAACAAAGTTAAACAGTCACTATTTTACTAATAGTTACCAACCAGTGACTGTTGATAAGTCTAATATATAAGGTAATTTTATCCCCTTACCCCTCTTTCTTAGTTTCAAGCTAGTCTTTTTATTTATTTATTTATTTACTTTTGTTTCTATTATTATTTGTTTTTCAATTAAAAGATAGTTTTATTCATTGCGTACAGTAGTATAGTAAAAATCCTGAGCAGATATAGAAGAAAAAAGCTAAGCAGATAGTATTTGAATGACAGATAATTAATCCTAAGATTATCAACTGAACTTTGAAAGTGAAATAACATTTCAAAGGGCAATAATCTACTTATTCCTTAATAGATTACAGACATCTCCCAAAGTCAAACTTGGTTTGAAGGAGCTTTAACTGCTTGATGGACAAATCTCAGGCCAGAATAGGTTTCTGGCAGTAGAAGTCCCTTGAATGGCATAAAATGATCTCTCAACTTTGAGTTCTTGGTTCCTGGGTCCCTATTAAACAGAAAATATACAGAAGAGTAGAGGGCAGAAAAACCTTAACATTTTTAGCTACTTCTTGCCACCTTCCTTAAGGCCCTGTCACACTGCCCAACAGATGCAAAACGGATGTAAAAAGGACACAACGGACGAGCAAAATGTTCCATCTGTTGTTATTCGCTCTCAAAAGGGGCAAAAATTTGCATAACCGGAGCGGATAACACAGAAAGGAACGGACGCAGGGAGGACGCAGGGCGGATGGAAAGCAGATGTGGAACGGAAGCCCAGCGGATGGAAGCGGATGGGAGCGGATGGCACATCCACTAGGCTTCCGGGGGACCTCAGCAAAGCGGATGCGGAACGGATGCAGCAGATGCACAGCGGATGCACAGTGGATGAAACGGATGCAGAGCGGAAGCCTAGCGGATGCACAGCAGAAGCCAAATGGATGCCGAGCGTTGGGGGGGGGATGCATTGTGGGGGGGGATGCATGTGGGGGGGATGCATTGCGTAAGCCACGCGGATATAAAGGGAAGCAGCTCGCACGTGGCCAGCATCCGGAGGAAAGACCTGCTGCTGGATACATCGAGTCCTTGCCTGTCCTGCCTGCATGCATGCCTGCAAGCCTTGCTGCCAGCCTTCCTGCCAACCTGCCTCCAAGCCACCTGGCCAGCCTCCCTGCCAGACTTGCTCTCTGCCTGCCTGCCAGCCTTGCTGCCAGCCTGCCTACCAGCCTCCCTGCCAGCCAGTCTGCCTGCCAGCCTTGGTGCCTGCCTGCCTTCCTGCCAGGCTTCCTGCCAGCCTTGGGGCCTGCCAGCCTCCCTGCCAGCCAGCAACCCCACAACCATGGGGAAGAAGCAAAAGCCTCAGCAACCTGCCGCCATCCCTGGCAAGAGGGACAGGGCCACCCTCCCAACCCCTGTCCCTGACTCTGCTTCTGCTGGGGCTTCTGCTGCTCGGGCTCGCTCTTCTGGTGCTGGAGGTTCTGCTGAAGCTGCTCCTGGCGGTGGTGCTTCTGCTGGTGCTTACTCTGCTGAAGCTGCTCCTGGTCCTGCTGGTCCTGCTGGTCCTGCTCGTGCTCCTGGACTTGCTCGTACTGCTCGTACTGCTCGTGCTCCTGGTCTTGCTCGTCCTGCTCGTCCTACTCGTGCTCCTGGTCCTGCTGGTGCTGCTGCTGCTCCTGGTCCTGCTCGTGCTGCTGCTGATCCTGCTGGTGTTGCTGCTGATGCTGCTGATGCTGCTGATGCTGCTGCTGCTGCTGATGATGATGATCCTGCTGCTGCTGCTGCTGATGATGATAATTATGATTCTGCTGATGATGATGATGATGATGATGATGATGATGATGATGATCCTGCTGGTGTGGAGGAGCAGCCCCTACTACCTGGGAGCCCCTCTGAGGAGGGCCCATCTGGTCCTGCCAAAGGGAGGAAGAGGCGTATGCGGGGACGGGAGAGGAGGCAATACTATATTGAGGAGGAACACGAGGATGAGGTGCTGGAGTGGCTGAGAGAGAATCACTATCTGTGGCAGAAGGGACACCGGCTGTACAGGGACACCAAAAGGAAGCAGGCTGCTTGGAGAGAGAGGGCGGAGAGTATGGGTTACACTTCGGAGGTGCTTCTCGGCTGGTGGAAGCACATGCACACCTGGTACGGGAAGCTGCACCTGAAGTAATCTGGCCAGGCCACGGTTAAGCTGACGGACAGAGAGACCTACGTCATGGCCAGGTGCAGCTTCCTGGAGGGTGAGATCCGCCACCGAGGAGCACCAGCAGCCCCTCTCACTACCCTCTCTCTCGGCAGCCTGCTGAGACCCAGTCCTCTTCCGGCGAGAGTCAGTCCCTGTCTCCAGGCAGGTTTCTGTGGAGCGTGCCACGGCGGAGAACCCGCGGACAGGTGTTGTAACCGCGGTGGAGCGCGTGGAGGACTCCCTGGTGCGGTGAGAGAAAGGAGACGTCGCGTTCCCCACAGCCGTAGCCGCATCCACCCTCCCCAGCTCCACCTCCACAGAAAGGCAGAGAGCCAGACAGCAGGAGGGGCAGAGCCACACTGCCCTGCTGGAGATCAGGGACACCATCCGCACCAGCATAGATCTCCTCTCTCAGCTGGTCAACACCGACTCCTCATCCTCCAACCGCAAGCCCTTCCTCATCTATGTCAACCAGACCCTCAGGAACATGGAGGAAGCCCAGTACCAGGTAGTGAATGACTGGATCACCGAGCTGCTTCACAACCCTCCAGATCCAGAGGAACCTGCTCCCACCCAGTCCAGGTCTGCTCCTCCACCCCAGGTGATGTCCCTCCCATTCCAAGGCTTCCCACAGCCCCTCACCTACAAGGGCTACGGCTACCAGGAGGTCCAGCAGCACAGGCAGCAGCCCTTCCCAGTCCAGGCACAGAGTCATCAGGCGACACCGTTGCTACCGGTTCCACTGATGCCACCGATGCCACCCACGCCAATGCCACCGAGGACAGCGATGCCACCCACGCCAGTCCTCACCCAGCTGCAGACCAGACAGCCCCACTACACTACTCCTTCCTCCACCCCACAGCCAAGCCCGGCCTCAGTACATCTGTCATCAGTACTGGGGCTGACACCCCATGGCATGGAGGAAAGATCTCTCAGCATCACGGGTCTGAGCCAGCTGTCCGAGAGCTTTCTCAACACACCGTCACCTATTGTCCTCTCGGGGCCAGGCACCCCAGTGGTGCTTCAGACCAGCTTGCAGCAGCAACCACCTCCACAGCACCTGGACCCTTCACCCCTGAGACTGGGCACACCTCCGAGTGACCGTGAAGACTGCCAGAGACTGGGTGTGGACTTTATTTGGACATTTGACTTGGGTCATTTTTCTTTTACAGCTTGTTGTTCAATAAAGTTTATCTTTGATTCACACACTTGCTTCATTTCTTTTTTTTAATAAAGTCTTGGTGGAAACTTTTAGAATTGGTTTAAGCCTTTGCATGCTTGTGGGATGGGTTAGGATAGCAGTGGGGTGGGCAGGGATACTTGTGGTATGGGTAATAGCTGTGGGATGGGCAGGGATACCTTTGGAATGGGTAATAGCTGTAGGGATAGATAAACCTCCAGTGTAAGCATAGTGGGACTGTATGGTCCACCCTCCCAGGTGCCACACCAATGGCCCTTTATTATCAATGACAATGTAATAATTATCCACACATGTCAACACAAACACAACTCTTTTTTAAACGCCCTGTTCATTGTAGGCCCACCCAACATACATGGCCCAATCTCATCAGTGTGATGAGACAGGCTGAAGGAAGCATCCATTAATCATCTATCATCCTGTCTTGCCACTCCACTGCTCCAGCTGGGGAGTTGCACCAGTGTCTCAGAAGGTTGCGCTACTTCTTCCCTTCATGTGAGGCTCTGTTGGGGCCTTGCACATCCTGAGTGTCTATCAGGTTTCGCCCTTGCCTCCATTTCCCAGGCTCCATGTCCCCATTGCCTTGTTGGAGGTCCACGAGCCTGTTCTGAAAGACTGGGTAGTGGGTGCGCATGAGATTGTGCAGGATGCAGCAAGCTTCCATGATCAGCCTCACGGTCTCTGGGCGATGCTGCATGGTGGTGAGAAGTACCTGGAACCTGTTGGCCAGGATGCCAAAGGCGTTCTCCACCACCCGCCTTGCCCTGGACAGCCTGTAGTTGAAGATCCTCTCTTCACGGGTGAGGAGTCTGGAAGTGTAGGGCTTCATGAGGTAGGTTCTGAGGGAGAAGGCGTCATCCCCCATGATGAAGTAGGGCACATCTTGCGTGTCGTTGGGCAGGGGATCTGGATCTGGGAAGCCCATGATGAGGTTGCCTTCCAGCCCCTCGAGGTCACTGGCGTTGTATACCTGGGCATCTGAACATGAGCCGTTGCCTGAAGCATTGATGTACATGAACTTGTAGTCAGCATCGACCATGGCAAAGAGGACGATGCTGAAGAAGCCCTTGTAGTTGAAATAAGTGGACCCCGACTTGGGTGGTGCTTTGCAGGCCACGTGCTTGCCGTCTATGGCTCCAACGGTGTGGGGGAAGTTCCACCTCTGATACCACTGCTCTGCAACTTTCTTCCATCCTTCTTCAGTGGAGGGGCACTGGAGGAGCTCCTCCAGGTATTCTTCGATGATGGCCTGCACCACTTCTCTGACCACAATGCTGATGGTGTTGTGTGGCACCCTCCAGCCGTACTGCATGCTCCTGTAGGTGGTCCCTGAGGCCAGGTGGCGCAGAGTGAGTGCCACCTTGAGCCCAGGTTCCAGGCTGGGCCAGAAGTTGGTGTTTGCCTTGGTCAACCTGGGTGTCAGCCGCTGCACAACTTCGTCAAACATGGCTGGAGGCATCCTCATGAAGTTCTTGAATGCCCGTGTGTCTTCATTCCTGAGCTCCACCATCAGCTTGTTGTACAGTCCGTACTCTGCTCTTCTCCCGATCCATCTTCGGACCCAGACGCTTCTTGGCCGCCTCTTTTTCTTCCCGTAGTAGAGTTCACAGAGCCTGTAGATGGCTTCACACTGTTGCAGAAGGATGGTGGCTGCCAAAAGGACTGTGTTACGATCCACGTTGGACATGACTGGATGCTGTGGAAGAGCAAGAGTCAGATGAAGGCTGCAGAGGTCTGCACAGCTGGGCTGCTGGTCTGAAAGTGAGATGCAGGTGAGTTGCTCCCCCTTTTTATAGGCAGAGTGAGGTGTCCCTTTGCATCCTCTAGGCATCCTCTAGGCATCCTCTAGACATCCTTAATATCCAAGATAGGTCCCCTCTGCGAACGTTTTTTCCATTTTAAATGCTTTGTTTCCATGCTGCATCCGCTAGGCATCCGTTCTGCATCCGTTCCGCGTCCGTTCCGCTTCCTCCCTGCGTCCGAGCGGATGCGAGTTGCGCGGATTCAGAACGGATGCCTAGCAGATATAGCGGATGCGTAATGGATGCAGAACGGATGCAGAACGGATGCCTAGCGGATGCAGAACGGACGAATTGGATACATTTTCCGCGCAAAAGTTTTGAGCAGCTCAAAACTTTCTGAACAGATGAAACATCCATAAACGGATGCTGGATGGATAGAGAGGAAGCAAAACAGAGGCAGTGAGCACAGAACGGATACATTGCGTTTACCAACGGATGGCAAGCTTTTTTGTCCGTTTTACATCCTCTTTGCATCCGTTGGTGCAGTGTGACAGGGGCTTTATGTTTTGTCCAGATTTTTGCAGCCCAGAACCCATATACCAACCCATTTCTCTTACAAATACATGTCAACTGTTCAGAGAAACCAATTAATCTTGATAATTGGCCCTATACAGCTTTTAGGCCTCTAGTTGTACATCCATAATTTAAAATAGTGTAAGAATGGATTTGCATAAGCCATTGGAATCATTCTAAGACCAAAGCACACTTGGTATAAAATTTTAGGGATAGCATATTCTATCTGAGAGAAAAAAAAAACTTTATTTTAAGGGTAGCAAACATTTATTGATGTTAGATACAACAGCATAAATTTCCTTCTAGGTGTCCCCCCCAAATGGATTAATTGCATCCAATGTAGCTAGACAAGACAGTTAAATTGTATATTGATTTAATTTTACAATATCTGTGCAATTTACTTCTGAAATAGCAACATTTTGCATGTTAAGCAAATTATGTCATGTGCATCAATTTAAGTCATTTGCATAACGACATCATTATTCCAATAGCATGTCGATGTATTTTAGCTAGTTGTGTATTTTTATATTGAACAAACAGACATAACAGCTTCCTTCCACAAAATACTTTGTTAAAATGAGGTCCCTATGTTCATAATTTAGCAGCATTTGTTCAGCAAAAAGAGAAAATGTGTATCAATTAAAATGAAAAAGCAACATACCTTCACTAATTTCTCCTTTGCACTGCGATAACATTATTGCCTCAGTCCATCCTATTGGAAGATTCACATACTTCCCACAACCTAATACATTGAGACCCAATCGTCTCTGTCCAGAATATAAAATGGAAAGAAGTAAAAGATTACAATACCATTTTTCCACTGCTAACAATAGACTTGGAAATGAACTAAAAACTAATGAAATGAGCACATTCAGAAGAAATCCTGAAGAAATTCTTCAGACTTTGCACAAGTGTAGTGCTTCTGAGCTATTCATTAATTAGGCTGAAAAACAGCTTCTATTCCAATACATACAATACTATTGTATAGTGCAATATTAATGCAATATCAGGGGTTTTCAATTCAATATATAGAATTTGAAGGATGTGTCTTTGTGTTTATTTTCATAGTCATAATGTACACTGAAGATGGTATTTAATTTCATTGTACAAAGTGCAATGACAATAAAGTAAACTAAACTAAACTAAACTTAAGCATTTTTGAAATTTTTCAGCCTTCTGCTTGGAATACATGTTGCTGATGTTGTTTAAGGAATGCATAAGACTCTTCAAGCAGTGGCATCTTTTGTCAAGACTGGAAAATGGAGCTGCTCTAATAAATAAAAGAAACATAATAAATGGCAGTGCAAAAATATAGTATTGTCAACATATGTAAAATTCTACTTAAAGATAACATTTAAAACGAAAATGCTGACAAGAAAATACAAAGGCTAGCCGAGATAGCAATGTTTTCATCCCTCAGGTTAGACTTAAATAAGAAGATAAATACTGTGTGTAATTATATTGTTCCCATCAATTGAAGTGCCTTGCAATAAAGAGCAATTAATTACAAGCTCTGCATTCCAGCAATGACATGCACTGGCCCAGTTTGTGAAGAGGGCACATGTGGTACCCAAAACCAATACAATGAAACATCTTAAGGCATTTGGGAGTAGGCTTTTAAACATAAATCTGTCAGAGTTGGAATAATTTTGCCTTATTTTTATACCAGATTGCCATAACAATATTTAACTTGACTACAAAGGGAAAGTCTGTCAGGCCATTTCTTTTTCCTCATTTCCTGGAACAAGAGGCAATAATTAAAACTAAGATGTCCTTTCCTCACCGCCAAGATTGTTTTCATGAAATTACTTCAACATGACTATGTATAAAAAGAAAACAATATTTCAAGCATTTTCATCCTGACAATTATTTATACATTTTAGATGTCCAAATACAAATCATTTTAACATTGTCCTTTCTGCACATCTTTGTATGAATAACTTTAAAAAGAAAATGAATGTCATGTAGTAAAAAGTATTTTCATTAATTCTCAAGTATTAAACAGCACCCTAAACATTTAGGTTCAACAGGTGGTCTTTATAAGTAACCTTTTATAAATCCTACATATACAAACCTTGCATCTAACAAGCATTTTGTTAGCTAGATCTATGAATGCTTCCTTTCTTTCTGTTTCTGAGGCATTATTGAAATTCTCAATGAATTCTTCAGTAAGTTCAAATGGATTTCTAGAAAGATATACCCAAGGGAATATCAATTTAATTGGATAAATACATAGAATTAACATTTCAAGCATAAAAGAACAGAAAGCTTATTTAATTTTAAAAGATCCATAATGTAATGTCAATCTTTAATATATATAAGGACTTTCTGCTGCCGCCTCCCTTTTACAATAAATTTTATAGTATCTACAGACTTGACAATTCTGTCCTGTTAAGATCAAAACAATATGTGACAGGCCACTCCTTTATCTAGATGGAAATACTGGTTTTCTATCCTGAAAGTAATTTAGCTTAAGAAGTTGCAGTTCAGAATTCAATAGCTTTGAATTTTATTTCATTAAAATTCAATGTTCTTTGTTCATTAGCTTTGGCACTGATGTTGCCCAGACTTTGGTCTAGATGGGAGTTACCAAACTGTGCATCTTTACCACTTCCATCTTAAGGTAGTACCTGCTTACTAACATCAAATGGGACCAGAATTAATTAATGCAATTGGAAAGCCCAGTATCACATGACTGTGCCATTCAGCCATGGCAGTTCTGCATGTCCAATTGTTAAACAAATCCTACATGAACATTAAGTGCAATCTTACATGGTCGCATTTGCAACCTCCTGTCAGCTTTGCCAGTGATTGCAGGAAGATAGCAAAGAAGGTCACAAATTCCGATCGTGTGACTGTGAGACACTACAGTATCATAATTGCAATCCAGGTGCTGAACAATCACATGCAGAGACACTGCAATGGATGGAACTTTGAGCATAGATCATAAGTACCACTCCTTCAACACCATTGTAAGATTGAATGATCACTGAACAAGTGGTTATTACCGTTTGAATGGTCACGAAACAAATAGTGATTAAGTACTAGGAAAACAAGAACAAGTTGTTTGCCTTCTGAAGAGTGGGTCTTTCAGGATGCACACTTTCTGTACAACGAATCTATGATCGTCTCTCCCTTGTACTTGGTATCTTTCTACTGAACAGATGTAGTATATCCTGAGGGTACCAGTTTAAGATCTCTCAGTGTAACTGTAAAGTTCTGTCTGCCTACAGTTAGTAACTCAGTTGGAATTGCTCAAAGTAGTGTTTGACTTAGAGGTCACGAAAACAATGTGACGATCAAGAAGTTCTTCCTGCATTTCCATTGCTATTGAAAACCTTTAAGTCTTTGCCCAACTGTTTTCCAAAGAAAAGAGAATTCACTATCTTTACAAGTACCAAGTGCAATTAATTTCAAATATCTTCCAGAATAAAAACTAAGTGAGCAGTTTGACCCACAAAAATACAAATATATGCCAGGTGAAGGAAGGAACATTGTTGATTTCATAAAATTAAAAAGAAAAAAAAGAAATATAAAGCCAGATTTTTATCTGAAGTAGACATTTTGGGTGAGACAAATTAGTAAGAAGTGGATTGATTATTGCAAAATGATTAATTGGTAAGTCTACTGTGAACCTGGACACTTAGGCCTAGCCTTTTTTTAAAAAACATACAATTATTAATGGTATTCCTGTTCTCATTTTTTTCTGAGCTTAAATAGGTGCTAGTGAACTTGAAAAGGGATTCTCAATTCTGGCCTTACATTCCTGGCATGGTTTCCCTGAGAGTCACTTAATATCAATTAGTGCACTTATCAGTGCCATGCTGTAAGCTTCAACCTTGTTATTTTGCCTATTTTGAAATTTTTATCAATTGTGTCCTCTATTTTATGTCCTTTTCTATAATTTCATTTTTAAACTTATTTTGCTTACTATTTTTCCACACTTGGTTTAACACTGCTTACCCCAAAAGGGAATGAACAATGTGATGGATTTGTTATGGGTGTATCTGCATCAGTTTTGTTGGATTTTATCTTCTGCTGTGAATCAACCACTTCTATGATTCTCACTTATTTGTTTTTAATAAACAAAGGAGCCATCTTGTGGCAAGTGTGGAATTTTTTCTGGAAAATAGTAACACTTAGCTAGGGTTATTATTTTTAAAAAAATATTGAATCCACCCTTAGTTAAGGAGTGTACATTCACTATATTTGTTATAACACATCCAATTTTGTGCAGCTTTAACACAGGAATCACTTGAAATTCTAAGGCAAAACTATGTCTTTTCATTTTTGATTAATCAGTTGTTTAACTACCATAATATTGCCTGAAATAATTCATTCAGTATTACTTGTAGATATTAAATGCTTCATATGGTATTATAGTTCATGTTTATTGTCAACTCATAAAATATTTCTATGGTCTTTTTAGAGTTGCCAACAGAAAGGGAGGGGGGAACAATGCGGCAGCTTGCAAACGAAAAGTGCATTCCATAAATGTTTTCAAAGATAGTAACTAGGTTACTGAAGTTTCTGCCGTACAAAATTCTAACTGGAGAGCATGATTGATGACTCTTGGCTATAGATGTGCTCCATTGGAGAATATGAATTACAATATACCCAGGGGGTGGGGGGAACCAAGGTTAAGGATGACAATGAATTATGTGTCTCAGACTCGGTTATACCCAGGCACTGCTGGACATGTTAATTCCCAATAAATCCTTTTTAAGTTTTGGAAGATTGTCTCAAGACTCGTGATTTAAATGGGGGTAACTGCTGGAATCCTGACAGCTAGCAGACTCTGAGACACATAATTCATTGTCACCCTTGACCCTTGACCCCACCTTTTCCCCCCATTTAGCAATCTCTTTCATCTCCTTTGTTATTTATATAATTATGTATTGCACTTATATTTTGCCACAATTAAAAATAATCCTCTTTGGTTTATACAATATAACTTAACAATATAACTTGTACCCAATATAACTTACAATATAACTTGTACCCAAGGTACAAATTAAAAACTAAAACAAAGCAACATATAAAAGCTATTTGAAGAAATAAGTGAAAAGAAATTGATGGCAAGATCTAAGCTAAACACTCTGTAAAATAACTCATTTTCAGCATCTTCTTAAGTGAAGTCAGGAAAGGACCAAGTCTGCAGAAGAAAGGTTATTCCAGATTATGTCTAGTGCTTCTTTGGGTTTTGCAGGCCAGAAATGATTACAGTAATTAACTTCTGATTTCATATTCTACAAGATACACACAGATCTAAAAGATATTAAGATTCAAGTCATTTAGTCAAGAATGTGATGAGGTGTATTTAAGTAACATTACCACCCTCCTCCAAGCAATTTTCTGTTTCTTTTATTTTTAAAGAAGGTATCACAGAAATTAATTCTATTAGTTGTCATCAAGAAAATTAATGTCATATAAGAATTCCATTTAATGTGCTGAAAGCAAACTCTTAAAATCAACTTTTAAAATGTATTTAAATTCAACTGACAGGACAACTGATAATGACTCACAGATGGATTCTACTATTTCATTTAGGCAAACAGATAATATTTTAAGTAATGAGCCAAAGAAAAGAAATTGAGTGTTTCACTCTATCTATTACAATTATAATAGAGAGCTAATTCCTTAAATATGAATTTTATTAATAGTTTCCAGTAAGTTCCAGGGCATGGGATAATATTCTAGTTCTTAAATGTGGAGAACAGATTTATTTTTTGCTAACTCGGTTTAAGCGCTAAGATTATTTTGGTTTCTTATTCCCCTTTTTCCCTAAAGAGATAGTTATTATGTTTCCTTATTATTTATGTTAATGTTTCCTATCTTTGACTGAAATATAATAGTATCTGCCTGTCCACAAGTGGTACAGATACCACCATTGGAACAAATTGCTATTGTATATATAGAAAGTATTATTTACATGTAGTAAATAATATATACCAGAAAATGATCCAAAGCAGAATTTACAGGTTAACATCAAAAATTGGAACCAAAGTTTCCATCCCTAAGTGTGTAATTGTTTTATTTTTATTTTTTTTATTTATTTTGTCAAGTATGCATTTGATAATATGTGTAGTATAAATATGATTATCAATACACAAAATAGATACGAATAAAAAGGAACATTAAGACAGGGACGATAGGCACATTGGTGCATAATATCACATGACAGCACTGCTTAGCAACAACAATTGCTGTAATTAAGAATGGTGTCTTCAAGTGAAATCTTCCTCACAATTTCCCACCCTCTTCTTACAAGCAAATTTAATGAGTAAGACAACAGACAGTTGCAAGTCCTAGGCAGCTCACAAGTAGGTTAGTGGGCAGGTAAGTAGTTGCTATGGAATAATGCAATGACAGCCACGCATGGGGAGGAGAGGGGCACTCCAGATAGCAAGAGAGTGCACAAGCCATAGCCCAGCACAAATGAAACCAGATCATGATAGCTGCTGTTGGTGGCAAAAAGATATTTGTGTGGCTGCCATGGCATTACACAAATGTAGCCGTGGCACCACATAAGGGATGTGTGCACTACAGAATAAGAGAATCCTGATATCTCACACTCCTGGCTAGGTTCTTTGGGAGAAAAATTGATGAGAAGAGGAATGATTTACAGGAGTGACATATGGCCTTCCTTGCTGGCTTCCCCATTAACTTTGCTTGTAAGAAGCCAGCTGAGTAGGTCACAAATGGTAATCATGTGACCATGAGACACTGCAACCATCATAAGTGCAAGCCACTTGCCCAACGTTCAGATCGCGATCAGATGACTACAGGAGTACTGGGATGGCCAGATCTTTAAGGACAGATCATAAGTACCATTCATTCAGTGCCGACATAACTTCAAACAGTTGCTGAATTAGTGGTTGTTAACTGAGGACTACCTGTACAGGAATCTATTAGCATAGGCTGAAAAGGCAAAGGTGAAGTCATGTGCTACCTATTGCATTGTACATCATATTTTTCATTTTCTACATTTTGATGGCATCTTATTTAAACTCTCGCAAAGTGTTTAGCTAACTTGCTCTTTTGCTTAAGATATGGGTTGAGAATCTTGAAAACATCAAAGGTATAAATATCACATCAATTATCAATATTTAAACTTACCTACGTGGTTTTCTCTTGAAATCAGCTGAATCTTTTTTGACACATTGAGCCACCAGTCTGTGATAAAGCCTTTTGTGTTCATCACGGGACACAATGCCAAAGTTATAATGCACCGGCACTTTTAAAATGGGCATAGTGTTGTAAATTCAGTCTTAAAACAAAAAACAAAAACAGTATAGCCAAAAGAAAAAAATACTATTTCCTCTACAAGACTAAGCTTTAAAAGTTTTCTTTCACAGTGTCCAGGGAGCTGTAAAACAAAACAAAACAAAACAAAAACAATAATATGGACATCCTAAAAGGAACAGCAATTTTAAAAACTTAGGATTTTTTTAGCTCTCCACTTAGAAAACAATTTAAACTACATTATGTTAATCAAATATTCATAACAGAATAGCTAAAATTATGTTATACTATTTACATCCAAAAAATATAATTAAGCTGAATTGCATCTGGAATCATGCCAAACTATTTAAATTATTCCAATGTTTCTATTTCATTATTACTTCTTGATCAGATAGTTAATTAGCCAACACACCAGACGAGCATGTTGTTCAATTTAAATGTTATTACCGGTAATAATTGGTATGTGGTAGGCAATATAATATCAAAGAATTACCATATTATCTACCATATAGAGCTAAATAATGGAAATGTCCATTAAAATTATATCTATTAAAATATTTAAAATATAAACTCCTAAAATATAATTTAAACTATGTTATTGATAAATGTAACAATAATTGCTTATAAATTCAGAAGTAAACATACCCTTCCCGCCCAAAAAACCTTTGGATGGAGGCAACCATTGACAGTTGCTGAATGTATACAGTATATAGACATTATTCAGATATATATTCTATTATAGCCCTTCCAAAGAAGGCAGACAGTAATCATCACATCAGAGATACCTTATAATAAAATTATACCTGCAGCATTAAAGAAAGCACTTAATAGATGATCCCGTCTTTGGTTTTAAGGCTATCTAGTTTAGTATCGTTTAGTTTAGTTTATTGTCATTGCACCTCGTACAATGAAATCAAACACCATCTTCAGTGCACATCATGACCACGACCATGAAAATAAACACAAACACACATCCTTCACCCTCCTCACATTGAACCGAAAACCCCCAACACTACACCAACACTGTACTATATAGCAGAATTCAAAGAGCTACTGCCCTGGGATAGAAGGTATTTCTCAGCCTATTTGTCCTTATTTTTATTATTCTGTACCATCTGCCAGATGGTAATAGCTCAAAGAAAGGGTTCCCAGGATGAGATGGATCTTTGAGAAAGTTTTTGTCAGATCCATGTATCTGCCATTCTTCAGTGGAAGAAGAAGGGGTGGAGTTGGTACAAGTAACTTTTTTGATGTAACCTGAATATATTAAATCCTATATTGATTCTTTATAATTTGCATATGATATACAACTGGAGGAGTGGAGAATGTCCAGAAACTTGTCACCTCTTGAAGAGATAACAAGATGAGAAGGAACCATAAAAATTCCAGCTCTGGAAGCCACTCCTGGGAACTCTGCTAAGATACGTTTCCAGAGAAGGGGAGAGGGGAATTAACAGGTTGGTTCTTTGTCTGTCTAAATCCACATCTGAATAAGGGGAGGGATTTATCTATGACTGAATGCCTAGGGATATCTTAGACTCTGCTTTGCCTAGTGTTGAGATAAAATCCCATTCAATAAAGGATTCCTTTTCAAACACCTGGTCTTCAGAAGTTTGTTCTTTCAATTGATTGAAGGGAAAAAGTCCAATTGTTTACAGTTTTGAACTTCCTTAAGGCAGTGGGAGCTATAAAGCTCTTCCAAAGAGGGGAGAAGGCAATCAATGATCTTCTGGCAATGATGTTAACCCTCTAGAGTGCTTTTCTATCTGCCACTGTGCAATTGGCAAACCATACAGAGGTGCAGTAAGTTAAAATACTCCCTATAGTGCAGTGGTAGAAGGTCACCACCAGTTTTCCATTCAGTTGCTGTTTCTGAGAAGTCTCAGGTAGTATAATCTCTGCTGGGCACTTTTGAGCAGTGCTGCAATGTGAGCACCCCAGGTCAGGTCCTCTTTTATTAATACCCAGAAACTTAAAACTGGCCACTTGTTCCACTCGGTCTCCATTGATAAGCAAGGGCTGGATGTCTGATCTGTTCCTTCTATAGTCCACTATAAGATCCTTGGTCTTATTGATGTTGAAGACCAAGTTATTGTCTCCACACCACAAAAACAACTGATCCACCTCATCTCAATAGGCAGACTCATCCCCCCAGAAATGAGTCCCACCACTAAGGACTTATAGTGGAGTTTCTACGCTACTATCAGAAATACAGGTAACCCTCAGATTATAATGGCAACTGGAACCAGAATTTCTGTCGCTAAGTGATGAGGTTAAAAGGTGTGATGTCATATGACTGTATCATGCAGCAGCAGCAATCCCAGCAGTCCCAGTTACTATCATAACCCCAGGACTGCACATGTCACTAAGGAAGAAAAGGAAGGAATCCCAAGCAGGAAGGTCAGTGGGTGAGAATCATGGACAATCACAAAGGATATTTATGGCTTGGCTTATATAAATGAATTGTTTTATCACATAAGAGGCAGGTGGGTAGATACCACAGGCAGGAAGGTGAAAAAGCAGTAACAGCAAGAGTATCTTGAAAACTCCTGCCAGTTTTCCCACCAACTTTCCTTGTGAGAAGGAAAGGTTGCAATGATCATGTGACCATGGGATACTACAACTGTTGTAACTGTAACCCAGTTGCCTAGAGTCCAAATCACAATCAAGTAATTGTATGGATGCTGTGATGCCAGAACTTCAAGGACCAGTTTTAAGACTCCCTTGATCAACAATGAACATTGTCCTAATTTTGAACAGTTGCTGAACAAATGGTCATGATCTGTAATCATTCCATAAATTCAACAAAATTTACTCTACTGTATGGTCAGGATTACAGCCTCTTTTCAGAATACTCTAATCTAATATGTATCTAATCTAATTGGATAAAATCCAATACAGTTCATTGTGGCATTTGTCATTGGAACTCTCTTTAGGGCTGTGTTAAGAAGGATCTCAAAAAAAAACAGATTAGAAAACTAAAATTGCCATAGTTTATAGTTTATACCACTAGTGAGATTAGGATAATGAAGATAAAGAATAATAAAGGTTAATAAATAATGCAGCAATTCCACATTTTTTTCTTTAATAAAAAAAATCTTCCTTATGAAAAAAGTTAGGAATGTTACAAATTTATTATTTCATTTATTTATTTTATTTTGTTCAATTTAAACAGAAGCCCATCTCACGTACATGATTCTGTGTACCTCACAAATTAAAACAGCAATGACAAACTCATGTAAATAAATTAAAACAATTAATCAGAAACAGAGAACCATTGGAAAACACCAGCCTTCAGACAATATAGCTATCTTGCAGTCTCCCCACATCTTCACAGTACAATATGAGGTAAAATAATCACAGAATAAAATCTTATCTGGAAATACACAGAGAAGACATTTAAAATAGAGGATAAACTCATGAGAGTGCCAAATAATTAATACTTTATGTGATAAAACAATTCATTTATATAAGCCAAGCCATAAATATCCTTTGTGAGTACTACTGGTCTTCTGCCTATGGCTCAAATATTTCTTCTGAAACAAACAAATAAAAAAGAAATATGATACATTTAATAATTAACAGAGGAAGCTATTATTAGATGCCTTACTATCTGCCAAGAAACAATCTGTCAGCTTTGGAATCCTTATTAAAAGCTGCCACCTAGCTACAAAGGATGGGAAAAGGGGGTGTTGTTCTTTAAGTAATTTTCAGTAGACATAATAGGTATGTAAGACTGTCAAGGTCATTTTCTATGGCGCAGCAAGAATTATAGTTGAAAGGTGCTTGGTTCACATGTTTGATAATGTGGGAGAAAAGGGGTAGTGTGGGAAGTCTGGAAGAAACCTTTGTTCCATAATTCCACAGATGTGCCAAGTTTCAGTTTTTTAATTAAAGCACTTTGAGAATATGTTTGTCTCAGAGTTACTAATTGAAACAGACAATTTCTGGAACTCTGACACAATCCTGCTTGGTTTGTTTTTTAATTTAAGATTTAGCAAATTATAGATGCTCCACTTTAGTTAGAAAACATGGTTAAATCCATAGTATAGATTATTTCACATATTTCCTCTTACAAAAAATGTTCTATTCTTGAAATTAAAAAATAACTTATGTAAATTGTGCTCCATTATAAATCTGATCAAATTTCATCAAATAAATACAACTTTACAAATAGCTTTCCACCACATATTCTGCATTAGTTAATGAGTCATTAAAAAGTGTTTATGCTTATAATGAAGATTTTCTTAGAAAAAGTCAACTGCACTGACTGATTTGTTTTTGCTGGAGTACATTTCTGGAAAGGGAACTTTTATCATTGGTCCTTCACACTCCAGAGTCTGTCTGGAGATAGGTCAAAAGAAAGACACAGCCTAAATGTCCAAGATTCTCCTTCTCATCCTAACTTTAAATCACTGAGAGTATTATCGGTGACTCAGTATTCCAACAGCACTCACAACTACTATCAGGATTTACTGATATTTCTCTCACTGCCTATAAATTTAAACACCACAATTTCTTCGCAGTTTTCAGATGATGGAGACACTGAAAACTCAACAACTAATTTTAGATAAAAGTTAAGAAAAGAAAATGATCAAAGAGGCTAACACATGAACAATTCAATTATAAGAACGAACATGAAATTTGAAGTATTCAAATTATAGTTGAGAAATTGGACTTTTACATGGCATTAGATAACATTTACTTAGATTACATTCTGATGAGATCTAAGTGTATGTGATTTCAGGATCTTAAACTATTTTATTTATTACATTTATATGCCACCCATCTCGTCAGGCAAAGCATGCAAATGCAAGTAGACAAATGGGTACCACTTAAGTGGGAAAGTAAATCACTCTGTTTCACCACACATTCTGCACTGCAGTGTGATATCATGCTGACCACATGACCATGGAAACATCTTCAGACACTACTGACTCAATGGCCTGGAAACAGAAATAAGCACTGTCACCTAAAACTAGCTACAACTAGGGAAGTAAAAACCTACTGGATTCCTTTACATTTGCCATCTTGTCAGAAACAACCCAGGGCAGCTTACAAACATTAAACTAGTACACATTAAAATAATAAAACAATAATAACAAATACTATTAAAAGATGAAGAGGAGGCAAACATGAAGCACAAAGGTAGAGGTCTTTCCTAATCCAATAGTCACCTCCTGAATGGGGGCCCTGAGTCAACTGGCAGAGCCAGATGTTCAGTCTTTCAGAAGGTCAGAAAGGTGGGTGCGGATTTCACCTGGGGTGATACAATATTCCAAAGAGAAGGAACTATGGTAGAAAAGGTTCTTCTCCTGAACCCCATCATTTGAAAATCCTTAACTGATGGGATCTGCAGCATGCCCCCTTCTATTGGCTAGGTAGAATAGGCTATTCCTATCAAGGTGAAATGGTTCCTCAGGTAACCTTGACTCAAGCTAGGCAAGGCTTTAAAGGTGATAACCAACACCTTGAACTGCATCCAGAGGCAAATCGGTAACCAATGCACCACACAAACAGCAATGTGTGCACATATGTGTATGCATGGTGACCTCTGGGAAGGAAAAGATGCATCATGGTACCCACAGACACTATCTCACCAACTCCTGTTTATGTTATGATACTCAAAATATTTAAATGGCTACACATTTAATATCTGTACCCTATTTAAATGACATTGCTGCAATATTTAAAATATCTCAATCTAGAACTGAATTGAACTTAATCACATAGCCACTTTTTTCTAGATTGAGAAATTTTGCTTCTCCCAAGTTTGTTCTCTCCCTCCCCCCCCCCTCTTTCTCTCTCTCTCTCTCTCTCACACACACACACACACACAGCACGTAGTAGTAAGACAGGAAGCACATTGTACTGCCATTAAATCCACCTTTAGCACAGGCTTCTAGATTCCTTATGAGATATTTCTTTACTGAACTCTTGTGCTTTTTAAGGAAGGGACAGAGAAAAACAATGTACTTTTATTATACTGTACATCATATAAACCACTTAAAATATTATTTCATGTTGACATTTTTGTGTGCTTAGATAAAACTATGTAGCCTGAAAGTGATAATAAACACTTAATGGGAAAGTGATATCCCATTGGCTTTGGATCCACTTTTGGCACATCACCCAGACTGTCGCTAAAATGAAGAATACTATCCTTAGAGTTAGCAGAATACATTTTGCATGGCTTGGGTATAACGAAGACATCTCTTTTCTTTTAATAAAAACATTATCTTAAAAGCTCAATTAACCAATTCTAGGAGGGTTGGTGGAGATCAGTGACTACACACTTACCTATAATAAAGAGTAATAGATATCAATTAAAGAGATGTGTTGTATGTGAAACTTAAGTCTCCCAATAGGATTTCGTTGGAGCTCACTGTCTCCTGGTTTCTAGGCCAGCAGCTAAACTACTACACACCAACTTGTCATATATAAGTCATTTAATAATTTTAAAAACAATTGCTTTTTTAAAGTGATGTACAACAAATAAATTAAACTACTTCACTTAGCTGTCTCTCAGTGAAATCAAACTTTGTCATGTCATTGTTCGAATAGGGACACTTTGATGTCTGCTTATCCACTGGTTCAAGAAACCTGTTCTAAAGCCCCTGTCACACAGCACCAACGGATGGAAAGAGGATGTAAAACGGAGAAAAACACTTGACATCCGTTGGTTAACGTGATGTTTCCGTTCTGTACTCACTGCCTCCGTTTTGCTTCCTCTCTATCCGTCCAGCATCTGTCTATCGACATTTCATCTGCTCAGAAGGTTTTGAGCTGCTCAAAACTTTTGAGCGGAAAATGTATCCAATGCATCCTCTAGGCATACGGGGGACATCCGTTCTGCATCCATTACACATCTGCTATATCCGCTAGGCATCTGCTGCGCATCCGCGCAACTCAAATCCGTTCCAGCGGTAAACGGACGCAGGGAGGAAGCGGAATGGACGCACAGCGTTAGTAGCACGGACGGAGAAAGGATGAAAGCGGATGCAGCTACGCATCTGCGTCATCCGCTACGCATCCGCTCTGCATCCGCTCTGCATCCGCTCTGCATCCGCTCTGCATCCTCTACGCATCCGCTACGCATCCGCTCTGCATCCGCTCTGCATCCGCTCTGCATCCTCTACGCATCCTCTACGCATCCGCTCTGCATCCGCTCTGCATCCGCTTCCATCCGCTAGGCTTCCGTTCCGCATCCGCTTTCCATCCGCTCTGCATCCTCCCCCCGTCCGTTCCTTTCCGTGTTATCCGCTCCGGTTATGCACATTTTTGCCCCTTTTGAGAGCGGATAACAACGGATGGAACATTTTTCTCGTCCGCTGTGTCCTTTTTACAAACGTTTTGCATCCGTTGGGCAGTGTGACAGGGCCTTAAAGGACAGCTTAGAGCAGGGGTCTCCAAACTTGGCAACTTTAAGACTTGTGGACTTCAACTCCCAGAATTCTCCAGCCAGCTATGCTGGGAAGTTAAAGTCCACAAGCCTTAAAGTTGCCAAGTTTGGAGACCCCTGATTTCGAGTTAGACCATTTTCTTTCTACAGACTTACAGCACCCTGTAACAGCTCTGTTGGCAAATATACACCAGCGAAGACTTCAAATCACCATAACAATGATTATGCGATAGCAGAATATACAAACACTGTAGGAAGAGGCCGTATTGGCAAATAATCAGGAACCCAGGAGCGCCTTTTTAGCCTAAACAAATGGCATTTAATCAAATGCAATATCATTTGTGAATGGGAAAAGAGCCGAATTAAAACATGCAGAAATAGCTAGAAACAACAGACTATGCTAACTGCCGCCCTCTAGCGGGCCCCCAGAAACTTTACAGCCCAGAACTCCGGTCCTCGCCTAAGCAACTCTCGGGCCAATATTATTCCTCCTCTTTTCTCGGCGCAGGTTGGAAGTGATTATTTCTCAGCGCTTTTCTTCAGATATAGCTTACCGTGCTCGCAGGAGGCGGCGAAAAAGAACAAGCGCCCGGCCCCCGCGCTGCCACCTCGGCGGGGTTTTCAGGAGTCGGGGCGACCGTTGCCAGGGACGCAGCAGGACGGAACTCCACGGAGCGGGAGGGAGGAAGCTCATCTCGAGCGCTGGAGATCCCAGCTCCCTGGCGGCCCTTCCTGCGCCGCGTTTTGTATGGTGCCGCTGCTGTCCACAGGAGCTATGCGTAGCGGGAATCAATGGAACTGTTTTAAAATTAAATTTTAATTTAATTTTAAATTAAATTCAAGCGGGACTGTTTCAATGACAAACCTAGTTTGTTTTTTCTTTCTCCCTTTTCTTTGCGAACTCAAGGCAACTCAAGGCAGGAGCCGGAGAAGGTCTGCCTTCTGGGAATTTTAAGTATTTTAAACAAATGCACCCCACCCCAATAAAGAAAATGAGAGAGCTGAATCCAAAAGATGGAATTCTTTATTGGCCAAGTGTGGTTGGGCACGCAAGGAATTTGTCTTGGTGCAAATAAAAGAAAAGAATCATAAGGTACAACACTTAATGATAGTCATAGGGTACAAGAAGCAATCAAATCATACTAGGAAACGGTCAATATAAATCTTAAGGAGAGTTGGACAATCTTGAGGCAATTAAAAGAACTTGGCCTTTGTGTTTTCAGAAGTACCAAGGACCTATTTCTTCCTCCTGAATAAATGACCAATATTAACTATTCATTTGATTCATAAATGCAATTCTGGTAAACCACTTGGGTGACCCTGATTTTGTATTTATCTGCACCTTCCCCAGCCCCTTTTTATACCATTTATCTAAAAAGTTCTTGGGAACTCAAACATTTACACATTCATTTCTCAGCGATGGATGGGGTGTGAGTGGGGGCTTCCTTTAAAATTATAGACACAGATGGAGCTCCACCAATGTAGTTAAATGTGGCCCAGAAGGTTTGTAACATTTCTGTCAAAAATCAGTAGTACAGGTAGTCCTTCACTTACAATTATTCATTTAGTGACTATTTGAAGTTAAAACAGTGCTGAAAAAAAGTGGTGTATGACCATTTTTCATACTTAAGGCTTCTGCACAATCCCCATGGTCATGTGATCAAAATTCACCTGTTTGACAACTGGCATGTATTTATGAAGGTTGCAGTTCTGGGATCACCTTTTGTGACCTCCTGACAAGCAAAGTTAGTGGGTAAGCTGGATTCATTTAATAGGCGTGCTACTAATTTAACAACTGTAGTGATTCACTTAACAACTATTGCAAGAAAGGTCGCCATAAATTCATTTAACTGTTGTGCCTGCGGGGCTGGTGCTTCGAACATGGATAGATGGATGGATGGATGGATAGATAGAGACAGGTAGGTAGGTAGATAGATTGAAAGATAGGCAGGCAGGCAGGCATACCTTTTGGATGAATGTATAGGTAGGTAGGTAGATTGGTAGATAAGTAGGTAGATAGATCTATATGGTAGACAAATAGGTAGGTAGGTAGACAGAAAGACAGGTAGGCAGGCAGGTAGGAAGGCAGACAGACAAACATGGATGGGTGGATGGATGGATGGATGGATGGATGGATAGATAGATAAGATAGATAGATAGATAATTGGTGGTAGATAGGTAGGTAGACAGAAAGGCAGGCAGAAAGACAGGCGGACCTTTTGGATGGACAGACGGACAGAAAGAAAGAATGCAACAGCAGTGGCACTTTGAGAAAGTAGAGCAAAGCCAGAATGGGAATTGAAGTCCACACAAGTTGCCAAGGTTGAGAAACACGGACTGAATATATCAACCCAGCCATTCTGGTTTAGACTTTAATATGCTGTTTGATTCCGGCTTAGTCAGTGAATAAACCATGGCTAAGATCTTCTTGCTCCTTAATGCAGCTGCCCCCTGCCCCTTTTCCAGTTCCCTCTGCCCCTTCTCCAGCCCCTTTTGGCATCCAATTTTGCAATGCCAACCTCCCCAGGGCAGCGATGCAGTCGACTCACTCTCTTTGCTTCAACCCAAGGTTCACTTCCATCAGGCCAAGCAAGGGGAGGTACTCTGCACATGCTCAGAGACTCCCAACTTTAGTGAAGCGTTCTGCCCATCTTTATGCTCCGCCCAAGAGGAGGAAGGTGTGCGGAAGCAGCCCAGACCAGGGGAGGAGGAGGGAACGATTGCTTGGAAACTAAGCAAGCAAGCAAGTTCAGGACTCGGTCAGAAGAACTGGGTTGCAAAGGGGGCTAAGTTCTAGGTCCGGGACAACCACGTAGAGCTGAACCGAAACGAGCCACACGCCTTGGAGAGCCACAGCTGCACCCACCCACTTCCTGCACTCAAGCCCAGCTGGCTGGAGAGGCAGAGGCTGGGTGGGCATTGCTTGTTCTCTGGGGAAGGGGGCCCTAACACCGGACCACCCACCTCTTCCACTGCGTGCCTTGGGAGGCCACTTCAGCCTGCAAGCTCAGGCGCCCTCTTTCCACCACCTCCCACCTCTCCCCCCCCCCCCCAGGCTTAGCAAGGCTCACTGCGTGGGGGTTCCACATTCGAGGCATCAGCTATGGAGCAATGAAATAGTCAATGGGCTGCATGGCCAGCAGTCAGTGAGCCTGCGGGGCCAGCACCTCAAACGCCCCCTGGCCACCTCTTAGCACCCCCCTGCCAGCCTCCTTGCCTCTTACTGCCCCCCCAAGGCATCCCAACCACCCACTTTGGGAACCACTGGTTTAATTTCTCTTCTCCATAAGAGAGAATTGAAAACAATCCTTACTACCGACAATCAGTGAAGAAACTCAGAGGTTTAGTGCAAGAGTCTAGCACCGTGATGGCGAACCTGCCACACATGCTAGACGTGGCATGCACAGCCATCTCTCCAAGCATGACAGTTGTCGCCCATTGTTCTTCCGAGTTCTGGTGCACACTTCCGCGCTGGCCAACTGGCAGGGGTGGGATTCAAATTTCTGAAAAACCAGTTCTGTGGGCATGGCCTAATTTGTGGGTGTGGCTTGGTCATGTGACTGGGTGGGTGTAGCCTGTTGGTCATGTGACTGGGGTAGGCATGGCTAGGTGGCCATGTGACTAGCAAACCAAACATAAGTGGTCCTTGCTTAATGGCCAGTTGCTTAGCAAGTGTTCTAATTTATGACTAACCTCCCTTGAGCTACTTGACCTGTTTTTGTGTTTTGACAGCATGAGCATGTGTGCATGCATACACACACTTATGATCAGTTACAGCATCCCACACAGCCTTGTGACTGAGGTTTTCTATGTTTTTTTGCCAGTTTCCAACAATTCTTTCTGGTTTCCGGTTAAAAATGCCCATTGGGGAAAATGGACTTGTTTAACAACAACAGAATTTGCTCAATGACCACAAGGGTCACTTAATGGCCTAACCCAGGGTCTGCAACCTTAAACACTCAAAGAGCCATTTTTCTATTTTGTTTTAAACAGGTATCTCTCTTTCTTTCTCCCTTTCTCATTTCTTTTTCTTTCTCCATTTTTTCTTTCTCTCTCCTCTCGTCTCTTTGTCTTTCCCTCCCTATCTCTCTGTCTTCTGTGTCTTCTCTCTTTCCCTCCCTTTGTATCTGTATGACTCTTGTCCTTTTCCCTCCATCTTGTCTCTTTCCCTCTCTCTCTCTCTCTGTGCATGTGTGTTTGTCTTCTCTCTTCCCCCCCACTTTTCTCTGTTTCTTGTTTCTCTCTTTCTCTCCCCCCTCCCTCTGTGTCTCTCTTGGTCTTTCTTTGCCTCTCTCTCTCTCTCTCCCCCCCCCTCTCTCTGTCCATCCCTTGGGAGGGGGAATATAATGTCCATCCCTTGGGAGGGGAAATACATTTAAAGCTTGTGACTTTCAAGGGAGGCTAAACAAATAGTTGTAAGTCAAAGACTATCTGTATCAGCTGCTTTAACTGCCAATTAGCATCTAACTAAATTTCAGCTGCATCTCTGCACCAAGCACATAGGATAATTTCCTTATTTCCACAATGCAGGAAAATAACCCAAGTTCACAAGTAGTTGTACTTCTGGTGTTTTCAACCTTAGCAACTTTAAGACATGTGGACTTCAATTCCCAAAATTCCCCAAGCAGCATGAGACCTGATCATTTGATTATTCCCAAGTCAGCAACATGAAAGAATTACCAACTTTAAAGATGCTGAGCATTGTATCTCTGTATGAATTGATTTAGTAAGATTCCATACTTACCACACTCCTGACTCTACTTGGACAGAACCATCAAAGCACTTCTCCTGGATTTCCCCTTGTACCAAGGCTCTGATTTAATAGTGCCTCCTCCTCACTAAATGCATCGATTGACCTCAAATGGATTCTGCCTATTTTCTACTGGTGGATTAATCTATTAAATGTAATATAAACTGCCCCTTCATCACAAGGACACAGCTTTAAAGATATGAAACCCACCACCACCACCCAAAATGGATACTTGCTCCAGGCTACTTTATGCTTTAAAGTCCGGCTCAGCTCCAACAACACATCCTGAAATTTCTCCTTGTAGCACTGAGCTCCTTGGCTTTTATTTTGAAATCCAGCACTCTTGGGCTTCAGCGCTGGATTTTAAAAGGCAAGCTCAGTACTACAAGAAGTGCCAGGAAGCCAATGAATTAGTCAAATAATACTTTTAAACTACTTTCTCTCCCAGCAATCTGGGCGGAAGCAGAATTGAACAATATCTGCTTCTTTGTTTTCTGAATAGATTTTATAGGAAGGAGACTTAAAATCACACACACACACACACACCAGCCGCTTAGGAAGCATGGAGGAAACAGCAAAACTCACTATCTTCCAAATGGGATGGGGTGGGAGGAGAAAAGGGATTCTTGCTCCAGGCTTAAAGCCAGGCAGCTTCAGCAACATATCTTCAGCCTCATCAGAGGCAAGTGGCCTGGAGGGGAAGGGTCAGGGCCAGCCAGGGGCATGATTTGCCGGTTCTCCAAACTGAGCAGAATCATAACATCTGGTTCTATAGAAATGGATGGAACCGGTAGAATCCCACCCCTGCCAACTGGTATTCGTGCATGTGGAAGCACCAGAAACTAGAAGAGCAGCTCCCCCAGCCAGTTGGTCTTCACATGCACATGCACACCGGCCAGCTGGCCTTCTGGCACACTGGAGTGCCAGAAACTGAAAGAGCAACTCCCCAGAGTGCATGCGTGCACCGGCTAGCTGGTCTTCACACGTGCATGCACATTAGAAACCAGAAGACCAAGAGGCCAGTGCACATATGCTAAGCTTTCGGGGCTCCCACGCGCATCAGGGAGCTGCTCTTCCAGTTTCCAGCCCCACCAAAAGTTACCCACCATGGTCTAACAAGACAGCACCTAAACAAGGAACTGCTATTCTATTTCAAATTATAATTTGTGTTATAAATTTTTCCCTTTCTGTATGGGGTGCAATATAAACTCATAAGTGGGACTCATATAGCATGTTATCTCATAATATAATGTGCTGTGGCTTAGCATATTATTGTCATTTGTATTAGTTATTAGAAGCATAATTAATACACTTTGTCCTTCAGTTTTTCTTCCAGCCATTAAAGTAGGTTGAGCTAACAAAGGTGCCCAATATGCCTCTATGGATAAGAATGAGTTTCAACCTCAGTCCTAGTTCTTAATCTTAGCCACTATTATTCTCTGGCTTTCTGATCTTGTTGGTACTAGGCAAATTGTGTCAATAGCCACCATAAAGCAAAGTATGTATTAATAAGGGCAAGTAAAGCAGACTATTGCATACCAGTGCCTTTTGAGCAATTGAGTGTTTAAAGTATTATAGAAAAACTGTAACTCAGCTTTAGTATAAAGATCAGTTTTGTACCATGGATATTTATTTGTAACCCCTAAATAGACCCAACTACTTGAAGCAATTGCAGAACTTAATTACACTAATCTTCAAACACTGTGGACTTGTTGTATATTGCCCTTGCTATGTTAAACATTGGAAAATGTTATGAACATCACTAGACTACTATTGTCCATTTGCTTGGCTCCTTGCAAATTCAAAGAAATCCACATGTACTCACTTCATATAAAACATGATAAAAAGTAAAACAGTTCATCAATGTATTTTGTTTGGATGATGATATGCTGGTATTTTTTTTTTTTTCAGCTGCGTTACAACTCTAGATATCTGTGTTCACTTGTACGAACCTCTCCATATCTCACACAAGAAACATTTAAAAATGCAAAAGGGAACTTCATGAGACCCAATTGGAAATATGATTCACACACAAAGGTTTCCTTAGCAATATTATATACATGCTTTCCCGTGTATTCTTCTGGAATAGTTTTCCGCCTCCTCTCCAGCTTGCAAAACCTAATTGCTGGGAAATCCCCATCCCGACCTAGCCAAATACCCTCAGTTTCCCGGTAATCGCCAAGCTCGCGCGAAGCCTACGTTCCCAGCCAGGCGAAATCATATCGCTCGGCAAGCTAAGGTGGTTTGCTTCCGGTTGACACCCGGAAGTGAAGCTTAGAAAAGTAGGAGTCCCAGCTCTTCGTTCTTCCTGGTCTTGTCTCTTTGCTGGTTTCCCCCGATCCTGCTTGCTTTCACTGCCCAATGCATCCGCGGCGGCCCGAGGGCTTCGACGGCCTGGGCTATCGGAGCGCCCGAGAGGAGCCCGGAGGCTTCTCGGCCAAGCCGGACCTAGGCCACTGGGTCACTACCCCGCCTGACATTCCTGGCAGCCGCAACCTCCATTGGGGTGAAAAGACGCCGCAGTTCGCCGCAGGCACACCTTTGGTGTCGGCTGGACTCAACGAGGACCCGTACCTAGGAGGTGCTGGCACCAACTCCGGTGCGTAAAACAAATCGCCGAGTGCGGGAGTGGCACGCGCAGATTAAGAGCCTGGCCTCCGCCCTTAGGCAGCAGGTGCTCCGGTGCGTCAGGCAGGTCTGCTCCGCGGTCCTTATTGATTAGGTCCGCTTGAAAAAGCTACCGGAAACGGTGTGCTAAGTTACATTCTTTTTACACTCTTTGGATGCTATCCAGCACCCTGCAATCCACGACTTTAGGTGTGACTCTTTTTAGAAGCATCTTGTTTCCCCCCCTCCCCCCTCAAAAAAAGAGTTATACGGTTTTTGGAATATTATTTAAGAGATACAAGGAAATTAAATATTTAACTTATTTAGAAACATTCTATATCCTGCAGTTAATAAAGATGCCTAATGTGCTAAAATGTATGGATTTGCTATGTAATTTATTGCAATGAATAGTAAAAATTCTATACCGAAATGTGTTGCTCACGTTCTGGCTTTAATGGATGGTTATCTGCCTTTTAGAGCAAATAAATCGGTTTGCAGGCTTTGGGATTGGCTTGGCAAGGTAAGAGGTCTAATCTTTCATTAGTGGCATTTTTTTAAAATGCAAAGACCCCTTTTTTAAAAAAGTCCATGCCCACTGTGTAATTCAGAAATTTAATACTGCCATTAAAACTTTAAACAAAATGTCACAGTTGTTGTGCTTCCATAACTAACACAGTTATTAATATTGTTAAGTAACTATTTAATACTCAATATATGTTCGGTTTTTGTGGCTGCCCATGTCAATCAATCACTCTGTGGCTTATAATATCTGAATCCGTCTGATGTTGCTAACTAACCAAGGCTATTCTTATTCTTGCCTAGTTTTGGCTGTTAGTACTAATGCTTGCAGTAAAGCACTAGAAAAAATTACTCATCTGGAACAGTCGTGGGATTCAAAAAATTTTACTACTGGTTCTGTGGGCATGGCAGGGAAGGATACTGTAAAATCTCCAGTCAGATGTGGTGTTTGACGGTTCTCCGAACTACTGAACATTTCTGCTACCAGTTCTCCAGAACTGGTCAGAATCTGCTGAATACCACCTCTGATCTAGAAGGAGTTTAACGTCTCAGTTTGAACCAACAATTCTTCAAGTTGGTCTCAACTTAGTGAAAATTTGGAATGATACATTTTCAAAACAACTCATAACTGAAATAAGTTCATCTCTTTGGAAACAATCATTAATTCATCTGAGCAAAGAGTTGTTTAATTATAAAAGTTAGCCATAATTTGCCAATGAATGTATCCATTCCTGAAATCTTATTAACAGTTTGCCAATAAGATCTAAATTGATGAATTGGATAGAGTAAAGGATTTCTGTTAGTTCAGCCCAATATGTAATGTGTTTTCAATGTAGACTGAAGTGATAATCGAAATTTCTATTTCTGTAAAAAACCAATTTCTTTCAAAAATTTATATAAGAAAGGCCTTAAGAGTTTTCATACTTGATGTTGAGCCACATAAATGTTTTGAAGATTCTGTTAGTGAGCTGGCTTTTGATGTGGTGTAAAAGAATTAAGACAGGAGTCCTGAATTATTTCCATATTTTATTTAGATCATATTAATTTTTAGCCTTTTACTAATCCACTATGAATATAATCTCATGAAATTGTGGTTACTAAAAGACAATTGAGCACTTTCAATGTGTCATTTCAATGCATTGCAATTCAATGTGTCATTTCAGTGTGTCATTTCAATGCACTCTTGTTCAGTGGTGGTTGGGTTTCAGCCTTCCTTACCTTGGCCATGTCTCTGAGCACTGAACACCTTGTACTTCTGGGCACTCCAGATAGGTTGCAGTTCTGGAATATGGCAGTACTGGAGGATAATAGATTCCTGGTAGCTTCACATTTGGTTCTTCTCAAATTTTGGGCAGTTAACTTGCGTCTATTTTCTCAGCACATTTCTTGCGACCCTGTTGACTATTTGCAACAAAACATTTGATGGTTCTGTGATCGTGTTCCAATGTCTTAGCAATTGCAACAGTGCTGTATCCCTCTGAAAGATTTTTGACTTTGAGTCAATTAAATCTCTTTTTTTAGCCCATTTTGCATGGGGTAAAGAAGCTGCCTAATAATTATGCTCATCTTGATATAGGATGTTGATTTTCTTAGGCCACACCTTCCCTCATTACACAAATACACATCACCTGATATGCTTATGCCAACTAAGTATTCAAGTTTATACAGCTTGAAGGTGGAAAATATGCATAAAAATGATATGATCAAAATAATTAATTTCCTAATAATTGTGCACATGGTGTAAGTATGTATAAACTTGTTGTTATCCTTGTAATTAGTATAGAAGTTGGTTGAGGGGATGCTCGCTATATGAGATTTTTTTATGAGTTGATAGATCTAAGTAGCCATGCAAAAAGCACTATGACTCTCAGCTTAATTTCTCATGAGAAAAGACACAAACTACTCATTTCTCTCACTATCCTAGGGTAAAACAAAACCACAAATTTAATAGGATGGGCTTTGTCAATTGGCCATTGTGGTGGTTTTTAACTGCTGCTTTTTAAAGATTCCATTGTAACCATAGGGGAGAATAACCCCTCCCTTTAGAAGTGTGCTGCCTAGCAATAGTGCAGTATGCTTTCCTTTTTAAGTGGCAAGGCATTCTCACACAAGTAGTTGAACCAGCTATACAGTTCTTGCTGCTTCCATGTGGCAGGGCTGACTGATGAAGTCTTGGACACGAATCATAACGTACAATAATTCCTGTCTGGCTGTTTAATGTGATATGCTGATTTGTTTTGGTTTTTTGTGGCTATGTGTCTATATAAATGGTTTTCACATTTCACTATTTCTAGACATTATCAAACTGACAGTTTTGATTAGTTTAGACAGTAATCAAACCTGTCTAACACCTATGTATATTCATTTCTGTAAATGAATTAATTTTGCTGGGGTTTGTAGGTTTTATTCCTCTCTATGTTTGTATTGCCAGGCTACTGACATGTTATAGTAGCCCATCTTTGTCTTTCAGCAGAGATAGACAACCTGGATGCTATGAAATGTAAAAAAAATTGTGGAAGTTATATCAGAAACACATAGATTGTCTTTTAGAATGACAATCTATTGTTTTGGGCAGGTATTTTGCTTCATCAGAATTCAACATACCTCTTCAAAAACAAACAGCACCCATCAACAAAGTGGTCATTTGGTTTCGATAAATGGGGCTTCTGAACATATGCTCTGCATGCAATGCAGATCATTACTGAAAAAAACATACTACTCACATTATCCCTGCCTTCTTATTTTGTAGAAGCAGAATAACTCATCTTAACAATTTTCCATATTAGAACAAATATTTTGTATTTCTCATATATGCAAAAGAAGCTGTAGTTCAATATACAACATAATTTTTTGCAGAAGGCAGATAGATGTGTGAAGCTTATTGAGAGTTAGCTATATGTTATAAATCTTAATTTCCTAGACATCACAGTTGAACAAAGTAGAATGACTAATGTTCTAATGAAAGTTGAGCATTTAAAATAATTGTTTCTTCACAGTTTATTCACAGAAAATGTGCTGGCTCATCCTTGCATTGTTTTGCGTCGGCAATGCCAGGTAAATTCTTTGGGCTGTTGTAGGCTATTATTATTCATTATTTCTCTGTATATAATTAGGATAGCAGGTTCCATGCATATTTAGTATTCAATTTTATAACTTTTTCTGATATTAAAAATGTATTTCTTCCCTTTCGTAAAATAGAAAATATCAAGATTATAAAGTTAGTTTAACTTGGCATAACATACAGCCAAATAACTTACATTTCTACATCAAGTTTGTAGAGATTCTCAGTCATCCAGGTCATGGTTGTCCCAAAGGTGCTTTTTCAGGAGGCAACTAGACTTTCTATTTTTTTTCTTTTGAAGATGTTTCACTTCTCATCGAAGAGCTGAAGAAGCTTCTTGGATGAGAAGCGAAATGTCTTCAAAAGAAAAGCCAAGAAAGTCAAGTTGCCTCCTGAAAAAGCACCTTTGCATTCCACACCAAGTAAATAAATTGTTTTACTTCTCTAACTGAACCACTTAATAAAATAGAACTGAATTTTCTATTTCAGATAGTTGGAATAGCTTTTCACTGACTTCATCTTTTTTATTGTTCCTAGTTTAAACTTTATTTATACTCAGGTCTAATATTTTATATATTTTAATGAGAAGTTGAAATAGCTTCCTCCTTTTTTCCAAAATTATGAATTTGTTGAAATCTTTATCAATGTAGCCAGTCTTAAGGTAAAATACTTAAGGAAATTCATTCAAGCTATACACATCTTTTGGAATAAGTGTTTTGGAGCCTCTGGGAACACATAAACACCTCTTCTCTGAATCAGTACAACATTGATAACTTTCAGCTTCATAAACCACTGCCAGTTGTTTCCCTATGGATGCGTGTATTTTTGTACATATACACATATGGAGACATTTCAGAGCTGCTTCGAAAGCAGCAGCACAATTCTTAAAAAAAAAAAAAAAACAAGCAGGAACTTCATGGATTTCAAAAAAGAAACTTCATATAAAGGCCCTGTCACACTGCCCAACAGATGCAAAACGGACACAACGGACGAGCAAAATGTTCCATCCGTTGTTATCCGCTCTCAAAAGGGGGAAAAATTTGCATAACCGGAGCAGATAACACGGAGGGGGAAGGACACAGGGTGGATGGAAAGTGGATGCGGAACGGAAGCCCAGCGGATGGAAGCAGATGGGAGCGGATGGCACATCCGCTAGGCTTCCGGGGGGGCGCAGCAAAGTGGATGCGGAACGGATACAGCGGATGCACAGCGGATGAAGCGGATGCAGAGCGGAAGCCAAGTGGATGCACAGTGAAAGCCTAACGGATGCCGAGCGTTAATTGCGCATGCGGGGAGGATGCATTGCGTAAGCCCCGCGGATATAAAGGGAAGCAGCTCGGAAGCAGGTCACCATTCAGAGGAAAGACCTGCTGCCGGACGGATTGACAGCCTTACCTGCCCTGCCTGCATGCCTACCTGCAAGCCTTGCTGCCAGTCTTGCTGCAAGCCTTGCTTCCAGCCTCCCTGCCAGCCTTGCTGTCTGCCTGCCTGCCAGCCTTGCTGCCAGCCTCCCTGCCAGCCTTGCTGGCTGCCTGCCTGCCAGCCTTGCTGCCTGACTTCCTGCCAGCCTTGGTTCATGTCTGCCTGCCAGACTTGGTGCCAGCCTTCCTGCCAGCCTTCCTGCCTGCCAGCCTTCCTGCCAGCCTTGCTGCATGCCCCCCTGCCAGCCTTGCTGCCTGCCAGCCTCCCTGCCAGCCAGCAACCCCATAACCATGCGGAAGCACAGCAAGCCTCAGCCATCTGCTGCCAGCCCTTGCAAGAGGGACAGGGCTACCATCCCGCCCTCTGGCCCTCACTCTGGTTCTGCTGGGGCTTCTGCAGCATGGGCTCGCTCTTCTGGGGCTAGGGCTTCTGCTGCTTCTGCTTCTGGAGGAGCTGATGACAAGCACTCCAGCACCAGCCACCTCCACAGCACCTGGACCCTTCACCCCTGAGACTGAGCGACCAATAGGAGTGCCAGAGACTCATTTTTGTTTCATAGCTTGTTGTTAATAAAGTCGATTTTTGATTCACACACTTGCTTCATTTCTTTTTTTTAATAAAGTCTTGCTGGAAACTTTTAGAAATGGTTTAAGCCTTTGCATGCTTGTGGGATGGGTTAAGATAGCAGTGGGATGGGCAGGGATACCTTTGGGATGGGTAATAGCTGTGGGATAGAAAAACCTCCAGTGCAAGCATAATGGGACGGGATGGTCCACCCTCCCAGGTGCCACACCTATGGCCCTTTATTATCAATAATAATGTAATAATCATCCACACATGTCAACACAAACACAACTCTTTATTAAATGTCCTGATCATTGTAGGGCCACTCAACATACATGGCACAATCTCATCAGTGTGATGAGACAGGCTGAAGGAAGCAT
>BLBF01000004.1:76368530-76396495 GCA_015471245.1 Laticauda colubrina | reverse complement strand
ATGCTTCCTTCAGCCTGTCTCATCACACTGATGAGATTGTGCCATGTTTGTTGAGTGGCCCTACAATGATCAGGACGTTTAATAAAGAGTTGCGTTTGTGTTGACATGTGTGGATGATTATTACATTATTATTGATAATAAAGGGCCATAGGTGTGGCACCTGGGAGGGTGGACCATCCCGTCCCACTATGCTTGCACTGGAGGTTTATCTATCCCACAGCTATTACCCATCCCAAAGGTATCCCTGCCCATCCCACTGCTATCTTAACCCATCCCACAAGCATGCAAAGGCTTAAACCATTTCTAAAAGTTTCCAGCAAGACTTTATTAAAAAAAAGAAATGAAGCAAGTGTGTGAATCAAAAATAGACTTTATTAACAACAAGCTATAAAACAAAAATGAGTCTCTGGCACTCCTATTGGTCGCTCAGTCTCAGGGGTGAAGGGTCAGGTGCTGTGGAGGTGGCTGGTGCTGGAGTGCTTGTCATCAGCTCCTCCAAAAGCAGAAGCAGCAGAAGCCCCAGCCCCAGAAGAGCGAGCCCATGCTGCAGGAGCTCCAGCAGAACCAGAGTGAGTGCCAGGGGGCGGGATGGTAGCCCTGTCCCTCTTGCAAGGGCTGGCAGCAGATGGCTGAGGCTTGCTGTGCTTCCGCATGGTTATGGGGTTGCTGGCTGGCAGGGGGGCTGGCAGGAACCAAGGCTGGCAGGAAGGCTGGCAGGGAGGCAGGCACCAAGGCTGGCAGGAAGGCAGGCACCAAGGCTGGCAGGCAGACATGAACCAAGGCTGGCAGGAAGGCAGGCAGCAAGGCTGGCAGGCAGACTGGCTGGCAGCAAGGCTGGCAGGCAGGCAGGCAGCAAGGCTGGCAGGCAGGCAGGCAGCAAGGCTGGCAGGCAGGCAGGCAGCAAGGCCTGCAAAGCTCCAGCCAACTCAGGGTCCATTTATTTCAACTACAAGGGCTTCTTCAGGATCATCCTCTTTGCCAAGGTTGATGCTGACTACAAGTTCATCTACATTGATGCTTCAGGCAACAGGTCAGCTTCAGATAGCCAGGTATACAACGCCAGTGACCTCAAGGATGGGCTGGAACGCAACCTCATCATGAATTTTCCAGATCCAGACCCCCTACCCTATCACACACAAGATGTGCCCTACTTCATCATTCGTGATGATGCCTTCTCCCTCAGAACCTACCTCATGAAGCCGTACACTGCAAGATACCTCACCCGTGAAGAGAGGATTTTCAACTACAGGCTGTCCAGGGCAAGACGGGTGGTGGAGAATGCCTTTGGCATCCTGGCCAACAGGTTCCAGATACTTCTCACCACCATGCAGCATGAGCCACAGACTATGAGGAGCATCGTGGAAGCTTGCTGCATCCTGCACAATCTCATGCGCACCCGCTACCCAGTGCTGCAGAACAGACTTGTTGACCATCAACAAGGGAATGGGGACATGGAGCCTGGTGAATGGAGGCAAGGACGTAACCTGATAGACACTGTGGATTACAAGACCCCAACAGAGCTTCACATGAAGGGAAGAAGCAGCGCAACTTCCTGAGACACTGGTGCAACTCCCCAGCTGGAGCAGTGGAGTGGCAAGACAGGATGATAGATGATTAATGGATGCTTCCTTGAGGCTGTCACATAACACTGATGAGATTGTGCCATGTATGTTGAGTGGCCCTACAATGAATAGGGCATTAATAAAGAGCTTTGTTTATTTTGAAATGTGTTGATCAATGATTAAATTGTTATTGATAATAAAGGTCCATATGTGTGGCATCTGGGAGGGTGGACCATACAGTCCCACTATGGTTGCACTGGAGGTTTATCTATCCTACAACTATCCTTATCTATCCCACAAGCATGCAAAGGCTTCACTATTTTTAAAAGTTTTCACCAACACTTTAATAAGTAAAAAAAATGAACCAAGAGTCTCAAGCAAAGATAATCTTTTTTAATTGTCTTAGGTAAACTTTATGACTTTATTAAATAAGCAAAATGAACCAAGTAAACCGAATTAAGTTGTTAAACAAAGATAACCTTTATTAACTGTTTTAGGTAAACTTTATGACTTTATTAAATAAGCAAAATGAACCAAGTAAACTGAACCAAGTGTCTTAAGCAAAGATAACCTTTATTAACTGTCTTAGGAAAACTTTATGACTTTATTTAAAAAGCAAAATGAACCAAGTAAAGTGTCTTAAGCAAAGATAAAGTGAACAAGTAAACAACTCAGTCTCTGACACTATTCTCAGTCACTCTGAGTCATGTCCATGGTCTCAGCTGTTAAGCGGGCAGGGACTGTGGAGGTGGCTGTGGCTTGGGTGCTGGTCTGAGGCAACATTAGGGTGCTTGCCCCCAAGAGTACAACAGGGGATGGTGTGTTCAGGAAGCTGTCCGAGAGCTGACTCAGTCCCATGAGGTTGAGAGGCCCCTCATCAAGGACCTGAGATGTGAGGCCCAAGACTGATGACAGATTGTCCGTTGACGGGCTTGGCTGTGGGGTGGAGGAAGGAGGAGTGTAGTGGGGCTGTCTAATCTGCAGCTGGGTGAGGACTGGAGTCTGTCGCTCGTTCATTGCACTGGCGTGCAATGAACCTGAGCCTGGACTGGGAAGGTCTGCTTGTGCTGTGGGAAGTCCTGGTAGTCGTAGCCTTGGGAGGTTAGGGGCTGTTGAAAGCCGTGGAAGGGCTGTGACATCGCCTGGGGTAGGGGAGCAGACCTGGACTGGGTAGGAGCAACTTCAGCTAGGCCTTGAGGGTTGTGCAGAAGTGCTGTGATCTGCTCCTTCATTACCTGGTACTGGGCCTCGGGTAGGTCCCTGAGGGTGTGGGTCAACTAGGTGGTGAAAGTGTGGCGGCCCGAGGATCCTCTGTCCAAGTGGGCCAGTTGAGAGAGAAGATCTGTGCTGGTTTTGATTGTGTCCCTGATCTCCAACAGGACACTGTGGTTCTGTCCCTCCAGTCTGCCTCTCTGCCTGCATCCTGTGGAGCTGGGGGTGGGGGTGGGGGTGCGTTGGTCTCTGGTGGCTGCTGCTTCTTCCTCCATTTGTGACAGGGGATCCTCAAAGTCCGCCGGCATGGGGAGTGCAGCTGTCGGGGGGGTCTCTGCCGTGGGGCCCTCTGAAGACACCTGCCTGGACAGGCTCGCTGGCTCCTGGCTGGAAGAGGATTGGCTGTCTGTGGGCTGTCTGAGGGAGAGGGGTGTCAGAGGGGCTGCTCCTTGGTGGCGGACCTCACCCTCCAGGAAGCTGCACTTGGCCATGACGTACATCTCCCGGTCAGTGAGCTTGACAACGGCCTGCCCAAATTTTTTGAGGTGGAGCTTGCCATACCAGGTGTGCATGTTCTTCCACCATCCAAGGAGTACTTCTGCAGTGTACCCCAGGCTCTCTACCTTGTCTCTCCAAGCTGCCTGCTTCTTCTTGGTGTTGTGATAAGAGTCTGTGGCCCTTTCTCCAGGGGTACTTGTTCTCTCTTAGCCATTCCAGCACCTTATCCTCATGCTCCTCGGAAATGGTGTACTGTTTCCTCTCTCCCTTCTCCTTCCCTTACCTCTTCCTCCCTCTGGCAGGTGCTTCAGCAGGGCCTTCAGGGGCTTGAGCAGCAGGGCCTTCAGGGACTTGAGCAGCAGGGCCATCAGGGGCTTGAGTAGCAGGGGCTTGAGTAGCAGGGGCTTGAGTAGCAGGGCCTTCAGCAGCAGGGCTTTGAGGGCCTTGGGGCTGGTCCACCACAGCAGCAGCAGTAGCAGCTTCAGAGTCAGTGCCAGGGGGTGGGATGCTGGTTCTGTCCTTCTTGCCAAGGCTGGAACGAGTAGGCACAGGCTTCCTCTTTTTCCCTGACCATGGTGTTCCTCCTAGATGTATGTGGCAGCACGTCTTTCCCCTCAATGCTAACTGCATGCATGCTGCATCCTTTTATATCCGCGGAGCTGACACAATTCATACTCCCCGCATGCGCAGTGAATGCTTTGCATCTGATATACATCCGCTTGGCATCTGCTTTGCTTCCTATAGGCATCCGTGATGCATCCGCTTCATCTGCTATGCATCCGCCCCTTCCGCTATGCATCTGTTTTGAAATTCTACCCCGGAACCCCTTCGGAGGTGTCACCCGCTTCCATCCGCTGTCATCTGCTAGGCTTCCTATGAACATCTGCTTAACATCCCCGCTACGTACTACCCACGTCCGTTCTTTTCCATTCTTTTCCATTCTGTTTATGCAAATTTTCGGCACTTTTTTGAGTGGATGACACCGGATGGAGCTACCTCCAAAATTTTGCTCGTCCGCCGTGTCCTTTATGCATACGTTTTGCGTCCGTCGGCCAGTGGGACCTCGCCTTTAAAGACAGTTCCTGTGCATCCCACTTTCAAATGCTCTGGCTCCACACTAGGTTAACATTGGGCTTATCATGAAAGTTCACCTTGTAGTAGAGCAAGATGTTCAAACTTGGCAAGTTTAAGACCTGTGGACTTCAACACCCAGAATTCCTGAGCTAACATGACTGGAGGAGGAATTCTGGGAGTTAAAGTCCACAAGTCTTAAAGCTGTCAAGTTTGAAGGCCCCTGCTGTAGAGCATCAGCCTGTCCAAACAGCATCAGGGAAGGAAGGCACTTCGAAATAAAACACTGATAAAAAAAATCCTGTTTGTGAAAAGGGCTAAATTTCCTGTTAACCTGGATTAACACTGCCCAATTAGCTCATCTTGCATCCCTGTTTGGCAAACAATTCTGAAATTATATGCAGTAATTATGTAATCTGCTTAAGAGTTGCTTTGCTGTTGCTCTTGAACATAAAGATGCTGGAGACTAACAGTTTGATTTGCATGTACTAGAAACACTTATAACCACTTAAGTATTTCTGTTATTATCCCAAACTATTATGGCTCTGAGTCTTTTAATAACGCTCCTTTGATTTCCTCCACACCAAACTTGTCCTTGTTGTTTCTATTTTGTGAGTACACATGAATGTACACATGTGTCTTCAAATCAGTTCTAACTTTAAGAAATGAAAAGATAAATACATGCAGTTTTCTTAGCAACATTTTATTTTGCCTTCTTCCCAGAACTAAGAAGGAGTGACTGGCTTAAGGTCATTCAGTTGACTTTGTGCCTAAAGAGGGACAAGAATTCGCAATCTCAGGTATCTCACCTGATGTTTTTAAGTACCACATCAAATCAGTTCTCACTTCCTTTAAAACTAAGAACTTCTGGTAATTGTAAAGTTTTCATTCCTAAATAAAGTATTTGGGTATCATTCCTTTTAATGGAACAAATAATTGTAGTTTTTTTGGATGTGTTTCTTCTTGGAGTCATATATCAAATATTGGCTAAAATTAAGATAGATAAATAATTAAAAACTTTTAAAAAATCTTACACTAGATTTAACACAGACACAAAGGAAAACCATCACCACTAAAAAAATATGAGGAAGGAAAAAAAGGAAATAAAATCAATTTCCTTTTCATAGTGCAGGGCCACTTTGATGATGTCATCACTCTTACTAAGGCTGTTGAGAGCCTTACAAATCCTGGGAGACTAAAAAGTTGCTCACTGATGATCCATTTTTTTGACAAGACTCTCCTAAATGCTGTCATGAAAAATGATGACTCAGGCATTATTAGAATGAAATGATTCATCGGTTTCCTATTGTGATAGTTGTGTCCATCAAAAATGTGACGAGCTGGCTTCTACATGTCTATACTACTTCATATGGATTATTATAAGTAGGCTTCTCCAGCATGTTTTGTCAGGAAGTTAGCTATTAAACAGCTATTATAGCAGCTGTTAAGCTATTAAACTATTATTAAACAGCTTGTTGCATTGTGAAACTCAGAAAATGAAAGTATAATTATTGCCCAATCAATATTATATAATAAATAATATTTTGACCTAAAGATATACAACAATCAAATAATAAGCACTAAAATTTATAAGAAAAGTGATAAACATTCAATAACAAGCAGTTAATAATCAATTAAAATTTAGCACAGTATTTGACTCAATGAGGGGGCCTTCAACCATAAGCCAAGAAGATAAAAAATTGTGAGGTTGGGATAGAAATATGTGTCAGAGACAAGCTCTGGAATTTTACCCAAATAAGTGCACCTCCCACTGCCCAGAGTGATTGGTTTAAATAATAATACATTTTAAAAACAATTAATATAAATTACAAAATGATAAAGACTTTTTATTCAAGGGTAAGCATTGATTTATTAATAGCAAGCTTGGAATATTATTAAGAAAAGAGAAAAAGACACTTCAATTGTTTTTTTTTGTGTTCAACAATAAATTTTATTTTTATCCTTTTTTATTATTTCATATCATATAGCAGGGGTTACCAAACCCTGGTACTGATGCATGGCCTGTTAGGAACTGGGCCACACAGTTGGAGATGAGTGGCAGGCATTTGAGCGAAACTGAAAGCATTCCCTCACCACCCTGGTCCACGGAAAATTTGTCTTCCATGAAACTGATTCCTGGTGCCAAAAAGTTTGGGGACTGCTGCCATATAGTAAACTTAACTATATTCTCCCCAAAGTCACATTACTAAAATAAAGAGAAAGATTGGTAAAAGTCACAGTAATATCAAGAAGGATCTTATATAATGCTCTAGAACAGGGTGTCAAACTTGATTTCATTGAGGTCCACATCAGGGTTGGGTTTGATCTCGGGGGCTGTGGGGGCTGGGGCCAGCTGGACATCACTCATTTCAGGGGCACCTCTAGTAGCCTGAGTGCTCTGTCAGTGAAAACGGGCTCCGAGCTATGTTTTCAGCTGTGATACCCTCCTGCCACCCTTTGCCAGTGAAAAAAAACTTGTGAATATCGCATGTTGGCCTCCTGAGCTCTGTTTTTGCTGGCAGAAGCACCACAGTGAGTCCTTTGCTGTTTCCAGGGCGGCTCTGCAGGTCAGATCTAAGCACCCCATGGGCTGGATCTAGCCCCCAGGCCTTGAGTTTGACAACCCTGCCCTAGAAGAATATATATCCTATTATTTCTCTGGGAATGCCAAAATGACCAGTTCTTGACAGGTTCATTCTACAAAAGTACAGAATATAATGATTTAGAAAAGGAATGTTCCAAAGAACTCTGGAATATTTCATTCACTTCAAACTACAGGAACACCTTCTCCTGTAAGTCCCTACCGGAGCCTTAAGATCGCCAGATGACACTCTCTTTTAAGTCCTCTTCCCAAAGGAGGTGGCATCTTTTATAAGGGGTAGAGCTTTTTTGTTGTAGAATTTATGGAATTCCCTCCCCAGAAGGCTCACCCATACTAGCATTATTTCATATGCAGGTGAAGATTTTTCTATATTCCCAAGATTTTTAACTGTTTTTAATTGCATTTTAATACATGTTGTTTTAATTTTTAAGCAATCACCTTACTATTTAACATGGTATTTTTTGTTTTTATTCAGTCTGTCTTTTCAGTATGTTTTATTAAAAGCCCTCAAGACAGCTGAAGCTTTATTTTTTTATCAGCATAAATCCATACATACAAGCACACCCCAACTGGAAACAATTCAAGAAATCATTGTTGCCAATTGTAAGAATCACAAGTATAACCTTGAAAAAATTATGCAACTTTATTAGCAAAATATCATTTAAGTTCAATATAGGAAGGGAATAGTAGAAAGAAACTCAAACTGGATCTGCCTTAACTCCAGAGGTGGTATTCAGCAGGTTCTGACCAGTTCTAGAGAACTGGTAGCAAAAAAAAATGAGTAGTTCAAAGAACCAGCAAATACCACTTCCGACTGGCCCTGCCCCATCTATTCTCTGCCGAGTCCCAGCTGCTGTCTTCTTTTGTTGCCCTGCACAGGAGAACAGAGCTGGAAATTAGGTTAGTGGGGTAGGGAGGGATTTTGAAACAACCTTCCCCCCAGGAGTGGGGAGGAAATGGAGATTTTACAGTATCCTTCCCCTGCCATGCCCACCAAGCCATGTCATGCCACACTGACCAAGCCATGCCCACAGAACCGATAGTAAAAAAAATTGAATCCCACCACTGCTAAACTCCTTCTATTTAAGAAGAGGAAAAGAAAAATGCTGTTAGGCACTTATTACTATAAGCTTATCTTAATAAAATAGAGTTAAAAATTGTGGAATCTTTTTCCTGACCTAGCCTGCCTTAAATGACTCATATCAAGAAAACCATATGGATGTGTTCATGAAGTCATAAGTAGTCATTTGGATTCAGAGGATATTTTACTTTCCTAGAACTACTAAATAGGGCTGAAACAATTACTATTGGATGATGGCAAAATGTTATTTGCTTTTTAGCTTGTTCCCACAAATTCCTGCTTATCTATATTTTTGTTATCCATGGATTATAAAACAGGGGTGGGATTCAATCTGTGTTATTACCTGTTTTGTTCGGAAAACACACGAGGTAGACCGGGTTCCAACAACAAATACTTTATTCTTTAACTAGTCAGTAAATAGGAACACTTGGCTGAAGCTGAGGCCAGCCGTTTATACAGGCTGGCTTGCCTGCTTGCAGCCAATGGCAGTTGTTTAGATTTGCCGCCTTTTAGCAGCTCTTTGGATTGGTTCCTAGTGAACCAATCCAATGCTTATTTTATTTGACCAATCAGGTTTGTAGATTTGGAGTCACCCACTTTACATATAGAACACCCCTCCCCCCTTAGTTCAGTCCTACGTGGTGACGTAGTCTCGCAGGTAGGCGGGGTTTTTCTGGACTCGACTTGACTTGCGCGGTTCATTCTTAGTGCAGACTTCGACCGGTTCGGATGGGGCTGCTGTGTCGTCCGTTCTTCTCCTTGGAACCGTCTGGAAGGGTGAGTCAGCCATTTTACCACCCCCTGAGTTTCTTAGGCTGGCGGTTTTGCCGCTCCCTCCCATTTCCTCCGGGCAGGTCGAGATGGCCTGGCTGGCCCCTTCCGATGGGCTCTTCATGCAAGTCTCTCCAAACAGTGAGTCTTTTATTTGCTCTTTTTGTTCGTATGTTTCATTGGGTTTGGTTTTAAACAGTTCTTTATTTATTTCTCGCCTTTCCCCCCCCACCTTGGTTTGCAATTCGCCGTTTTTTTCGGTGAATGTTTGTAAGTCTGTGGTTCTCTCTATAATTCGGGATCAAAGCTGGTCTATGTGCCGCTTCCATTCCCTGCCATCCTCTATTATTAATCGGTAGGATTTGGGGCCTGTGATTTGGGTAATCTGTCCTGGTAGCCATACCGGGTCCCCGGGGAAGTTTTTAGCGTATACCAAATCGCCTATTTCGAATTGTCTAAACCGTGTAGAGGAGTCAGGGGGGTTTTCTGGGGTAAAATTTGGGTGTAACATATCAAGGTGAGATCTTAACTTTCGCCCCATAAGTAATTCTGCTGGGGACTTGTTGGTTATGGTACTGGGCGTTATGTGCTGGAGTGTGAGCAAACGGTTTACTTTCTGTTGGACATCTCCAGCGTCCATTCTTTCTAAACCTTCTTTAGTAAACCGGACCATTCTCTCAGCCCTGCCGTTCGCAGCCGGGTGAGCCGGCGCGGTTAGGGCATGTCTTATACCTAGGGAGGCTAGGTATTGCTCAAATTGTATGCTGGTTAGCTGTGGCCCATTATCTGAGACAAGAACGTCCGGTATGCCATGGGTGGCAAAAAGGTTGTCCAGCTTTTTAATTACAGTTTCTGTTGTCGTTGATGGCATAACTTTTACTTCAAGCCAATTCGAATAGGCATCAACGACAATCAGAAAGGTATGCCCCTTGGTAGGACCTGCAAAATCAATGTGTATTCTTGACCAAGGTCCCCGAGGGGTTTCCCAGTCCTTAAGGGGTGCTTTTGGTGGGGACGGTCTAATTGCCTGGCATTTGTGGCATGAGCTTACCCAATACTCTATGTCCTTATCAATACCCGGCCACCAAACATAACTTCTAGCAAGGCTTTTCATCTTAACCATTCCCGGGTGCCCTTCATGTAACAACCTAAGTACTCTGGGTTGTAATTTGGCAGGGATTACCACCCGATCACCCCACAACAAACACTCCTTTTGGATTGAAAGCTCAGTCTGTCTGGACCGGAAAGGTTTAAAGTTTTCAGTTTTTTGATTCTCCGGCCAGCCTTTACCTACCCAGCTAAGAACGCAGGCAGTCAATGAGTCTTTCACGGTGGCTCTGGCGACATCATAAGCTGATATGGGTAGATCGGGGCAAGTCTCGATTTGTAGCGTTGTCATCGCTGGTGCCGGGTCTTCGTCGGTTGCTGGTAAGGGTGCTCTGCTCAGAGCGTCTGCATGGGAAATTTGTTTCCCTGGCCGATGTGTCAGAGTGTAGGAATAAGCTGCTAGGAACTCTGACCATCTAGTCATTCTTGGGGACAGTATATTAGGTGTTGGCTTGTTTCCCGCCAAAATCCCCATTAGCGGTTTGTGGTCTGTTATGATTTGAAAAGTCCACCCATATAAGTATTTGTGGAAGCGTTTTACTCCAGCGACAATTGCTAGAGCTTCCCTGTCCAATTGGCTGTAATTCCGCTCGGTTTTTGATAGAGTCCTAGAGTAATATGCGACGGGTGCTTCTCTGCCATCAGGTAGTTGGTGGCTCAGGATGGCACCTACTCCGTATGGTGAGGCGTCGCAGGTCACTCTTAATGGCAGTGTGTTGCTAAATTGGATGAGGACATTTGTTGATGTTAGCAAGCTTTTAATATTTTGGAAGGCTTTTTTTTCTTTGTAACCCCAAGTCCAAGTTGCCTTCTTGTCTAGCAGACGGTGTAATGGTTCTGCTATAGTGGCCTTGTTTGGCAGGAACACATTATAAAAGTTAATTAGTCCAAAGAATGCTTGTAGTTCGGTTTTATTTCTTGGTTCAGGAGCGTCTTTGATTGCTTTAACTTTTTTGTCTGTAGGGTGGATACCCTCTCCGTCTATTGAGTAGCCCAGGAATTCGACGCTATTCTTAATTTAACAGCACTTTTCTCTTTTTACCTTGAGGCCAGATTCCCTAAACTTAGTTAATACTTCTTTGAGTCTGTTCCTTAATTGAGTTTCATCTCTGGCCGAGATTAGGACGTTGTCAAAATAGGGAACGACTCCTTGTATGCCATTTAGAAGGCGTTCCATCAGACTCTGGAAAACGCCAGGGGCCACGCTTACTCCAAATTGGAGCCGGTGACATTTGAATGCACCCCTATGGGTGACTATAGTCTGTGCTTCTGCTGTTTCTGGGTCCACTGGGAGTTGTTGATAGGCTTGTGCCAAGTCGAGTTTGGCGAAAACTTTGCCTTTTCCCAGGGAATGAAGCAAATGCTGGACTACTGGCACCGGGTATGCGCTTGGTTGTAATGCGTAGTTCAGGGTAGCCTTATAGTCACCACAGATTCTAATGGACCCGTCAGGTTTTATGGGTGTGACGATAGGCATTTCCCACTTGGCATGGTCCACAGGTTCTAACACCCCTTGGGCTATTAATTTGTCCAGCTGTTCCTCTATTTTTGCCTTTAGTGCAAAAGGAACTCGCCTGGCTTTTATTCTTCGTGGGGCTATTTGGGGGTTTAGATTGAAAGAAATGGGATTTCCCCGATACTTGCCAAGTGAGCCATCAAAAACGTCCTGGAATTCTCGGCTGAGGTCGTCTTCCCAGCCGGTTGTAGTCACTCGATCGACCCCGGTCATCCCGATGCCCAATGGCGCGAACCATTCGATGCCCAGGAGGCTTGGTCTGTCTTGGTCGACTATGGTCAGCGGAAGCACCTTGACGTGATGTTTGTAGGCGACTCGGAATTGTCCCATGCCTACCACAAGGATTTGGTTTCCCTGATAGTCCTTGAGGGTTAGGTGCTGCTTCTTCAATTCTTTGGGTTTGATACCTGGGACTAGCAGTTTTATTGTGTCCCACGATACCATGGAGAGGAAGGACCATCTTGCAGTGTCTTCCATCTTGCAGTGTTTTCGTTCGATTTTCACGATGACTTTAATTTTTTTCCCACTTTCCATCTGAGCGCTCTGTATAATGACAGTTTGGTGTGTATTGGCTCGCTTCTCTTGTTGCCACTTTCTCTCGGCTCGTTTAGGCTCAGCTCGTGTTGGGGAATTTCTGCGTCTCGTCGGGCTGTAGTATTTTTTGTTCCTGCAGACCTTCTCGATGTGCCCTCGTTTCTTGCAATGCCGGCAGATGGCATCGAGAAATCTGCATTCGGCTCGGGGATGGTTTCCTCCGCAGCCAGCGCATTCCCGCCAATTTCTTCTTTCGCGCTATTTTCTGTTCATGAGCAAACGGTGGACCTCGTCGTCTTCTTCGCTCAATTCAACTGTTTCGCCCGACTCTTCGTAGTGGGTTGTGGTGGCAGGCTGCTTTCTGTCTTTGGTTGGTGTTTCTTCGCTGTGTGTGTTCATCTTTTTCATGGCTACGGCAGATTTTTTCGCAGCTTCAGCGGCTGTGGCTTCCGCGATGGCTTCGGTAATGGTGATGTTGGGCTTGTTGAGGAATTTACTCTGTGTGGTCGAGTCTCTCAGGCCCAACACCACGCGATCCCTCATTGCTTTGTCAATGTTCAAAAATTCACACTCCCCCCTAATTGTCTAAGGGCAGCGATGAAATCGGCGACAGTCTCTCCCTCTCTCTGGTCTCTGTGGTAAAATTCGTGTCGCTTTATTAAGTTGGACACCATCGGAGCGTAGTATGCTTTGAGGAGTCTTTGCAATTCTGTCCACGTTAGTTGTTTAACGTCCCGGGGCTTTGCAAGGGCCTTTGCCATCTTGAAAACTGTTGGCCCGCAGTGCGTCAGGAATACAGCTCTCTTGCGTTGCTCTGAAATGTCTTCCATTTCATTGCTCTCCAAATACATTTGGAAGTGATCAGCATAGGAATCCCAATCCTCTTCGTTGGGATTGAAGGGTGCGGGCGGTGCATTGTTTCCAGAAATCTTGGTTGTCATCTGGACTTCTTATCACCACATGCAGGTTTTTCTGTTCAGGACAATCCCACCTTCGTCGCCAGTGTTTTGTTCGGAAAACACACGAGGTAGACCGGGTTCCAACAACAAATACTTTATTCTTTAACTAGTCAGTAAATAGGAACACTTGGCTGAAGCTGAGGCCAGCCTTTTATACAGGCTGGCTTGCCTGCTTGCAGCCAATGGCAGTTGTTTAGATTTGCCGCCTTTTAGCAGCTCTTTGGATTGGTTCCTAGTGAACCAATCCAATGCTTATTTTATTTGACCAATCAGGTTTGTAGATTTGGAGTCACCCACTTTACATATAGTTTGGTATACCAGTTTGGTAAGAGTTGCGTTTTGCGTGTGCGTGTGTAGAACATTTGTAAAAAGACATCAGCTGTGCCACCAGAACAGCTGACAAGCGCTGCACGCAGTTGCGCAGCATTTGAAAAGCTTCTTCTTTCCTGCTTTTTCAACCTCAACTGTGCTGTGAAAAGCAGTTGAGGTTGAAAAAGCAGGAAGGACAGCCAAGAGCCCAGGCGGGCGGATGGGGCAAACAAACAACCAAAAGGTCATTGCACTGAACTGTTCAGTGCACTGCTCCTCAGAGCTACCGGTTCTATAGAACCGGGCCAAACCAGTAGCATTCCACCCCTGATTATAAATCTAATTATGCTAGATGGGTAGCTTTCCACTAACTAGACTTTGCACTTACCCCTTTCATTTGGAAGTACAGAATAGATAAGAAGATTGTCGTATTCAAGAGAGAATTGTTTGTTTGCTTATTATTTATTAAATAATACTTCAAGCAACACTGAAAGATGTTGGCTTTGAAGGACAAAAGCAAAGTAATAATTTAAAAATGCAAACTTGTATGCAGGTAATCCTCAACTTACAATAGTTTGCTTTGTGACCATTCATGTTCGTTACAACAGCACTGAAAAAAATGAATTAAGACTGTTCTTCACACTTGCAACCATTGCAGCATCCCAATGGTCACATGATCAAAATTCAAATGCTTGACAACTCATATTTATGACAGTTGCAGTGTCCCAGGGTCAGGTGATCACCTTTTGCAACCTTCTGACAAGCAAAGTTAATAGGGAAAACATTTTCACTTGACAACCTGTTACTAATTTAACAACTGCAGTGATTCGGTTAACAAAGGTGAATCAAGAAAAGTCATAACATAAATTTTGGGCTCAATTGTGTTCATAAGTTGAGGACTACCTGTAATACATTTGTTTAAAAACTATCCTATGACAAAGATGCTTTTTCAAAAGGCAACTGGACTTTCTGTTTTTTCTTTGAAGATGTTCCGCTTCTCATCCAAGAAGCTGCTTCGGCTCGGACTGGGATGATGGGGAAGGTAAGGATTTATACTCCTTTTAATCTTTCCATTCCCCACCATCCTCAATCACACCTGAAGAAGTTTCTTGGATAAGAAGTGAAATGTCTTCAAAGAAAAAACAGAAAGTACAGTTGCCTCTTGAAAAAGCTCCTTTGGGACAGCCATGACTTGGAATGACTGAGAATCTCCATAGATATCCGGTCACAGACCCACTTGGATCTATAGCTCAATAAAATAGGATCCTTTCACTTCTTCAAAATGCAAAAAACGAGCACACCCAGGGAAAACTTTCCATAAAGTAAGGCTACTACTAAAACTTGATATAGCTGAATATTTTTGTTTGAAAAATAAGCATGTTCTCTGAAAACTAGAACAACTATTTCTAGGTTTGGCATACATCAAGAACTCTAGACTCTTTCTTGTATCAGTCTGTGATAGGTTTATCAGACAATGATAGTAAGCTGCAGTACTTGTACAGATAGTTCTCGACCAACAACAGTTCGTTTAGTGACTGTTACAACAGTACTTTTAAAAGTGACTTATTACCTTTTTTCACATTTTACAACTATTGCAGCCTCCTGCTCATGTGATCAAAATTCACACACTTGCTAACTGACTCATATTTATGTTAGTTGCAGTGTCCTGGGGTCATGTGATCAACATTTGTAAGCCTCTGACAAGCAAAGTCAATAAGGAAACCAGTTTCACTTTACTGTATTACTGTATTACTAACACTACAGCTGTAGTGACTCACTTTAAGGTAAGAATGGGGCAAAATTAACAATTGTCTCACTTCGCAACAGAAATTTTGGGCTCAATTGTGGTTGCATGTCAAGGACAGTCTGTGCACACTACCATACTGGTGATGAATTCTATTTTAATTTCCTATAATTCCACAGAATAAAGCTACCATGTGCATGCAGGTCAATAGAGTTGATTGCTAGGATAATTTATTGGAATTGACATTCAGATAATAAATGGTGGAAGTGTGTGGAAGTATGCGGAATATGAATCACTTTACATGAAACTAAGAGGCTGTAACAAAATAAAGTGATCTTTTATTGCTTATTTCTACCTTTGTACTAGAATTGGCAGCCAAACAAGAAATTTAATATGTAATGTGTTATAATATGGGATGAAGCATTCCTTTGGCATGACTAATTCCCCTGGAATGCAGAGGAGTTAGAGTATTGGTGTTTTAGACATTTTCTCTCCTGAATTTACCACCACTTTAGTCATCACAAACAGTAGCAATAATCTTTGAAGGCAGTGTTTAAATTCTCACTCATCCAGTATTTAGAATACTCACCTAATTCTCTGGTTTGAATAGTCATTTTAACAAAGTTTGATACAAACTGGAGTATGATACAAACTGAAGTCAGTGCTTATGATTAATACTGACTTAGGCTGACAAAATTACTCATTTGGTTTCTCCAATTTTGACACTTTCAGTATTTCAGGATTACATGTCTATTTTTCTGTAAAAGATAATTCACGAAATCCAACTGCTCTGAGCAAAACCACTCCTCTTCTTCAGTGAGCAGCTTTGTGAGTATTAATAGTTTTCCAATATTCTAACGCAGTATATCTGGGTTTTCTGATGTTTACACATATAAAATAAACATAATCTGTTAATTCACCATTATCTTCTCTCTTTAAGTCAATGTCGCACACCGACCAACAACAGAGAACATATGGAAAAAAGAGAAGACAAATAATACCTGTACAAAATGGTTGCAGAACTTGAGAGCAAATCACAGCAAACCATCATTAGCCACCTCTTCTACACGGTTGTCATCAAGTTGCATGCTGAGACTGAATGATATATCAACTCACTGATTCATTATGACATATATCTACAGTGAGGAGGGAAAATAGTTAAAACCAATGGGCTAAAATTACTAGCAGGCCACATAGCAGGCATACACAGACCAACTACAAATAACTGGGTACCTATGGAAATCACAATGAGGAGGCAAAGAAAACAGCAACAGCCAACAGCCAAGTACAACAAAGGTATAAGATAGATCCTGAAGCTCAATGGGAAGAACAAGATTCATGCCAGTTACCAGATACTCTACCAGTATAGTGAGCTGGCAAAGAAGGACATAGAAGCTGCCAATTTAATGACCCAGAAACTCCTCATATCCCAGGCTAACACTTAGAGACCAGCTAAAAAGAGGACAGTTTTGATCTGTTAAGTGTCAAAGTCACTATAAATAAATCTGGATAAAACCCAGATCATTCAGGAATACTTCTGTGATTAATGGTGAAATTGTTTTTAGAAGGAATTGTTTACGATAGATAATCTTTATAAGTTTGATATTATGAAAATGGTTTCTGACTTTTGAAGATAAGGCAATTTCTTGTTATAGTAATGTTATTAACATTCATAAAATAGCTATTTATATTTATCTTTGCCATGGAAACTCTCTGAATGACCTTTGGCCAATCCTCCCCAGCCTAATTCACCTCACAGGAAGTTTGCATGAGGACAAAGGGATTTCCCCTGATAAACTACTTTATACTCTGTAGAGAAGGCAGGACATAAATCTCACAAATGTTATCATAATAAATGCTAATAATTAAAACTTGAGACAGCATACATGAAGGGAAACCATAAAAAGAAGAGTAGGAGAAAACAGAGAATCTGAATAAATCTACAAGGAAGTGAAAAAGAATATTACTAAAGAGGTAAAGTGATCTAATTTTAAAAGTTGCTTTAAACTTTAAAAGATCACATGATACTTTTCCTAACTTTTGTGAACTCATTGCTTGAATACATACCTTATTCATAAAATTCTTTGAATGTATAGAATTTGCTGTTGACTGTATTCAAGTTTCCTGGATACATGATTTCCACAATGCAGAATACACTACAGCAGCCAGGAGATCAGCGACTATGAAAACATCCAATAGATGAAAAAATTTATTTGGCTAATCTATTTTTTCTATTACATAATTGCAAAGTGCTGAGCTAATTTTTCTAAAAATTAGGAAAAAAGGGAGGAAGCTGATGTTAGGAGTCATTGTATTTCCAATCACATTGGAAGGCAATGCAATCCTCAATTGCATTAAAGAGGGATACAATCAAGATCAAATGAGATACTAATCTACAAAGCCTTAGTAATACTACATCTAGAATATTGCATCCAGTTTTGGCCACCACACTATAAAAAAGATGCTGAGACGCTAGAAAAAGTGCAGAGAAGAGCAACCAAGAGATTAGGGGACTGGAGGCTGAAACATACAATGAACTGGATTGCAAGAACTGGGCATGGCTAGTCTCGTGAAAAGAAGGACCAGGGGAGACATGATAGCAGTGTTTCAATATTTGAGGGGCTAACACAGAGAGCAGTGGGTCAAGTCATTTTCCAAAGCACCTGAATGCCAGACAAGAAATAATGAATAGAAACTGAACAAGGAGAGATTCATCCTGGAAATCAGGAGAAATTTTTTGACAGAACAACCAACCAATGGAAGAGCTTGCTTTCAGAAGGAGCTTTATCACTGGAAGCCTTCAAGAAAAGACTGGGCTGCCATCTGTCAGAAATGGTATAGGGTCTCCTGCTTGGGCAGAGGGTTGGACTAAATAACCTACAAGGTCTCTTCCAACTCTGCTAACTGTAATCTAATCTACATTCTTGGAGGAATGCAACGGATTGTTAAGTGATACAATTTATTGTATTTTGGTTTTCTTAAAAATAATAGGATAAGAGTGATAACAGAGAGATCCTTCTACATAAGATTTAAACAATTACAGAGAAATCCATGTAAAGGAATTGGGGGTGGAGTGGGGTGCGAAGAGAGAAATTAAAGCATTATGTTGGCATGATGTATGGGCATTGTCATTTCACATGAAAATATGAGCAAGGAGAGCTTGCAGAACTTGCACACAACAGCACAATATTGCTTTGACAAGTGTTCAATCCTGCAGATACTTCTGAATACTGTAAGCATATCTCTTTGTTAAGTTAAAACAGACTCATACTTTAGCTGTCATAACAGATTCTTTGATGCACACTTTTATCAATGAATTGTTGTCCTGCACACTATTCTGAAAATTCAAAATCTTACTTCTTTTTATCTGAAGAATAAAAGAGTTAGCCATACTCCTTAGAAGGCATTAGAAATACAGTGATCCATGACCATTCAGTCACCTAGGCAACACAGCACTGAAGTTTAATAATAAACAAACAAACAAACCATTCCATAATTATTCTATAGATGATGTGGAAGAAAACCAAGTTGCATGTGCTGGCCCTGGTTCTCACAATATGATTTCTTCCAATTCATAGAGACAGCCTACAAACATTTGTCATGGGCATCCCTTATATTTTCAAAGTATGAGGAAGAATCAGTTGGAGTGTAATGGTAGAAACTGCCATTCTCCCCGTGTAGTGTTAGGCTTAGGGGCAACGAACATCTAAATGAGACTGATGTCTATATTTAAACACTTTTGTTGAGTCAAGGATTAGGACAAGAATGCACTGTTTATGGAACTATTTTGTTTTTAACTACTGCAGCCAAGGGCAAAAGAGTGATTTAGCAAGGCAGTCATTGTTATCTGTATATAATCGGGGTGGGATTCCACCGGTATAACAACCGGTTCGGTCATCGTGCTAACAGCAAAATGAAGCTGCTGGTAATAATCTATTTCATATCATTTTTACCATGTTTTATCAAGGTTTTCATACTTGATAGAGTACACTCATTCTCACTAGAATGCATAACAGTGATTCAGCACATGAGTTTACTTACTAAAGAAAAAAAAAACAACTGAAAAGCAAAAGGAATATGAATAAATGAAAAGCAAAATTTATATATGGGAGAATGGAAGGGACTGTGATTCATGGGAAATCTATCATCCACTCCAAGGATTCATCTTACACTAGATTACAATGGAGATATAACGGGGATTGTCTCTGTTGATGGAGGTAATTTCAGGGTCAATACTTGGAAATAACATTCTGACATTCTTTAGAAACTTCAACATGAGAGCTGCTTGGGAATTCTGGATGCTTGTCAAATGTGGGGCATTTTTAATATGTCATCAGTTTAATTCATGAGGCATTCATGGCCTCATTTTGTTCCATTTGTAGTAAAGGTCCTTGATGAATCAATGGCTCTGTAAATTCAGATACTCCTGGAAAAAAAATCAGCTTACTTGGAACCATATCAGTCTGGAAATATGTCAGGTTATGAGACTGATTCAGTTTCTATAAGCTTGATAGCCCAACACCAATGGGATTGCAACTTTATTGTTTCTCCTTAACCTCTCAAACTGGTACTATTCGCTATAATATCCTTCTGTTCTGTAGTCCCTGAATAAAGGACACAGAGCAGCAGGGTCGTACTTGTAGAACCAAGTTGAGAAGATAGATTTGTTTAACCATTCTTTGGCCTCATGACAAATTGTGGAGTTCTATTAGGTTGTCTTTTTATTTCAGGACTGTTTGACATCTATACTGATGGCATTATTAGGAGATATAAAAAGAAGTCACTTTACCTTTTGACATTTCTGACACCTAATTCTATTTCTTTATGTCATCTGAGTCAAGAAAATCTGGAATCAGTGTATGAAGAATGATCTCATGATAAGGATGATGAATTTCCTAGGAATCACAGTGACATTCACACATAAGCCTTAGGTCTCATTTATTTACATTTCATTGTACTGCTCATTGTTTTTTTCTTATGAGTAAAATCATAACAATGCATGTGCTTATGGATTCTAATGATTGTGAGTCACTCTTCCTACTGAAGGTGTGGCTGACACCATTCTCTGAAATTCACACTGTTGTTTTCAGCAGGCTTTGGGACAGAGGATTTCTAACCCCATTTTACTATCTGGCTTCAATGGCCCTTATGTGGATATTAGCTATTCATTATTATTTTCTTGATTTGTTTTTCCTTTGGATTTTTAAAATATTAATAAATTACTGTGACTTACATTGGATATAAATATATTAATAAATCTATTAAATCAGTAATTAATTAACCTGCAGAGCTGAGAGTAGCTTCTTCCCAGCAATAAATTGTTTAGCAACAATCATTGTGGTTGATCAGGAAAAACACACCACATTTATTCAGTCCGTTCATCTCAAAAAGCAATTCATACCATGTAGAACTCTTGATGTAATACTAAAAACTGCTAATATTATAAAATCCTATAGGCTTGGTATCTGACATTCTCACCCCAAGAACCTCTCTTTTCATTCTAAATGTATTCAGAGCAAAGGTGGGATTTTGAAAAGCAACCTAATTTTTATATTACAAGGCAGAGAAGAAGGAAAGAAAGCAGCTACTCACATCTTCTGGATAATTTCATTGCATTGGGTAACATAGTAAGACTTAAAAAGGATAAGAAAAGTATGGTTTTTGAATACTTCCTAATCTCTTGACACTCAATGGTCATCAAAGATACATATAGTTGTTTCTGTCTAACGAAATAACTTGGTGTGTGGTATACATGTACAATTTGTCTCCAAATCTAATTAAAGTGACTGCATGTGGTTTGCCTCTATGTGAGTCTAATCACGACAGAGTGCTAGATGCTGCGTCACCTGTAAAGTCATGGAATCAATTATTAACCAATCCACTTAGAGACAAACAAACCACTCTCTAATAAACTATTTGGTTTCAGAAAAAAACTACCCTGTTATCTGCAACTCTTACACTGGACTACACAACTCGATCAGGGCAAAGCAATCTACATAGACTTCTGTAAAAGCCTTTGATTCAGTGGTACATGACAAACTACTCCTAAAACTAAAATCTTATGGCATCTCTGGACACTCATAAATGGTGAAGCATTCCTGTCAAACAGACAAAAATGGTAAAAATTGGGAGCGTCCTATCAAATTCTGTACCTGTCCCCAAGGCAGTGTTCTAGAACCAACTTTCTTCATACTCTACATAAATGACCTCTGTGATCATATTAAGAGCAATTGTGTTCTCTTTGCTGATGATATAAAGCTATTCAACACCACAGACAATACTGCTACCCTTCAAAAAGACCTCAACTATGTATAAGAATGGTCAAACAAATGGCAACTTCAAATCTCAACAAATAAATGCTCTGTCCTACATATTGGCAAAAAAAAATCAGAAAATAAAATACAAGCTGAATAGTCAAGACCTTATTGATGATCCAAACTCTGTCAAGGACCTTGGAGCACTCACCTCTAATGATCTAAGTGCTAGAGCCCACTGGAACTATATAGCCAAAAAGGCATTAAGAGTTGTTAACCTAATCCTGTGTAGCTTTTTCTCTGGTAATAACACTACTAACTAGAGCATACAAAACATTTGTTAGACCAATACTTGAATACAGTTCATCAGTCTGGAACCCGCATTACATATCTATTAACACAGTTGAGAAAGTCCAGAAATATTTCACAAGAAGAGTTCTCCACTCCTCTACTCGTTGCAGAATATCTTATGCCACCAGACTTGAAATTCTAGACCTAGAAAACCAATAACTATGCCACCTTTGGTCCAATCTAAGTATAGTTTATAAAATTATACATTGCAATGTCCTACCTATCAATGAATACTTCAGCTTCAACCATAACAATACAACAGCACACAATAGATACAAACTCAAGGTAAACTGCACCAAACTTGATTGCAGGAAATACGACTTCAGCAACAGAGTGGTCAACATCTGGAATACTCTACATGACTCTGTGGTTTCTTCCCCAAACCCCCAAAATTGTAACCTTAGACTATCTACTATTGATCTCACCCCTTTCCTAAAAGGTCTGCAGGGGGCGTGCCTACTGTTCCTGTCCTACTGTTTCTTTTCCTGTCCTATTGTTTCTTTTTATTTTTCTTATATGTATCCATTTCATGTATTCATAACTATGTTTATACTTATACCTGTTATTTCATAATCACTCAATAAATAAATAAATAAATAAATAAATAAATAAATAAATAAATAAATTTTTTTTAAAAAGATGTTGCATCTGTGTTATATGTTTCTGCCCTCCACTCAAATTGTGTCTGTTTATGTATGTTGAGGAGCATAGGGAAAGCTATATAGGTCTCACTGTTGTTCATGTGGCCAGGAAGGGTACCGGCTGGATGAAAAAGTCACAAAAGCAGCATTTGGATCCACTGCCCAATTGTCTCTCCAATAGGAATACACTAGGAGCTGTTTTCTTCTGACTTGATATTAGGCCCAAGCCAAAAATTGAGACAGTGAAATCCAATCAAGTACAATCTTTTACTGTATTTGCTTGCACCTAATAGAAGGAATCTTGTCAAACTAAAGCTGTGACTTTCTAACCTGCCAAACATCTTCTGAGAGATTCTAGGATGGTTACTCTGAAATATTTCCACTGTCCCCATCTATCTCAGAACTGCACAATCTCTTCACCCAAGTCTCTTTCTGGGAAAGCTCTGAACTAACAAAATCCTTCTGCTCTACTGCTGCAGGTGCACATTTCTATGACATCTAAGTAATTTTGGGGTTTGATCTTTTTCCTACTGGATTATACAAACCTTTTTTGTATAATTTCTTTCTAACTTTCTCTTGGGGTAAAAAGAATAAAAGAGCAGTTCTCTAAGATGGTGAACTTGCAGAAATGTTCCTTTCTTTTTCTTACTCCAAGGATGCTATTTGTGTTCCTTTTAAAAGCACACAATTTATCTGAAGATAGCGCATATGCTGTGGGCAACATTTTTTTCCCTAGTGGAGGAAATATTGGATATCCTTGTAGTTTAAATTTCTCTTTCCTATTTTCTCACCTCTGTTTCTTTCCTTGTAGCTTTTCCCCTGGACTTCTCTTTTTTTTTAATCATCTTTAATCTTAAGCGGTTAAAAAATTAAATCAATCTACTTAGTTACAGGTAATTAATTATAAACTGTCCAAAAAAAAAGGCACAGTATCTGTGCAGTCAGGAAGCACTGCATGGCTAAGATTTCAGGGAGAAATAATGGCAAGAAATCTTTTCCTGAAATATAGCTTTCTTATTCAAGGCAGCCAGTGTGCCAAACACTATATCTTCTCCAAGACTCCTGCTAAGCCAACAATATTCTTTCTTGTCTTCTTCAGAGACTTTAAATTTATTGCAAAAAATAAGGGAAAAATTCTCCACTTCTTGTCAGTTGTACCTTACCTGCTTTAAGCCCGGTCCCACTGCACTTATGGATGCAAAGAGGATGTAAAAAGTTAAAAAAAGCTTGCCATCCATTGGAAAACGCTATGCATCTGTTGTGTACTCACTGCATACGTGTTTCATACACTCTATCCCTCGAGCATCCGTCCACTGCGATTTCATCCATGCAAGAAGTTTTGAGCTGCACAAAACTTTGTGAACAGATGAACTTTCCGCCGCGAATGATGTACATCCGCGACATATACGGGCAACAAACATTCTATGTCCATTATTATCCGTTAAACGTCCGCTGTATCCTCTCTGCATCCTCTGGCCATCCCCTCAACTCACATCTGCTGCAGCTGAAAACAGAAAGAGAGAGGAAACAAAAGGTACACGGAACGTCTACACAGCGTTAGTAACACAGATATAGAAAGGATGTAAGCGTATGCATCTCGTATATAAAGTATTCAAAATGGACAAAACGTTTGTATCTGGGATGTATCTCATATATTTAGGATGTCTGGAGTATGTCTAGAGTATGTAGAAGGACACCTAGCGGACAACCGATATTTTCTGTAAAAAGGGGGAGAAAATCATCTGGATCTCAGTATGAGTCCAGCAGCCGTGGTGTACAGACGTCTTCACCCTTGGTCTTAGTCTTCAACATCATCAATTGTTCTCCACTATGGATGATGACACAGTCCGTATGATAGCTGCGCTCATTCATCACCAGAACAAAAACCTGTTCAGACTGTATCAAATTTTACACAGAAGGACAAGGAGACGTCCAAGAGCTGTGTGGGTCTGACGATGGATCGTGAAAAGAATGGAGTTTGGACTGAATGACCAGTTGATGGTGGAGCTGAGGAATGAAGACCCTCGTGCATTCCATCACTTCATGAGGATGCCACCAGCCATGTTTGACAAACTTGTAAAGCATCTGAGACCCAGGTTGACCAAGCTGAGCACCAACTTCCGTCCCAAGCTGGACTCTGGACTGAAGGTGGCACTGACTCTGCGCCACCTGGCCTCTGGAACCACATACAGAAACATGCAGTATGCATGGAGGGTGCCACACAACAGCATCAGCAAAGTGGTCAGAGAAGATGTGCCCTACTTCATCATTGGTGATGATGCATTCTCCCTCAGAACCTATCTCATGAAGCCGTATAGTTCAAGATACCTCACCCGTGAAGAGAGGATCTTCAACTACAGGCTGTCCAGGGCAAGGACAGGGGCTTGAGCAGCAGGACCTTCAGGGGCTTGAGCAACGGGCCTTCAGCAGCAGGGCTTTGAGGGCCTTGGGGCTGGTCCACCACAGCAGCAGCAGCAGCAGCAGATTCAGAGTCAGTGCCAGGGGGTGGGATGCTGGTTCTGGCCTTCTTCACCTTGCCAGGGCTTGAACAAGTAGGCACGGGCTTCCTCTTCTTCCCTGACTGACGAACCATGGTGTTCCTGCAAGATGTATGTGGCAGCACATCTTTCCCCTGTATGCTGACTGCGTGCGTGCTGCAACCTTTTATATCCGCAGAGCTGATGCAATTCATACTCCCCACATGTGCAGTGAACGCTTTGCATCCAATATACATCTGCACAGCATCCCCTTTTTTTCCTATAGGCGTCCATGATGCATCCGCTTCATCTGCTATGCATCCGCCCCTTCTGCTATGCATCCGCTTCAAAATTCTCCCCCGGAACTCCTTCGGAGGTGTCATCTACTTCCATCCGCTTTCATCCGCTAGGCTTCCAATGAACATCCGTTTAACATCCCCACTACATACTATCCACATCCGTTCTTTTCCGTTCTTTTCCATTCTGTTTATGCAAATTTTCGGTACTTTTTGGAGTGGATGACACCAGATGGAGCCACCCCCGAAATTTTGCTCGTCCGCTGTGTCCTTTATGCATACGTTTTGCGTCCGTCGGCCAGTGGGACTGGGCCTTTAATCTAGAAGTTTATAGCCTAATCTTCTTCCACAGTGTTTTGTTTTGCCTCCCATCTCTAAATGGTTTGGTGTGTTTCTTGGGTCTCTAGGATGGAAAGATAGAAATAACGTTGCGTCCAGATGAGTTTCTCTTGTTTTGGAAATGAAATAGAGGCAAAAAACAAAGCAATAATATAGAGAAGAGTATAAAACAAACAATAAACCATATCATATAATAGAAATAATAAAGAAAGAGAAAGGATGAAGTTGCCTAAAATTAAACTAGGGCAGGGGTAAGGAAACTTGGCTCTTTTATCACTTATGGACTTCAACTCCCAGAATTCCTGAGTGAGCCATAAAAGGTTCCCCATCCCTGGCCTACTGGTTTTTCAGTTGTGGGGGAAATCAATTTTTGATTTGAATGGGATTGAAAAACCAGTAGGCCAGGGATGGGGAAACTTTTATGGCTCACTCAGGAATTCTGGGAGTTGAAGTCCATAAGTGATAAAAGAGCCAAGTTTCCCTACACCTGAAGTAGGGGAAAATGTAATCCTTTTTTTCAAAACAATGCTAAGCTGTTGTCTTCCATCTTTGAGTTCATGTTCATTCAGGAAGGAAATCTGTCTGTATCCTGTTATCATACTGATTGGCAGAATTTCAAATAATTTTATCTCTTTCCTCAATTGCTCTGTGGACATCTGTCTTAAAGTAGATAAATATCCCAGACAGAAAACTTATATTTTCTGTGTTTTTGTCACTATTAACATGGGCCTATTTTATGGTTTTAACATTGATTTGTCATGTTTGAAGTTGATTTAAATTTGAAGTCATTTTTATTGAAAAGATGGCTAAAAATAAAAGAGGGATATGATGGTATGAACTATTTATTACCTTTGCCCTTGTGATCATCACTCCATGTTCGCAATTTTAATTTTTTTTAATTCAATAAAAAAGCTGTAAGAAATTAAACATTTGGTGTTTCTTAAACATTTAAATGAACTTCAATGAATGTTTTCTGTTCTTTAAATTATATAATATTTTGACTGGGGAAATTGCATTCTATTGTGGTACTGAAATTATTAGAATAAAATTCTCCTAGTCAAAACATTGATGCTATTAATTTGATTGAGAAGTGAAAGATAAACTTATGCCCTGTTTAAAAGATTGCATGAGATTCCTTGAACAGGAAATGTTGAGCCTACACACCCATAATTAGAAACACCAAAGGTTTTGACGCACTTTAGAGCAGAGAGAAAGCTTGAGGAAGGAAATGCCATATTTGAGAAACAATGGCAGATGTCATCACACTGACATTTTGCCCAATGCTGCAAAACATGTTTCAGACTCAGGATTTGCTTCTGGGATCACCTTTCCTTTTCATAACAAAAGAAAGTTGGAAAGATAGAAAGTTACAAAGCTACTGCATAGACAAAGACATAATGAAAATGAATGTCTTCTATATAGTTTTCTTGTTGTTTGATCAAATGCTGTTACAGTTTTATTGCAGCTACAATGCAACTCTGCTGCATTATGATTTATGTTTCTTTGTTTTAATTGTTGCTAAGATCAGACTGCAATATTATGGAGGGTAGGCAAGACAGAAAATAAATGAATTGATAAACAATTATTAGTAGCTGCTGATAAAACCATTCATCCCAGGGAATTATCTAGGACAGGACTCCCCAAACCCTGGACCATGGACCACTACCAGTCTGTGGCCCATCCGAAACCGGTCCATGCAAGCAGGAGGAGAGCACACAAATCTCCATTTGCACATGTGCAGGATTAGGTTGCACACATGAAACTAACCCCTCTCTGCCACCACTGCCCACTGCGGCCTCTGCTGATCCACAGAGCCAGAAAGATTGGGGACCGCTGATCTAGGATATACATATTCATCAAAAACTCAGCTGGAAAGTGCTGGATATTTTTGCCCCCGAGTTCTGTACATTTATTGTTAACTTGGGGGCCCATTGCAAAACAATGCCTCAGGAATGACAAAACAGGCAGTCTCATAGGGCTTTGGTTAGCTTAAGAATTTTTTTTAGACATAGGCATCCGCCCCATATAACTTGATACATTTATTTTTGTTTCATCTGCAAAGTTCCCTGCTTTCAGTATGCTAATATTATTCCAATTAAACCAGGGGTGGGTTTCAAAAATTTAAGCAAAGGGTTCTCTGCCTGGTTGCTGGCTGGCCATGGTGGGTGTGGCCTAGTTAGCCTCCTGCACCATGGTTGGGGGGCACATTTTTGCCCTCCCTGGGCTCCGGAGGCTCTCTGGAAGCCGGAAACGTTCTTCCTGAACTTCTGGGAGGCCCATTTTCCCCCTCCCTGAGCCTCTGCACATGCCCTGCATCCAAAATGGGCCCTGTGGGGACTCTGGGGAGGGGAGAGGTGGGCAGAGCCAGCCAGGAGTGGGATTTGGGGGTCCCAAACCACTGCAAACCCCCAGCAGCCCACTCCTGAATTAAACCATAGGAAATTAGAATTTTTACAGCAAAACAAGTAAAGATTATCAAAAGATTTGCCTTTTCTGAGCTCTGATCAGTTGTGATTGGATTGATCTAGGAGGGAAGGAGGGAGGTGGGAGGGAGGGAGGGAGGGAAGGAGGGAGGGAGGGAGGGAGGGAGGGAGGGAAGGAAGGAAGGAAGGAAGGAAGGAAGGAAGGAAGGAAGGAAGGA
>BLBF01000004.1:76323339-76368520 GCA_015471245.1 Laticauda colubrina | reverse complement strand
GAAGGAAGGAAGGAAGGAAGGAAGGAAGGAAGGAAGGAAGGAAGGAACGAGTGGTTGGCATGTATTCATCATTAAACACTGATACTTGACTACACAATAGATATTCTTAATGCAATTACAGTAAGATAGGCCAAATTTTACTATTTAAATCTTGGTAAAATGCACTAACTACCTGTTGCAACAGACAACCAATCCTCAAGAATTCAACAATTAAATGTTTTCTGGAATCCCAGTACAAAGGGTTTAAAGTCCTTATTTTATGCAGAAACATCACAGTAGTAGAACGTGTCCTGAAAACCGCTTGAATGACTGTCCCTGAGACTTTGAAGCCTAGTTAATAGTTTGTAACAGGACAATTTACTGTTCCAAGATTATTGTCCCTGCTTCAGGTTCAAAATCCTCTTCACTACATTTAATACAGTAAAGCAACTGCAAAGATTCACCTTGCCTTCCCTGATATCATGTTTCCCTGCCTTTTCTGAAACCTGCATGTTCATTTCCCTTCTCTATGGGTCTATTTAAGAATGCAAATAAATGGATAAATGTTTCATTTCGATCCTAAAACAATCAATTGCATCCTGCAAGTTCTACTGAGCCATTGTGGTTTCACTTTGATACCACAAAAATAAATTCAGGAATTTGGGATTGGATTAAAACAATATCTGGACAAAGTGAAAAGTGAAAGAACAGTGTGCATGCTACCTTGGTCCATCAATAGTTGCTACCACAACATATTTCAATGAGCCATTCAATCCCTGATCTTCTCAGTTGCCAATACTGTCTGTAAAGGCCCGGTCCCACTGGCCGACGGACGCTAAGCATAAGCATAAAGGAAACAGCGGACAAGCAAAATTTCTGGGGTGGCTCCATCCGTTGTCATCCGCTCCAAAAAGTGGTGAAAATTTGCATAAACAGAACGGAAAAGAACAGAAAAGAACGGGTGTGGATAGTATGTAGTGGGGATGTTAAACGGATGTTCATTGGAAGCCTAGCGGATGAAAGCGGATGGAAGTAGATGACACCTCCGAAGGAGTTCCGGGGGAGAATTTTGAAGCGGACGCATAGCGGAAGGGGCAGATGCATAGCAGATGAAGCGGATGCATCACGGAGGCCTATAGGAAAAAATGGGGATGCTGTGCAGATGTATATTGGATGCAAAGCGTTCACTGCACATGCGGGGAGTGTGAATTGCATCAGCTCCGCGGATATAAAAGGATGCAGCACGCACGCAGTCAGCATACAGGGGAAAGATGTGCTGCCACATACATCTTGCAGGAACACCATAGTTCGTCAGTCAGGGAAGAAGAGGAAGCCCGTGCCTACTTGTTCAAGCCCTGGCAAGGTGAAGAAGGCCAGAACCAGCATCCCACCCCCTGGCACTGGCTCTGAAGCTGCTGCTGCTGTGGTGGACCAGCCCCAAGGCCCTCAAAGCCCTGCTGCTGAAGGCCCTGCTGCTCAAGCCCCTGAAGGCCCTGCTGCTCAAGCCCCTGAAGGCCCTGCTGCTCCAGCCCCTGAAGGCTCTGCTGCTCAAGCCCCTGAAGGCCTTGCTGAAGCCCCTGCCAGAGGGAGGAAGAGGCAAGGGAAGGAGAAGGGAGAGAGGAAACAGTACACCGTTTCCAAGGAGCATGAGGATAAGGTGCTGGAATGGCTAAGGGAGAGCAAGTACCTCTGGAGAAAGGGCCACAGACTCTTATCACAACACCAAGAAGAAGCAGGCAGCTTGGAGAGACAAGGCAGAGAGCCTGGGGTACACTGCAGAAGTACTCCTTGGATGGTGGAAGCACATGCACACCTGGTATGGCAAGCTACACCTCAAGAAATCTGGGCAGGCCACAGTCAAGCTCACTGACCGGAAGATGTACGTCATGGCCAAGTGCAGTTTCCTGCAGGGTGAGATCCGCCACCAAGGAGCAGCCCCTCTGAGACCCCTCTCCCTCAGACAGCCCACAGACAGCCAGTCCTCTTCCAGACAGGAGCCAGCTATCCTGTCCAGGCAGGTGTCTACAGAGAGTCCCACAGCAGAGAACCTCCCAACAGCTGCACTCCACATGCCAGCAGACTTGGAGGATCCCTTGGAGGATGACACCCTGTTGTCACAAATGGAGGAAGAAGCAGCAGCCACCAGAGGCCAACCCACCCCCACCCCCAGCTCCAGAGGATACAGGCAGAGAGGCAGACTGGAGGACCAGGACCACAGTGTGCTGTTGGAGATCAGGGACACAATGAAGACCAGCACAGAACCTCTCTCTCATCGTGTCCACTTGGACAGAGCATCCTCAGGCTGGAACACCTTCATCACCTACGTGAGCCAGACCCTGAGGGACCTGCCTGAGGCCCAATACCAGGTGATGAAGCAGAATATCGCAGCACTTCTGCACAACTCTCAAGGCCCAGCTGAAGCTGCTCCTACCCAGTCCAGGTCTGCTCCTCCACCCCAGGCGATGTCACAGCCCTTCCACGGCTTTCAACAGCCCCTCACCTACGAAGGCTACGACTACCAGGACTTCCCACAGCACAAGCAGAACTTCCCAGTCCAGGCCCAGGTTCATTGGACGCCACGGACGCCAGTCCTCACCCAGCTGCAGACCAGACAGCCCCACTACACTCCTCCTTCCTCCACCCCACAGCCAGTCCAGGGTCCAGGTTGGGACGGAAGTTGGTGCTCAGCTTGGTCAACCTGAGTCTCAGGCACTCTACAATTTTGTCAAACATGGCTGGTGGCATCCTCATGAAGTGATGGAATGCACGAGGGTCTTCATTCCTCAGCTCCACCATCAACTGGTCATACAGTCCAAACTCCATTCTTTTCATGATCCATCGTCAGACCCACATAGCTCTTGGACGTCTCCTTCTTCTCCTTTTGTGTAAAACTTGATACAGTCTGAACAGGTTTTTGTTCTGGTGATGAATGAGCGCAGCTATCATACTGACTGTGTCATCATCCATGATGGAGAACAATTGATGATGTTGAAGACCAAGACCAAGGGTGAAGAGGTCTGTACACCACGGCTGCTGGACTCATACTGAGATCCAGATGATTTTCTCCCCCTTTTTATAGAAAATATCAGTTGTCCGCTAGGTGTCCTTCTACATACTCTAGACATACTCCAGACATCCTAAATATACGAGATACATCCCAGATACAAACGTTTTGTCTGTTTTGAATACTTTATATACGAGATGCATACGCTTATATCCTTTCTATTTACGTGCTACTCACACTGTGCAGACGTTTCGTTTACCTTTTGTTTCCTCCCTCTTTCCATTTTCAGCTGCAGCGGATGTGAGTTGAGGGGATGGCCAGAAGATGCACAGAGGATACAGCGGACGTTTAACGGATGATAAACAGACATAGAACGTTTGTTGCCCGTATATGTCACGGATGTACATCGTACGCGGCGGAAAGTTAACCCGCTCAAAAAGTTTTGTGCAGCTCAAAACTTCTTGCATGGATGAAATCACAGTGGACGGATGCTCAATGGATAGAGTGTATGAAACACGTTTGCCATGAGTACACAATGGATGCATCGCGTTTTCCAACGGATGGCAAGCTTTTAACTTTTTACATCCTCTTTGCATCCGTAAGTGCAGTGGTATCGGGCCTTTACATCCAAGCTACAAAACTGAAGAGAATGGTGATCATGTTCCAGAATGTACTCTCTGTTCCAATGCTTCTGAACCTTGGGAACTTTAAGATATGTGGACTTCCAGAATTCCCCAAGCAGTTTGAGGCCTATGCCGTTTATATGTTCTATTGTGTGATGACCCGGGGGTATGATAATGTTCCCAAGATTGAGAAACATTGCTTTCTATGCACTTTAGGCAACCAGAACAAATGAGAGTCTTGGCCTGTATCAGATAGAAACCAAACACACAGGGGTGGGATTCTACCAGTTTGTACCTATTTGCTAGAACCGGTTGTTAACATTCTAAGCAGTTCGGAGAACTGGTTGTTAGAAGAAATTATTGGCCTAATCCTGGAAAGAAGGCAGGAAGGAAACATTCTGGTGTTGCTTATAGAAACTGCCTCTCCATTAACCCTTATTACATTCTTGGCAGGACTAGACTTCCTGTCTCTGGAACTTCTCTGGAGTTTTTTTCCCCTCCTTTGCTGGTACTTTGCCTGTGTGGAGTGACCATTCAAAGTTACAATGGCACTGAAAAAAGTGTCTTATGACCATTTTTCACACTTACGACTGTTGCAGCATCTCCACAGTCATGAGAGGCCAGGTGAGAAGATGCATGCCTCGATGTGAATGATGTTGAGTTGGCCACGCCCACCAAGCCACGTCCACCCAGTCACATGACTACCAAGCATGCCCACCAACTAAGCCACACCCACAGAACCGGTTGTTAAAAAGTTTGAATCCCATTCCTGGAAACACATATTTTTCAGCAGTTATTCAATGAGGTGTCTTCCAGATGTCTTTAACCATCCATAACCAGAAGTGTCCTATTAAGGTTTTGAAAGACTATAAGAAGGAGAGGCAAAAGGATAAACTTTACATGGTGGACTACAAAAGAGATTTTTAAGGCTTTGAAAAGGCTTTGCCTTGAAGTACAGATGAATACAAACCATCTCTGAGACTTTCTTTCAAGGGGTAAAGAATAGTTCTCAAAACTCAGGGAAGGAATACAAGATTGGCTTATTTTACCAGGGCAAAATGAATACTCATCCTGGACTTTTGCTAATGAGGAATGATTGACGAAGCATTCGAATACCGTTTTTTTTTTTTTTTAATTAAGGGATGAGCTACAGTAAGAAGAGAGATTATGTTGTATTTAGAAATGGTGATAAGCTGCTAAAACTGTTTTTTCTTGTTGGGATGAAAAGGGGAATTCTTTCCTGTTCTTTTGCGTGTGTGTATGTTTTAATTTCTCACACTTTTTTTTCCTATTGAATGTTTCTGTTTGCATTTTGTATAATTTGTATGGGGTTTTATTCTTTCCATTTATTATTCTTAACAAAAATACTGAAACTCAATCACCCCTGATCTGCATGACCCTATTTGGAGATTTATACTTCAATACACTACTACATCAATTAGCAATGGTTGAGGCTTCTAGAAGAGCAAGAACCAGGTAACTTTGATACCTGAAGCTGTGAAAAAAGAAAATACTTCAAAATAGAGGACTTTTGATTGGAGAACCCTGCAGAAGACTTCACTTAGATCTTTTGCAATACATAGGATTTTCCAGTCATTTGAGGCAAAAATGGAACACACATTCAATTCGGTCCGATCTAATGATAATATATAAAATCATGCATTGCAATGTCCTACCTTTCAATGAATACTTCAGCTTCAACCATAACAATACAAGAGCACACAGTAGATACAAACTCAAGATCAACCACACCAAACTTGATTGCAGGAAATACGACTTCAGCAATAGAGTGGTCAATGTCTGGAATTCTCTACCTGACTCTGTGGTTTCTTCCCCAAACCCCCAAAATTTTATCCTTAGACTGGCTACTATTGATCTCACCCCTTTCCTAAGAGGTCTGTAGGGAGCGTGCATAAGTGCACCAATGTGCCTACAGTCCCTGTCCTATTGTTTCTTTTTATTTTTCTTATATGTATCCATTTCATATATTCATAACTATGTTAAACTTATACCTTATCTTGTAAGTGATTGACAAATCAAATCAAATAAATAAATAAAGGGTGACCCTAGCATGAACTTACATATCTGCTAGAATCATTCTCAGCCATTTGAAGTACATATCACATTGGTAGTATCTTTTACTTTAAAAAATCAAGAGTAGCTGATATTATTTTGTAAACTTTCTTGAAATTATCTATAAATGTATGCACCTTTCAGTTGAAGAAGAAAATGCCTGAATTTTGAAACATCTATACATATTTACATTACCACCTGTCAACCAGTCAATAAATTATGAAATAACAAGAAACTTGTACTTTAAAGGCTATTTAATTAGCAAAACTGATGGCTAAAGGACATGCTATAAACTGTATTTTATTTCATGTTAATGTTCAGTCTTGTTGATTGTGCTTTTTATTATCTTCCAATTAATCTTGATTCCTGGTGACAATACAAACCAGTCCATGCTTTCTTCACATTTTTGGGAAATGATTTACTATTGCCTTCTTCATTCAAAGGGGGGGAAATGAGAGAGTACCCCAAAGCCATCCAACTGGCTTCATGCTTAAGGCAATTATTAAGTGATTCATACGGTCATGAAGTGAATCTGACTTTGCCCATTTACTTTTCTTTTTGGAAGCTGGTTGGGGAAGTAATAAATGGGGACCACATGACCCCAGGAGAGTGCAAAATACATGCCAGTTGCTAAACACCCAAATCTTGATCACATGACCATGGGGATGCTGCCATGGCTGTAAATGTGAAAACCAGTCAGTCACTTTTTTTAATGCTGTTGTAGCTTTGAAAGGTCATTAAACAGTTGTAAGTTGAGGATTACATATACCAATTTCAAAATTAAAAAACCATGGACATCATTCAGGAGAACAATTCCCCTCCCCTTTCAGATAAACCAGTGGTTCCCAAACTTTTTCAATCCACCGCCCACTTGGTGCTACAAACTCATCCTCAGTGGCCCCCACCCAGGAGCGGGATTCAAATTTCTGTGGGCATGGCCTGCTAGTCACGTGACTGGGGTGGGCGTGGCCTGCTGGTCATGTGACTGGGTGGGTGTGGCCTGCTGGCCACATGACTGGGTGGGCGTGGCTTGCTGGTCACATGACCAGTAGGCATGGTTTGGTGACTGGCAAACCAAATACAAATGGTCCTCACTTAATGGCAGGTTGCTTAGCAGGTGTTCTAATTTATGACTGGCTCCCCAGAGCTACTTGACCTGTTTTTGGAGTTTTGACAGCCATGCACAAACACACACACACACACATACACACACACTCCCTTCTAACCCATCTGGTTGGACTAGATATCTCATTCACTTTCTCCTCCCTCCCTTTCTTTCTTTTCTGTTCAATCCACCTCCCCCTTGGTGCTACAAACTTATCCTCAGTGCTCCCCACCCCCATCTCCTATAAACAGCATTATTCGGAAGAGCAGCTTGCATGACCCACCAAAGAAGATAGTAACAGTAAAATTCAAAATTGTAACAATTAATTGCACATGTATTCAAAATTCAATTTAAAAATCTTTTAAGTTAATGTTAATTCAACAAAATGGTTGAACATGATCCAGTGATACCAGGTTTTCAAAGTCTGATAGTCATTTATCAATTTAAGAATTTACTGAACAGTGAAGCAGTTACTAATGCAATGGATGTGCTTGGTGAATTGATACCAGTTTCCTAATGTCTGGTTTTAAGTTACTTATCAGGAGTCTTAAATCACCACATTCAGTAATCTGGAGTCGATTTCTTTGTTTGGAGAGAAATTGGATGACCACACTGAAGCAAAGTTCCAGCAAATATGGTGTTTGAAATGTAACAAGGAGCTTCTTAACTATTGTCCATAGTGCAGGATAGTGATCAGAAATTTCCTTCTGTAACCAAAACTCTTGGTGCGATTTTTCAAACTTTGGCTTCAGTTCAATGTCATTTTTCAGTTCTATTAGTTGTTCCTCCACTACCCCATTTTCCTCATTATCTAAAAATGGATTTATCACCCAATCTGGAATTTCCATCAAAAGAAGATCCTGATTTCCATCAAAAGATGTCCTGATCAGACATATCTTTATGCAGCATGTCCAAATGGTCACAAAAACATGCACATTCTCATCTTGTATCCCACCTTTCTTTTCTAGCTCAGACAAGCTTGGAAATTGGTATAGCTCGCGATGGCCAATATTGCGCTTGAATAGAGCTAACTTCGAAATAAATATAGAGATGACAGATTTGGCCTTCATAAGATTGCCTTCATTTCCTTGCAACTGCAAATTCACTTCATTGAACTTTATAAACAGTTCTGATAAATAAGCAATATCATGCCTGATCTCTTTGACTTCATCACTGAATAAAGCATTCTTGCCTTCAAAAAATTCCACAAGTGTCAAAAAGATTGTAAAAGCATCTCAAATAGTTGCCTTTTGATAGCCAACAAACTGTATGAAGCAGCAAACAATCAAAATCTTTATCATTCTCAATACAGAGCTCCCGGAACAGTCGGTCATTGAGAGCATGTACTTTAATTTTGTTCACTGCAGTAATGACAGTGTAATGACTTGTTCAAGTGATCACTGAGGTTTTTTGCAACGAGGTGTTGCAAAACCTCATCATGGGTTTTCCAGATCCAGACCCTCTACCCAATGACACACAAGATGTGTCCTACTTCATCGTGGGTGATGATGCCTTCTCCCTCAGAACCTACCTCATGAAGCCCTACTCTTCCAGATACCTCACCCATGAAGAGAGGATCTTCAACTACAGACTGTCCAGGGCAAGACAGGTGGTGGAGAACGCCTTTGGCATTCTGGCCAACAGGTTCCAGGTACTTCTCACCACCATGCATCATGACCCAGAGAGTGTGAGGAGCATCGTGAAAGCTTGCTGCATCCTGCACAATCTCATGCACACCCGTTACCCAGTGTTGCAGTCCCACTATGCTTGCACAGGAGGTTTATCTATCCCACAACTATCCTTACCCATCCCACAACTATCTTTACCCATCCCGCAAGCATGAAAAGGCTTAGCCATTTTTTCAAAGTTTTCACCAACACTTTTTTAAGTAAATAAAATGAACCAAGTGTGTGAAGCAAAGATAACATTTATTAATAACTGTCTTAAGTAAACTGTATGACTTTATTAAAAAAGCAAAATGACCCAAGACCCAAAGTGTCTTAAGCAAAGATAAAGTGAACAGGTAACAACTCAGTCTCTGGCACTATTCTCAGTCACTCTGAGGCATGTCCATGGTCTCAGCTGTAAAGCGGCCAGGGACCATGGAGGTGGCTGTGGCTGGAGTGCGGGTCTGAGGCACCATTGGGGTGCTTGGTCCCGAGAGTACAACAGGGGATGGTGTGTTCAGGAAGCTCTCAGTGAGCTGACTCAGTCCCGTGAGGTTGAGAGGCCCTTCATCAAGGACCTGGGATGTCAGGCCCAAGACTGATGACAGATTGTCCGTTGAGGGGCTTGGCTGTGGGGTGGAGGAAGGAGGAGTGTAGTGGGGCTCTCTCATCTGCAGCTGGGCGAGGTGAGGCGTCTGTGGCGTGTGATGTACCTGGGCCTGGACTGGGAAGGGCTGTCTCTGCTGTGGGAAGTCCTGGTACTCGTAGCCTTGGTAGAAGAGAGGCTGTTGAAAGCCGTGGAAGGACTGTGACATCGCCTGGGGTGGAGGAGCAGACCTGGACTGGGTCAGAGCAGCTTCACCTGGGCCTGGAGGGTTGTGTAGAAGTGCTGTGATCTTCTGCTTCATCACCTGGTACTGGGCCTTGGGCAGGTCCATGAGGGTCTGGCTCACGTCGGTGATGAAGGGCTTCCGGTTTGAGGATGGTATGTCGCTGTGGACCAGCTGAGACAGAAGTTCTGTGCTGGTTTTGATTATGTCCCTGATCTCCAACAGGACAGTGTGGCTCTAGCCCTCCAGTCTGCCTCTCTGCCTGCTTTCTGTGGAGGTGGAGCTGGGGGTGGGGGTGAGTTGGTCTCTGGTGGCTGCCGCTTCTTCCTCCATTTGTGACAGGGGAACCTCCACGTCTGGCGGCATGGGGAGTGCAGCTGTTGGGGGGGTCTCCGCTGTGGGGCCCTCCGAAGACACCTGCCTGGACACGGTAGGTATCTCCTGGCTGGAAGAGGATTGGCTGTCTGTGGGCTGTCTGAGGGAGAGGGTTGTCAGAGGGGCTGCTCCTCGGTGGAGGACCTCACCCTCCAGGAAGCTGTACTTGGCCATGATGTACATCTCCCGGTCAGTGAGCTTGACAGCGGCCTGGCCAGATTTCTTGAGGTGTAGCTTGCCATGCCAGGTGTGCATGTGCTTCCACCATCCCAGGAGTAGGTCTGAAGTGTACCCCAGGCTCTCTGCCTTGTCTCTCCAAGCTGCCTGCTTCCTCTTGGTGTCGCGATAGAGTCTGTGGCCCTTTCTCCACAAATACTCGTTCTCCCTCAGCCATTCCAGCACTTCCTCCTCATGGTCCTCGGAAAGGGTGTACTGTTTCCTCACTCCCTTCTCCATCCCTTGCCTCTTCCTCCCTCTGGCAGGGGCTTGAGCAGCAGGGCATTCAGTAGCAGGGCTTTGAGGGCCTTGGGGCTGGTCCACCACAGCAGCAGCAGCAGCAGCAGGAGAAGCACCAGCAGCACCAGCAGCGCCAGCAGCAGCAGCAGGAGAAGCACCAGCAGGAGAAGCAGCAGCAATACCAGCAGCAGCAGCAGAAGCACCAACAGCTTCACCAACAGCCGAAGCACCAACAGCCAGGGGGTGGGGTGTTGGTTCTGTCCTTCTTGCCAGGGCTGGCAGGAGCAGGCACAGGCTTTCTCTTCTTCCCTGACTGACGAACCATGGTGTTATTCGAAGATGTCTGTGGCAGCACGTCTTTCCTCTCAATGCTGACTGCTTGCGAGCTGCATCCTTTTATATCCGCGGAGCTGACACAATTCATACTCCCCGCATGCGCAGTGAATGCTTTGCATCCGCTATGCATCCACTATATATCCGCTATGCATCCTATAGGCGTCCGTGATGCATCCGCGTCAACTGCTACACATCCGCTCCTTCCTCTATGCGTCCGCTTCGCAATTCTCCCCCAGAAGCCCTTCGGATGTGTCATCCGCTTCCATCCGCTAGGCTTCCTACGAACATCCGCTTAACATCCTCACTACGTACTACCCCCGTCCGTTCCTTTCCATTGTTTTTCGTTCTGTTTATGCAAATTTGGAGCACTTTTTGGAGCGGATAACAACGGATGGAGCCACACCTGAAATTTTGCTCGGCCGCTGTGTCCTTTTTGCATACATTTTGCATCCGTCAGCCAGTGGGATCTTGCCTTTATTATATCATGTGGTAACTTAGTAAAACAGTACTCAGAACCTCAATAATGGCTGGTAGGATGAGTTCTTCACCAATAGTATGTGGCTTTCCAGACTTAGCAATCAGCAATGAAATGTTGTATGATGCACACAAACCATCCATTTTTTGTTGCAAAGCATTAGAAAACATGCAAGACAGTGTTGGTGCTTTTGAAATTTGTCATGAAATGATTGAAAAAAGTTAGATTCTTGTCTGCCTTGCACAGGATGTGCCTTCTTCAAATGTTCATTCAGTATGGAAAGCTTCATTGCCTAATTAGAAAATACTTTCCCACATATTAGGCACTGTGGCAGCTGCTGATTTGATGATGCTGGTATAAATCCAAACTTCAGATACTCCACACTATATTGTCTACATTTCTTCTTTGATTTTTATGCTTCTGTCATTTCTGCTCTGAAAATCAGAATATTTACAATATGTGTATGTTCACATCTGGTTTGAAAAGAGTTACAGTTACGGGGGGGATTTAGTAGAAATCTGCTTTTTTTAAACCAAATACAAGCAGTCCTTGCTTAATGGCCGGTTGCTTGGCAGGTTTCCTACTATTTATGACTGACCTCCCCAGAGCTACTTGACCTGTTTTGGAGTTTTGACAGCCATGCACACACATATACACACACACACTCTTCTAACCCTGTTGGAGCAGGTCATTGGACTAGAATCAGCAAAGCATCTTTGATTAGATTCTAGTAGTGAATGCCACTGCATTCAAGGCAGGCCTGTCGGGAAAGTGGAGAAAATCCAGAAGGCACATCGGGAAAACGGAGGAAAGCCAGAGTGGGTATGCTCCCCTTTTCAAACATCCTGCTGTCCTTGCATTCGTGGTGAGGTCCCGCAGGTTCACCCAATTGACTGCTCACACTCCAATGCAAGGGGCTCAACAGGGTGACCTCTGAGGCCTCGCCATGAACACAGCAGCAGTGGGACATTTGAAAAGGAGAGCAAATCCACTCTGGCTTTCCTCCACTCCCACCATCACTGCGTTTGAGTCAGGCACGTTGGGAAAGTGGAAGAAAGCTGGAGTGGGCTTGCAGAGTGTAACTTACTTAGATCAGATGATGGTAGGAAGGCAGGGCGGACTGGCTGGCTGGCTGGCTGGTACTGATAGTGAGGGCAGGTGGGAAAATAGGAAACGAGCGCACATGTACTACATAAGGAGTGACTGGGCAGGATGTGTGGGAAATGCTGTCAGCGATTGTTGCGCATGCGCGTAATCTCATGCACGCACAATAAGGACAGCAGAAAATGGAGGAGGGGGCAGGGCCAATTCTTCTGGCAATTCAGGGCAATTCTTTGCCAGTTTTTCAACCTACTGGAACAATAACAACCGTTCTTGAGAACTGATAAAATCTCACCCCTGAATTGTGTCCTGTGAGTGGCTAACCTCCAGCGCTCCCCTGCCACCTCTTAGCACCCCCCTGCCGGCCCCCCTTGCCTCTGCCTTTGGGAACCACTGAGAAAAACTATATTCTTCAGATTCACTTTCTTTAAAAAAAGCCAGTTTCCATGCCAGCTATTCACCAAGATATCATCAGGCAAAATATGCAGTTATATTTCTTTCTTTCTATTTTGTAATAAAGGTCTCTTCCTGTTCCTATAGTTTCAGACTATAAATAAACATTCCTAACAATGACTATTAGACATGTGGAAGAGTTCTTCTTGGAAGACTTTTTTTAAGATGTTAGGAAATGATTTCTGCATCATAAAAAACATTAACCATCATCATTTCACGAACATTCGTAGAGTAGTCAATCTCCCTCAATCTAAAACAGCAAAGGGAAGAGCTGTCAACCGTAAAGTAGGTAAAAAGCTTGGCTAAATATATCCATATATATTTTTCACAACCTTGGTGAAAAACAATCACAACTAGATTCCACTGTTGGTTTCTGTAGAAGACTTGTTAGTGACCCTAAGAAGTGTTATCTCAGAGATAGTCTCTCTTTGCACACAGAAGGATTCAGGTTTAGCCTCTGACCACCTGGGAAAAATTCAAATTGAAAGCCAAAGAGTTCTCAACAGGCAATGTAGCCAGCGCTGGTCCTTATGAACCAATGGCTGACTCAGTATAATATGCAGCTGTCCGTTTCTGGTTTACGCATGGAATTCTTTTCCTGACAACTTAAAAAAAAAAAAAATTAAGAAAGACATAGGGACTTTGTCAAAGTAACAAAAATACTTAACAGCATGATCCTAAGATTCATTTATTATTTTTAACATGGAACATGACTCTACAACAGCAATAGTACTTAAGATTTATCTACTGTTTCACAATGCTAGTACTATCATCATTCTGGCAGTTACCCCATCTAAATCATGAATCATGAGCCAAATTTCCTTGTTGGGAGTTAACATGTCCAGTACTGCCTGGGTGTAACCAACTCTGAGACACATAATTGTCACCCTTGGCCCTGGTTTTCCCCCACCCCCTGGGTCTATTGTAATTCATATTCTCTAGTGGGACACATCCATAGCCAATAGTCTTCAATCATGCTCTCCAGTTATAATTTTGCAAGGCAGAAACTTCAGTCACTTAAGGCCCTGTCTCATTGCACTTACGGATGCAAAGAGGATGTAAAACGTTAAAAAAAGCTTGCCATCCGTTGGAAAACGCTATGCATCCGTTGTGTACTCATTGCATACGTGTTTCATACGCTCTATCCATCGATGATCCATCCACTGTGATTTCATCTGTGCAAGAAGTTTTGAGCTACACAACTTTGTGAACGGATGAACTTTCCGCCATGTACGATGTAAATCCGTGACATACGAGCAACAAACGTTCTATGTCCGTTTATCATCCGTTAAACGTCCGCTGTATCCTCTCTGCAACCTCTGGGCATTCTCGCAACTCACATCCGCTGCAGCTGAAAACGGAAAGAGGGAGGAAACAAAAGGTACACGGAACATCTACATAGCGTTAGTAGCACGGAAATAGAAAGGATGCGCAGTGAACGGTTTGCATCTGATATGCATCCGCGCGGCATCCCCTTTCTTTCCTTTAGGTGTATGTGATGCATCCGCTTCATCTGCTATGCGTCTGCTTCGAAATTATCCCCTGGAACTGCTTCGGAGGTGTCATCTACTTTCATCCACTTTCATCTGCTAGTCTTCCTATAAACAACTGTTTAACATCCCCACTACATACTACCTACGTTCGTTCTTTTCCGTTCTTTTCCATTCTGTTTATGCAAATTTTCACCACTTTTTGAAGCGGATGACAATGGATGGAGCCACCCCTGAAATTTTGCTCATCCGCTGTGTCCTTTATGCATACGCTTTGCGTCCATTGGCCAATGGGACCGGGCCTTTAAGCTACTCTCTTTGAAAACATTTATGAAATGCGGTTTCAGTTTTGCAAGCTACTGCACTGTTCCCCCCTCCCTTTCTGTTGGCAACTCTAAAAAGATCACAGAAATATTTTATGAATTGACATTACAGCCCTCTCTATGTGGTTTACAGAATCAGCACATTGCCCCCAACAATTTGAATCCTCATTTTAGCAACCTCAGAACGAGGGAAGGCTGAGTCAATGTTGAGCTAGTTAGGATCCAACTGCTGGCAGCGGAATTAGCCTGTAATATTGCATTCTAACCACTGTGCCACTATGCAATATGTCTAATGCTACAAAATAATGTAGATGGGAAAGTTTAGGATTGTGGATTACCTTTGGAAGATCTTGTAGAGTGTCTAGCTGTTCCTTTTAGCACCAGATGCTGCTTTTTTGTTGTGGGATTGATGCCATCCAGAAATATAGAAATCCTTTGCAGAAAGACAAACTGTGCTATCCTTTAAAACTCCTCAAGAAGCAGCATTTATTCATTTATACCATTTATAAATAAATTTATAGCATACTCCTGATGATTCTAAAAGGCTGGCAATTAAAAATAAAACAAAAACAAAACACCAAAAAGATCATGTGGTGCTTAAATATTTGTGAATATGTTTGAATTCACAATAATTCTAAAAGTATGGCCTAAAGCATGAACTGTTCTTCACACGTGTTGAAACTAGATTATGAGAACCCAATGAAACAAATGAGTCAAAAATATTGTACTTGTTCAATTAATCAATGAAGAAAATGACCCAAAGTTATATATTTATGTGTGGCAAAAGTGTGTGATTCTTTCTTCAGTAACTGGTGTGACCTCCTTGGGTAGCTATAACTGCAGGTAAATTTTTGAAGAAGTAATGAGTCCTGCATATTAGCTTGGAGGAATTTCAGCCCTTTCATCATTATAGAACTGCTTCAAGAAAAAGTGGGTTTGGGGGAGGGGTTGTTTTTTGTTTGCATGCATGAACTGCCTGCTTCAATTCAATGTATAGAATGTAAAGGATGTTTGTTTGTGTTTATTTTTATAGTCATAATCTACACAGAAGATAGGATTTAATTTTGTTGTATGAGGTGCAGTGACAATGAAGAAAACTAAACAAAACTAAAGTCCTCCCATTCCATTCTTACAGGATTAAGATCAGGACTTTGACTTGGCTATTCTAAAGCATCAACTTTTTTCTGCTTTAACCATGCTTTGATTGTTATGACTAGACTATTTTCTTCCTACATGACCCATTTTCTCTTTCAAAATATTTTCTTGCAGAATTTGCTGGGACAATTCAGAATTCATACACTGCTCAAAAAAATAAAGGGAACACTTAAACAACATAATGTAACTCCAAGTCAATCACACTTCTGTGAAATCAAACTGTCTACTTAGGGAACAATTGACACTGACTGACAATCAATTTCACATGTTGTTGTGCAAATGGAATTGACAATAGGTGGAAAGCATAGGCAGTTAGCAAGACATCCCCAATAAAGGAGTGGTTCTGCAGGTGGTGACCACAGACCACTTCTCAATTCCTATGTTTTCTGGCTGATGGTTTGGTCACTTTTGAATGCTGGTGGTGCTTTCACTCTAGTGGTAGCATGAGACGGAGTCTACAACCCACACAAATGGCTCAAGTAGTGCAGCTCATCCAGGATGGCACATCAATGTGAGCTGTGGCAAGAAGGTTTGTTGTGTCTGTCAGCGTAGTGTCCAGAGCATGGAGGCACTACTAGGAGACAGGCCAGTATATCAGGAGACGTGAAGAAGGCTGTAGGAGGGCAACAACCCAGCATCAGGACCATTACCTCCGCCTTTGTGCAAGGAGGGACAGAAGGAGCACTGCCAGAGCCCTGCAAAATGACCTCCAGCAGGTCACAAATGAGCATGTGGCTCCTCAAACACTCAGAAACAGACTCCATGAGGGTGGTATAAGGGCCCAACGTCTGCAGGTGGGGGTTGTGCTTATAGCCCAATACTGTGCAGGACGTTTGGCATTTGCCAGAGAACACCAAGATTGGCAAATTCGCCACTGGGCCCTATGCTCTTCACAGAGGAAAGCAGGTTCACACTGAGCACGTGACAGACGTGACAGGGTCTGGAGACACGGTGGAGAACATTCTGCTGCCTGCAACATCCTCTAGCATGACTGGTTTGGCAGTGGGTCAGTAATGGTGTGGGATGGCATTTCTTTAGGGGGCCGCACAGCCCTCCATGTGCTTGCGAGAGGTAGCCTGACTGCCATTCAGTACCGAGATGAGATCTTCAGACCCTTTGTGAGACCATATGCTGGTGCGGTTGGCCCTGGGTTCCTCCTAATGCATGACAATGCTAGACCTCATGTGGCTGGAGTGTGTCAGCAATTCTTGAAAGACGAAGACATTGATGCTATGGACTGGCCCACCCGTTCCCCAGATCTGAATCCAATTGAGCACATCTGGGACATCATGTCTTGCTCCATACAACAATGCCACGTCGCACCACAGACTGTCCAGGAGTTGGGGGATGCTTTAGTCCAGGTGTGGGAGGAGATCCCTCAGGAGACCATCCGCCACCTCATCAGGACCATGTCCAGGCTTTGTAGGGAGATCATACAAGCACGAGGAGGCCACACACACTACTGAGCCTCATTTTGACTTGTTTTAAGGACATTACATCAAAGTTGGATCAGTCTGTAGTGTTTTTTTTCCACTTTAATTTTGAGTGTATCTCCAAATCCAGACCTCCACAGGTTACTAAATTTGATTTCCATTGATAATTTTTGTGTGATTTTGTTGTCAGCACATTCAACTATGTAATGAACAAAGTATTTAATAAGAATATTTCATTCATTCAGATCTAGGATGTCTTATTTTTGTATTCCCTTTATTTTTTTAAGCAATATAGCTTCATCAATTATGGCAAGCTATACTTGTCCAGAGGCAGGCAAACAGGCTCAGACTAAGACACTGCCATATTTTATAGATGGGATACAGTTCTGATAGTGAAATCCAGTTTTTTCCTTTCACCAACCACTTTGATTTTTATTTCAACCATAGAATGTTCTTCCATTAACTTCTGGCTTATCCATGTGATCCAACAGTTTGTTTTAGTCCAAAGTTGTCTTCGCCTTCCATCTTTCTGAGGTGGGTAAAATGAGGACCTAGGTTGTTGGGCAATATGCTGACTCTGTGAACTGCTCAGAGAGAGCTTTAAAGTAGTGAGTATATGTAAGCCTTAATGCTATTGCTCTTTCAAAACTGCAGGCAGGCAACAATGTCCTTTTTGGAGAGTAGTGCCTTTTTTCCTTTCAACCCTGCTATGCACACCGTTGTTCAGTGTTCTCCCAATGATGGTCTCATAAACACTGGCATTTCCCCAGTACAGCAGGATAGGTAAGTCCACATATCTGAGATTTGCTAACATTGAGAAACACTACTTGAAAGAGTGACAATGGAACTCTGAAGGAATCACCTCCTATCTTGCAAGGGAAAAAGAGAATGAATTGAAAGTGCTGCGCTTATTAAAACAGGCAGATTCCTTCATCTATTTACAATGTCTGCTTATTGTTTATTCTTATGAAGTTATTGTTTGTACTATATATAAAGAAATCCCATCTTGTAACTGTTTGTGTAGATCATCCATCAATACTCCAACTACACACAATGCAAAGCTTTGTTAGTTTTCCTCTGCAGCTTTTGAACAGTTTAACTCAAAACAGCCCAAAGTTTGAATACATTAACAAGAAGATGCTTGTCTCTCTTTTGAGTGTGATAATTTTTCCAGTTCAAAACAGAAGATTCCCAGATGTCCTCAGTATACCCCTTTTATTAAATACAATAAAAGTTAGAAAATTTTTCAGAAACCCCTTTCTAAGTTCTCAGTGTCATGTCATCAAGATTCATATTAATTTCAAAAATCACTTTGTGTCAAAACATTCACAGGACACAACAAGGGAAGAGACAAAATCCTGTAATTTTGATAGAGATAGCAGAGTTGGACTTATTGAATATCTTGCATGAAAAAAGAAAGTAATATTAAGGTTTTTAAAAACTCTCCAAGGCTCTGATTTTCATTTAAAAAATGGACTTAATGGAACTTTTAAAAATCTGAACTTATTTCTTATATACCAGAAGTATCTTAGCAAGCAATTTATCTGTTAGGATTTGAGTGATATTGACTCTTTCTTACCCCACCCAATTAGGGTGGAGTTTTTAAGAATCAGCATTGCAGTCACATTTATTGCAGTAACTTTGAGGTAGGGAGATTACCTAATTTAAGCTATTATACTGTACTGTAAGATGAACGTAACAGCTAGAAAATCAACTAACTTTTATACCCTAGTCATCAGGGTCTATCAAATGAAGCAGCTCAAACTTTCCCTTTGCAATATTACTGCGTCTTCTGAATAAAATTGAAACCATTCAACTGGAGGAAAAGCTTTGGAAAAGATTGTGAAAAATGTAAGTAATTTACTGTAATTTGGATAACATGTTTAACTGTTTATAGAATTTGCTGTCAAAAGTTGGATTTAAAAAGGCTGGCTAAAAAGATTTTAAGTATAAACTAGATAAAATAGCAGAAGGCATTATTATCATGGTTCTCATGTAACAAAATTCCAGATGGACAAGATAGATAGATCTTGTGTAGATATAGATAGATACTTTCCTTGTTTTCTCTTTTAAGGTTTCCCCTATTTTTGTTTTCTTCATCTTAGGAAATCAGGACTTCTTCTAAGCCTTTTGATATCTTTCTCTTGACTAGGGAAAGTTCCATTTTGGCCACATACAAATCCAGATGCAGAGGAAGAAGTTACCATTAGCATAAAGACTACATCTTTACTCCCTTCCTTAATCCTGGATCTAATTTCTCTTTCAGTAAATGCTGTGTAAGTATGGTTTGCAATAATTTATTAATGTTTTCCTTTTCAGTAAGTGGTCTTGAAATTGCTGAGTAAGTTTCCATAAAGTGGTATCCACTAAGATATTCTTCTGTCCTTCCTCATCTTTACCTCCAAATATTAGCTACAGAGAAATAATTTAAATATTTTTCTACTACTTTACACACATATTAAGAGCATACCTACCATATTAAATCCTCATGACAAAACAAGCTTAGTATGTCTTTTTTAAACCTAGGAATTCCCTTGGAATGATTACCTCCATGGCAGTATTTAATGAAATGAGAGCTGCAGTTCACAAAAGCCTTTAAAAATGTTGCAAGTCTTAAAAGGTCCTAACAGATTCTTTGAATTTTTAATATAACCTACAGTTACTATTCTGAAATTATTTATATCTTATGCTTTTTAAAACTATTTGTTTTCTGAGCTTTGCTGATTTCATAACATAGAAACAAGCATTATTCCTGCTAAAATATGGGAAGCAAAGCTAACAAAGATAATGTTTTCTGAGTTGTGACATAGTTGTCCATTCATATGAATATATATACATATTTCATCAGCCCTAGACCTCATTCAGAGTTACCCAGGAAAAAACTCTGTGAGGTGTATAGGTAATCCTCAATTTATGAATACAATTGAGCCCGACATTTATGTTGCTTACTGAGGCATTAAGTCAGTTTTGCCCCATTTTACAAATTTTCTTGCAACAATTATGTAAATCACTGTACCTGTTAAGTCAATAACACAATTGTTAAGTGAACCTGGCTTCCCCATTGACTTTGCTTGTCACAAGGTCCCAAAAGGTGATCAGATAACCCAAGGACATTGCAACCATTATAAATAGGAGTCAGTTGCTAAGTGTCTGAATTTTGATCATGTGACCATGAAGATGTTGCAACAGTTGTAAGTGTGAAAAATGGTCTTAAGTCACTTTTTTCAGTAAAATTTAAAGCCCCTATCCCACTGCACCAACGGATGCAAAGAGGATGTAAAACGTTAAAAAAAGCTTGCCATTTGTTGGAAAACGCTATACATCTGTTGTGTACTCACTGCATACGTGTTTCATATGCTCTATCCCTGGAGCATCCGTCCACTGAGATTTCATCTGCGCAAGAACTTTTGAGCTGCACAAAATTTTTTGAACGGATGAACTTTCCGCCGCATATGATATGCATCCGCGGCATATACGGGCAACAACACATTCTATGTCCATTATCATCCATTAAACGTCCGCTGTATCCTCTCAGCATCCTATGGCCATCCCCTCAACTCACATCCGCTGCAGCTGAAAACGGAAAGAGGGAGGAAACGAAAGGTACACGGAACGTCCACACAGCGTTAGTAGCACGGAAATAGAAAGGATGTAAGCGGATGCATCTCGTATATAAAGGATTAAAACGGACAAAACGTTTGTATCTGGGATGTATCTCGTATATTTAGGATGTCTGCAGTATGTCTAGAGTATGTAGAAGGACACCTAATGGGCAACCAATATTTCCGACAAAAAAGGGGGAGGAAATCACCTGGATCTCAGTTTGAGTCCAGCAGCCGTGGTGTACAGACCTCTTCACCCTTGGTCTTGGTCTTCCACATCATCCATTGTTCTCCACCACGGAACATGACACAGTCCGTATGGTAGCTGCGATCATTCATCACCAGAACCAAACCCTGTTCAGACTGTTTCACCTTTTATACACAAGGAGAAGAAGGAGACGTCCAAGAGATGTGTGGGTCCGAGGATGGATCGTGAGAAGAATGGAATTTGGACTCTATGACCAGTTGATGGTGGAGCCGAGGAATGAAGACCCTCATGCATTCCATCACTTCATGAGGATGCCACCAGCCATGTTTGATGAACTTGTAGAACGTCTGAAACCCAGGTTGACCAAGCCGAGCACCAACTTCCGTCCCAACCTGGACCCTGGACTGAAAGTGGCACTGACTCTGAGGCACCTGGCCTCTGGAACCACATATAAAAACATGCAGTATGCGTGGAGGGTGCCACACAACACCGTCACCAAAGTGGTCAGAGAAGTGGTGCAGGCCATCATCAAAGAATACATGGAGGAGCCTGTCAAGTGCCCCACCACTGAACAAGGCTGGAGGAAACTTGCAGAAAAGTGGTATCAGAAGTGGAACTTTCCCCACACCGTTGGAGCCATAGATGGGAAGCACGTGGCCTGCAAAGCTCCAGCCAACTCAGGGTCCACTTATTTCAACTACAAGGGCTTCTTCAGTATCATCTTCTTTGCCATGGTTGATGCTGACTAAAAGTTCATCTACATCGATGCTTCAGGCAACAGGTCAGCTTCAGATAGCCAGGTATACAACGCCAGTGACCTCAAGGATGGGCTGGAACGCAACCTCATCATGGGTTTTCCAGATCCAGACCCTCTACTCAATGACACACAAGATGTGCCCTACTTCATTGTGGGTGATGACGCCTTCTCCCTCAGAACCAACCTCATGAAGCCCTACAGTTCAAGATACCTCACCCGTGAAGAGAGGATCTTCAACAACAGGGCAAGACGGGTGGTGGAGAAAGCCTTTGGCATCCTGGCCAACAGGTTCCAGATACTTCTCACCATCATGCAGCATCACCCAGAGACTGTGAGGAGCATCGTGGAAGCTTGCTGCATCCTGCACAATCTCATGCGCACCCACTACCCAGTGCTACAGAACAGACTTGTCGATCGTCAACAAGGGAATGGGGACATGGAGCCTGGTGAATGGAGGCAAGGACGAAACCTGATAGACACTGTGGATGTACAAGGCCTCAACAGAGCTTCACGTGAAGGGAAGAAGTAGCGCAACCTACTGAGACACTGGTGCAACTCCTCAGCTGGAGCAGTGCAGTGGCAAGACAGGATGATAGATGATTAATGGATGCTTCCTTGAAGCTGTCGCATAACACTGATGAGATTGTGCCATGTATGTTGAGTGATCCAACAATGAATAGGGCATTAATAAAGAGCTTTGTTTATTTTGAAATGTATTGATCAATGATTAAATTGTTATTGATAATAAAGGTCCATATGTGTGGCAGCTGGGAGGATGGACCATACAGTCCCACTATGGTTGCACTGGAGGTTTATCTATCCCACAACTATCCTTATATATCCCACAAGCATGCAAAGGCTTAACCATTTGTTCAAGGTTTTCACCAACACTTTAATAAGTAAAAAAAATGAACCAAGAGTCTCAAGCAAAGATAACCTTTATTAACTTTCTTAGGTATCCTTTATGACTTTATTAAATAAGCAAAATGAACCAAGTAAACTGAATTAAGTTGTTAAACAAAGATAACCTTTATTAACTGTCTTAAGTAAACTGTATGACTTTATTAAAAAAGGAAAATGAACCAAGTAAAGTGTCTTAAGCAAAGATAAAGTGAACAAATAACAACTCAGTCTCTGGCACTATTCTCAGTCACTCTGAGTCATGCCCATGGTCTCAGCTGTAAAGCAGCCAGGGACTGTGGAGGTGGCTGTGGCTTGAGTGCTGGTCTGAGGCGCCATTGGGGTGCTTGGCCCCGAGAGTACAACAGGGGATGGTGTGTTCAGGAAGCTGTCCGAGAGCTGACTCAGTCCCTTGAGGTGGAGAGGCCCTTCATCAAGTACCTGGGATGTCAGGCACAAGACTGATCACAGATTGTCTGTTGAGGGGCTTGGCTGTGGGGTGGAGGAAGGAAGAGTCTAGTGGGGCTGTCTCGTCTGCAGCTGGGCGAGGTGTGGCATCTGTGGTATGTGATGAACCTGGGCCTGGACTGGGAAGGTCTGTTTCTGCTGTGGGAAGTCCTGGTAGTCATAGCCTTGATAGGTGAGAGGCTGTTGAAAGCCATAGAAGGGCTGTGACATCGCCTGGGGTGGAGGAGCAGAACTGGACTGGGTAGGAGCAGCTTCAGCTGAGCCTTGAGGGTTGTGCAGAAGTGCTGTTATCTTCTCCTTCATCACCTGGTAGGGGGCCTCGGGCATATCCCTCAGGGTGTGGCTCACGTAGGTGATGAAAGTGTGGCAGCTGGAGGATCCTCTGTCCAAGTGGACCAACTGAGATAGAAGTTCTGTGCTGGTCTTCATCGTGTCCCTGATCTCCAACAGGACAGTGTGGCTCTGGCCCTCCAGTCTGCCTCTCTGCCTGCATCCTGTGGAGCTGGGGGTAGGGGTGGGGGTGCATTGGTCTCTGGTGGCTGCCGCTTCTTCCTCCATTTGTGACAGGGGATCCTCCAAGTCTGGCGGCATGGGGAGTGCAGCTGTCGGGGGGGTCTCTACCATGGCGCCCTCTGAAGACACCTGTCTGGACAGTGTAGCTGGCTCCTGGCTGGAAGAGGACTGGCTGCCTGTGGGCTGTCTGAGGGAGAGGGGTGTCAGAGGGGCTACTCCTCGGTGGTGGACCTCACCCTCCAGAAAGCTGCACTTGGCCATGACATACATCTCCCGGTCAGTGAGCTTGACAGCGGCCTGCCCGGATTTTTTGAGGTGGAGCTTGCCATACCAGGTGTGCATGTGCTTCCACCATTCCAGTGTAGCCCAGGCTCTCTGCCTTGTCTCTCAAAGCTGCCTGTTTCTTTTTGGTGTCACGATAGAGTCTGTGACCCTTTCTCCACAGGTATTCGTTCTTACACAGCCATTCCAGCACCTCCTCCTCATGGTCCTCGGAAATGGTGTAATGTTTCCTCTCTCCCTTCTCCTTCCCTTGCCTCTTCCTCCCTCTGGCAGGGGCTTCAGCAGGACCTTCAGGGGCTTGAGCAGCAGGGGCTTCAGCAGCAGGGTTTTGAGGGCCTTGGGGCTGGTCCACCACAGCAGCAGTAGCAGCAGCACCAGCACAAGCAGCAGCACCAGCAGCACCAGCAATAGCAGCAGCACCAGCAGCACCAGCAGCACCACCTGCATCAGCAGCATCAGCAGCTTCAGAGTCAGTGCCAGGGGGTGGGATGCTGATTATGTCCTTCTTGCCAGGGCTGGCACGAGTAGGCACCGGCTTCCTCTTCTTGCCTGACTGACGAACCATGGTGTTCCTGCAAGATGTATGTGGCAGCACGTCTTTCCTCTGAATGCAGACTGCGTGCGAGCTATATCCTTTTATATCCGCAGAGCTGACACAATTCATACTCCCCTCATGCGCAGTGAATGCTTTGCATCCGATATACATCCGCACGGCATCCTCTTTGCTTCCTATAGGCGTCCGTGATGCATCCGCATCATCCGCTATGCATCCCCCCCTTCCGCTATGCGTCCACTTTGCAATTCTCCCCCGGAAGCCCTTCGGATGTGTCATCCGTTTCCATCTGCTGTCATCCGCTAGGCTTCTTATGAACATCCGTTTTACATCCCCGCTACGTACTACCCCGTCCGTTCTTTTCCATTCTGTTTATGCAAATTTTCGCCACTTTTTGGAGCGGATGACAATGGATGGAGCCACCCCCAAAGGTTTGCTCATCCGCTGTGTCCCTTATGCATACCTTTTGCGTCCGTCGGCCAGTGGTACCTAGTCTTTAACTTTGAACAGGCACTAAATGAACTTTTCTAAGTTAAGGACTACTTGTATTCATTATCATCCCTTTTTTAGGATATCTTCTAAAATCAGATTCCCAATATTGGATATCCCCCAGACTTGTTGGGATTATAACTGCCAAACTGGAAAAGAGACTGAATTAAGTCAACTTTCTGGATTTGCATGAGATCCTGAAGTATAATCTAATCACATTGCCTGGATTCATGCTAAGCTAAAGTATGATTGGTTAGTTTATGGCGTAAGCATCCTTTAAGTCAAGTTTAATGGCTGATATTGCTGTGGAAGCACCTTTGTGTAACTTTCATGGTGGCAATAGGGAAATAGCTAGCTGTTGCTTTCATCCAGATTTTGTTTCAACAGTCTGGTCTACTTTATAAGGCTGATCTTCTATGGCAGTTTCTCATTGCATCAAATCAAGTCTAGACCTTCTTGGCTTCGAAATCCAAACAAGATAGGTCAGGACTTTAACTTATTAAGACTTATTAAATCACAGTTGGAAACAGAACTTCTGTCACTAAGTGATGCAGTCATTACGTTAGTCACACCTGATTTTATTATCTTTTTTGCCATGGTCATTACATGAATCACATAATCACTAAGCAAATACAGCTTCCCCCATTGATTTTGCTGTCTGGAAACACACACACCAAAATAGCAATCACATGACCCTAGGACACTTCAACCATCACAAATACATGTCAGTTGCCAAATACCTGAATTTTGATTGCATGACCACAAGGATCCTGTGATAATTATAAATGCGAGGACTGTCAACATTTTTGACTGTCATAGTTTTGAAAAATCATTAAATGAATGGTCATAAATTGAGGACTACCTATAGTTGTTTAATCAGTTAAATAAGCCATAGCATACTAGCATCGGCTTAACGCTAAGTTTATATTTTATTATATTTCATATATATTTCTCTTATTTAAGAGAGGCCCACAAATTTCCTGGTGCATATGTGCATCTAGTTTTATTTATTTATTAAATTTATATTTCACTCATCTCACCATCAAGCAATTCTGGATGATTTACCTATGTATTATATATGTACAGTTTGCACTGAGGCTTTATTTTTAAGTAAATTTATTAAAAATTATCAAGTAGTCCTCATTTAGTGTTATCTCTTTTGGCAAACATTTGCATTTAGTGACAGTGGTATGAAAGTAACTCTTCAGCCAATCCTTGCATTTATGACCTTCACAGATCTGTAAAATCTTTAATGTTAAAAAAAAACTATAACAGTCTGGTTTGATTCTGCAACCAAACAATACAGACACAGACTGTAACGGATGATTAGAATTGCAGAAAAAACAATTGCTACCTGTTCCATATTAACTTACACCTAATAGGCTATTCCTATTGGACAAGAATACCCGACGCTGATTGGTTACTTTTCTCGACGCTGATTGGCCAATCATAGCAAGCCTATGATTGGCCAATTCAAGCGGCGGGAAAAACAAGTAGCCATCATTGGACACTAGCCGTGAACAGTTTCTCTATATAAAGAGCTGCTGCGGCTCCTGGTTAAAACGGACTTTCTGCACTAAATGAAAAGAGCTGAAGTTACGCTGGTCTCCGAGTCTCATTCTTCCGCGAACTCAACACTGGAAACGAAGGTGGGATTCTGAGAGAGGAGACCAGTCAGGCACGTGGCATCGAGAACTGAGCAGATGAAATGGCCGGAACCAACTCGCCACCCGCACCATTCAACCCAGCAACAGAGGACTGGGAATCCTACATCAATAGATTCCTCATGTTCTTGGAGAGTAACGATCTACAAGGAATCTCAGACAACCGAAAAAGAGCTGTGTTTCTGACACACTGTGGGCCCACAGTGTTCAAGATGGCCAAGGCACTAGCGAAACCAGATGATGTAAAGCAGATGGCCTGGCCAGATCTAGAGAAACTGCTGAAGGCTCACTATGCACCAACCGTCTCCAGCCTCATCAGGAGACATGAATTTTACAAACGAGACCAGATAGAAGGTGAGAGCATCGCAGATTTTGTAGCAGCTCTCAGGGACATTGGAGGAGCATGCGAATTCCTAAACATGGACGAAGCCATGAGGGATCAGGTGGTCCTCGGACTAAGAGATCTTATCCTATAAAGCTAACCAAAGCTTTGGTTAACCCGATCAAAGATTACCGTTACCGAGGCTATTGCTGAAGCCACGGCAGCAGAAGCAACAAAAAAATCAGCGGCAAAAATACAGCAGATGAATGCCAACTCACCCTAGACACTGACCGAAACGAATCAGAGCACCGAGAAGAAGGCAGAAAGCGCACACAAAACCACCGCACTCTACGCAGACAGTGGATCGTCCGGAATCAGTGATGACGATGAAGAGGAGATCCACAGACTCCAGGCTGAGCGAGAGTGGCGACTGAAAAATGGTCGTAAGTCGAAGTTTCAGTGTGCCGGGTGCAGAGACCACCCCCGTTCTGAGTGCCGGTTCTTAGACGCTGTGTGTCGGTCCTGCAAGAGGCGGGGTCACATCACACAAGTATGCCGAAACCGGAAAAGGTACAGCCCCAGACGTAGGGACAACACACCACCAAGAAATAAAAACAGGCCAACGTGGAGCCATGAGAGTTGCGAAAGCAAAGGAATGCGGCTAAACGAGAACTATAGGAAAGAGGAAACTCATCAAACCATCACCATCGGTCACTCTAACACAACGAATGGCCGAAAGGTACATGTGGCAGTCCAGATCGAGGGCCTAGAATGTAAGATGGAGGTCGATTCTGGATCGTACCTATCAATGGTATCATGGCATACCATCAAAAGACTAGTACCGCACATTGGCAGAGCTGAACTAGAACACCAATCATTAATTTTAAAAGACTACCAAGGAAACAGAATACCGGTAGTCAGACTTGGACACTTCCAGATAAGTTTTAAAGAACACCAAAAAATATTGCCTCTAACCATCGTAGACCAAAACCGACCAAGCCTACTGGGACTCGAGTGGTTTGAACCTCTAGGAATCGCAGTAACCAGCATTAACCGCATCACCGATGCAGACTGGGAGGAGAACCTGATGAGAGAGTTCCAGGACGTCTTTGATGGAAAGTTAGACAAGTACCGAGGGTGCCCTATTTCACTCAATTTAGACCCAACAATTGCTCCAATTAGGCTAAAGGCGAGGTGAATCCCCTTCGCACTAAAACCCAAAATTGACGAAGAATTAAATAAACTAATAGAACAAGGCATTTTGGAACCAATTGACCACACCAAATGGGAGACCCCAATCGTGACCCCAGTTAAGCCGGATGGGTCCGTGAGAATCTGTGGGGATTACAAGGCAACCCTGAACCATGCGCTACAACAAAGTGCATATCCTGTTCCGGTAATACATCTAGTACACTCACTGGGGAGAGGCAAGGTCTTTGCAAAGCTCGACCTTGCCCAAGCCTACCAACAATTGCCAATACACCCTGAAACAGCAGAGGCACAAACGATCATGACTCATAGAAGAGCCTTCAAATGCAAAAGGCTACAATTCGGAGTCAGCGTAGCCCCTGGGGTGTTCCAAAGCCTAATGGAGCGATTATTACAAGGGATAAAAGGAGTAGTCCCATATTTTGATGATGTGCTAGTCTCAGTTAACAACGAGAGACAACTAGAAGCCTGTCTCAGAGTGGTTTTACAAAGGTTCCAAAAAGCGGGACTCAAGGTAAAAAAAGAAAAGTGTAAATTGGCCACATCGAAAGTCGAATTCCTGGGGTACCAAATTGATAAAGAGGGCATCCACCCCATAGAGAAAAAAAATTAGGCAATCAAAGAAGCGCCTAGACCTAAAAACAAAGTAGAGTTACAAGTATTCTTGGGACTTATAAATTTTTACCACGTTTTTCTGCCATAGAAGGCAACAATGGTAGAACCACTACATACACTATTAGACAAATCAGCCATCTGGACCTGGGGACAACGTGAAGAGACAGCATTCCAGCGGATAAAAGACCTCATCAGCTCCGACTCGGTATTGATGCAATACAGCGATACATTATCATTAACAGTCACCTGCGACGCATCACTGTTTGGCGTTGGAGACGTACTTAGCCACATCCTGCCTGATGGGAGAGAAGCCCCCATCGCCTTTTACTCAACGACTCTTTCAAAAACTGAACGGAACTATAGCCAATTGGACAGAGAGGTATTAGCGGCAATATCCAGCATAAAACGGTTCCACGAATACCTTTACGGTAGGATTTTTACCTTTGTTACCTATCACAAACCCTTATTGGGAATAATAGCGGGAAACAGAGCCACCCAAATATACTATCGCCAAGAATGACAAGGTGGTCTGAGTTCCTGGCAGCCTACAACTATAGACTGATCCACCGACCCAATAAAAACATTTCCCACGCCAATGCCTTGAGCCGCACCCCCCTACCAGACATAGAGACTGACCCGGCACCAACCATTTCCACCCTACAAATTGAGACTCTGTCCAACCTACCAATAACCGCGGCTGACATTGCCAGAATGACTGCAAGAGACAAAACATTGTCACAAGTATTAAACTGGGTACGAAAAGGGTACCCAGAAAATGAGACAGACGTTACTTTTAAACCTTTCAAGAATAGACAAACTGAACTGTCGTTGCTAAAAGGTTGTATTCTATGGGGTGATCGGGTAATAATACCAAAACCATTACAAGAACAGGTACTGTACATATTGCACGAAGGCCACCCGGGCATCGTGCGAATGAAATCCCTGGCCAGGAGCTACGTATGGTGGCCAGGGATGGACAAAGACATTGGGAAATGGGTTGAAACCTGTGGGATGCCAAAACTCCCGGCTTGCACCCCCTTCAGCACCTGTCCTAGACTGGGAAACACCAAGGGGCCCCTGGTCATGAATACATGTAGACTTCGCGGGGCCAACAAAAGGACATACATTTCTAATCATAGTAGATGCTTATTCCAATTGGTTGGAAGTAAGCCTCATGAACTCGACTACCACAGAAGCTGTCATTAAACAACTGCGAAAATTATTCACCACACACGGGTTACCGGACGTGCTCATCTCAGATAACGGCCCACAGTTTACTGCATTACCATTAAAAAAATTCCTCGCTGAACATGGCATAGGACATGCCTTGACAGCACCGGGCCGACTGGTGACGAACGAAAGGGCGGAATGCATGGTCCGGTATACCAAAGAAACTTTAGACAAATTAGACACAGGAGACATTCAAGAAAGAATTGAAAAAATGCTCACCATACAGAAAATAACACCAAACTCCACTACAAATAAAAGCCCAGCAAAATTACTAATGGGCAGAAAACTACGATCACAATTAGATAGATTACACCCAACATACGCTGGCGAAAAACCAACCGACTCATCCAGCAAGTATCGCAAATTCGAACCAGGGAACTTAGTCTATGCAAAGAATCTTACCGGACACCCATTGTGGGTACCAGGGAAAATAACACAAATAACAGGACCACGGTCCTATAGATTAGAAACAGACGATGGCCGAACCTGGCGGAGACACATTGACCAGTTACGGTCATGAACGCTAGAACGCACCACCGATATACCCAGACACGAAGAACAACACACACACACACACCAGCAACACCATAAACATTACACAAAAATATCACCAGACCAACCAGAGAGGGAGGAGACCCCTCAATAACAAATAGGGGGGGGAACCCTCTGGTAGAAAAAGAAAACCCTCCAGTAGAAAAAAAAAACCCACAAAACCAAAACATTTGCAAATAAATGCAAGTAAAAACAACGAGCTACCTGCAGAAGTCTTCGGCGAAGAGCAGGAGGCAAAAGAAGACCTGGATGCCTTGTCGGAAAGGAGCAGCCGAACTGACTCTACCAGCCTGAGTAAGCCGGGCGGGAGCGGCATGGCTGACTCTACCTTCCAGGAGGTTCGACAGAGAAGGACAGGAGAAACAGCGATCCTGTCCGAACCCGCTGAAGACGATGACACAACTAAACTGCGCAGGTCAACTAGGCAACCTAGAAGCCCCGCCTACTTACGTGACTACGTACGGTAGGACCATACCAAGAGGGGAGGGGTGTTCCATATTAACATACTCCTAATAGGCTATTCCTATTGGACAAGAATACCCGACGCTGATTGGTTACTTTTCTCAACACTGATTGGCCAATAATAGCAAGCCTATGATTGGCCAGTTCAAGCAGCGGGAAAAACAAGTAGCCGTCATTGGACACTAACCGCGAGCAGTTTCTCTATATAAAGAGCTGTCGTAGCTCCTGGTTAAGACGGACTTTCTGCACTAAATAAAAAGAGCTGAAGTTATTACACTGGTCTCCGAGTCTCATTCTTCCGCGAACTCAACACTACCAATCTGCCTTCTATTGAGGACCTGTATACTGCACAAGTCAAAAAGAGGACTGTGAAAATATCTACAGACCCCTTACATCCTGGGCATAAATTTCAACTTCTGCCGTCAAAACGACGCTATAAGGCACTGCACACCAAAACAACTAGACACAAGGACAGTTTTTTTTCCTGAAGGCCATGATTCTGCTAAATAACTAATTCCCACAACACTGTCAATTTATTTACCAAGACTGTATTACTATAATTCCTCTCATCCTTCCTAGTACCTACTGTATCTCTTCCCACTTATGATTATAACCATGTTGCTTGTATCTTTACAATTTATATTGTTTTATTTGTTTTCTAGTATGATTTGATTGCTTATTAGCAACCTATGACTATCACTAAATGTTGTATGATTCTTGATGAATGTATTTTTCCCTTTATGTACACTGAGAGTATATGCATCAAAAACAAATTCCTTGAGTGTCCAATCACATTTGGCCAATAAATAATTCTATTCTATTCTATTCTATTCTATTCTATTCTATTCTATTCTATTCTATTCTATTCTACTCTACTCTACTCTACTCTACTCTACTCTAAAGCAAAGGGAATCTGAAGATAAGCAGAAGATCAGCACCACTGCAGTTTCTCTTACCAACCATTTCATTTAACAACCAAATTGCTGGTCCCAACTGTGATCACTAAACAAAGATTACCTATAATCAAATCCCAGTTCATGAATAGGCCATATCCTACTAGCCGTAGAGATGGAGATTTTCACGCTTGGATTGAAAATAAGACTGAAATTCTTTTGTATAAAACACAGCATTCCCAAGTATGCATCTTTTAAAAGGACGACTTATTTTTATTGTCTTGGCATTTAAACATTTGCATATACACAGCTGCTAGAAGAATTCATATTGTAAATCATCCATTTCAAAGTATCAAGAGGGGCCTGATATGTCTCTTACGAGAGATATCAGAGCCAACTCTGTCAGCTGAATAGAATGGGGCAGTGTCAAACAAGCTCTCTTCTCTATTTTTCACAATTAACAATTACATTTTACTTGCCAACAAAAAGTCAAAATGATGGGCACAATGGTGTAATCAAAACTTTGGCTTTTTTATGTGCAGCTGAAAACAAATAGTAGAAAAGTGTTGTAATCTTACTATCTCAAAATATTTATTTTGAAAAGAATGCTGTATAAGCCAGCCAGGTAGTAACTCAAGGCTATATAGCTGATTTTGAAAAATTAAACAGAATTGGCTCTGATTAATAAAGTCGCACAAGTCCTTCAAACAAAGTACAGAGCATGTGTAAAGCATCTCTCTTCACTTCATTGAAGCATCTCTGATATCCCCAGCTTGCACAATTGACAGATTTGCCTATAAAGCTTTCACTAACCATACTAATGACTTGCTGATCTCTGCTTAATGAGATCAGACAAGTACAGCCACTGTCACTATGTTTTATAGCTTAATACAATTTATAAATTAACTCAAGTCATGATTTATTAGCAAACTGGGATTAATGAGCAGTACATAGGAATCCACTCAGTAGAGATTCATATACATTGTGCTAAATCATAATGCATTTTGTTTGTGGCTTAACATTAAGATAAACCAGCCATTGATGGTCCCTCCCCAGTACTGACTTGTCTGTCTGTCCAACATTGAATCAGCAGGAAACTATCAGTCTGCTTTCCCCCCTGTGTTCCTGATATATGCCTCTATTTATGACACTGCCAATCATCTGACTTCCCTTCAAGCAACAGATAACGCCTAACAATTTTTGTCCATTTTGAAGCCATCCTAAGGCAGCATCCGGATAAGGGTAAAATGCTACTTGATCAATTCCACAAAAGATAATATTAAATGGCCACCCAATAGAGAACATTATAGGGTAGGTTAGAACATCACCTATGGCTGTAAATTAAGTTACTTAAAGCACAGTCCTGAACTGCAAAACTGTAAGAAGTAATGTGAGTCCTGTTTTATTAATAATCCCTTTTAATTATGACATATATTTCTTTTTAAGGAATTTATCATTATTAAGAAATCATGATTTTTTTTTCTGTTAGGTAGTTTTCTAAATGTTAAATAATTGTTCCCCTCACTTTTTTCTCTTGAAGATTCTTGAATCATTTCCCCCCCCCTTTTTTTTTTGTATTAAATGTTCTGATGGGAGGGATGGTGGGAAAATGACTTTTAATTACTGCCAGAATATCTGATTTCTTCCCACACACACACGCACACACCAATTTCTTCTTCATGAACCTTAAATCCACATAGAAGTAAATAAGCAGTTTCAATCAGGACTGAAATATATATGACTGGAGAGAAGTAGATCCATTTCTCTCATGCTCTGCCTTGCATTTTCCTGGCCCATTTCTGATTATGTAGGAAATCAGATGAAGAAATACAATGGGATGCTAGCCAGAGCCATAGACAGTTTGTTGTATAAACTACACTGATATTCAAAGGTTGTCATTTTCTTTGAAATATTTTGTGTCAGCCCTTAGAGAGGTAGTGCAGGTGAAAAACACCAGCCATGAGAACTAGTAACAGAATCTTTCAAGTCTAAAAATACATCTTTCCTCCTTGACTTTATAGTCCCAAAAACTAGGGAGGATCTCTTCAAGAAAAAAAATTGCATTTACACACCCCGTTTTTTTTTTTTTTTTTTTCAGATGATACCATGGTAGCACAGTGGTTAGAATGCAGTATTGCAGGCTACCTCTGCTCACAGACAGGAGTTTGATCCTGACTGGCTCAAAGTTGACTGAGCCTTCCATCCTTTCCAAGTGGTAAAATGAGGACCCAGATTGTAGAGGACATTTGTAAACAACTCAGAAAATGCTGGAAAGCACCATGGAACGGTATATAAGTCTAAGTACTATTGCTATTTCTGCAGGCTAAATTGCCTCTTATCTGACCTTTGCCTAGGCTGCTGCTGTTGCTGCTGATCTTCTTGTCTCTCAAGGATATTTTCAGGTTTATCATACTTCTTCACTGGTTGTCACAGAAATTTGAACATTCCTAAATACAGCAAGATTTTATCTGTGAAGAAAAATTAATAAATAATTGGCTATAGGACCTGACTTTTTGAATGCCTACATTGTTACATGTGTACAACTTTGCATACCATTATGTACAAATCCATCTTTGTTGTCATATAAAAGATCTTCCTTTGCAGAGCTATCCAACCAAAAACTCTTATGGAAGATGAAAATGCAACTTGTTGAAATTGGGTGTTGGTAGAAGTTACCAGGAACAACCTTTCTATCTATGCTGCGAGAGAGCCCAGGATGGATTGACTCCTTCCTATGATGTCATAGCTGAGTCTGTATTAAGATATAAAAGCCAGCCCCCGGGAGAGACCCCAGCTTTGGTGAAGATACTTGACAGACTGAAAGGTGTCTCTGAAAGCCCAAAATAAATACAGAAATATGTCTTTCCCTCTCCGGACGAATCAAAGGAGGGGCTGGGCTCTCTCGCAGCATAGATAGAAAGGGCGTTCACAGTAACTTCTACCAATGCCCATTCTCTTCCATGCTGCATCGATAGCCCAGGATTCTGCCAAAGGCTGCAGTCGCCGAGGCAAAAGCATCCAGACAGTAGTGTCTGATGAAAGGAGATGAGGATGTCCAAATGGCTGCATGACAAATCTCCTCCAAGGATGCTTGGGCCGCCCAGGCAGCAGAAGTGGCCACACTTCTGGTAGAGTGTGCCATGAGACCTAGCGGAACCGGAAGGGCCGCAGCTTTGTAGGCCTGCTCAATGCAAGACCTGACCCACTTGCTAATAGTAGGAGAAGAGGCCTTGTGCCCCAAGTGAGAAGGGAAAAGGGAAACAAACATGGCTTCTGACTTCCTGGAGGAAGAAGTGCGCTTAATGTATATTCTAAGAGCCCTTCTTACGTCTAGCGTGTGCCACTGCCGCTCTAAGTCATCGTGCGAGAGAGGACAGAAGTCAGGCAAAACAATGTCCTGGGACCTGTGAAACCAGATGTTAACCTTTGGAATAAATGAGGGGTCCAGACGAAGAACAACCTTATCGTCGGGAAAGGAACAAAGGTCCTGTCTGATGGAAAGAGCAGCAAGCTCGGAAACCCTCCTGGCAGAAGTGATGGCAACAAGGAACACTACCTTCAGAGTCAGGAAATGGAGAGACACTGTTCTAAGGGGTTCAAAGGGGGGCTTTGTAAGGGCATTAAGGACCAAATGAAGGTCCCAGGAAGGATACCTGTGATCCACTGGAGGTGCAGGTTGGAAGCCCCTTTCAAAAACCTCCTGACTGAATTGTGATGGGATAAGGAAGGAAGTGAACCCCATGAAAGGACTGAGGAGAGGGCTGCAACCTGCCTGCGTTAGGTTGGGGGCCAAACCTTTCTCCAGCCCATGCTGAAGAAAACTAAGAACTTCTACCAACTGGGCTGAAGCAGGAGAAAGACACTCCCTGAGGCACCATCAGGAAAGAGCCTTGCAGGTGGCATCATAGATGCGCCTTGTAGGTTTGCGAAAAGCCAGGATAGTGAGGATGACCCTTTCTGGAAGATCAGCCTCCTCTAGCCGCTGCCGCTCAAGTGCCACATGGTCAGCTTGAACCACTGGGGCTCTGGGTGGAGCAGGGCCCCTTGGTGAAGGGAGATTAGATGGGCAGGGATCCTCCAAGGAGATAGGTTGACCAGGTCCGCAAACCAGGGCCTCCTTGGCCAATAGGGTGCCAGGAGGAGGAGCTCCGTATGTTCCTCCAACATCTTCCAAATTACTGCCAGAATGATGGGAAGCAGGGGAAAGGCATAGAGGAGACCCTTGGGCCATCTGCACCAAAGAGCATTGGTCTCCTCCGCTCCCTGGCAGGGAAACCTGGTGAAGAATCTGGTGACTTGGGCGTTTTGAGGAGTGGAGAAAAGATCCACTTCCAGTGTTCTGAATCTGAGGGAAAGATCCCTGAATAGAGACAGAGGAATGGACCATTCTGCCTGGTCAACAAGGCTCCTGCTGAGCCAGTCAGCCTGGGAGTTGTCGACCCCGGAGATGTAGTCCACCAAGATCGATAACAAGTGTTTCTCTGCCCATAACCCCAACCGTAGAGCCTCTCTCATGAGGGCTTTGGACCTCATCCCCCCTTGCCGTTGACATGAGCCTTTGCGGCCATGTTGTCCATAAGGACTAGAACATGAGAGCCAGTCACTGATTGCCTGAAATGCTTGAGAGCCAGAAAAATGGCTCTGAGCTCTAGCCAATTTATGGGAAGGGTCTGTTCCGATCTGGACCAAACGCCCTGAGCTATCTGGCCCTGCATATGGGAACCCCAACCCAGGAGGCTGGCATCAGTGGTTATCACTAGCCTGTCTGGGTCCCTGAACAGGAGTCCCCTCCAGATAGATGGGGAATGCCACCAATTGAGAGATCTCTGGATTTGTGGCAGGAGTGGGACCTTGACAGATGAGTGGCTGGTTTCTGCTTGTTGGTAGGGAAGCAGGAACCATTGAAGGGCTTGGGAGCGGAGCTGAACCCAGGGGACGATGTCAATACAGGAAACCATCTTACCCAGACATTTGGACAGCAGTGACAGGGGGACAATGACAATTTGATGTTTCTGGATCTGGCTGATGATCTCTTCAAGGCTCTTTCCACGAGCTGGGGACAGGAAAACCTAGCACTACATGGCATTGATGACTGCTCCCAAGTGTTGCAATTTGGTTGTAGGAGAGAGCTGGCTCTTTTTGGTGTTGATGGAAAATCTGTGGCTCTGGATATATGACAGGGTAATTTGCAGATCCCAATGGGCCGCAAGGATGGAAGAGGAAAGAATCAAAATGTCTTCCAAGTAGCATTGGCTCCTCACTGGAATAGAATGCAGAGATGCCACCAATGCTGCCAGAACCTTTGTGAAGACCCTTGGAGCTGATGAGAGGCCGAAGGGATGTGCCTGATACTGGTAATGGGTATTCTGATAACAGAAATAAGAGAAACTGGCAATGATGAGGCCAAATTGGGATGTGGAGGTAAGCCTCAGTGAGATCAATGGAAGAGAGAAGGTCGCCCTCCCAAATACTCTCTAAAATAGAAGGAAGAGTCTGCATTTTAAATCGCCTGTATTTTACAAATTGGTTGAGAAATTTTAGATCAAGGGTGGCTCACCACCCTCAAGGCTTTGGGAACTATGAAAAGGCTAGAGTAAAGCCCACATCCCCGTTGAGATGGGGGAACAGGTTGAAGGTGCTGAATGGCCTGATTCATGAGGGCTTGCCTGGAAATGTCTCGAGACACAGGATAGATCAAAAATATTTTTTGGGGGGGTTAGGAAGTCCAATTGTAACCCTGACCTAATAGTTCACCCAGGCGTCTGTCATTGACTCCTCCCATTTGGAGGCAAACAAGGCTAGGCGACCTCCGATGGGTGGTGAGAACAAGGGATTACTTAGAGCAATGGAAGGAATGACCCCCTCCTCCCCGAAAGGGCCGTTTACCAGTAGAAGGTTGTTGCCTGCTAGATGTTTCTGCCCATTGGTCTTGGCGTTGGGAGTATGGCCTGTGAGAGTGGGGGAAGCAAGATGAAGCCTCCACTCAGAAGGCAGGAGAGTGATAAGGAGCAGGGCAATTGTCGGCTTTCTTCCCAGAGGAAGAGAAAATTTTACGTTTATCTCTGGTTTTGATGAGATAAGGTTCCAGAGCATCGCCAAAAAGCTTATTGCCTGAGAAAGGAACTGAAGCCAGCTTCCATTTTCAGTGTGACTCCACTTGCCAATTTCAGAGCCATAAAAGTCTTCTTGCTGCTACAGAAGATGCCATGGCCTTGGATGCAAATTTGGCGGAACTGAGAGTGGTATTCGCAGTGAATTCCACCGCTGCAAAAAATCTTATTAAGGTCTTGCTGAGACCAAAGGTCAGAAGCAGGCAATCTATTCTGGAGTTGGCGCAGCCACCATATGGATGCCCTGGTGAAGAAGGATGCTGCTGTTGAAGCCCGAACAGCCCAAGCAGCAGCCTGGTGATTGCGCTTGAGGGTCTGTTCGGAACGTTTATCATCCAGTTTCAGGATATCTTCTGGCTCTGTGGGAGTGCCAGAAGATGAGAACGGGCCAGAACTGGAATGTCAACAGAAGGCATTGCAGGGCATTGTCCAGAGCTGCACTGACATTGTACAAACACTTATCAAAAGAAGATGGACGAGGACCTGCCGAAGGAGAAGCACACTGTTCCTTGACCATGTCCAGGAACAAAATGGGAGAAGGCAAAACCTATGCATGCACTGTAGGCATCAACCTAGGAATCAACCCATCCTGGGCTCTCGATGCAGCATGGAGGAGAACTGACTAAACTATTGAATTAACTAATGCCATAGAACAAAGTTACATTTATTTCACTTAGATAAACCTCCACTGCCATATTTTTCTGGGGTCATAACTAGATATAAAAAATGAAAAAACAATGCAATATATTGAAGAAGTGACATTAATTGTTCCTTTTTATTACGGTTAGTCAATTGGACAAACTGGTATGAATGTTATTGACTAAGTCATAGATAAAACTATTGTACTTAGAAAAAATATGCCATAAAGCAGAGCTTCTGTAGTCACACCAGTTTTCATTATTCTAAGATACCAGATAACCCTCGCATAACAACTACTTCTTCAGCAGCCATTCAAACTTGCAACAGGGCTGACCAAATGGTGTTCAAAATCAGTCATGCGGTCACAATCTGGGCACTTGATTATGATGATGTTGTAGCTTCTGGCAAGCAGTCAGTGGAAAAACTAGCAGATTGCAAATGGTGACATGATATCCTCACTTAACAATCTGCAAGGTCTTTCCATAACAACAGCAACCAGGAGTGCTGGAATTGCTGACACTGTGCAGGAAAGTAATGTGATGTCATACTTTACAAGCATATTACTTAGTGATGGCAATTCTAATTCCAATTGGCATTATTTATTAAGGTCTATCTTTACAGGTCATCCTCGACTTACAGCAATTCACTTAGTGACTGTTTGAAGTTAACAGCACTGCAAAAAGTGATTTATGATCATTTTTCCACACTTATGACCACTACAACATCCCCATAGTCATGTGATCAAAATTCAGATACTTGGCAATTGACTCACATTTATGATGGTTGCAGTGCCCCAGGTCACATGATCATCTTTTGCAATCTTCCAACAAGCAAAGTCAATGGAGAAATTAGATTTGCTTAACAACCCTGTTACTAATTCAACTACTCAGTGATTCACTTAACAATTGTGGCAAAAAAGATTCTAAAGTGGGACTCATATTTATGATGATTGCAGTGTCCCAGGGTCATGTGATCACCTTTTGTGACCTTCTAACAAGCAAAATTAGTGGGGAAGCCAGATTCACTTCATAACTGCATTACTAATTTAATAACTGGAGCGATTCACTTAACAACAGTGGCAAGAAAATGGACACAACTCACTTAACAAAATTCTCACTTAGCAACATGTTGGGTTCAATGGTGCTCATAAACTGAGGATTAGCTGTATTGAGAAAATGACTAGATTGTACAATGCATTAAACCAAAATGTGATTAATTGGTTTTTGGTTCAGTACACTGCATGACTAAAAACCCTATAGAATTTAAATCCTGGTTTGTGGCCATAAGCAAAGTCTTTGACTTACAGTGAATAGAATAGAATTCTTTATTGGCCAAGTGTGATTGGACACACAAGGAATTTGTCTTGGTGTAAATACTCTCAGTATACATAAAGATACATTCGTTAAGAATCAAGAATCATAACGTACAACACTTAATGGTAGTCATAGGGTACAATCAACAAACAAATCATACTAAGAAACAGTCAAGTGGGAGGGGATGGGTGATAAGGAGTGGTGGGAAGATTAACAGTAATAGTAGTGTACATTTTGTAAATAGCTGAACAGTGTTGAGGGAATTATTTGTTAAACAGAGTGATGGCTTTGGGGGAAAAAACTGTTCTTGTGTCTAGTTGTTTGGGTGTGCAATGCTCTATAGCGTCATTTTGAGGGAAGGAGTTGAAACAGTTTATGTCCAGGATGTGAGGGGTCTGTAAATATTTTCACAGCCCTATTTTGACTCATGCAGTATACAGGTCCTCAATTGAAGGCAGGTGGATAGTAATTGTTTTTTCTGCAGTCCCAATTATCCTCTGAAGTCTGTGTCCTGTTGGGCTGCAGAACCAAACCAGACAGTTATAGAGATGCAGATGACAGATTTAATAATTTCTCTACAGAACTGTATTAGCAGCTCCTTGGGCAGTTTGAGCTTTCTGAGTTGGCGCAGGAAGAACATTCTTTGTTGTGCTTTTTTGATAATGTGGTTCATTTAATGACCATTGAAAGTTACAACAGCACTGAAAGAAGTGACTTATGACTAGTTTTCTCACTTATGATCATTGCAGCATCCCCATGGTCATGTGAATAAAATTTGGGCACTTGGCAACTGGCATGTATTTATGACAATTGTACTGTCCTATGGCCATATGTTCATCATTTGTAACCTTCCCAGCTCCCTTCTGACAAGCAAAGTCAATGGTGGAAGCCGGGTTCTTTCAATGAGATGATTCACTTAACATCTGCTATGATTCACTTAACAGCTGGGGCAAAAAAGATCATAAACTAGGGCAAAATTCACTTTAACAACTGCCTTCTTTAGCAAGGGGAATTTTGGGTTCAAAATTCTTGTAAATCAAGTCTATTTGTAAATCAAGGACTATTTCTACATGATTTATTTGTCTTGGCAATTATTGATAGAGATGTATACCATCTATAAAACATATTTGATGTGTTATATATTTCAAAATGTATCTGCAACTTATATAAACACATCCTGTGTATAATATTTTACATCAGATACTAATGGAAGAAAATTATTGTTAAAAAGGCCAACATGTTTAAACTTAATAATTGTTCATAAGCATGTTCATAGGTTTAATTGAAAGCAACATATCACATTGTGTTTTGCAGTCGGTTTATTTTTTATTTGTTAAAGATACAACATTCTCAGCAAAGGACCATATTCATTAGTCTACTGGATGTTTTCATCAAATAAACAGTGAAAAAGCAAAGGTAAAAACTGGGTGCTTAAAAGAGGATTATTGGGCCTCCTATTAGATTTAGCAGATGTTATTCTTGGATTGGACTGATGGAGAAACTCCATATTATACAATCTCGATATTTTCAGATAGAGAAATTTAATTGTATTACTGTTCCCAAAGCTTCCGGAAGTACTGTTTACAAGCAAACAATTGTTGTTCAATACATTGGAAACAGAAAAATGGTTAAAATCAACCCTATCTTTCAATCCATCTGCACATAACATGACAGACAGAAAACAGAAGAAAGGTTTATTAGGTAATTTTCATGTTAACAGGTTTTATGGAGATTTTGTAATCTGTTCTAATTCATTAAAAAAATCAGTTACAGAAACATTAGATAGGATTAACAAATAGAGGTGCAATCTGTAAAAATACATTCTCAACTAGATAAAATATTTTTTGGTATATAAGGATGTAAATGTGCTCCATTTTTTCAAAGACACACAAAATAAAATTGTAGCTCTGTTAACAAACAAAAAATTGCTTGAAGAAATCATACATTAACTCCATTCACCTGTGTCATGAAGTGTGACAACACCATCTAGTGAGAATGTCCAGTTTAATCATTTCCTGAGTAACTGAAATTATGCTATGGAAATGATCATTTAAACATAGACATATAGCTACCACTAAAAGAAGAATATTTGTAGCTCAGGGATGAAATGAGGGGGTCCTTGGTACTCTCTAAACTTTTTTCTTTCTTGCAAACATCTCATTACCCAAACTATATAACATCTTCACAGCTTACTAGCACTGATGATGTTACCTAGTTTGGGTAATGAAACATCTGCAAGCAGGAAAGCTGAGAGAGCACCAGGAACCCTTCATATATAGTTAGCTACATGTTGTGTTAGAAAAAAATGGAGGGACCCTAACACGTTTGATAATGACAGCTTTTGCTGCCTAGTCCAAAACAATTGGAAAAATTTGAAGTTAGCCTCAGTGGCAAAATACACACGTGTGTGTGTGTGTGTGTGTGTGTGTATGTATGTATATGTATATATGTGTGTGTGTGGTATTCAGTTTTGTTCGGGTATTTTCCCACGTCATCATAGTTGTGCTTTTAAAGTTGTAGCAACGTTTCGACAGAATCTCATCTGCCATCATCAGGCTTCTGTATTGTGTTTATCGATTGTGTCAGACGAACACAGTACAGAAACCTGATGATGGCAGATGAGATTCTGCTGAAACATTGCTACAACTTTAAAAGCACAACTATGATGACGTGGGAAAATACCCGAACAAAACTGAATGTAACATGTAAGTACCCGCAAAAACTTAAGAAAACAAATATATATATGTATATGTATGTATGTATGTATGTATATATATACATATGAATTTTTAAAGTTAAAATTTAAAGTGAATTGGGTGGTTTGAGAGGTCCTTCCCCCTCCCCATTTCAGCTCTATACATATAATCCAGGAAGATTCTTTACCTATCTTCATAATTAATGGCAAGTTCCTGAAAAAAATCATTCCTTTCTAATAAGCTGTCCAAGATTGCTTGGTATTTTGTGTTCTTTGTATGTTTCACTTGTTTCTAAGGGAAACAGATAATGGAAAATGTAATACTTATGAATTATTGATTTGCAGATAAGGATGAGACATGCAATATTACTATAACCTTCAAATGGGGAATACCCATAGGCAAAAAGGTAAATATATAGGGAGATCCTACTGCATGGAAATCAGAAACAAACTGATATTCCTAAGAGTCATCATGGGTAAATTTGATTTTCTTATAGCTTGAGAATGGGAACACTGCTGCTTCATTCTTTTATTTCTAGAAAACTTTTATTCTAATATTTTAAATTAGATTAGATATTTTAGATTAGATTATTGCAATAGGTAGATCATGGGTATTGCTTTTAATGTTTGTTTTTTCTCCTCCTTACAGTAACTGCCAAAGTGATTTTTCTTCTGCATTGTACTGGCTTGGCTCAACTGTCCTTCTATGCTTCTCTTGTGAAAGCTTACAATTTCACCATATGTAACCATACAGCTATTAAAACAGACTATCGAAATATGCTACAGGTATGGCACTGGTCGGGATAAGAGTAGAATGTATAGATACAGCTAGTTTAGTGTCTGCAACAGTTGAAATCAATGACGGATTCTCTAAGAGAACTGTAAATGCCTTAAGACTTAAAATTCAGTTGGCATAAAACTATTACACAAAAGTCATAGGTTTTTATGTTTCCATACATTAAATTTTTAATAATTAAAATCAAACTTGCCCTAATAAGCAATAGTTTATTCTAACAGTTTGGTTTTTAAGCATTGCTGTTTGAAACCTCATTGAAATTCAAAAGGGCTTATTTTAAAGTAGAAGTGACAGATTTAGGGTAACAGCATTTTTTAAAAATATTCATTTTACCTCAATAAGAACTTTTGCGAGTAAAGCATTCCTAGCAGTTTTTATTGAAAATTTCTTTTTCAAAATGTTAACCAAACATATTTACTTAATTTCTTTTGTAATTCTTTTAGAACATTATTGCAGAGGAGTTGAGCAAGGTTTGTTTTATTCCATTCTCTTTCATTTTTTAACTGAATCATAATTCTCTTGGGCATTGGGCTTAAATTATAAATTAGTGTATGCATAGCATACTTAAATCCACACATAAATCTGTATGAATCTTCCATGAAAGAGGAAAATTAGATCTAGAAAACCCTTTTTAGACATGCATGTTGCAGAAATAATCTTACTAAATAATTAGTAATACTTTTTCACTTTAAACTATTGTTTGCAATTATTCATAATATAGCATATTATAAAATTCTTTATGGCTTAAATAGATAGGATCCCTGAATATTTTGATATATAAATGTCTAAGTAACTTTTTCCTATCAATACTTAACCATTTTCTTAAAAGTATATGTAGGGAAACATACTGTATACATATCACTCATTATTTTATTCTTCTTCTCTAGGCAAATAATATTAATACAAACATTAAGAATTGTTGTACACTGAAGGTAAGATTTTGTTGTTGGAAAAAACAATTTTAAAAAGCTACAACACAAATCCATTGTTACATGTTTTACTTGTTCTCTTTGCAGCCTTCTAAACATTATAATTTGTATATGTAAGATAACTTTTATTGTCACTTTTTTCTGTGAATACACTGGTACACATAAAAAAAATGAAATTCTGATGCCTGCTCCCATATATCTATGAGTGTATGCATTCATACCCATACATGCACTGATGTGTGTATGTATGTGTGTATATATGTTTTTTTAAGTTTTCGTGAGTACTTACATGGATGCTGTTCAGCTTCCTTCAGGTATTATCCCATGTCATTGTAGTTGTGCTTTTAAAGTTGTAGCAACGTTTCGGCAGAATCTGATCTGCCATCATCAGGCTTCAGATGAGATTCTGCTGAAACTTTGCTACAACTTTAAAAGCACAACTACAATGACGTGGGATAATACCCGAAGGAAGCATACATGTAAGTACCCACGAAAACTTAAAAAAACATATATATGTGTGTGTGTGTCTGTGTATTTACACACGTGTGTGTATATATATGTTTATATATGTGTGTGTGTGTGTGTGTGTATGTTTTCTTAAGTTTTCGCGGGTACTTACATGTATGCTGTTCAGCTTCCTTCGGGTATTATCCCACGTCGTTGTGTTGCAGCAAATCTTGCTTCCAAATCAGGACACAAGACCACGAAAGGTTGGAGAGTACAGGTTTTATTTGTGCACAAAGGTTCAGAGCATTAGCACGGCAAATTCTGAACCCCTGGCTCTTCCTGAGGCGTCACTTTTATACATTTCATAACCTCAGCTTAGCCCGGGGCGTTTCTTATGTTAAACTATACCAAAAAGGAGAAGTACATTTCTGTTATTTTCCAGACCCATCCTTATTCACTGAAACATGCTTACTTCCAGTTCCTTAGTTCAGCAATTTCGTGGTTTTGCACAATATCTCTATAAGAAGCAAGGTAAGGTGTCAAAGGATTCTGGTAAATGCATATTTTGTTTTTGACCTTCCAAGCTGCTTCAATTGTAGCTGTAGTACTTTAAAAGCACAACTACAATGACGTGGGATAATACCAGAAGGAAGCT
>BLBF01000004.1:76260634-76318339 GCA_015471245.1 Laticauda colubrina | reverse complement strand
GGGGAGGAGCAGCCAGTTCTCAGCCAATAGTCTGAGGGATACCTTGGTTCAGTAATTCTTTTCAAACTTTGTCCTCTTTTTTTTTTTTCCTTCCCCGGAAAGTCTCAGGCTGAGTTGTTAGGTTGCATCTATAACTTCACCAAAGCCAAATTTTCTGCGTCGGGAATCTGGAATTTCACCAATACCCTCCTGGAAAAACACTGCCACGGAGACTCCGAGGTAAAATAAAAAATAAAAATCGGCCTGTCAAAGAGACGGGGGTGGGGGGCAGTGTTTAAAAAAATCCGCGTGAAGCAGGCTGACGATGTTCCAAATAATGCCTATGGACCGGGGAACCGCCCTTCCGATGAGTAGAAGGCTGAAACTCCTTGTTACAGCGATTGTCGCGTAGTTGCGACATCGTCTGATCTCCAAGCTCTGATCTCGCTGCCAGAAAGGAATACTTGGGGTAAGAAAAAGAGAACTTTCTTCGCAGACTTCAAAGCTGAATCCATTTCAGTTCAACCTCCAGATAAAGTTTACCATCTAAATGAGATCTGCAAATGCACTGTCTTTACCAGGGCGGGGGAGGAGGCTGCGCCATCCTTTGCGTGCTTGAAACGCTGATGGGTGGTGGAAAGGTTTGAATCTCAAATGTCCTGATGCTCGCCTCATGTTGCCTGTGGAAGACTTGGGCTCACTGACCAACAAATAATGCTTTAGGGTCAAGGTGTAAAAATGCTTTCCGAAGCATTTCTCTCCCTTGAAGAGTGTGAAGCCAAGCAGAAGAAAAACGGCTCTGGTTAGCATTGCAAATTCGGCGTGGGCGTTTTATATCTATGGGAGGTGTAAAGGTTTTGTCCTGGTAGTGGCTAATAGGCAGCTTCGAAGAATCGGAATGTATAGCAACCAAGTCCTCACCATGTTTCTACCAATATGTGCAGTTAATCTATCGTGAGAATGTAGAGGTTTTCTTCATGCAGATAATCCACATGAAAGACCACAGGAGGGCATAGAAAGTTTAAAATATACTTAATTTGGCTGCAACTGGCTTACTTTTTTAGGTCAAGCCTGGTTGGTACTTAATTGGAAACAGCTCCCCCTGCCTAGAATTTCAGGCTTGTAGGTTGGAAAGGAAAGTTTTAAAAATCTCTCACAAAAATAATAGAGGCAAATGACTTCTTTCTATTGGCAAGAAAATGGTATGGATTTATTTGTATCCTGTTATTTTTTACAAATAACTCAAGGCAGCAAACATATCCAACACATTTTTCTCCTCTTATTTTCCCACAATAACCCTGTGAGGTGGGTTGAGCTGAGAGAATGACTGGCCCAAAGTTACTCAGCTGCCTTTCATGCCTAAGGTAGGATTTGAACACATGGTCTCACACTTTCTAGCCTGGTGTCTTAACCACTAGACCAGACCTGGGCATTTTATGAGCCACATCTGATCCTTTGGCTGTCATTATCCAGTCGATGTGATGTCAATCTGAAATTAGAAATCAAATATAAATAAGTGTATGCTATGCATGCAATGTAACTGCATTGCTTTTATTTTGAAGGTGACTGCTATTTTTTTTTCAATTTACTTATGTGTGTTTGTGCGTATCTATGCACTTTCACAGCCCTGTTAATTCCACCTTCCACAACTGCCCCAGTTTCTCATCTGACCCCTTGGGAAAATTAATTATCATCCCCTGCACTCTACCAAACTGGATGGCCATGAAAATCAAGAGCTGAAGTGGGCAGTGGTTAGAATGCAGTATTGCAGGCTAATTCTGCTGACTGCTGGCAGTTCAATTGTCACCGGCTCAAGGCTGACTCAGCCTTCCATCCCTCTGAGGTTGGTCAAATGAGGATCCAGTTTGTTGGGGGCAATATGCTGACTCTGTAAACGGCTTAGAGAGGGCTGTAACGTACTATGAACAGTGTATAAGTCTAAGTGCTATTGCTATCCACAATCAAGCTCAATTGAAATTTAATAAAATTGTAAAAAAAAGTTACATGGATTCAGAAACAGAAGAATGTAAGGTTCACCTAACTGGTATTATAATATTAATCAAATTTTCAGACCTAGACTGATGGATCAATTTCATGATACAATTGTGCTAGTAATTCTTGGTGGAATGAAGACAAAGCAGCTTTCAATGAATAGGCAGAACAATATTCAACTAAAAATTAGCATAGGGTTTGGTTTTTTTTGAACACAGGACTTATTTTAGCGATTCATATAATATGCAAGTAATACTTTAAAATATGTGATTTCTGATTCAAAGGTCAATGGATCTCAGAATCATCGGTGGACAATACTAAAATCATGTAACCGAAGACTTAATTTGAATAATTTAGTACTTCTAGAACTCAGAGAAATGTGGAACAGCTATGAAGCATATAAATACCAAATTGGAAATCTTTAATGAACCATGTTTAAACAAGTTTATATTTTTTTACAAAGTTTATTTTTAATTATATTAATTTATTTTGTCTGAACACTTAAGCATACTTATATGTCCTAAAATCATCCAGCACAATAAATACTTTAATTACTTGCTGTGCAATTTAGAGTCTGTTGGCTTATTCATGGTGTGCACTGCCCAGACAAACCCCACAAGCAGCTTGGGGAATTCTCCTAGACCAGGATTGTCAAACTCAATTTCAATGAGGGCCGCATCAGGGTTGTGTTGGACTTCAGAGGGCTTGAGTAGGTATGGACAGGATGGTGTGGCCAGCTCTATGTCACTCATGTCGGGGGTGCCTAAAGTGGCCTGAGCACTCTGCCAGAGAAAATGAACTCTGTTTTCAGCTGTGACTGTTCCGACCTAGGCTTCACAAAAATCACAAAACAGACTCCTTATCCTGACAAAACCCCTTTTATTTGGCTAACATGAATTCCTATCATTCACATCCAACCAAGTCCCGGCAAATTTCAAGGGTGAATTGCAACCACAGACCTTATCAAGCTTGGAGAATTGCCAGGCTGATAGCTTCCAAGGGCAACGCTGTACAAGAAATACTTTGCAAGGAGTCTCTGTGAGTTACAAACAAATTTTCACACTAATTAAATGAACTAATTGTCTCCTGCAAACACCATTCCCCTTTTGCTTACTTAATTCACTTAATCATGTAATCTGCTTAACTATTGTAAATGTGAGCCATTCTAACTCACTGGATCCATTCACACAATGAAGTCATTATTATCACATTTAATAATCACATTAAATGACTGAAATTTTGATCTCATTTGTGGCCATAAATTGAGGATAACCTGTTCAGCAATTTGGTCTTTTTTTTTTTTTACATTTAGAGGAAAGGTAGATAAGGAAAGAACTCTGGAGAGTAGCAAAAACATGCCTAGAATGAAAAATGTAAACAGGTTTTCTCTCTCTTCTATGTAAGTGTAGAACTTGGGATTGCCCATTAAAACTAAAAGCAGAAAGTTCCAGATCAGTAGAAGAAAATTCATTCATTCTGTAAACAGAATTTATTGCTATGTCATATTAGTTTGCTCAGATTCCATGTTGGATTTAGCATGATCCAGAACACTTGCCCCAGTAATTAGCTGGCCCATAGTCTGATGCAGTTGGACTTCTATATTTTCAATATATATTGTGAATATTTCAAGACTAGAGATTAATACTGTTTGCCACATGCACTAGAAATACTGTTCAGAGCCCATAGGATTCATGCCTTATGGATGTCGCCTTAGAGGAAGTCCTTGATTTATTACTGTAAACTGTAATTGCATCCTGCAGCATCCTGCCAGCCAAAACAGGGCACGGGGATCCGCATGTGGCCCCTTGTGCCTTGTTTTTGCTCCCTGTGCCCTGCAGCACTGCTGGCTGAAAATGGACTGCATGGCCCATTTTCAGCCTGTTTTCAACCTGCTTTGGTCCCATTTTCCAGCCTGTTTTGGGCCCTTTTTCAGCCCATTTTTCAGGCTGGTAGAGTGCTGCAGGAGGCAATGGAGGGGGAAAATAAGGCATGGGGGGCTGCATGCAGCCCATTTTAGCTGTCAGAGGCTCAGTGGGCCAATCCCTTGATATTTCTAGGTCAGCCCTGTGGGGCGATTTTAAACACCCCTGTTCTAGAGCTAGAACATGTGCTCATGCTTACATTCATTCTAATCCAGCAGGACAAGAGGCAATTTGTGAAATGAACTGCAATTATTTTTTCTTTGTTTGAGGGAGGGTGCCTAATGCCAGAATTATTGTTAGTTCATTTATTTTTTTCTTTTACAGTATCAGATAGCTGCACTGACTACATACATACATACATACATACATACATACATACATACATACATACATATATACATACATACATAATATAGAAAATACCAAAAAAATCTTACCATATAGTTAAAAAGTCAGATTGCATATGTGAACATTTATCACATATAAGAAATATACCAGTTTATTTATTACTTTTAAAATAGATTATAAAATCCAAACAAATTTGATTAAGACTAATTCCTATTTCTGAAATTTCATTGCTTAATCTGTGGTTGTTTCCTATTTGAAAAGCTAGAAAATTTTGATTTTATTGTTTTGTTGTTCTATAGAATCACTTTTCTGTGGGATAAGCAACTATACAAACATGATGAATAAGTAAATGAATAATGAATAAATAAGATCGAGTATCATTATCGTGGAGGGTACAATGGCTCAGTGGTTACAACCCCTGTGATTTTAGCTAGATGTTGACGGCTGGTTTGAGACCTGAGCATTGCATGACAAGTGAGCTCCCATCTTTGACCCATTTCCTGCCTACTTCGCAGTTCAAAAACATGCAAATGTGAATAAGTACCAAATTGGTGGAAGGTAACAATGTTCTGTGTGCCTTGGCATGTAGTCATGCTGGTCACAGGACTACAGAAATGTCTTTGGACGACTTTGGCTTCCAAAGCTAAGAATCGAGATGAGCGCCACTCCCTAGAGTCAGACACAGCTGGTTGGAGAAACCTTTATAATTAGCATATTGATAGTACTGAACCCACACCCGTCATATTGCTTCTCTCAGTTGCTTTGAGTTCTGTATTGTAATATTTCTTACCACCAAAGATAGAAAAGCAAAAATAAGTTTGGCATAAGAAAAAAATGCATGGGTGAACATATTTCAGTGCTGGCAAAATACCTGACCACTATTTGTGACCCTCCCTAGCTCCCCAACTTCATTCAAATAAAGTCAATGGGGAAGCCAGCAGGGAAGGTTGCAAGTTGCTGTAGTAAGTTCCCACAATCTTCCTGAATTTATGTTTCACTCTGCTATACACACATACATACACACCTATCTATCTATCTATCTATCTATCTATCTATCTATCTATCTATCTATCTATCTATCTATCTATCTATCTATCTATCCCTGGACCATTCTCCCTTGCACTGAGCTATCTACCCATCTTTCTGTGCTTATGCTCTGCCACACACAAACTCCTCTGCCCTCCAACTTGTGGGCTACCTGCAGGAAGACTCCTCCACCTCCTGCAGCAGCCCCCCCCCACACACACACACATTCCTTACCTTGGTCTCCCACTGTTTCCCCTTAATGACTTTCACATCTTGGGAGTGGCAACCACCAGGACTGTCATTGCTAAATAATGTAGTCATGTGACATCACCGTTTATAATTGTATCACTTAACGACAGCAATCCTAATCCCAGTTGCCATTTAATACAAGGTTGTGATTGTTAAACATTTTGTGCATGAGAAACACAAAGTGGGAACTGTATATTGCTTTTGTATACTACATACATTAGGGAATAGTTTTAGCTATAGGTAGTCTTCACTTAATGACAATTGGGACCAGCAATTCCATCTTTAAGTGATCGAGTTAAGTGAGATATCATGTGACCACGATTAGCCTCACTTTAGCTAGTTAAGCGAGACATTATTTGACTACAATTTGGGATTCTATTGCTGATAGATGAATACTTAAGGCTGATTTACATCGAATTTGGGGGAGTTCGTTTTCAGAAAATTCTTTAATGACGGCTCCTATGTGTGAAATAATTGCAACTTTAAAAAAAACCACTAGCGTGCGTTTGCTCAGTAATCCGTAGGCCGGATTGCACTTTTATTCTGAATAAAAGCACGTTAAAGAATACATGAAAGGAGTCTGCGTACAAAGCAGAAAGAAAAGCAATCGCGCCCACTCCCAGCATTTGGAAGAGGCGGACTACACAGGACGCGGAACCAAGAGAGCCGCTGAACCAAATCAGCGAAGGAAGGCGATCCGCTTTTGCGCACGGAATCAGCAGAGAGCGCGCCGGAAGTAGCCGGGAGGATTTTCGGAAGTTCTATAATTTTTTTGTTTTTTTTAAACGTGGTTGGGGAGATTGGTGGGATGATGTCGGATGCTGGTGCTCTTGAGTCGGAGGAGCCCAGCAAAGGCAGCGGGCTCTTTGCCGGTTTCCGCGTGCTCGGCCTCTACTGCAACCACCTGGCGCACGTGCTGCGCTATCACCGACGCCACCGCGAGTTCTACCTGACCACCGCGGTGGGGAAGAGTTTCCACACTTACAACGTGAGTCGGCTTTGCTCTTGTGCGTAGATTCAGCCTTCCCCCGCCCCCTCGAGCGTCTAGCTCCCCCCCCCTTTTTTTATTTTTCCCGCCGCGTGATTTTCGAGAAAAAGTGGCTGATAAAGTGGGACGCTTTCACTTCGTCGGAACTGAGATTGTAAAACCTTTCATCTCCTCTCTTCTAGAAGAAGCTCTCTTCTCTCGTAAGGGCACCCAGATCGCATTTAATTCCAGGGGAAACGCAGATTTATTTGGCACTCTAAAGTTGTCATCATTTTCCTTGCAAGACAAAGTTCTGAATTGCCTCGCCCCACTTCAAATGAAGCGTGACAAATCTGTTTCCTATGAGAGTCTCTGGATGGAGAAAGACTGAGTACTTGAACATCTTACTCAGATAGGAGACATTGACCACCTCATGTCTTCTGGCTCCTCTGATTTATTCTTCCAGGAATAGCCATGTTATATGTGTGTCATATAATATATGTGGTCATATATTTATTGTCAGGTTTATGTAGTGTATATAAGGGACATCGTGGCTCAGTGGCTAAGACACTGAGCTTGTAGCAGTTCATTGGTTTGAATCCTTAGAGCCATGTAAGAGTAGGGGGGAAACTCCCTACTTGTCCCAGCTTCTGCCAACCTCGCAGTTTGAAAGCAGTTTAAAAATGCAAGTAGAAAAATAAGGACCACCTGCCCCTTTGGCGTTTAGTCATACCGGCCACATGACCACAGAGACTTCTTCAGACAGCGCTGGGTCTTTGGCTTTGAAACTGAGAACAACTGGCACATATGTGTGAGGGGAGTGAAATTTCATTTTAATGTATGCCAATTAGTGTTCATTTAAAGTGACAATAAAGTTACTCAAAGTCTATACATTTCTGGTCTTCTATGAAACAGGAACCACTCCTGCGTTTAAGAAAGGATAGGTAACTGCTTTGACTCACAGATGACATCACCTCCTGCATTTAGATGTTCTGAGCCATGCGGGATTGGTCAAGCTGCTTTGATTAACAATCATGCAGATTGCTAATAAATCTGGAGCCTGAATCAGAAGAATCACTATTTATTTAATATTGCTAGGCACAGCAGAAAAAATAAACTTTATATCCTGGCTAACAAATATGCTGAAAGACTCTGAGATCTTTAGACCCAATGGATCCTAGCTGTGGCTTATTTCCATGTTACCCATGCAGATAATATCCTGACTTCAACTTCCCAAGGCTCCAGCTTTCTAACCATAAAATGAGCAGACAATATTGGCCATTCATGGCATCCACTAATTCCTTCATAGCACTGTACCCACATACCCTTCATCTGCGATTCCAGCCTGTTCCCATTTAACAACCCACAATTCTGGGGGTTATTAGGACAGCAATCAGGACTTCTGGGATTGGTGTTGCTAAGAGTCACAGAATATCACACTTTATGACTGCATCAGTTAGTGATAGAAAATTCAGGTCCAATTGCAACTGTAACCCAAACCTTATTTTAAAGATCTTTTGTCATGATTTATATTGATATCAATTTGATATATACATTTCTGGAAATGCCATTGTAAAGCATGTTCATCATATTCTGCAATGAAACTTTAATTAGGATTCCGAACAGCAACTTGATGTTTCTTGTCTTCTGATCAAAATGCATTTGTTTATTTACTATTTAATGCATAATTTGAAAAAAAAATCAAGAGAGGGCCATAATCAAAATGAGTAATGTCTCAGAAGAACGAAAAGCATCTAGAATCAGTAATTCAATTGCATGAACTCATTTACAGATTGCACATCAAATATTAAAACACAAATTGTAGTGTGGTTTATTGCCTCAAATGGAGATGCTTCAGTATTCTGTTTTTATTCTTTCTATAGTTTTAGATCATTAGAAATTTCCACATTGTGATGTTTTATAAATTCTTTGTGATGAATTTCAAGATATTTGATGCTTCTATCAAATTACTAAAATATATTTATTAATTTTTCAGGTGAAGAAATTGGGGATAGTTGCTGTTAGTAAGTATAATACAATACAAATAAAATTAAATGTGCAACTCAAAAAAAAATTATGTCCAAAAAGTGAAAGTTGCTTTTAATACTACTATTATATTGAAGAACTCTTCAAAATGTTACACAAAAGAAATCTTTCTGTAATATAATTTAGGAGTATTTTTTCTAAATAACTAGATCTTTGTAGTATGTAATTTTCATTAATGGCCTTTATATTATAACTTCTTGTTAAAAGTGTTGCTATTTTAATATATAAACACATTGATGACCAAAATTACAGCATATCAATATTGTTGGATCCCAGGACAATCTCTACAATACCCACACAAATTGAATTTAATAAAATTTCTATCCAGGTTTTTTTTGTCAGATCCTTGAAGGTTTTGATAATATTATAGCTAGTAGGCACATTTTTCATGTGGCGACCGCAATCCAAAAAAAGGTTCTGTGCATATATAAGAGAATATTTAGAAAGTAGGCAGAGCTTAGGCTGGAATTATGACTTGCCATTAGTCTGATCATACTTTTTGTTTGTAATTTTACTGTGACATAAAGTATATCTATTGTGCTTATGCTTAATTGATGAAGTGTGTTCTGTCCTTTATTCCCTTAATGAAATGGGCATTGCTAGCCAAGTTAATTCTTCCATATATCACTGGCCACATCCCTGACACATTGTTCTGGAAAATTTGAAGGCTTTCTGGAGTTTTTTTTTTAATTATATAGTTATTCTATCATGATCAGAATTATAATGTCAATCTTATGAGTCGCTCTGGGTAGCTTTGGTAGGATATACATTTAATGATTGAAATGATAAAAGTATGCAATAATTTAGCTATCTTTGTGTATGTACAAAACTTTTCAATCTGACAATCAGTTCATTTTCGATTGTGGTGTATTTTCTACTTACTGGCAATGCCAGACTTTCTGAAAAGTTACACTGCTGCTTTAAAAATTAAGATGAAGGAGTAAATAGCACTGAAGACAGTTGTTCCTCCAAGTCAATATGTGTTGAATTAGACTGCTATTCCACAGACTTTAACCAAACAAGTAAATGGGGTGCTTCTTATCCAGAAAATTAATGCAACCTTTAGTAATTAATCTGTCTTAATTCTACATATAGTTTTATATGCCAGTAAATATACTCCATAAAAACAATGTATATAGATTGCAATCTTGAGAAAATATGAATTATATCTAAGTGTTTCCTGGTACTATGTACTTGAAAACAGATAATTTGCTTTGGTTTGTCCTATGATTCTTTTAGGCAATGCTTTGCCACAAAATATTATGTGTTTGGCAGCTGATCGAATGCTGGTCTTTGCGTCATGTGATGCTCTTTTGTATGCTTTTGCTCGCAACAAAGAGGTTTGTACTGCTGTCAAATAATATGCAGTGATTTGTACCTTACACTAAATTTAATGACTGTAAAAAGTCAATATAGAGGACTCCTATTTTATGAGGTGTCAGATGCAGTGAACAAAATGTGCATCTAGATATTTTACCAAAATATAGAATTACTATATTTGAAGTTATATAAATCTTAAATTTATTTATTTCATTTGCAAACTAATGAAATTATATAAATGGTGTCATGCCATTTGCATCATTACACAAAAAACCAAAAATTTGTATTCAGTGGATATTCAGAAGTAATGGGGACATGTCTCTCCCCAAAATGGCCCTTTATTTTGAGGGTTTACAATATTTATATTTAACATAGGGATATTGAAAATGTTTGAATTTAGATTGCTTAATATTTGAAGAAATATGCTGCAGGGCCAAATAGGGTACTTCAAAAAATACTTTAAAGTAAATTCAGCTGAAATTAATAAGATATATCCAAGAAAACATAATTGAACTCTTGCTTTAAAACTATAAAATAGGTATTTAAACATTGCTTTTATGGTTAAAATATATTAATAGAAATAACATGATTAATCCATTGAAGAATGATGTTTCCATGTATATTCTTAGTGCAGACTATAACATAATATTATACTCTGTGTCCCTTCGAAAAGAAAGGATGGAGGAAAGGTTCAAGAAAATTCTCAGTAATTTTCATAAGCCAAGTCTTTATCAAAATATTTTGTACAAAAGTAAGGATAGTGTGAATTATAGATGCATATGAATAGAATGGATATGTAACTTGGTTTTCCTATCACTAGACAGAAAAATGCCAGGAAGGAAGTTCAATAACAGAGCTGAAAAAGATCACTGTTTAGAGAATAACTTGGGAGACTTAAGGACCAGCAACAATTTCAAATACATTTCACTGTGTTTGAAATGATTTCATTTTTTTGTAGGGATTCACAACTATGTTTTTCTCGAAAAGGCATTCTTTTAAAAATATTCTCCAAGTCCAGAGGAGAGCTGAAATTTTTTTCTGGCCTCACGTGAAAGCCAGACCATCAGAAGGATATCTACTTTTAAAAATGCTCAGTATGACCTCATAGAGATTTACACCTAACAATTCAGCAGAAGAATGATGATTTGTGTCAGTATTTTATAAGTAGGCTGCCCACATAATCAAGGCCTAGTTTGTATTTATTTAGGAAGGGAGCCTAAATTCATACTTGATTTATCTTTTGAATTCTGTAAAAAATAAAATCTGTAGAATTAAAATTTTATTTAAGACATATTAGGGCAGGGTTTTCAAACTTGCAGCCCGTGGCTGAATGTGTCATATGCTGGCCACGTCCACACCTAGTTTAGCAAAGGGGGAGTTGTGATATGTCATTACAGGAGTTTGACACCCCTGTACTAGGGCTTTTAAAAGCAGTCTGATATATTTAACACACTCCAAATGTCCAAATATAATGCATTATTTTATTGAAGTAACTGCAGTTCTTTGAATTTTAGGTGGTTCACACTTACTCAGGTCACCGGACAGATATCCTTTTTATATTGCCATTTGGGGATCATGTTATCTCTATTGATAGTGAGAGCATTCTTATTATTTGGGATGTGCAGTCAGAAGGTAAGACTAGTCTGTTTAATTACTGGGGGAAAAGTAAAAAGTGGGTATTTGTGATGGATATCGACTAATGCTTTTTTTGTTCTGCAGAAGAATACTTGCAGCTGGATTTTGATAAGACTGTATTTGCCATTTCTGCAGTTTTACACCCACATACTTACATGAATAAAATACTTCTTGGTTGTGAACAAGGACCTTTACAATTGTGGAATGTGAAATCCAAGTAAGAACTATTCTCTTTAGAAGCTTCATTTGATATTACTTAGCTCTTATAGTTTAAAATATGGAATTGGATGAGTACAGAGGCCTGGTGGAGTTAATGGTTATTGAACAGCTCGACAAGCTAAGCAAGATCATTTCTTACTATAACAAGGGTGGGGGCATTTTCTAGAAATTCTAGGGGCATTAACCCTCTAGATATTTTTTTAATTCTCAATCCTCTGCAAAGGCTGCAGAAAATGCTTCCATGAAGCTATCAAGGAAACTTTAGGAATACAGTTGGTAACAGTCAAGTTAAAGGCACCTTTACCCCTTCAACAAAAATTTAAAATGTCTTTAGAAGCAGACACTTAGAGGATATTTAATTTAAAAACTCATATTGAAATGGTATAGCATTTTAATTTTGTTTCAGAGTGGGTGGGTGGTTTTCTTCTTTGATCTTATTCGCCCTTTATTTAGATAAAAGAAAGATGTCTTCTTCCAATTACTTTGGAAGTACTATAGTAGATTCATGGGGTAAATATGTTTTTTCTTTACTCAGCCCATCCTAAGAGAAGGGCTGCTGGCCTTTTACCTTAAAAGGGGCAGAAGTATTGATCACTATTTTCTTTGAAACTGTTGGGGATTTTTTTGTTTCTTGTTCTCAGACTTCAAGAAATTTCAGGTAATTTCCCCCACTGCCATCTTTAAATAATAAATATTCTGAAACAAGTGTGTTTAATCTTTAGCTGGCTTCGTAGCAACCCCTTTTGCATCCTGGACAAGTGAAAATGGCTATGACTTAGTTGTTTTAAATGTGCCTTATTTGAGCTTTTAGAAGTATTTATTAAATTTATGTTGCCCATCTCAATATCAGGCGACTCTAATTTCTAATTTCCACCAAAGAATTGATTGATGTTTCCTATTTTAATCTTAAGCCCCATTTTCATCTCAGTCTGACCCCTTTGGTAGTATTATTTTAGCCAGGCCCCTTCAGATAAATATTTTTAAAGGGCAATCCTCCACAATCACCCCTCCCATTGCAGTAGATTTTTCAGTGGATTAAAGAAACATGTTTTTTAAAATATTTTCCTACCTTATCATACAACACATGGTACAATTTGTCTTTAATGTAACTGGTGTAAAAATTCTAATTTGTTGCTAATTATGTGGACAGTTTACTTTTTTTTTCTCACCTTCTCTTTTTTCATGGTAATTGTTATTCCATAATAACCAAAAAAGGTAGCTCACTTCCTTTTTTTTCATTAATACCAATTTTTTGTATCCATTCTAAGGAAACATCTCATTAAAGCTTAGGTACTTTAGTAATCCCTAGATAGTTAAAAGATTCAAGACTAGCATTTTTCCTTTTGATTAGTATACCTGAAGGAATGCTTTCAAGAAAGGTTTTTCGACTTAACTGAAATAAAATGAATAAAGTTGGCAACACTGCAAGGGAAATACTGTCCCTGGATCCAGCCTGAGTCATTTCTAAGCTGCAATGTTGAAATAATCTAAGAAGTTTTTGAGGAAGTGGGAGAATAAAACATTTTGGGAAGAATAAAAATGCAATTCTGCTATTGTATGAACATACCCCAGGAGATGTGTCTTAGTAGTAATGTAAATGGAAAGTAATTTCATAGCACATGATTAAGTATTTAGTGGAGTATTGATTGTATTACTTTTCATCCTGTGGTATTTGTAAACTGAGTAAGAATGTCTTTACTTAAAATTATTTTGGATAAGATTGTGAGTATTTTTGGTCCCATTGACTAATTCTTAGTCTTTTCTTTTCCTCAGCAAACTTTTATATACATTTCCAGGATGGGGTGCAGGAGTGACAGTCCTTGAACAGGTAATTTATGAGTTATAGGCTTATAAAAAATGAACATGTAACTGTTATGTTATATTTTGTTGATTGGTCGTATTTCAGAAAGCTTTAGAAAGTGTTGGCTTGGTCAGATCTATTCCACCAAGCCTTTCTCCAAATAACACTTACACATACACAGTAAAGCCTCAATTTTTCTGAATAATTTGCGGGGATGTCCATTATAATTGAAAGTTAGTGAGAATTTACATGTACTTCATTTGCCTACATTTATTTTATGTGTGTAATTATTAGATGCAATAAATGTATTTTTATAATTTTCATAACTTGACATACCATATTTTTTGCACTGTAAGATGCACTTTTTCCCTCCCCAAAAGTGGGTGGAAATATCTGTGTGCCTTATCGAGTGGATGTTGCCAAACCCTGCCTACCTGCAGGCCGAAAACAGGACTCATGAAGGCTGAAAATAGGAAACACGGAGGATGAAAATGGGGCGCATAGAGGTGGCGGTGATAGTGGTGATCCCTGCAGCCTAAAACAGCTGGTCAACGATATTCCAGAAGGCCAGTCCAACCGCCAGTCAGCTGCTCATGCTAAATCAGGCTGTGCTTTAACTGACCAGGCTGTTGGCTGTTTGCTGCAAAGAGACAAATTTCTGGAGGTAGAGGCATATTTTTTTTCTTGTTTTTCTCCCCAAAAGCTAAGTGCATCTTATGTCTGGAGCATCTTATAGTGCAAAAAATACAGTAAATAAAACTATGCTAGTTGCTTGGTGCTTTGAGAACATTGAGCCTTTCCTTTATTTTAGAAGTAAACTCCAAATAAAATTTTGTTTTTCCAAAGCTAACTAATAAACAGGAAACATAAATTCCAAGTATTACTATAGCTTCTGCAGAATCCTGACTGTTTGAAATAAATTCATTACAGGTTGTACCTATACTTTACTTCTGCAGAATTGTGAGTCATTTTTGCCCTCAAAAACAATAGTTGAAGGGAATTTTATTTTTAAATAAAAAGTGTATGCCAATAAAAATGTATATAGTAAATAAAATCTATATCAGAAATCTAATTTCTGAACATAAGTTCAAGGATAATAACTCAAAGACAACTTGTATTTGAATAAAGGGACTATAGAATTCAGAATGGCATTGTTAAATTGGGATCCAAAATTAAATGAAGTATAATGGTATTCGGGATTATAGTGTAGACAATTATTCTGTGAAGCTTGTTATTCTCATTATAAAACATTTATTCGGAAAATAAAGCTAGGTGTTCCAAATAGCATGCAAATAGGTTTCCTGTTTAAAGCTTCAAGTTCATTTTAATTAATTTTCTTTAACTTGGTGCCTCTATTTTTGTTTGACCATAGTTCTCATAATTTCCCATTAATATATATTTGGGAAGTGTAATACAACATAAAAACGTAAGACCATTTTTGGATTAGGTCATGGCCTATCTGGTCCAGAATTGTCTGGTACATAATGGCTTATTGCATGCATTTGGAAAACTCACAAGCCTGTCCTGGTAAGAAATAACCCGTTTCATTTTAGCTTCCCAATAACCAAAAAGTTGCTATGATTTAAGGATTAAAAAAAAAAATCAGTATTGGTAGCTGAGATTAGTTCACTTCTTGTGTTGTTGCCTTTTAACTATCCAAAATGACTATCATTACTGTACAGCACATCTGTTAATGTTCCATATGCTTCTCTTTTTCTTAGCAATAGTAGATAACAATTTTTTTCTTGATGGTTTACATACAGTTAGGATTAGACTTGTTTTATGATAGGATTCTATTTTTTGTAAACATTTATTTATATGAGCATCAGTTTTATTTAAAAATAGAGCTATATAGCCATAGAATAGCCATGGAATGGAATGGAATAGCCATAGAATAGAATAGCCATAAAAAGAATAAACAGGTCTAGGAAAAAAATAAACAGGTCTAGGAATAAACAGGTCTAGGAAAAAATTATACTGGAATCATACTTTCAATGCCTTCAACATGGTATTTATATAATATTTCAAATCAAACTAATTTTCTTTGCAGGCACCAGCAGTAGATGTCATTGCAATTGGGCTTGTGATTGGACATATAATAGTGCATAATATTAAGTTTGATGAAACACTGATGAAATTTCAACAGGATTGGGGGCCCATAACTGCAGTATCATTTCGTACAGGTAAATTTCAGGAATTATATATAATAATAATATAAATAATAATAAAAGGAATTGCAAACAGTTCAAGGAATTCACAATGTGTTCCATGTTATGAATTAAAAACACAAACAAGACAATATTGACTTCTTTGTTTGCTAGATTAATAACTCTTATACTTCTTTTAATTTTCCTCTTTTTTGTTGATTTTATATGCTCGCTTTGGTAGTCTTTGATTCCTGCAAGAAATAGTTCCGCAGTTTTCTTGGCAGATTTCAAAAGTGGTTTATTCTTGCATTTTTCTTAGGCTTGAGAGAAAATGACTAGCTCAAGGTCATTTAGTTGGCTTCATGCCTAAAATGGGAAGACAAATCACAGCCTTCCAGTTTCTCTCATGGGGCTTTAACCACTATACCAAACTAACTTTCAGCCCTAGAGTACTGTAATTTCATGAATTTGAATATATCTGTTTAAAACATCTTTTAAAGCTCCTTGACTTTCTTGTCCAATCATAACTGTTAAGAAGGAATATTTATGTTTCCCCCACCCCCTGTTTTTTTGATCAGATGGGCATCCAGTTCTGGCTGCTGGAAGTCCTGTTGGGCATATTGGATTATGGGACCTGGAGGAAAAGAAGCTTTTAGGCCAAATGAGAGATGCACATTCTACAGCAATTTCGGGTATGTCATTTGTCCAAGGAGAGCCACTTCTCATTACTAATGGTGCAGATAATGCTATACGGGTAAGTTATGTCAGTTTACATGATGATCTTACTCCAAAAATGTTTATGTGCATTTCATGTTGGATTAACGTTCTTTATTGCGTTCTTGGAAACAAACATGTTTCATATTTTCAGTTACGTAACACTGTTTCCAGAATAGGATCATTGTTTAAAAGCAGCTTAAAATGCAAAAATAAAAAATGGCTTATATGTCAAGAATTTTTGCAGTTGAATCTTGTGAGCTGAGAAATAAGCAAAATTATGTAATGTATTAAATGAGCTAATTCTTTGAAAAGCAGATTATGCTCATGTACTATTGGACACTGCTCAAGACACTTTGAATAGTATAAGTTGCCTCTACTCACAGAAATGAACATTTGATCTGGGACCCTATTCAGATTTTCCAAAGGCTACCTGTTTCACTTCTCTCTTAATCTTTTATTAAGAATTCTCAGCTTTGCATGATTTCTCATTACTAATAACATGAAATCACCAAATTGCTGTAACACATTTGCTTTTGAACAGAATTGTATGAAAATTATGAGTATTTTAACCCTTTGGGGTTTATAAATGAATAGCTACAGGGATTTTGTGCATGTATTCTTTATATTTTATTTGAAAGAAGAGAACTACCAGTACATAAAATTTCTTGACAGATTTGGAAGAAATTTCCAGGCGTGGATGTTTCTTTTGAAAAGACAAATCTGTCAGATAGAGGAAAGGTCTCTAAAGGAATCTTTAAAAGTTGTACCCATCCTTGCACTTTTATGGGCATGCTTTGTATAGATTTATGGCCAGTGACCTTATGGCCAAAATGGATCACCCAAAGATACTTACAAGCCAGTTCTGAAGTTTCAACAGCCTCCTCATAGTAAAAAGGCAACTAGCCCCCATTTACAGCCATTTTAAATGTCCTGTGGTCATGTGACCACGATTTACGTCTTTGGCCAAAACTGTCTTTTACTTCGTTTTCAGCAAAATGCCCCATAGTGAATAATATGAGGGCTATCCACAAAATAGATTACATTTTGCGATAGAAAAACAAAGTTTTTTTAAAAAAAATTTAGGAAAATTTTTTTATTATGTACACTTGAAAGTGACACTCAAATACTACTTTTCAACATATTCACCGAACAAATTGAGGCACTTATCATAGCGGTGAACAAGCTGTGTAAATCCATTGTCATAAAATTCAGCCGCCTGAGATTAGAGCCAGTCAGCCATGCCCGTCCGCAGTTCCGCGTCGTTGTCAAAGCGCTGTGTTCCAAGCCAGGTCTTCATTCTCGGAAACAAGTGGTAGTCGCTTGGTGCAAGATCGGGGCTGTAGGGCAGGTGAGGAAAAATCTCCCACTTGAAAGCATTCAGGACTTCTCGAGTGCGATTTGCTGTGTGTGATCGAGTATTGTCATGCAAAAACAAAATTTTTGAGCTTAACTTTCCTCTATGCTTGTTCTGAATTGCTTTTCTTAGTTTTTGCAATGTTTCACAATACCTCACAGAGTTTATTGTTGCACCATGTGCCAGAAAATCAATAAGAAGCACACCTTGCCTATCCCAAAAAACAGTCGCCATAATCTTCCTTGCAGAGAACGTCTGCGAACATTTTCTTGGTTTTTTGGGGTGTGTGCCCCCACTCCACAGACTGCAATTTGGTCTTGCTGTTCACATGTTTGACCCAAGTCTCGTCTCCAGTTACGATTCGATTAAGAAATGAATCTCCACCTTTGTCGTAAGAGTACAGAAATGTCAATGATGTGGCCATACGCTGACTCTTGTGGTTTTCTGTCAGGATTTTTGGCACCCATCTTGCACAAAATTTGTGGTAGCCTAGCTTTTGTGTAACAATTTCATGCATCAAACTGTGTGAAATTTGTGGAAAACTAAGCGAAAGTTCTGTTACTGTGAAACAGCGGTTTTCACGAATCTTTTCATTGACTCTCGTGACCAGTTCATCAGTTACAATGCTCGGGCGTCCACTCCGCTGTTCATCATGAACATTAGTTCGTCCATTTTTAAATTTAATGCACCATTGGCACACTCCACCTTCAGTTATGATGTTGTCCCCGTACACTTCACACAGTTGCCGAAAAATTTCAATCAGTTTATGGTTTTTTGCCAACAAAAACCTTATCACTGATCGCACCTCACAACTCGCGGGATTTTAAATTACAGCACACATTTCAAACATTTGCCGTGAAATAACGGGCAACGATATGAACCTCCCACTAGCACGACTAGATGCAGACTAAGCGGCGGACGCACAGACCAAAGATGGCCGTGCTAGCTCCGCCCCTTGTTGCTACAGGCAAAAACATTATTTTGTGGATAGCCCTCGTACCTTTGCTTTACAACCACTGCCGGAAAGGTTACATAATTAGATCGATCACCTGGGTGACCCACTTTACAGTCATCCCAATTTATGACTGTAATGGGCAGACTCCATCCTGGTCAAAAAGCTGGACAAATGCTAAGTAAATTACAGAATTTTAAAGGATTATGTGCACAGCAGTCTTCAAAATTGGGTGGTGAGATTTGCTGGACTTCCTTTTTCCTCAAGTGTCTTTTATTAGTGTATAAAAACAACATTCAACATAGAATAAAAGGCTTTGCCATTATGTATTGAATGGCACTTCTGCAATCTAAGGACATTGCAGTGGTAGAGTTAGCTATCATTAACAACTACACTCCCTGATTGACTGGATTTGTGAGCCTGCTGACTATAAATTGCAAACAGGCATTATCCTTGTCAATAAAAAATACCTTGTGTTCAGTTGTACCAGATTGCCTGAAATGATAAGCAGTCTTTACACTGCAGATAATACTGCACTGCTTATCGTTTCAGACAATCTGAAAAACATTTCTCCTCTAAAGTATTGTGAACCATGGAAAAATTTTGGTGGGCCGCAGAAGAAATGGACCCCAAAAGCAATTAATTTGGGCCGCACAGTACTTGCGCCTCCCGGCTCTCCGAGGGACCCTGGAGTCAGGCCCCTGAGATGCACGTGCCAACCAGCTCCTACACCCGGTGTCGGCAACAACAGCAGTCCTCTGCCCTAGTGCCTGCTGTCAGCTCTTCCTCATTAGTTCTCTAGCTTTGAATTGCTCCTAGCTGTCTTTCTTTCCTCTCCCCCCCCCTCCACGTATGCGGGCAGGAAAGGAAAGGGAGACGGAGCCATGCACAGCTTTCCCCTTTTCCAGCCCTTGTTGCCTCTCCCAACATCGAAGCCTTGGAAATGCAGGCAAAGCCGCCACAGCGGTAGCATCCTGAGTTGCCTTAGCATGCTCGGTTAGTCAACAATTGCCCTATCCAGAGAAGGAAGTGGTGCTGGAGGAGGAGGAGGCAGTAGTGGAGAAGCAAGCAACTCAGGGTGCTACTACTGTGGCAGCTTTGCCTGCGTTTCTGAGGCTTCGATGTTGGGAGAGGCAGGAAGGGCTTGAAAAGGGGAGAGCTGTGCACGACTGTCTCCCTTTCCTTTCTGCCTGCACATGGGCAGGGGGGAGGAAAGAGAGAGTCAGGAGCAATTCAAAGCTAGAAAACTAATGGGGAGAGCTAACAGCTGGGGGAGGGGACTGTTGTTACCGCCACCGAGTGTGGGAGCATGCATCTCAGACCTGAGCCGGGAGGCACAGAAACTGCAAGTGGGAGCGTGTGATGATTTCGAAGAACTCCTGTAACATGGTAGATTGGCGTTTTGTATGTCTCAATGAAAGAGTGAGCTTTATTTCGTCTCCTTTCCTTCCCTGGTAATGCGAGAGATGCTTTCTCTCTCCCCTCCACCCCCAATTAATCACCAAGAGCAGCAGTCCTTCTGCAGCAGATGCCTGCTGAGAAGCCCCTGGAGTGGCACCCAAAGGGAGCTGCCCCCCCCCCAGGAGAGAAGCCTCTGCTTCTCTCAGCGGCAGTTGCCCCAAGGCCCCTCAGCTCAGACACACACCCACACACCCCACGCGCTCTTCTGTCTGTTTGGAAGGTGCCAGGTTGGCAGAGACTTCCAGCCCAGAACATTTTATTTTGTTATCATTAAGCATTTACATTTTTTTTATAATTAAGTGTGTGTGTGTGTGTGTGTGTATCATGTATGTATGTGTGTATGTATATATGTATATGTGTGCGTGTGTGTATATGTATGTGCATATATATTTAAAATTTATATTTAACATAAAAATATATTGAATATATTAACTTAAAAAAAAATCATATTAGTGGCCCTCAGAATTTAAAAGTATGAGTTTGGTGGTCCCTGAGATCCAAAAGGTTGGCGACTCCTGGTCTAAATGAAAAAAACACAGTCTAAAGCTTTTTTTTTTGGTTTACAGTACTGAGCTTGGGGGGATTAATTTTTGCAAGAAGATCACCTGCATCTGAATTGGCCCCTGAATAAAACAAAACAAAATAAAACCTCATCAAATTAAGGTTGATAGCATTCCCAAGCTGATTCAAATATCTTCTTGTTTTGCAATGTAATGGAATATTTGGAAGACAAGGAGGAGAAAGCTCCAGAAAACAATTCAGACAATTGAGACAGGCGCATGCAATGGATTAAGGATCAGAGGAAGGAAGGGAGGAGGACCTGCCTTAATTTTTTGGGGGGTTAAAAGTGGCAGCAGACATTTTGTATCTTCAGACTTACAAGTACTGTTAATGTGGCCTTAAAATAAAGTAGAATTAGCTCTTTTAGGCATAATTCATGTCTGGTTTAATTGAGAAAGCTACATGCCATAAGGTATATGTGTATATATATGTATATGCACACAGAATTATATATCAGATTTTTTTTTCATACCACCGGGCAGTCTTGTATAGATGGCTCATTAAAAGTCTTATTATGTCAAATTTATTTTAATTTCATTACTCATCTTGGAATTGTGAAAGATATTAGTATTCTCACCCAAAATCTAGAAGATTTCAACTTTTCTTTTCCCTCATAGTCCTATTTTTTTTAAAAAAAAAAATTTTTTATAAAATTGGGGTGTTAGACATGCCATTGGAGTTAGTGCTTACACAACACTGCAACCTGAGGCATAAGTTATATCCAGTTAAGGTTCATATTGTCCTAATAGCTTCTTTCAGTTAAAAAATTGAGAGAGGTTAATTCTCCCTGTATAAATAGCTTGAATGTTATATTATTATTATTTTCCAAATAATGAGAAAGTGTTCAGTCCAAAAGAAATGTCATAGAAAATTCCTCTTCTTTAGTATTTTATAATGATTTTAACATTATGGAGACCTGCTGTTATACTTTGCATAGGAAAGCTTTTCTTTTGGTTTGTTGCTTACAGTTTGTTTGTGTTTGTTCATTTATTTAATAGGTGTGGATCTTTGATGGCCCTGGAGGAAGTGGAAGACTGTTAAGATATCGAATGGGACATAGTGCACCTCCAACAAAAATCCGACATCATGGGCAAAATGGGCAGCAGATTCTTAGTGCTAGTAAGAGTTCCATTTTCTATTGAAATGACTGCAGGTAGTCCTCGCTTAATAACTATTGAGCAACCAGTCAAAGTTATGGTGATTCTGAACAAATGGTACAGGTAGTCCTTGACTTATGACCCACAATTGAGCCCAAATTTTATGTTGCTAAGTGAGACATTTCTTAAGCGATTTTTCATATGATTTCATATGAGATTTCACATGATCTTTCTTGCTATAGTTGAAAAGCGAATCACTGCAGTTGTTAAATTAGTAACACTGTTGTTAAATGAATCTGGCTTCTCCACTGATTTTGCTGGTCAGAAGGTTGCAGAAGGTGATCACTGGACCCTGGGACACTGCAACCTTCATAAATAACAGCCAGTTGCCAAGCATCCAAATTTTGAATATGTGACCATGAGGATGCTGCAGTAATGTAAATGTGACAAATGATCATAAGACAATTTTTTCAGCGCTGCTATAACTTCAAACAGTCACTAAAGAAATAGTTATAAGTTGAAGACTACCTGACTTCAAGGACTACAAACAGGGTGTTGTTGTCACCCAACAGATCATGCTGTTCCCCCATGATCATGCAGTCAAAATTCAGAGGCATGGCAACCCCCTACATTTATGACCACAGCGTGTACTTCAATTCCTTCCTCCCTCCTATGCCCTTTCCCTTTTGGACATAGCACTCAAATGATCTTGCTGCCACCAGTGCTCCTAGCACACCCCCCCCCCCATCTCAGCTACTTTCACTCTCTTCCTCTTCCAACTGCTGACAAGGCACACCCAGCCGAGCTCTTCAGGAGGCAACTGCTGGCTGGGCCTACCTTAATTGCAGGAGGAAAAAGAAGACAGAAAAGGTAGCTCATAATGGTGGGTGGAAAGAGAGCAAGGGCATTGGAGTGCTGGGTGTCCAAAAAGGCAAAGATGGACATGGACGATAGGCAGATGTGGAGAGTTAAAGCAGAAGCAACCAGGTTAAGTCATGAAATGCGAGAGGTCCTCTCTTAACAACAGTGCAGTCTAACCCTGTCATGCCCCTATCAGAGTCTGAATCAAAGGAGGAAGCCGAACAACTGACAGAGAGTGTGAATGTGGCTCCGTTGTCTGTGGAGGAAACTAGGGAAGGGCAAATCTGGCTGGGCAGAGCAGGGGAGAGGTAAAACAAGGGAGAGGGAATTCAGAGGAAGACCCAGGCCCATCCCCTCTTCATCCTAGGGCATGCAGGGAAGAATGAAGAAGAGAGCAACATGGGTTGCATGGCTTACAGGGGAGGATAATTATTTGACTGTGTTGCCTTTGTGCCACACCCCGGGTCATCACACACCCGCAACCAAGATTTCTAAAATTACTATCCCTAAATTATTTCACTTAGCAACAGAGTTTCTGGTCCCCGTTAGGGTTCTTAAGCAAGGACTACCTTTAACACTCTTTTGGATAAAGTGGCATGCTTTTTCAGTTACGTGGCACGCTTGCTACATCGCTTGCTACAAGTGTCCCATATTAAAGTTGAGTTTTAAATAATTTTGCTAAATTTGTTTTGGCTTTATCTCCAATGCAAATTTAACTGGAGTGTATCTTGACATTTTTCATTCTTTACGCATTTCTAAAAAGTATTAAGGATTTTGTAACACTTCTCATGAAAGGTTTGGCTTTGTAAATTTTCCTGACATAACTTTCAAGTAACTGTAAAAGTTGTTGGTTAACCAAGCATATTTGTACTTGCAAATGCCAAGTTTTATTCAGTGGCTTATATAAAGGCTTGCATATCATAGATGAATGAAAATGCCTAAAATAAACATTTACACAGGAAATACTTTCATTCTCTCTTTTATATTTTACCATAGGTCAAGATGGTACTTTACAATCATTTTCCACAGTGCACGAAAGATTTAATAAAAGTTTAGGACGTGGTGAGTGTTACAGTAAAAACAAAGTACAAATATAAAAGAAATTGTTAGTTAGAACTTCTAAGAATATTAAAAATGTGGAATTTGTAATTCAGCATTATTTAAATATCAAGACTCTTATTCAATACATTTTCTGGTTTGTAGCCACGTTTTGAAAAACAATGTGTCTTTGTTGTAAATGCCTCTTTTAAAGAAAACATATTGCAACTGTGAGAGATACAGTGTTTATTTAATAAATCTGGGTAACAAAGAGCAGTAGAAAGGAAGACCTTTGCAGGAAGAAGTTGGACTTTTATAGAAAAGGTTTCTTAGTCCAGGTGAGGTGGTAAATATGAAAAAATAATCACCTTAATTATCAGTGAAATTGCTTTGGCAGGCTTTGATTACATCTCCTTACTAGTAATAAAGCCTTCCAAAAATCTAAATAATTCTTGTTTTCTAAGTTTCCCAGCCTTGCTGATCTGACTGCAGAACCAGTAGAGAAATATGATTGATTGAAATAAGAGAACTTTTTAATTAAAATGCTGTATTTGAAAATACTCATTTTTATCTGTCATCTGTTCTAATAGCAAATAAATGGAATTGGATGGTTTTCTAGGATGAACCTGCAATTTCCATTGATCTGAGGACCTCACTGGGTTTTGGTTTTGTTTTTCTCACTATTTTACGTGCCACGTTGCAAAATAGGCATGACTATGGCCAAGTGGGTTTTGTTTATTTCTAGTCAGGTGTTTTAGGTTTGAATTTGTTAAGCTTTTGCAATACTTACATCACCCAATTTGCCCATTAAATCTCTAAAACAGGTTTAAAACATGCAAACAAAATCCCCAAATTAGGGCTGTATTCTCTAGGGGCTTTGGGACCTATGGGTGGGAACCTAGGTAACCGGTGGCATAAGGCTGCAATTTTTATACCTCTTTTGAACACATAGGAATTAGAAGTCTTCCATGAATAAGAATATTCAAACTATCTACACTGCACAAATAACTATTTCATTTATCATGTTTCAAGGTTCAATAAATAAGAAGAAATCAAAAAAGAAAGGACTTCATAATGACACAATGGCACTTCCCCCTATTACAACATTTGCAACAGGTATGCAACTGCTGCTTAATTTGAATGAATAAGATTACAACCCATCACATCAAATATTTTTTTTAATTCATGAGAATTTTATAAATATTCTCCACTGATAGAATTGCTAGCACTGTTTATCCAGATGAGCTGAGGTAATTTATGTTATTCATAACCAATAATGAGAGTCAGTTTGGCATAATGGTTAAAGCATCAAGCTATAAACTGGAAGACTAAATTCTAGCTGCATTTTAAACCAAAGCCAGCTAAGTGACCTTGGCCAGTCACTTTTTCTCAGCCCTAGAAATGAGGCAATAACAAAACATTTTTTTTGCCAAGAAAACTGCAGGGAGTTGTTTAAGCAGTCTTTAAGAATTGGGTGTAATTGAAATTCTTGTGCTTCTTCTTGAATAAAATTCTTTTTATTGTTCTCATTGTGTTAGAAAGCATCATTTTGTAGATCACTTAATCCAGACCTGCACAAAATATGGCCCTTGTGCCACATGCAGCCCATTAAGCAGCCTTATTTAAAACCTGTGTTTTAAAAATAAAATGAGCTATTATTTTGCAGCTGTGATGATTTTTAATTTATCAATGTAGCTATTTTCCCTTTACAATATATGTTGTGCTAGTAGGAACCCAACATTACAGCATTTCTGACAGATTGCTGTCCAGCCTCTGTTTAAACACTTTTAGTACAGGAAACCCCCACCAAGGCCATCTGTTCCATTGGTGAAAAACTTAACCAATAAGATTTTTTTTTTCTAGATAGCTGACCTAAATCTATTTTCTTGTAATTTAAACCTTTTCTTGACTGCTCTTCTGGAATACTGCCTTATTATCTTCCTGAAATCCCTCTAAGCACTTGAAGACAACAGCTGTGATTCCTTACAGTCTTTTCTTTTAGCCAAATATACCCAACACTTCCAACCATTCTACAAGTTTTATTTTTCTTATCAACCTGGTTTGGATAGGCTATCGTTTGACAGATGTCAAACGCAGTGCCCAGGACTGGACACAGTATTCTAAATGTGGTTTGAGCATCCAGAACAGAGAACTGCAGTTTCTCCTGATCTGGCACTGTATTTCTGTAAATACATTTATGGTTTTTGGGATTTTTTGGCAACTGCCTATCACTTGCAGTTCATCAAGTTACCCAGATCATTTTGAAATGTATTGCAATATGTGATTTCCATCGCCCAAATACTATGCTCATCCCTTAGATGCTTTTTCTTTATCCAGAATTTTCATTCATAGCAGTTTGAAGTAGGAAAGAGTCAGTCATAAACCATAGGAAAGATATATCAGGCCTTAATCAGGTGGTGCAGTGGCTAGAATACAGTATTGCAGGCTAACTCTAACTGGCCACTACCTGACAGGGCTCAAAGTTTACTCAGTCTTCCATCCTTTCAAGGCCGGTAAAATTGAGGATCCAGATTGTTGGGGTAATATGCTGACACTGTAAACTGCCCAGCTGTAAATCATTATGGGGCAGTATATAAGTTCCATTGCTGTAGGAATTTATCCTGACCAAAGCATATGATTGAGATTCCCTCAAGGAATGATGTCATCCTGAAGGAAAGCTGCTGGTTTTCAACAATGTCAACCTCTAAATAGGAAAGCAGTAACAAACACTTAGCTGGCTTACTTCAGTCTAAGATATTTTGTTGTTTGATGTGTTTGATTACATAGTAAATACTATTTTCACTATAAGGATAAATGCTTTGGAATGATCTTCACAGGCCCCATACTGAAAATCTGTGAGTAGCTCTCAAATAGGCACTGCATGCAAGTAGAATTTCAAGTATTTTTGAGTTACAAGGAAGAGGGGAAAATTCCAAAAGAAAGAAGTGAGAGATTCTTGTCAACACTTGTCTAATTCAATTATGGATTCATTAAAATATAAAATTTGACCAAGGGTATCTAAACTTTAGCATGCAAGTAGTTGGTTCGAATGCTGCATAGGCTGCTGAATCAGACGCCACTGTGTTAATTCTAGACTAATACATTTATTCCTCTTGCTTTACTGTCACAAGACTGTGCTAGAAAATTAGAAACATGCTATAAGCAAATGTACTATAACAATTTCATCATTTGGAATGTGACATGATCCACTTGGTTTAGCATTTTTATTACATTGTAATTTAGAAAAAAGGTTACAATTAGCCTGTATTCAAAATTTAAAAAAATCTGTCAGTTAAAAGAGTTTTATATATAATATTGATTGCATTGCAGAGGTGGCCCGTCAGAATGACTGGGATGGTATCATTGCTTGCCATCAAGGTTATGTAACTTGTACTACTTGGAATTATCAGAAATCTACAATGGGAATCCATAAACTGAACCCAAAAGACATCAGCAAAAATAAATCTCTTGGTATATATGCAACAGTAAGTTTTTCCCCATAAATTATTGGAGGCAATTATTAAATTTACATAAAGCTGAAATCTATCCAAGTTCAGGTCTTCAGCTTACCTTGTATTTAGATTATACAGCATGCATTGTTACCTTGATTTTCCAAAGCTCATTTGTATGAATATCTAAACATTTTTGAAAATATACCAGTTTGAATGAATAACCATAAAATATCTAAAATTTTAACAGTGCAAACTGTTTGCTATATTGCAAAGATACCCCTTGATATAAATAACTTGTTTTTTGTCTTTCTCTTGAAAGGCAGTAGACATTACTTCTTGTGGAAACTTTGCAGTAATTGGACTTTCAACAGGGCATGTGGATAAATACAATATGCAGTCTGGCATTCACAGAGGACGTTATGGTGAAAAAAAAGGTGAAAATCTGACTTTTTTTAAAAAAAAAAGCATAGTAATCAAAGTTTCAGTAGCTAATGTGGAGTCAATATATCCATTGTCTCATTTTCATAAAAATTTCTGTCACTGTAGGCTCAGGACATAAAACTAGGTTTAAGGTGGGTAATATTAGTTAGGTAATAAATGCTTGATGACAACCAATATGTTGGTCTTACTAGCTTTGTTGTGGTATGTCTTTGGAAGATTTCTAGTATTTAACTTCAGATCTATTTCAAGAATTCGGTTCACTTTAGAAGCGGCAGAAGTAAACAAGTACAGTTAAAGGTTTTGTTCAAGAATACTCAAAAGAAGCCTAACAAATGATTCATTTTTTCTGTATGTATATAATCAAAGCTCACGAAGGCTGCATAAGAGGTATAGCAGTGGATGGACTCAACCAATTTACAATCACAACAGGAAGTGAAGGATTGATCAAATTCTGGAAATTCAAGACCACAACATTTGTATATTCTATTGATCTCTCCACGTCCCCAAATAAAATGTTGCTTCATAGAGATAGGTGAGATGGTATGGTATATTCAGTAAAGTCTACAAACAAAATTAAAACTCATAGAAATATTTTTAATGATTGATTTATTAATCATTTTAATATTGATACTTTAAATTGATATTCTGTGAATGTATATATGATTGTGTGAGTGTGTGTGGTGCTTTTTAACCAAGCAGTAGTGCTACGGGTATTCCTCATTGTTACTGCAAGTGGAATCTCCACCCTATTTATTTATACTCTGTATACACCTTACAGATTTTTATATTTGCATATTTTAATATATATTTATTTAGGTGCATTCATTCATGCCTACAAACCTATCTTTCCATATATCACTCCTTTTTCTTATGAGTCCATATTCATTGCTAGCCATTCATTTTTTTAATTCTATCTATTTCACCGTACAAATCTATTAATCACTCCGCTCCCATTTATGCTTCTTCTAACAAGATAGAGGGCCAATTTGGTAAATTGCTTAAGGCATCAAACTAGAAACCATGAATTCTAATCCCACCTTAAGGCCAAAACCAGTTGGATGACCTTGGGTCAATCACTTTCTCTAAGTCCAAGGAAGGAGACAACGGCAAACCATTTCTAAAAAACCTTGTAAAGAAAACTGCAGGGACTTGTCACCAGTCTCCAAGAATCAGACATAAATAATATGGAAGAAAAAAACATAAACTGTCCATAGGGCAAAGCAGCAAAAACATGTTATCCATAACTATTTTCACTTCTTTTGATAAACAGTCATTCATTGCAATGGACCACATACTTCTTGCAGTCTTCCTACCTGGATTTGCACATCTTTTTCCACCTTCAGTCAATTTTCTGCCAAGATATACAAATAAATGTATTTGCTCAGTTCTTTTGCCATTTATGTATAACTTGCCATTGATCACATCATTATACATTATGCACTGTTTTAGTCTTTTATATACGCTGCTCAAAAAATAAAGGGAACACAAAAATAAGACATCCTAGATCTGAATGAATGAAATATTCTTATTAAATGCTTTGTTCAGTACATAGTTGAATGTGCTGACAACAAAATCACACAAAAATTATCAGTGGAAATCAAATTACCCATAAAGGTCTGGATTTGGAGTTACACTCAAAACTAAAGTGGAAAAAAAACACTACAGGCTGATCCAACTTTGATGCAATGTCCTTAAAACAAGTCAAAATGAGGCTCAGTAGTGTGTGTGGCCTCCACGTGCCTGTATGACCTTCCTACAACACCTGGGCATGTTCCTGATGAGGTGGTGGATGATCTCTTGAGGGATCTCCTCCCACACCTGGACTAAAACATCCCCAACTCCTGGACAGTTTGTGGTGCAACATGTTGGTGGATGGAGCGAGACATGATGTCACAGATGTGCTCAATTGGATTCAAGTCTGGGGAATGGGTGGGCCAGTCCATAGCATCAATGCCCTCGTCTTGCAGGAACTGCTAACACACTCCAGCCACATGCGGTCTTGCATTGTCTTGCATAAGGAGGAACCCAAGGCCAACTGCAACAGCATATGGTCTCACAAGGGGTCTGAGGATCTCATCTCGGTACCGAATGGCAGTCAGGCTACCTCTGGCAAGCACATGGAGGGCTGTGCGGCCTCCTAAAGAAATGCCATCCCACACCATTACTGACCCACTGTCAAACCGGTCATGCTGGAGGATGTTGCAGGCAATAGAACGTTCTCCATGGCGTCTCCAGACCCTGTCACATGTCCTCAGTGTGAACCTGCTTTCATCTGTGTAGAGCACAGGGCACCAGTGGCAAATTTGCCAATCTTGGTGTTCTCTGGCAAATGCCAAACGTCCTGCAAGGTGTTGGGCTGTAAGCACAACCCCCACTTGTGGACATCGGGCCCTTATACCACCCTCATGGAGTTTGTTTCTGACTGTTTGAGCAACCACATGCACATTTGTGGCCCACTGGAAGTCATTTTTCAGGGCTCTGGCAGTGCTGCTGTCCCTCCTTGCACAAAGGTGGAGGTAACGGTCCTGATGCTGGGTTGTTGCCTCCTACGGCTTCCTCCACATCTTCTGCTGTACTGGCCTGTCTCCTGGTAACGCCTCCATGCTCTGGACACTACGCTGACAGACAGCAAACTTTCCTGCCACAGCTCGCATTGATGTGCCATCCTGGATGAGCTGTACTACCTGAGCCACTTGTATGGGTTGTAGACTCCGTCTCATGCTACCACTAGAGTGAAAGCACCGCCAGCATTCAAAAGTGACCAAACCATCAGCCAGAAAGCATAGGAACTGAGAAGTGGTCTGTGGTCACCACCTGCAGAACCATTCCTTTATTGGGAATGTCTTGCTAACTGCCTATGCTTTCCACCAGTTGTCAATTCCATTTGCACAACAGCATGTGAAATTGATTGTCAATCAGTGTTGCTACCTAAATGGACAGTTTGATTTCACAGAAGTGTGATTGACTTGGAGTTACATTGTGTTGTTTTAAGTGTTCCCTTTATTTTTTTGAGCAGTGTATTAATTTTTAGATTCATTTTCTTCGTTTCTCACCAAGAACATAGTACCATCTGATTACAAAAGTACATGCATATTCATAGTCCCAGCAAACACACTGATCTCACCTTATATATTAATCCATAAGTACATGAAATAATCTTCTGGAACATTAATAATAAATATTTCTTATGTATTGGAACATTAAATAATTATTTTAGACTGCCCTATCTTACTCCCTCTCAACGTTGAGTCACTCGTTAAGTATTCCATTTATTCTTATGTTTTATTTCCATTACACTCTTATTGCATCCAGCAACCCAACTTTCAATTTTCATTCTGCAAAAATTCCAAAATGCAATTTTGTTCACTTCATCTTATGTATTTTCTAAGTAAACATTTCTGGGTTTTGGTTTTTTCTTAGAAAAATGGAAATATGGTTGAAGCATCAGTCATGAATAAACATGCAAGGTTATTTTTTACCATTTTAAATGTTTGGTTATATTATTAAATTTTAACAGTGGCATTCTGGGAATAGCTATGGATGATTTTGGCATCAAAGTTCTGGATATAGAAACAAGAAAAATTGTGAGAAAATATTCAGGACACCAAGGACAGATAAATGACATGGTAAGCTTTTAACTGTAAATTATAAACAGCATGAAAATGATGTGTTTCCTGAAGTGATTTAGATTTTTCTGTTTCTAAATTAACACTAAACATAATGCTTGTGAAAGTTCTCTGTATTTCTATATAGAATCATGTAAGTATAATAGGTACTGGAATGGCTTGGCATATTTTTTGAATAACATATTTATAAGAAAATCTATTGAATTTTATTTAACACAATATCCAATTTTCCATTATATTGAAATAACCTCTTAATTTCCATTGGAGAAATGATGTGGTAAAAATTTAAAATCATTAAATGCAGGGCAAGACATGATTTAAAAGATCTCAGCAGACCTCAGAAAAGGGATTGTTAGGTTTCAAAGACCAGCTACCCTCAATCCATGTTCTTGAACTCCAAGATCTTGCAAAGATATGTAGGGTAGTAGCCAATGATCTGCAAGCCATTTTGCACTTCCTGATAATAACTGTTTATTAATCTACTATAAGGATATAATTGAACAAACATGTTCTATACGGAGGATACCAAGGAAGAAGTCACTTTTCTCTGGAAACTATATTGCTTTCTGCCTTGAATTTGCCAGTGAGCATCTGGATGATCCAAGCAGACTATTGAAATGATGTTCTGTGAGCGGATCGGACAAATCTAAAAATATCTGACATTTAATGAGAAACTTTAGTTTTGGAGAAAATGAACAAGGTGTTGCAGTGGCAGAACCTCATCATAACCACGAAGCCAGATTGTGAGAGTATCATGGTTTGCAGTCTCAAAATATAGGTGGCTTGCAGTTATTGAAGAAACAACTCATTCTGAATTGTATCAGCTGTTTATGTTGAAAAATGTCAGGGTATCCAGGAGATGAAGCTTAAATAAATCTATCACAATATCAGTTCTAAAGACAAAGGTAAATCTATACACAAATCTACACACATTGAAACAGAAACAAATGTTTTCTGTTGAAACAGAAAAAAATAAATCATTTTGAAATGACTAAATTGTGACATGATCTGAAATGAGCAGTTTATGCAAGTTAGCCTTAAAATGTCAGTGAATTAAAATAGTTCTATAAAAAAGAATAGGCCAAAATTCTTCCAAAATCGGTCAACAAGTACTGTAAATGTTATAGGCTAATCACTAACATTAAAGACTTATTACTAATTCTAATTCTACATAGTTTGTATACTTTTCCAAACAGTGATAGTGAATTTTGGATCTTTGTGTTAAAACATGGAATGATTCAATACAATGCTTTTTGAGGGGCAGGGAGGAGGGCTATCTGTTTTCCAGAATTATTTATTAAAAGGATTTAGATAAAGCTCAGAATAGTCGTAGGTTATGATATTGTAGGACTACAGTGGTTCTAAAGAATTCCCAAACTTTTCCTTCATCACTGTAGATATAAAACTGGGGAAGTCCACATTTTTTCCAGCCATATTAACATTATGGGCTAAGTCATACATGTAATTTCAGTGAAAGCATTAGAGACTAGGATTAGCACCACCAGGTTTTCCAGTGTAGTTTTGTGTCTTGTATTTCCTTCTCATTACATAATCCAATCTACTTTATTCAGGACTATCAACACAGCGAACAGTTTAAACAGGTGGATCATTCAGTGATGCTCACATTTGAACTTGAGGAAGACATTTCATTTAATTACGAGTAATCCTCAATTTACAACCATTCATTTGATAATGGTGTGAAATTATGACAGACTCAGAAAGAATAGTTTATGGTCTGTAAAGCACTCCGAGCCATTGCAAAATATTGCCCACACGAACAGTCATGATTGTGATCTTAGCAACCAGTTGCCAATCATCCTATGATCATGTGATTGCCATTTGCAATCTTTTGTATCAACTTCTCCAGAAAGTCAGTGGAGAAATGGGAACAAAGAAAGCTGCTGCCACCTGCTAAGAGGACTCCCTCTTGTCTCTGGGAAAGAGCTACCCAGGGCTTGAATTGCTCCAGCAGGCAGCCAGGACTGAATTGTTGCAGCAGACAGCTGTTTAATAGCAAAAAGGTGCCTGCTGGAGAAATTTAGCTTCACATGGGTGTGAAACTGACCAGCAGGCAGCCCTTTCATTGTTAAAGAATTGTCTGCTGAATGATTTCAATTCTGCGTAGAGCTGAAATCTTTCAGTAGGCATCTCTTTCGCTCCATCCACTTCACAATCCAGGAGCTCGCTTAATAACTGCAACCGGAAATGCTCGGATTATGCCTGTTGAAGCTGTCATGTGATGTCTCGCTTAATTATTGCTTTGTTCAATCACCAAGAATCCAGTCCCAATTGTCAAGTCAAGGAATGCCAATCTACTGGTTAAGAAAGTAGATTGAAAAAGAAATTCACCACAGTTAACATCATTGAAAGATTATAGAGACAGTAAAGAATCTACCTTTATCCAAAGATTTGCCTGAAAAAAATAGCATGCAAGGAATTTATCCAAGCCAAAAGGTTGACTTTGTGCTTGAATTCAAGGTTCATTCATTTTCTCCACAAAGATTTCAAAGGGATGGATGTTTTAAATTCAGTCAAGCATGATTCAGTACAAAGAGAACAGTTGGAGCTCTAGATTAATGAGCTGAAAATGTGAATGGCACAAATATCTTTCTAACAATAGAGCAGCAAACCTTAAAAGTATTTTAAAAATTGGGACATTTTTTGTAATATTGATTATGAGGTTGCTTTACAGTTTGTTCAGGTTCAAAATTGGATCAATTATAAGATGTCATTGTAAGTTAGATCCAAAGTAAGTCAACTTTATCAATGAATAGGCCACTGTTACCTGATAAAAGTTTAATTACAATTTTTTGCAGACTTTCAGCCCTGATGGCCGTTGGCTAATAACTGCATCAATGGACTGTACCATTAGGACTTGGGATTTACCATCTGGATGGTAAGTATACTATAGTATACGATAGAAGTTTATAAGTTTAGCCCATATATGATATTGCATTTTAAGCCTGAAATTAGAATTGAGATAACAAAAGTTTCTGATTTTAAAAGATGTAGAAAGTAAATTGTTTTATTTTGCATAAAGTAAAAAAACTGTAAATAAAGGCCAGGAAAGCTGCTAATGGATGTTATATCCAAAAAAGTGTTTCAAAATATATGGGAATTTAATGTAGCATCTATAGTTACATAAAAGAAATAATGACATGGTGTATATGTCATGCATTGTGGTTCACCTGAAGTTGTATTTATCTACTTTAAAGAACTGCTAAGGAGCAGATGATTTTTTTAAAAATATATATTTTTATTAAAAAAAAAAAATTCATCATAAAACATGGTATCAACAACGTCCTTGGCATCTATACAGGATTTTGGTTTAAATATCAATACATTATATTGCATTTGTCTACTACTAAATTATATATTTAGCTATAATTACTATTCTTATATCTTTATATTATTTACAAATTTTTATTTTACTTTCTTAAGGATTGTTTCAATTAACATTTTTGTCTCACTTCTTGGTTCTGTTTGTTAGCCATTTATACCAATTGTTTCAAATGGTAAAGAATTCAAAGTCTTCTCTTTCAATTTCATTGTTAGCATATTCATCTCAGCACTTTCTGTTACTTTGTGTTTTATTGGTTCTTCATTGGGGGTATTTGGAGCAGATGATTTTTATTATGACCTGATACATAATCATAGAACTCAAAGAGGGTGGATTTCTTTTTCACATGACTGCATGTGAAATAACATATCACATCTGCATGTGTTCCAGGGATCATACTCCTCCACTCTATTTTGTACTGAAGTATCTCTTGCAAATTGAATTTTCAAGTTTAATATTAAAATATTTTATTACATTTTGGAACTGCTGTAGGTTCATTACACTATATCAAGTGCATTATCAATGTGTATAGATCCAGAAAAAGGTAGCAAACAATTCAACATTATTAAAACAGTGAATACATGATATGCATGATAACATTTCTGACAGACCTTGTTTCACATACAATAACTACTTACTTCATATCAAAATTGATGTCAGTACTGCTTTTTGAAAAAGACGTTATAAAAAGGACTGTTTAGTTTCTAGACATGTAGAAATGATACAACATTCAATTCTTAATTGAGTACACATTGGTGACTGAGTACAATACAGGTTCACCAAGGACACTTGGTGCAAATAAATAATAAATTTTCAAGGATAAATTAAATTATCCTTTCTAAAAAGGAATTATCCTTTCTGGCAATTACACAACATGAAAATGAAACACAAATGATTAAAGGAAAATCAAATATGAGAAGCAAGACAAATCACATTCAGATCACAAAGAGAATGTTTAATAGATAGTAAAAGAAATGCTGCAGTTAGACTAGTACTAGGTTTCTCATAGGCTACCAAATATATTCTTGTTTAGTCTTTTGAGTCTACAAGAGAGATGAGAAAGATGATTTTTAAACGGGACAGTTCTCAAAAGGCATCAGCTAGCTAATGGAATGGTAAGACACATTTAGAAAGTGATTTTAATGTGAAATTAAAATAAAGCAATGATTTATGAAGAAAAGTATACATTTTGAAAGGTCATATTAAAGAAGGTATGAGGACTTTTGTAATGATCTTTTGAGCATAAAAAAGGCGAGAGAACATGGATATTTGCTTGCTGACTGAATTCTCAAAGGGCTTGGTCAGATATACCAAATGTCCCCCTGCTAAAATTTGTTACTTAGTTAAAATTCAGTTTTCAGCAGCACAAATGAGAATAAGTTGAAGAACCTGAGATTGGCAATGTCATCCTTGAATCCTTTATAGTTGTATTTTATTCATGACAAACTTTTATTTAGGTATATATTCAACCAAATTGGTGATGTGGTTTAAGAAGGAAGGAATAGATCTTAATAGCTCTGGGCTATTGGCCTAGTTCCAGGAAATAAACTTTTCCCCTCTTTTTGCAGCAGGCCATCCATATCTATTTCAGAGAGACATAGTCTTTTAGTTCAGATTTGATACCAAGAATGAAAAAGGGGTACCCATACTATTAGAGTAAAACAATGCTGGAACAGTATGTCCATTTCCTTGCTGTGTGTCCTTGCCTTGAATTTCAGATCACAACTCTTCAACTGTGCCTTTACCTTGGAAATTTGCCTTGTTTTTGTACTGTGGACTAGTGCTGGCTTCTTTTGAATTGTCTGTTGAACTCATCAGGAAGGGGATGGTCTTGACACAGGGAATTGTTGGAGAATACTAATTCAGGGTTGGAACCCCTAATAAAGACCTCTAACACCTGTAGGGTGTGTGTGTGCGTGTGTGTGTGTGAGAGAGAGAGTTTTCAAGTCTTGTCTTTTTATTACTGTTGACATGAATATCAATATTAGGACTCTTAGAAAGATAGTATTTGTCTGAAAGTGGAAAAAAGAACAAACAGGTCTAGTTTCATTCATTATCTACAATGAGATGGATTTTTTTTTAATTTCACAGCCTGGTGGATTGTTTCCTACTAGATTCGGCAGCAGTAAGCATTACTATGTCTCCTACTGGAGATTTCCTTGCTTCCTGTCATGTAGATGATCTTGGAATTTACTTGTGGTAAGTTTTTTACTTTGCAATTCTGTTTTAAAAATAATTTGACTGTTTCTACTCTTTGGACCATAGTACAGTTACAATTATGTGATGATTTCTCCTTTTTAAAAATGCATTCTAGTTTGCAAGGTTGCTACTAATCAGATAACTGGCCTTTTCCCCAATGTAGTTGAAATGTAAAGACTTTCATCTTTAAGAAATATCTGAAACATAAACATTTATTTCTTCTTTAGTGCACCCTGTATCTTTCCAGAGTTTTGAAAAGATGGTTGATGTATTGTTTTATTATTGTAGTTTCTACATGGTCTGGTAGAAATGTAGATTAAATTTGCGATTTTTGTCCATCTATTGAATCCTTTCCAAGGATTTGAGATAAGCAGGCATTGTTTAATATTTATTATATAGGTAATCTATACTTAGATTCACAGTCTAAGATTGGTGAAAACATAATTCACATTTCATACAATTAGTTGGCAAAGCTTGTACTTAAACTGCTAAAATAAAGCCTAGAGTTTTTAATTTTTATTTAACAATCTTCCAAGTCCTTTCCAAGGACCTGGGATAAAGAAATGTTACTTGATTGTGTTAAAGGTATTGTCACAGGATGTAGGTTGTTCCAAGTAAAACTTCCTTTTTCAATCTATTATTATAATTGCTGGGGACAATATGTTGACTCCATAAACCGCTTAGAGAAGGCTGTAAAGCACTATGAAGCAATATATAAGTCTAAGTGCTATTGCTATTACTATCATTATCATTATTTATTGCTTTTTAAATTTTCTTTTTAGGTGTAATCGTTCCCTGTTTTCACTTGTTTCCTTGCGCCCTCTTCCATCAGATTATGAGCCTTCTGTTGTAATACTTCCTGGTACCTGTTCAACTGAAGGTAGTAATGCATATAGAGAGAGGCCTTGGAATAATAATTTCAGAGAATCACATTAACAAAATATGTAATACTGTGGAATTACTTGTTCAAAATTCAGGTGGTTTTTTTCACATGAATATAATTTGGGACATATATTACTGTATTTCTATTTATTTTGATAACAGTATCTAATTAAATTGTTAGCCTAAGGTTTTTACCAATACAAAAACTTGACTCTTCTAAAAGTTTTTTGTTTAGGTAACAGTGTATTCACTGGAAAATTGTTAGTCATTTTTGCTGCTTCATTTGAAATCTTATTTAGGGAATAGTCAACAACACTAAATTTTAGAATGTTTCTTAGCTTGAATTGCAGTGGACTTAAAAATTGGGAACTATTTTATTAATCTTTCTTTTTAAACTAGAGTGGAGCAAATAATAATGTAAAACTCTGTAAATTAGTGCACTAATTTAAATTATCAGATTAAAGGTGATCAAAAATTGATGATAGCCAAGCACTGACTTAAAATATTTAATAATTTGTCACTGTGCAAAACCAGGGATCTTATAATCTAAAATTCATTGGTATAAGGCAGTATTTCTCAATGTCAACAACTTCAAGTGTGTCAGTTCCCAACATAACTGGCCAGGGAATTCTGAGAATTGACTTCCACACCTCTAGATATACTGGTGAAAATAGTATGATAGGATATAATATGACAATAAGGCATACTGTCTGTGTAGATCTACCATTCCTGGCAAAATAAGTCACATCCAATTAATTTGAGGTACAAATGATAAATTTCAGGGAAAACTTTTGTTGTGTCATAATAAAGATGAGACCAGTGGTTCCAAAACTTTTTAAGTCCACTGCCCACTTGGTGGGATTCAAATTTCTATGGGCGTGGCCTAATTTGAGGGTGTGGGTTGCTGGTCACGTGACTGGGTGGGCATGTCCAGGTGACTGGCAAACCAAATACAAGTGGTCCTCACTTAATGGCCAGTTGTTTAGCAAGTATTCTAATTTATGACTGGCCTCCCCAGAGCTACTTGACCTGTTTTTGGAATTTTGATGGCTTTAGATCAGTGGTCTAAATCCCACCCCTGCCTTTGTGTGTGTGTGTGTATGTGAGAGAGAGAGAGAGAGAGAGGAGAGAGAGAGAGAGAGAGGGAGGGAGGGAGGGAGGGAGGGAGGGGTTGGATCAGATCTCCTCCCAACAACGCCAGAAAGCCACTGTCAGTCAAAATTCATATTAGAAAAATTAAAATTATGAGTTTGGTGGTCCCTGGGGTCCAAATGTGTGGCAACCCCCTGATATAAAGGGGTGAGCCTGAGAGAGGGAAAGAAAGAGAGAAAGAGGAAGAACAGAAAGAGAAAAGGGAAAGAAAGAAAAAAAAGGAAGGGGGGATGGAAAGAAGGGACAGAAAGAAAAAGAAATAAAGAAGGAGGGAGGGAGGAGAAAGATAATGAGATATCTCTTCTAGTTCAATCACCTGCTCCAGCAGGGTTAGAAGGGAGTGTTTATGTCTGTGTTCTCCTTGTAATTTACCAGTAGATTTTGGTTTTGCCTTCTTCGGAATTGGCACTGTAATACATTGGGGAAAAGTAATTTTTTGGGTGGAGATCTGATCCAATGGATCCTGTTTAAAGCCTCAACAAAATGTGAGAGCTTCCTGATAGTCTTGACCATGTTTCATCCACAAAATCTTTAATAGAAGCCAAAGAGGTTTCAGTGTGCTGGCAAAGATGTTTAAATGTGGAAAAGGGCCTCAGTATAAACTAGGCCTCGTTCAATCTGATGCATCAGGTCTCTCTCTCTCTCTCTCTCTCTCCTTCCTTCTCAGATGGCTTTGTTCTACTTTCCCGATGTGCCTGCAGGGCTGGCGTTTCAAACATGGATGGATGGATGGATAGATGGAGAGAGAGAGAGAGAGAGGCAGGCAGATATATTGGTAGGTAGGTAGGTAGATGGCAGGCAGACCTTTTGGATGAATGTATGGATAGATAGGTAGGTAGGTAGGCAAGTAAGCAGGCAGGCAGACAGACAGACCTTTTGGATGGATGGACGGACGGACAGACAATGTGACAGCAGCGGCACTTTGGGAAAGCGGTGGCGGCGGCTTTTTCCAAAGTGCTGCCGCATTCGAGACGCCAGTTCCAGTGCAGTACAACAGTCAATGGAGTGAGCCTGCAGGGCCTGTGCCTCGAACATACCCCTGCCGCCTCTTAGCAGGGTTCACCCATTGACTAGCACTGCTCCAGAGCCAATGCCTCCAATGCGGAAGTGGTGGCAGGTTATGTGCTACCACAGCCATGTTCGACGCACCCCCCCCCACTGCCTCTTAACACCCCTCTGCTGGCCCCCTTGGGGACGCTAAGAGGCGGCAGGGGGGCGGCGCGTTGATTGTGGCTGCAGCAGCACATAATGTGCCACCGTTTCTGGATTGGAAGCGCTGGCTCCGAAACAGTGCTACAGTCATTGAGTGAACCTGTAAGGCCAGCTGGTGCCTCGAACGCCCCCCTGCTGCCTCTTAGCGCCCCCCCTGCTGGCCCCTTTGTCTCAACACCCCCCTAAGACATCCCCCCCCCCCAGGGGATGGTACTGCCCATTTTGGGAACCACTAGATTAGACTATATATATTTTAGCCCTTGTCTGGATTAGCGTTTTGTAATGTATTTATTCTTTTCTTTTACAATTGAAAGTTGAAGATGTAACAGAAGAGAATGAAACAAATGATGAAATGATACAATATGAATCTCCACCACAGCTGGGAGAAACAATTGTGACTCTTTCTTTGCTGCCAGAATCTAGATGGAAAAACTTGCTCAGTTTAGACATTATTAAGGTACCCATTTCATGACTTGCATATAAAGTTATTAGGAGTTGTGTCTATTATTGTATGACAGTTATTTTAAACATTGTGAATAATAAACTGTTTTCAGAATAATTGGTTAACAGAACATTTAAGTTTTAAGTTCACAGAAATTCTATACTGGGTATATGAGAAAGTAGACATCACAATTGTTCCATAATATTTTCATTTCCAAAGTAGTAATGTCTGTTAAATATAATCATATATAGAGTTGGAACAAAAACTACATTTTCCCCCAAAACAGTAAAGTAAATCTTTTAAGAAAACATTTGCCCTAGGAATAATTTTTTGTCTCAGTGACACAGCCAGTTATGAGATAATGTGTCATTGGAATTTAAAAAAAAAAATTAACTGACATAGTGAAGCAGAATTAAATACCATTTTGTACTCATGCAGTTCACTTGACTATAATATTTTTGACAGTATAATAGTTACAGTTTCAAAGTAGTGATATCTCCTTTTGATTTATGATTATTCTGTGTACAATATTTTAGATGGGTTTTCAGTGTTTTTAACAGCAAGGAATTTAATAATTTTGCTTGTTTATCATGAATATTGGATTTACATAAAAATGTGATAGTGATGATGTGATAATTCCCATTAACAGCAAAAGAATAAGCCCAAAGAACCACCAAAAGTACCAAAATCTGCGCCGTTCTTCATTCCCACTCTTCCTGGTCTTATACCACAATTTGCTGCTGTTGAGCATGAAGGTGATGAACAGCAGGTAAAAAGATAATTGATTGTACAAAAACTTATTTGCCTTTTAAATGTCTTTTATTTTTTTCTCCAAGTTCTTAAATGTCTCAGAAGTATTTCTGGTATAAGCTTAATCATATGTTCCTGTTAGCCACGTGAGGTTTAAGCGCTGTATCAAGGTACTTGCACTACCTGAACTTGGTACATCCTTTATTTTTTCAGTTCTGTTCTCTTGTACCTTTAGTATGTGGTAACAGCATAATTTTTGGATATTAAAGTGGGGCTAATAATTGAAGCAGATGTTTTATGTTCTGTTTGAGTCTTTTGTCAGTGGTAAAATTTCCTTGCCTTTCCCTTTCCCTATAAACTATATATTTTTCTTAAGAATAGTGATGATGAAATAGAAGCCAACCACTAATATAATGTTAATAAATTACAACAGTAAAATGGTAAAATTTATAAATAAATAAAATTTATTTATTTATTATTTATTTATTTTATTATTTATTTCATGGTAACTTTAGTATAATTCATTGATATTATTGTAGTGCCCGATTGCTCTTCAATTGTTGAGTCTATTGTTGTGGATTCTTGCCCTTCCTCATGTATAGAAGGTGAAACTTGAGCAGAAGAAGGAAAAACTATTCACCTATAGGAACTAATTTGTTGTGATTCCTAACTTATGTTTGTAAACATTCCATCAAAATATGTTTACCATTGAATGTACTTATAAGTGATGTGATTTTTTTTTTAAATTTCTAGTCAAAAGTGGTAAATCTTGGAATATTGGCTCAAAAATCTGAGTTCTACTTGCAGCTTGAAGAAGCATTAAAAAGTAGCAACTGTAAGTTTTCATATGAAATGACAGTGTACTTGATGGTAGTTCTAACTCTTGACAGCTTATGCATCACAGACAAATTCCCTGTGTGTCCAATCACACTTGGCCAGTAAAGAATTCTATATTGATACCGAAACATCGAAGAAAATTATATATTTTCAAATGACATTTAATTAATATATTTTAATTAACTAGTGTCATTATTATATTGCATCATACTGAGTCCTTTTTATTCTACCACTGTATATCATTCTGATGATGCTTATGTAATTATGAGCATTCATTATGTGTCAGTGTAATGTCTTATTGTATAAATATATATCAGTAACTTTGGTACTCTATGGCTATACTCTTGCAACTTCATATCTGTCTGTCTGCCATCTATCTGCCCATCTTTCTATCTACATTTGTTGTGAAACTGCAATTCATGTCCCAGACAGACATGAATATCAAAGCAGAAATAAAACAATTATAAGTACATTGCTTAAACCATCAACAGACTTGTAATACTCACCTACATATAATGGCTTCCCCACATACGTTGGGGGCCAAAAGTATACCGGCTTGCAAAATACAAGAAGGGATGGGACTGAACGTGCTAGTTGGAGAAAGGTTTAGATAGAGAAATCTGTACAGATCACGTATTTCAGATAATTATCTAGAACACAATATGTGCATGTGGTAACTAAGGGGGGGACAAGAGGTCCTGCTCAACCCTAGAGATCTAGGTGTTGTGTTTGCCCACTGACAGATTATCAAATAGTGTCTAGAGAAATAAATACGATTTTTTCATTGTTAATTTTGTGTATGTGGGTGTATTCTCTGTATTATGCCCTGCTCCCCTGCTCTCAAAAACCCAGGAGAATTGGCATGGTTTGCCTCTTGGAACAGGATTTTTAATTGTTTTCTTGCAAAAATTAATCCAGATGAAGTAAGTGTTCTGGGAGAGAAGCAAAATCACAGATTAAATGTGATGAGTTTCTAAAATATCCAAAATATTTTCTATACTTTTCACCATTGTTTAATGTTTTTACAGATAAGTCCCCACTGAGCATTCTGAAGGACATGGGACCATCTAATATTGAAACAGAACTGAGAGGCTTGTCACCAGATGGTGGTGGCACTGTTGAGGTGATGCAGAGTTTCCTAAGAATGATTGAAGCAATGCTGAACACAAAGTGTGACTTTGAACTAACTCAGGCATACCTTGCCTTGTTTCTAAAGGTAAATACATATTTGAATATACAGCTTTCACCTACTGGGAAAGTGTTTGCTTGAAGAGGAAGAAAAAGTAATGATTTTATTTATATATGCATTGTACTTATTTCTTACAATGTTCTTATAATAGATCAGGGTGTCACACTCGATTTCTTCAAGAGCCGTATCAGCATTGTCGTTCTCGCCAGGGGCTGGGTGGGAGGAGACAGGAAGGAAACCTCCTGCAGTTCCCCCGTGCCCTGTTTTTGGCCTGAACAGCCTCCAGCACCTTGCCAACCAAAACAGGGTTTGGGGGGCCTCACACGGCCCCCAGTGCCCCATTTTCAGCCTATATGGCCTTCTCAGCACCCTGCCGACCAAAATGGGGCACAGAGCTGTACCACCCACACCGACCCCCAGCACCCAGTTTTGGCTGCCAGAGGCACCATGGGCCAGTTCTTTGCTATTTCCAGGCCAGCTCCACAAGCCAGATTTAAACACCCCTGTAACAGATCATTCAGGATAACTAAAAATTAAAAATGCAAATACAATTTAAATTAAAGTTATTAGCAAACTGAAAACTTAAAAACAATCTGGCCTTTTCTTTTTTCCAATAGTGTTTTCCATATATATTTTTATTTTTTATAAATTTGTACATTGCTTATTCACAAGACTATAGGCAGTTTACAGTTATAAAAACAATGTGTCAGTTTGGTGGATGGCACTGGTGAAATTTATTGGTGGAATTGGTGGTGTCCCTCTAAATGGATATTTCTACATCAGAGACTTTGCAGATGAAACCATTTTTACATGTGTCTTAAATATTAGCAGGATTGGGCCATCCCAATCTGAGAGAGTCACTCTTTTAAAAAATCTTTTTGCATCTTCCAAACCTCTCCCGCCTGATTTCTCAGGAGGGGAGTACAGTTGTCTCTCCCAGCTGTTTCAGAGATTTCACCTCAAGTAAATGATCACAAGTAATTGAAAAAGTCAAGAACTTTGAACAATGATCAGCCTGATTTAGTTCCAAATTGTCCATTTAGTGAAAATCAGTGTTGCTGCAGTTCCAAAGTTGTCTTTAGATGCAGCCCTGAGTAGATGTATTTAAGTAGTCTAACCAAAAGATGGCAAAAGCATGATCTACTTTATTCAGTATTTCCTGAATTCAGAAAGGTTACAGTTATAGGACAAGCTGAAGCTGTTTGAAGATTCTTCTGGAAATAGCCTTGGTGTATTGCTTTAGTAGAAGCCACAAATCCTCTGGCCCAAATTGCACACTTACTCCTTCATGAGAAGTACAACTTCATCAAGAACAACAGATAGCATATCTATGGTATCCATACTGATGGCAACTCTTTCTCTCTCTGATTCTGTCAGAATCTGTTCGGCTTCACCCAGTGCCTCACAAGCCTCAGACACAAGGCTGAAACTTCTGGGTTAGAAGTGTCTAACTAGATATGTTTACCATATTGATAACACCTCATTTCACATCAACAGAAAGCCTTTCCAAATGTTCATGTTAAATTCTGTGAAGGAGCAGGTCAAGGCATCAGCATCATATACTGATATGCCCAATGGTCTGACAGTGACCTTTCCCAAAAATTCTAAATGGAACCACCCACTCAGGACAGAATGGAAACATTGCAGAATAGTACCTCTAATATTGAAAGGAATCCAGTTATTCTGTTTAGTACAGAACCCTTTTATGTTACCATTTTCATTGTTATAAATAAGGATCGAGCAATTTTAAATAGCATTTAGCATTATCTGCAGTACTGCTACTTCCCAGATACCTTGTTATATACATTAATGCTCCATGATAGATACATGGGACATGCTTAGATTTTAATATGATTTATGAAAGATTTTCATCCTCTTGAGAACAGTTGAAAAGTTTATTAGCTAATACAATCATAGTGATGTGATAGCTTTCTCAAACAACTAGTTCAATTACTTTTATCCTGTCAATGCCATTTAAATGAACATATTTTCTTTTTTTTTTTTTTAGTTGCATTTTAAAATCATTTGTTCCGAGCCTGCTTTGTTGGCAGAAGTATCCAGGCTGTCAACCCAACTTGAAGAAATCTGGATTCATTTGCAGACTCTATTCAACCAAAACATTTGCATTTTAAATTACATCAAGACAGCTCTCTTATGAAGTACCTTTTGTTCTGTAAGATTGAAGATTTTGAATCCTTAATTTTTTTGTACAAAGAATATCTAATAAGGGGTGTTGTACATCAGTTTTTAAAATATTATCAGTATAACTTGACTTTTTATTCAAATTGAAATATGAATCTCATATCTTCATAAACTAATAATTTGCATTCTATTTAAATAACTATAGGTATAATAAAATTCTTAAAACAAGTTTAATATAGAAAATATTCAGTATGCAAAAATGAAACAAATTGTAAGAATTCATCTCTACTATGGAGAGAACTATCCTAGCGGTATGAATGAGTGGGAGCATTTTGAAATTCAGATAAAAAATTGGAAGAAGTGAAAATGTGAATGCTTGAATCTCAAAATAGATTTTGTTATAAATTAAATAGATAAAAACGAGCAGAATTTTTTTCAATACTGTAAAATTCATACCCCTAATCTTTACCATATTCCAACACACATACACAAACACACATACATATTTACACATATACACAAACACATTGCACACACAAAATTCTAATTGTGTTGCAGCAGAAATGTGAGACAAAATGGTAGGTGGATCTACAGTAATACAATTGTACCATTATTAAAGTATTACTCTGTAATCTATCTTAAAATTGATTTTAAACCACTCTCTTTGCAGATGAACAATGTCACCAAATTTTAAGACTTTTCTTCCTTTTTCCCAATTCCCCCCCTTTTTTTAAATGCCTCCTTGCTAAAGAGTTTAGAATAATTCAGAATTTGTACACTTTCGTGCAACCCATAAAGTGTTTATAGGATAAGTGCGAGTAAAATTACTCATTTTCACTTTCTGGCATCCTAAACACAACACATCCCCACACATCCAAACAATTTGTAGAACTTTTCTGGCTTTCAGACTTGTACAAGCCCTCAAGATTTATGAGGAAAGATTGGTCTTGACACCTTTCCAGAAACTTTTTTTGTTGGCTGCAGAAATAGCCTTCAGGAACAAGATGAAGAGCCAGTGGTCAGATAAAAGAAATCTGAGGCTAGGGCAGAAATAGAATTTGAGAAAATGTCTCAGATTTTCCATCTTAATTCTCACAAATATAAGAGGAGTGAAAGGAGGAGTATTCAGATTTACAAGATTCTGTAATGAATTCTGTAATTCTATAATGATACTAGTATCCATAACTTTAGTTTTCTAGTCTGCTGGATCTCAAAGGGTTGCCAGAAGGCCAGGAAGGTAGGGTCTTCTGGATCTCAGAGGAAGATGTTCCACTGGGCAGAGGCAATTACCAAGAAGGTGTGTTGTCTCTTCAGAATTCAGGTTCTTTAATTACAAGCATATCTGTGAAGGAATTTATTCGTTTGCCTGAAATATTTGAATTACATGAATATATAATTTTATATTTTTAAAAATCCCTTCTGACCCTATGAATAGTATGTGTATTCCTTAATCTCAGGTCTTTTTTTCCATGTTTTATCAACAGATGAACATATTCATGTCATTGCACTGAAGAAATTCATTAAACAGTTTATGTCATGATATTGCTGACATAGTAACCAATTTTAAAAAATATGAGATTCAAAAATTCAGCAGTCTATCACATGCTATGGTCTTAGAACTACAAATATACTGCAATACTGTAAATTGTAGGAGCTTACATTAATTATGTATCCTATCAAGTTATGCTAGCTACGTATCACAAAAAGCACCATCAGGAGTCTCCCAGGTTCAGCCTAACCCCAACAGCCTCAGCTGTCCAAGCTCAAACTGCTTACAGGTGTAGTATAGTATATGTCTTCTTACCATTCTAGATTTTATATATGGTATTTTTTTCTTTTTAAATGCAGAAAAATGCCCTTTGCAGAAATTTAAAAACAAAAATTAGAAATTGAAAGTGAGAAACTCTAAGATGGACAACATTGTTTTTGCTGAGCCCACATGTTGAAGTGAAAATGGGAGGGAATCTTATTTGTCTTTTTTTTTTAATCATCAGACTCATGCTTTTATGCTACTGAAGCAACAAAAGAGAAATTAGTTGTGCTGCATATGTTTTCTACCTTATTGGAAACAGGTTCAGAGAATGGGGAACTTTGGATCATGTGACTAACTTTTCTCACCTTTCCATTCTTAGAATTTCTTTTTGCTCTTTCTGAAATTGGGACATAATTGCTGGAGAGACAAGAATTAGAAAGATTCAATAAAAGTCTGGTAGATTTAAAGGCAGATATTCTGCTCTAACCTTTGAGAAAGATAGCCAGCTTTTGACAACTCTACCAGGATTTTAGCCTTAGAGTCTGACTAGCTGTAAAGTTTATAATGTATTTCCAATTAGTTATTTTGTCACAAACATATATCCTACTTGGAAATAAGACCATGAACCTTCATAACAGTACAGATCGAAGGATAGCTAACAGATTCCAGAATATTAAGAAATGTTAAGAAACATAAGAAGAATTGGATACTGGGACCAATTACCAAAAATGGATTTATGGCATGGAGATTCCAGTGGCTATTTTTTTTTTGTTTAATTTGTTGAACTGGGGGAGTTACATTTTTGCTTTTTCATAAACTTGTTACATACATTTTGATCTTCATATTGTTTAAAGAAGAAAGTCTAGATTTAATTATGCCTCTTAAAACAAAACAAAGGAAGTCTTATCTTTTCTGATAGAGGAGGTCATTTTAAATCCCTCCTCCCTTGAAGAATTATTTTTGAGGGATGACATCTCAAGACAAATTATGTTGATGGATGAAATCTTAAGCAGCTGAGATTCTTGATATTCAGCTTGAAAAGCCCACTATGACTTCTGATACATCACAGGCTGAGAGTGGAACTTCAAAGGAACAGTCTGTCTTGCTTATCATCAAATTGTCAGCCATGTGTAACCTTATATAGTTTTGATCATGGTTAATTGTGAGATGGAATCAAATCATGAAAAAATATGCTTAGAGATTAGTTTGGGGGGGATAGCAATTATCCATAAAGATATCTACATTGCATCACAATGTAAATACTTGAATAGTAACATTAAATTTCTACGTTGAAATGAAAACTATAAAATTTGCTAAATATACCAAGAGCTAGATTATCTAAAAATAATAATTGGGTGTTCACATAAACCAAGATTGAGAGTGACTGGATCCACAACTGAAATAGATGCAAATATGTCTGCATACTTCTACGTAGACATAGATCTGCATAATAAATGTTAGATCAGAATAAAATGATGATCTGACTCTCAATCTGCAAATTTATAATGCTTATCAATCAGGCTTTCCCAAATTGTGAGGTGTGCCTCCCTTCAGAAGGGCAGGCACAGTCGGTCCACTAAAGAGAGAAGATGGCAATGAAGTAACAGGCAACAGAGAGAATGCAGAACTGCTTAACTCATTCTTTGCATCAGTCTTCACACAAAAAGAAACTATAGCTCAACCCACCAAAAACATAACTATAAAAGACAGGCCAGAAATAAAAGAATAAGCAAAAAAATAGTAAGAGAGCACCTGTCTGATCTTGATGAACACAAGTCACCAGGACCTGATGAATTAACATCCCAGAGTTTTAAAGGAGCTGGCAGAGATCATCTCAGAACCACTGCGAACCACTGTGAAAGAACCATTATCTTTCAAAAATCCTGGAGCGCTGGGGAACTACCTGAGGACTGGAAAAGAGCTGATGTGATTCCCATTTTCAAAATGAAAAAAAAAACACCCAGGAAACTATAGACCAATCAGCCTAACATCAATACCCAGGAAGATACTGGAAAAGAATTAAAAAAACCAGATCTGCCAACATCTAAAAACAAATAAAATAATAACTAGCAGTCAGCACGGGTTTGTTAAAAACAGATCATGCCAAACCAATCTTATTTCATTCTTCAACATAGTGACTAAATTAGTAGACCAGCAAAATACTGTGGACATAATATATTTAGATTTCAGCAAGGTATTCGACAAAGTAGACCACAACTTACTTCTCAGCAAGCTAGAAAAAAGTGGAATAGATAGCACCACCACTAGATGGACTCACAATTGGCTGACAAACCGTACTCACCGAGTAGTCCTTAATGGATCTAAGTCGACATGGAGGGAAGTAGCAGCGGGGTGCCACAAGGTGTTCTGTCTTAGGCCCAGTGCTCTTCAATATCTTCATTAATGACTTAGATGAGGGGCACCTACCAAATTTGCAGATGATACTAAGCTGGCAGGAATAACTAACACCCAAGAAGATAGGCTCAAGATCCAGATGGATTTTGACAGACTAGAACACTGGGCCGTATGTAACAAAATGAAATTCAATGCAGAGAAAAGTAAAGTCCTACACTTAGGCAAGAAAAACCAAAAGTACACATATTGACTGGGTGAAACCAGGCTCAACAGCAGTAACTGTGAGAGGGATCTTGGAGTCTTAGTGGACAACCAGCTAAATATGAGCCAGCAGTGTGCAGTAGCAGCCAAAAAAGCTAATATAATTCTAAGCTTCATTAACAGAGGGATACAATCAAGATCAAGTGAGGTACTAACACCACTCTATAAAGCCTTAGTAAGACCACACCTGCATCCAGTTTTGGTCACCACATTATAAAAAAAGATGTTGAGACTCTAGAAAAAGTGCAGAGAAGAGCAACCAGGATGATTAGGGGACTGAAGACTAAGGCATATGAAGAACAGTTGCAGGAACTGAGCTTGGCTAGTCTGGTGAAGAGAAGGACCAGGGGAGACATCATAGCAGTCTTCTAATATTTGAGGGGCTGCCACAGAGAGGAAGGATTTAAGCTATTTTCTGAAGCACCCGAAGGCCAGAGAAGGAATAATAGATGAAAACTGGACAAGGAGAGATTTAACCTGGAAATAAGGAGAAACTTTCTGACAGAACAATCAACCAATGGAACAACTTGTCCTCAGAAGTTGTGGGAGCGCCATCATTTGAGACCTTCAAGAAGAGATTGGACTGCCATTTGGGTGTGGGGTTGGATTAGATGACCTATAAAGTCCCTTCCAACTCTGATTATCTATTATGTGTTATCCGTGAGAGGAATGAGTGATCCACTTTGCCACAAATTTAATTGTACCATTTTCATTGTTCACTTATGCTCATTTTTGTATTTGGATTTTTAGGGGAAGTGTGTACATTAAGAGATATGTACTACAGGGAGATGTGATGGGAAAACTTTGGAACCCCTGTTATCGAGTATCTTCTAGATCAGAGTTTCTCAACCTCAGAAAATTTAAGATGTGTGGACCATGTCCCAGAATTGTCTGGGAATTGAAGTTGACACATCTTAAAATTGCTGAGATAAAAACACTATTCTTCCAAAAGAATCAAAACTGGGAAAATGATACACTTCTAGAAATTCTCATTGCTCTGAGAAATTGATCCTTAGAAGTTGTTACTGCTTGTTGCATTTCAGAAGATGATCAGATAAGAAAAAGTTAAGCAGAAGAAAAATGCTCAAATCTGGATATTTACAACAAGAACTCACCTTAAAAGGAAGAATAGGTTGGGATAGGTCTCACATAGTTGCAAATATTTGGTTGATTACTAGATGGCAATAAAGAGATTTTAAAAATTCTTATCATCTGGTGGCCATTTGTTTGTTTCCATGTATGGTAAGTCTAGGCTGGAGAAAATAGTCATTCATAAAATGTCTTCAAGGCAACAAGTTGAGTAGCTTTTCTTATCCTGCCACATCCCTTTTCTTTTACAAAATGTTTTTCTGTTTTAAAATTTCAATCTCTTAATTGTGTGAGAAGTTACATTGCTCGCCCTGCTCATTTCTCTCATTTTGTCATATTTCATTGTCATGGAAACAGCAGGATAAACAATCACACCAAGGCCATTTCTTTATAACTGATTTATCTTATAGTATTTCTCAGTTATTGCTATAGTAATTGTTTGTCTTCATGGTTTGAACACACTATAAGATGTGATAAATTGCTTATGAGGAAATGGTCCAAGTTCTTGGTTTGCTTACTTCCTGGCTTCTACCTACATAGCCATTCCCTCTTCTCTATTTTGAAAAAGCAACCCATAATTTGTGATTTGTTTTACAAAAAAGATTTGGAAACCACAACTAGGCAGTGATTTCCAATCTGGTTTGCTTACTAACTTTTCTAACCTCTTTCTTCAATGATAAATAAGAAAAATCCTCATAAAATATAGAGAGATGGACAATAGAGTGATTTTTTTCATTTCTGTTTATTAGTTTGAGTGGCTCTGGAGTTAGTTAAGTTAGAGGTGAACAGGAAAATATTTTTTTCTGCATTGGGATTTTTCTTAAGAGTAAATTCTTTTAATGTGTTTGATGTGGTTGAAGTGTTTTTCTGCATCTTTTTAATTGCTTCTGATCATATTCAGAATAAGGTGGATTTTTATGGTTTTTTATTTGAACATTGTGTAGTCATGAAAATTTCTCACATTATTTCAAAACAAAAAAACTATCACATATTTTTTTCCTACTTTTAAGGAACTTCTTTCACAATGATGTACCTTCTATACAGATTCTTCTTCCAACACACTTCCCTGTTTCAGATCTGAAGAAATGTCATTCCATCTAAATAGGAGAGCTGTGCAATCTCTGAAAATGATTTGAAAGAAATGCTTTGGACATTATGTAAACACAGTTCCTTTCACTAAACTGGCTCAGGACTCTTGTCATTGCTCACAAGTAATATGAAGCAAATATTCCAAATCATTTTCAAAGTGTGAACATTCCCACTAAGGCCTATTCTATCCCATTGTTGCAATATGAGGAATACATAAATACACAACAGAACCACTGCAGCAAACAGGATTTATTACTAAATGGAGTGTGCCAACAGAACAACACTTCTGATATGTCATTCACTAAACCCCTGAATCTATTAAACATTTGCATGTAATTGATGTCTCTGTAGTTTGTTTATTCAGGTTCTCCTAATGGAAAGAATACAACTTTTAAACTAAAACAACAGTCGTCTTCATCACTTTTGCAAGTTGTAGTATGACAACTATAAGTGAATTTTGCCTATTTGTGAACAAGAATAGTTTTTTGAATCACAGCCTAAGTTTATCTTCTGGATTACAATTTGGATAATATGATCAGCTTCAGATTTAAGAAGCAGAAAAATAATTAGAAAATAGATTAAAAGTAATGTCAATCAGAAGTAGAATTTGTCTTAGCATAACAAAAGATAAATTCAACCAACAGAAGGCACAAAATAAATAATAAAAACAATACAACAAAATATAATATTGGTATTAGTTCTAACTTGGCAAGATTTAGTTAACCTTGACTGAATGGAAATTAAGTACACTTGGGTCTGTTTAGTACTTGGAAAGGGTTCCTGAAGAAAATCTCAGCTTTTTAAAATGAAGTGATGTATCATTTTTATATTATAGCCCCCCAAAAATATACGATGTGTCCAAGAAAACATCAGAAGTCAAGCTGTGCTCAATGAGATATTTACTTTTACTTAGAACTATTCAGTTAAGTATAATACTTACATGTAATTGTTTCTAGTTGTTTCCCATTTGAACACACTTTTAAAAAGTTATATTAAAAGAGTTGTTTTAACTAATTTAGATAGTTGGCAGTTAGTTATTTAATATTTCTCTTTCATGTCACAAGAAAGGTAATAATATGTCGCCTAGCAACAGAAAGACAAAAAAGTTCAACATCTAGCAGAAAGATGCAGTAACTGGGACAACAAGGAAAGTCATGAAAGAATAAAGAGGTAATCTCCTGGGAAACAAACTCCTCAGTGTTGGGAAGGGATTGAGAACATTATTGTAAATATAGCAAACTATAGCAAACACTTTTAATTTATCCATACATGACCTTTCCTAGGTTTCCTCAAAATGAGCCTATTTAAATTAAATTTGGATTGGGCCCATATTTTCTCAATACAGCCTGTCTTGAGCCCCAGTCTCATACTATGACAAGGACTCACAACTTTAGATCAATATGCATACTGAAAATGTGATCAGGATATTGTGTTTACTTGGACAAAATGAGTCCTTCAGGAGAAGATTTGCCTATTTCCAGAGTGGCTGCTGCCACAAATGATGTAGTTTTGCTTTCCTATCCCAGGTTTTTGCTAGTATTCCCTCTTCCCAAACTAGTTAGGCACACTTCCAAAATAAGGCTGCAACCAAGTGTCTCCCTTTTTAAGATTACATCAGGGTGGGTTGAGGATCCTAAAAACATAACTTGGAATAATCAGGAAATGGAAACATGCCCTTTCTCTCTTTAATCTTTTAAATTTTAAAATCTAAAAAGAATTAAAATCAGAGAGCAAAAAGACCAGGAGGAAGCAATAATGACACCACATTGCCTACTGCTACTCTATTAAGAATGTAATTTACCCAGAAGATATTTCCACCCTCACATATTCTGTCCATTTTTTTCAACCCAAATGTGTTGCCGGCAGTGAAATGAAGAGCTGTAGTAGCAGTGTTCATGAACTGTGGGATAATGGATCAGGCAGTAAAATCTCCCAGCAATTTTGTTCCCAGGATTTCTGGTCTCTTGGCACAGCAGCGTTGTTGCCATTTGTAATGAAAGCCACAGTTGCACTCATTCCTAGTAATGCCATTGTTTGATCCATAATCTCAGGTTCAACAGAGCTCAGCAGCAGGAGTGCCTGGTGCTGCTGAACTAATGGCAAATAATAACCCCTAACATTAGCCTTCACTTAGAATAACTGAGTTACAGAAATCCAGGATTTTACCACATTCTGATACAGTTCAGCCATATTCCTCCCAACAAAAGTTAGGGTCTGATGTTTCTCTTAAATACATGGGGAAATATTCTGGTTTAAAATGTATTAACTGAACAATGTATTGGGAAGTCCACTCATCAAAAAGTTTTATTTCATCCACAAAAGTTTGAATTGAGATTAGTTTCCTACCTACTGCAGGTATTAATGAGTGTTATGAATTAATTTGATATAGCAATTAGCTATATGATAATGTAAATTTTCAATTGGTTCAACTTGTCTTAAAACTTTATGTTGAATCGGCACAGGCATTAATGTTTCTGTTATTGTTTTAACTTCACAATTTACTATTACGGTAATTACTTTTGAATGTGTGCATGTGCCCAATAGAGGGATTATATCCAACCTCAGGAGTATTTGAATGTATTTGAAAACTATAATATAGAATGGTCTTATGCCAAAATAATCCTCAATCCAATCCAAAATGATCCTTATGGAGCCAGAAATCATTCTGTTGACTTTTTTATCTAGAATGTAGATTGGATACAGCCAATGAATGTTTGTAAATAAGTTTCATTAGCATAGGCATAATAATTATGAAGCTTCAGGCTAGGGATACTGGATGCCGGACAAAAGGAGGTCATGTCCTCTTGTTTGTACTCATGTCCTCCATCAGAAGGCATAGCCTTAAAATCAAGCATTGTCTGGCTTCTTGAGCATCTTGGGCGGTGAGAGTTTTAACTGTTTTCACAACAGGAGTCATCCAAAGTTGACTTTGAATTCTCTGTTTCTTTCTCTGTTTTCATCAACAGACTTGACAGTCTCAATTTACATTATTTAAATTACATCTTGATTCCAGAAATTGCTTTTAGTCCAATCCCTTCTCATCACTATAGTGCGTAGATCACAACTCATCATAAGTTTCAATGGCAAAATCTGAAAAGCATGTTGAAATTCTATTTCATAGCTAATTTCTAGTTTTCAAAAATAAAAGATATTTTGGAAAAATATTGTGACTGAAAAGTCAGTTTTTCTGATGCTGGAAAAAGTTATTTAATATACATGTAGGCCTAGGTAGGGGGCTTTTTTGCTATTTTTAACTGTAATTTTTATCACAGATGCCAAAAAAAATAAGCAGCTATTGAGTCTGTCTTTCTGCCTTCCATTTATCCACCTGTCTAATTGCTAATGTTCTCCTTTGACTGTTCAGATATCTGCTAATCCTACTTAAGACTGAATTTATATTTGATATCAAATTTGATAGTGGACAAGATTAAGCTTCAACATGGTTTAAACAGTGCTCAAACTCCAGTGCACTGTTTCTTAAAGCATTTTTCTGTCTCCTGTTGATTCAATAATTAGTTCTACAATTCCAGGATGTCTTGCCGTAATCATGCAAGATGTCCGATTTAAAGAATGTTTAGCAGTGTATTACCTGGAAACTTCAGTCCATCAAAGAAAGCAAGGATGTTCTCAGATTTGCTTTTATTGTTGAAAAATAAAACTTAAGAAGGATACCGGGATAGTTCTAATGGTCCATAAAATTCAAGGACGGTGTAGGTGGGATTAGCCTGGTTTAGAAGAACCTAGAAATAAACTGCTGGTCTTCTTCCTGTCTCTTCTTCTCTGGGAAAGGAAAACAGGATGCATTAGGACTCTAGGCAAAAGGAGAGGTACCACAAGTGGGGTTCCTTATCCTGGTGCTCTGCCTTACTGCCCCCTCTCTGAGAGAGGGGGATGGAGGGAAGGAGGGAAGCAGATGCTTTGCCAAGAAAAAAGCAGCCTCTGAATCTTGCCACTGATTTGGTATCCCAAAGACCAACCCTTTGGCACACGGTTGTCCGGGAGCAAAACTCCCTCCTGCCTCGGGTAGGCGCTTGCCCTCGCCAGCTGTTTTCTGGAGTCAAGTCTGCTCTCTGGCCTTGATCAGGACCATTTCCTGGCTTGGGAGGTGATTTTTCCGGGCCTTCCCTTACGGGGTGACTCCTCGGCTCGCCCCCCATCCCATTCCACCCAGTCCAGTAGCCGCCTGTGTTCGCAGGGCGCGTTTGGACGAGGCAAGGAAGCGCGTGGCCGGGCGCGCGCATCCGACCCGAGAGCGCGCCCTCCCCTGCAGCCCGAGAGGTTTGCTCGCCGGCTGCATCTGCTGCTGCGCCCGGCTAGAAGTTTGGCTGTCAGCTCGGCTTCCTCAGGCAGCCCGCGAGAGTTTCCTCCCCCTCCCGCTTCGCTCGTCAGCTCGAGAGCCGGAGGCGGGGGTGGGACCGGAGAAGCCGCCGCTAGCCGCTTTGTCCTCTCGTTTCCTCGCAGCCTCTGAACAGCCGGCGAATCCCGGCGGACCCCAACACCGCCGCTCGAACCTCCACCGCAGCATGCTCAAAGTCACCATGCCCTCCTCCACGTCTTCGTCGCCTCCCTCTGCCTCCGCCACCCTCAGCGCCACTGGCACTCTTGCCTCGGGCTCTGCCCCTCTCCCTGCTTCAACCCCGGGCCGGGTCGGAGGTGTCGCCACTCCTGTATCTGCCGGCTCCGCCAAACCGGATTTTTGGATCGACGGTTCCAATAGGGACACCCTCACGGATTATTACGACCTGGAGTCAGAGCTGGGACGGTAAGGAGGCGACGGGGGGGGGGGGGTTGTGGGGCGCTGCGAACAAGGAAAAGGGAGGGGGATCCCTATAAGCGCGGGTGGAAGAAGACACCCTCCCCCGCAAAGCCCCCTTCTCTTTTGGGGAGGGGGGCAAAACCCCGGGGCTGAGCAACTTCTGGGATTCAGGGCGGGAGGGAGGCTGCCTGGCTGTGCCATGGTCGTTGGACTCTGTGGCTCTGGCCAGTCTTGGGTCTGCTGTGGCAGAAGGTGTTTTTACGCAGAGCAGCTGCCGAGACAAAACAGTGCGGCTGACCGATCCCCGTGCTCCCCGTGCAGAGGGGAGGGAAGGAGAGGGAGAAAGAGGGAGGCCTCTGGTGCAAGGAGGCCGCCCCATTTGGGGCAATGCAGGATGGGGCACACTCACCTCGAAGAGCGCAGGGGTGCGTGGGCAGCGGAGCCCTGGCTGAGGCTGTTAGAGCGCGCTCTTCCACAGAAGGCGATGCCGGCACATTCCTAGACAGCAGCAGTGGAAGCGGGGTGGCGCGAATTCGAGTTTTGCCTGGAACAGCCCTTTCCAACCGGGCGCCCTCCGGACATGCTGAGGCTAGGATTTCCAGGATTTCCCAAACAGCATAGCCCAAGGCGGTAATATGGAGGTGGGGGGAGGGATGTGCCATTTTAATCCAATCAAAGGTCAGAAGATGGGGAAAGAAAGAAAGAGAGAAAGACAGATGAGGTGGGTGTGCAGCTGTTTGTGGAGGGAAGAGGATGCATTTGTAGGGCAAGTGAGCAGACCTTTCAGGTTAAGCTAGTCGGAGGGATACTCTGCCTTTGGCTTAAAAGAGGTGCATGGAAAGGCTGCAGGAAGCTGTAAGAGTCTTAGAAGCATGATTGTCCAAAAGGAGTTGCCTCAGTGATATCTTGTTTGCATTTGCTGGCATTGGAGAACTTGCCTGATTTACACAGCAATTCAGACTTGGTTGAACATCCTGGGCTGGTTCCTTTGCAATTCTCGCTGCTGCTGCTGCTGCTGCTGCTGCTGCTGCTGCTGCTGCTGCTGC
>BLBF01000004.1:76212829-76260624 GCA_015471245.1 Laticauda colubrina | reverse complement strand
GCTGCTGCTGCTGCTGCTGCTGCTGCTGCTGCTGCTGCTGCTGCTGCTGCTGCTGCTGCTGCTGCTGCTGCTGCTGCTGCTGAAGATTCTTCCCTCCATTCTCCCCCACCACCATCACCCCAAACAGAGAAGAAAGGAAAAGGAGATGAAAATGGTTGTTCTTCCCCATTTGATGTTGCCCTTTTCTTTACATGAGTGGGCGGTAATACCGAAAGGTGCACCATCTGTACTTGTCTAATAGGAAGTGAAAATCTGCATGTTTTAAAAATACATGTACATACAGATTAGGATAATCAACATTGTTTCATTCAGTTAAACTTATTGTTTTATAAGCCAGACAACACTGAAAGCTGAACCGAAGTGCAAACATATTGTGGTTCTGCCAATAGTTGTTAGGAACAGGGAGATAATCACTTAAGACAATAGGATTGAAGAATAATAAGATGATGCTCCCATTTCTTCAGGCAAATGAACAGCCTAGCAGGACTAATTATCCAGGAAAAGGCTGAGCTTCCAGCCTCATCTGAAATGTAAAGAAATGTTTTCCAAATATGATCTCAAGATCTTCATGACTTAACAGTAACAGCTGTTGAATACTTATGGTTTGACAAAATATTTTCATGCAAGTTAACAGGGTAATTTTGAACATTTTGTGCTCCTAAGACTTTTCAGATCAAAGTCTAATCAGATAAAGGTGTAAAGCTGGAAACCAGATGGCTTCATTCACATGTTCATGTTCCCAAAAATGAATATTGTTTCAAATTGGAAACTTCAGTAATGTTATTGTAAAACATAAGTCATATTGAACTCTGTTACCTTCAAAACTTAATTTTCCAAAGACTACATTTTTAATTAAGTGTTGAAAAACCACAAAAGCAATAGTATTTGACTTAGCGGGAAGAAACAATGAAATAATAGCAAGCATTCAATAATAATGCATCTTTTGATGGTAACTTGGTTCAGATTTGGGAATGAGTATGTGTTTATGCGTAACAATTATAAAAATTAGGAGGAATGCTACCAGGTCTGTAAAAATAATGAAACAAGAATAGTGGGGAAGATTGAAAGAAAAATAAAATATCATGCGACAACATATTCTATAAAAACTTGGAGATCTATAATATATGGTTGGTAATAAAATCTAAAACAAAATTATTTATAGTGCTCAGAGTAATTTTAGAAGACAAAATAAGAAAATATAGGGTTAAATGATAAGAAAGCAGGTTGCAGTATACATCACAAAGGATTTACTAACTAGCAATAAGCACTATTTAATAATGGAACAGCCTGCTTGGGTGGGCAAGTGAATTCTTTTCAATTAAGCAGACTGACTGCCCTTCAAATATCTGAAGCCAAATATCACGTCTCCTCACGTTCTGCACCCAACTTCTCAAACTTCATCATTTTTTCCTCTCAGCTTCCTTTTCATCTTATTTCTTTCCACTTTTGAATATGTTCCAGTTTGTCGCTATCCTTCCGAAGATGTGGTACCCAGAACTGAACAAAATAATCTAGTTATAGTCTGACTGTCTAGAATAGAGAGGAATGATTATTTGGGTCATGACATTATACTTTTATGCAGCCTAAGACTGCATTCTCTTCTTTTACAGCTGTATTATACCATTGGCTCAAGTTCAGCTTGTGATCCATCCAACTACTCAGATCCTTTTTGCATCTCCTAATACTCATTATGTCTTCCTATCCTTTATTCATGCCTTAGAAGTTTCCTGTCCAAATGTAAGATGCTGCATTATTCCTTTTTGAAATTCATATTTGGTTTTTACCAGCCTATTAAAATTCTCTTCAATATTGATATTGTTTTGTTTGATATCCTCTCCTCTTTTTGTATCATCAGTAGAGTGGGTCATCATATTTTTAATACACTTTGCAATTCACAAAAATACACACATACACACACAGAGAGACACACACACACACATTTAACAGCACAGGGACTAAAACTGAACCTTACAGTACATATAGTAATGCTTCCTTTCAGCTTGATAAGGATCAATTTTGTATATTCACAGAATACAGCTGCTTAACCAACTCTATCCCATAAATGAAAACAAGGCCTACCCTATATTTTGCCACCTTTTTTACTAGTTAAAAATGAAGTGAACATGTGATATAGTTATGCAAAAATAAATTCTATTGGTATTTATAGTGCTGCAAAATTAGAAATAAGAAAAAGTAAACAATAGCTTAAACAATGTATGACAAATTAATGTGTCTTAAAAATAAATTCTATTTGCATTTTGGTGATGGGAAAACTGAAAATAATTTATACCAGGGAATCAATGTCTTAAACAACACTTACCTAAATTGCTGTTGTAAATCATCCAGAGTCACTTTGATGAGCGGTAGAGAAATTTCATAAATAGGTAAATAAATTGATTATACTTTACATTTTTCTGAAAAATTAAAACCTGCTGAATGAAAGCTTCTTTTTCCCTATTAGTAAAGAAAAGTTATTGATGTGCTGTGATTTTTACCTTTGAGAACAAGAATTGTTTCTAACTCATTTTTACATTAGCATAGAATGTTTTAAACATTAAAGCTTCTTGAAATATATCTAAAGTTGCAGAGGACCTCATTCTTTATCAAAGGATGAAGTTTGCAAAGGATTACTTTCAAAATAGTTGGCTTATTCCCCATTTAACAATTTATCTGCTAATTTCGTGTTATATAGGTCACCATCGTAACAAATGTGAAGTGACTTCTATTTGGGTAAGCTGATACATTAATATTTCTGGACAAGAAACTTCCTGCTGATCTTACCAATTCAAAGTGAAATTAAAATTTGATGAATAAGATCAGTGAATTCCATAGTTTAATGTTTTATACGGTATCATCATCTAATTGTTTATATTTATAGAGTTATATTAATATTTAAAGAACCCCACTTCTGGGAATAGTAGTAAAGAAACAACAGCATGCTGTATACATATATCTTATGCAGCTACTCTAGCATGACATTATTTCTTGCTTTTTCTTTTTAGAAAAATGTTCTAATATTACTTTCCAAATGTTGCAAGTCTCTCAGAAGTTCTACTTCTACTTCATTTTTGTTTTGAGTTTATCCTCCTGTCATTCATATAACTTATTGAAGCACAGTTTTATGTAATAGACCAGCCTTTTGTAGCATAACTGGGAGTCCTAGAATAATAGTCTCAGCAGTTTTGGAAGATACAAGATTATGGGTGGCTATACTAAGGTTTAATGCAAAGATAAAATCTACATTAACTTCTAAATCCCCTTTTATATGGCATAGCCAGATGTCTTTTACTGTTAGCTGTTCAGGTGAAATTTGTAAGGTGAGCATACTTTCATGGTTAAACTCTTTTCATTAGACATAACCATCTATTTGTGCAATTTGCTACACAAGTGAGATAGAGTAGCACAATAATTCAAGCAAGAATCAGTAATACCCTTTAAAAAAGATACATCTGTATGGTTCACAAAATGTGGTCTGGAGATTCCTGGGGCCTTGAGGCCCTTATAGACAGTCTGTAAAGTAAAATAAATATTTTAGAATGGCTATTTTAATTTCTAATGCTGGTTTAGTAAATATCAATAGATAAAACCTACATGAACCAAACCTCTGAGAGGGTTTTAATCATTTTTAAGAATGTAAAGGACCCTAAGACCAAATTGTTTGAAACCAGTGGTATGCATGTATGAAGTCAGACAGTATCTGGGAAGACATTTCCAAAATTTACATAAATTTTACATCAGAAGAATAGAGTAGCTAACTGACATCAAAATATAAATATAGACTGTAGGGTCTATTATTCAGCTGAAGCTTCAAGATTATTTGTAGTTAGCTGACTTTTGTTATATTGCTTCAATGTAGAGAAGGTGAAACAATTGTTCTAGAGTGAAAGTCTTTTCTCTTTTCCACATGTCCAGTGCTGTGTTTGAACAAAACCATGAATACATCTTTTAGTATCTGTGTCTGTATGTATCAGATTATAACTGATGTAGTGCTTGTGGCAGTTTATTTTTCTATACTGGGCAAGAAAAAAGTGGTCTACCTTGCAAATGCCAAAAGTAAATCTGTGATATCATTGCCTGATTATATTTGGAATCTTACAGGACTTTTCTTCAAATGGAAAGACTGGTGGATATGAATAGTTTGGTGAATTTTCAGATATTACAGCTTGCAGTGCACACTACCAACATGAAATAAATTGCTATAAATACTGAATTAGAGTTTTGTGTTTGTTCTTCCTGGTCATGATTCAAATGCATCTAGTATTTTAAAATTCCATCCAGCAACATTAGACCTCCTTTTCCCCCATTAATCTCCATCCATTTGTTTCCATATTAATGGTTCTTAAATTGGTGATTGGATGATCCACTTGGGGATTGCCAAACAATAAGAGTCTGTTTTTTATGTGTGAGTGTAATAAATTCTTGAAGACTAGGAAAAGGGTAATTGAGTCAGTTTAAGAACCTTTGTTCTGGAATATCCATGTGCTATAAAAACCAATTATTATTGAAATCCTTCTTTTGGAGCAGGAGTCTCCAAATTGGCAATTTTAAGTCTTGTGGACTTCAATTCCTAGAATTCCTGAGCCATACATTGTGTTTATTATTCCAAGAGAAGAGTGAACTTTTACAACATTTACACAATATTCCAAGTTTTTCAATTTAATGCTTTAAATGGGTTGCATTTCACCTCTGGAAGACACCACTTGGGAAAGGTTTTTATTAATCTTGCTTCCTCTTAACAATGAGTCTCTAATAACTGTGGTATTGTTTTGGTTTGCTTTTTGCAAATAGAATGTGATGTTCTTCTGGCATCATAAGAATGCCTAATCATATGAAAGAAAGTGAGTTGATTCAAATGTATTATTGGTTATCTTTAATAGACTATTTTGACATTGGAAGTATTGATATGATTGAAACATGCATATAAAGCTATGAATAATAACTATTTGCTTTCGTGGAAGAGGTTGAAAATAGAAATTGACATAATTGCATTCAGGCTTATACTCACGTTTTCCCATTCGTTTTTCAAAAGAGACTCCTTTTCTACATTAGCAATACATTTTGTTTAGTGACAAGTTCCCTGCTTTTTCCACATTCCTACACATATACCAAAAAGCTTAGTACAATATTCAAAATTGTTTGTGAAAGCTATGTCATCTTTCAAGTGATGCAGAAGAAAATCACTTACTGTAACTAGTTTATACAGTAGATGTTTCCTTCCATATTATGCCTATTTAGTTCAGTACAGAGACCAATTTTTATCTTCAACAACTTGGAAGATAATGGGAACCATTCAAATGATATATCTTTGATCAAATTCATATACTACAATATTCACTTGAAACAGATAGTGCTGTTGAGATGGAGAACTGTCTGTATATGCAATGGTTCCCTCGCTCATAGTTACAATAATTTGACTCTTGCTTGTATAATTAACAAATTACATTAGGATGAACTTAATTGAAGAGGCTAATTTACAGGTATGTATTTTGTAAAATAAGGATATAGAAAACATTTGGTATCCTAGTTACACTCAGTATATGGTCATAATATTAATGTAATGATCTTCTGCTTATGTGTTCAAATGCTTTTAAAAGTATGAGGCACACTAAGAAATCAATCTTCCTTCTTTGTGGAGAAAATCTTAGGAATAGTTTATATTTTCCAAAGTCAAAAATCTTCCAGTTCAAGCCTTATGTGTTCAGAAAGCTTTTAGCTTAAGCTTCTCCCCCCAAAGCACCTAATTGCAGGTATTCAAAATAGCAGCTATCAATGCCTCTTTGTAGATTAATTCATTTCTAGTGCTATCCAAGGGACTTATGCTACTTCAGTTATACTTCATTATGCTCCACTACACTTTTGCTGAGTTCAGTTCTCTGTGTTATAATTTTTCTTTGCTCTGTCACTTTGCACCTGGCAACAATATGCGTGTCATAAAGCTATGCTATATTGTTTCAACTGGCTTACAACTGGCAGATTCTAAGTCATAAGGAGCATGGACAGATTCAGATCTTGAATCGAATACACAGAAAACATTTGGAGAAGGAAGAAATTGGCTTATTATAGAGCAATTTAATAATAATGATCAAACAGCAGCTAAGCGCTTTGTTTAATATCTACCCAGAGAGGTTAAGAAGCAATAAAATTGGCAGAAACATTACTCAAAGGTATGTTGGAGTTGAGATCTGGTATAATTTCTGGTAGTGAAAATAGATGGTTGTTTAGGAATTGGGGATGATTTGAAGTGGTAAGTGCTAAAAGTTTGGAAAACAGAAAAGAAACAAATCAGAATGTGAAAGACTAGCAAATGGTTGTCATCTGGACACACTTAGTAAATAATAAAAAGTGAACAATGTAGCATACAGTTGGTCATTTTTTCATCTGGGATCTAAAAGTTTCCCTGAATACCAGGCTAAAGATTGGAAAGCCCAGTTGCAATGTTGAGGAAGAGGTTTTACTCAGGAAGGTTAATGAACTCAAAAGTAATCTGTTCTTACACTGAGATCCATTCTCTCAATTTAAAAGTTCCATTTTCAAAATGCTGTGGAACCACACAGAACTAACTAAACCAAAAGTCTAGTTAATCTTACAGATGTGGCCAAAAGTATTGTTGGTATCCCTCCACTTTTCCCCAAAAAATTCGCTGGGAATTAAGATAAAACTGACACAAGTAAATGGCTACCTTTAAAAGACAGACAACATAAAAGTCACTATTTTTCCTTTTAATGGAGACGTACCAATACTTCTAGCAGTGTCTGTATTTGCCATATTAGTAGACAGGGCAAATATCCAAGAAGACAGGCTCCTTCCTCCTCTAAGATTGTTTGGTTCAAGAAATTTCAGGAACTATAGCTTGTCATTCAGATTTCTGCACAATGATGAAAGCTACTGGAGAATTGGTTTCAGCTAATAATTAAATGTATCCTGTACTTCTGTGGAAAGGTTTACTCTTCCTTGCCTATGAAAATGTAACATAAATCACTAGATGAGGGGTATTTTTCTTTCTCCCATTTTTCTTCAGATATAATCTCTACATTTACTATTTTTAAAAGATATCAAAGCTAAATTTGACATGCCTTTTATGCATCTAATTTTCTGTCTATTAGATACTAATATAAATGTATAAATATGATTTATATTTTGATTTGTATCCTAAGCTGTCATATTGCTCTGATCACTCACCAGAAAAGGGATAGCTTTATCAGTCAATATTTGAAGAGAACTGGAGCCTTAATGGATACATAGGAGTCAAGTTGACTATTGTGCTTTCTCTGATTTTATTTCCCTTGTTAAACACAGCTAAATGTCACTGGATACCTTTAGATATATAGTCATTATATCATATTGGAAATATTCAAATTTTAAAAAACTGTTGTATGAAAGTATTCTTTCTTCTTGGAAGCTACTAATGTTGCTGGAAAGGTATTTTCACAGAACTAATTGAAATATCACTCAAAAAAAGCCAAGAACCGAGAACATTTTTTGAAAAGCACCATTTATTTGTTGATATTTGTATTTATCAGAAATAGTGAATCTCCAGGCTTTAGGTTTCCCAGATACTGCAAGCTTTTTCCCATTTTGCCTCTTTCCACCAGACCCTTGTCCCCAACTCTTATAACAGTATAACAGATTTGGAACAGACCTTGGAAGTTTTCTAATCTAACCCTCTACCTCAAGCAGGAGACCTATACCATTTTTGATAAACGATTGTCCATTCTCTTCTTAAAACAAAAATGGAGCATCCACATCTTCCCTTAGCAGCTATAGGAAAAAAGAGCTTCTCTTCTTCCCACATAGCATGTAGATTTTAAAAAGCCTGATTCTAATGTGTGCAGTTTAGGAATAGATTGTATTATTCAGAAAGGGTAATCCTTTCTCCCCCATTAAGAACTCATCAAGAGAAATCTTCCACTGCTGCATTTAGACTTTTAAAAGACTTAGTTGTAACACAAAGATAATTCTTTAACAGGGCACATTTTCTGAAGTATTGGGATCTCCTTCCAAATTTCCTGCATGGCCATGAACCTCTCGGGAGCAGGGGAAGTTCTCTAAAAGCTAAATTGCTGTGAGGAGCAGGGAGTGAGTGAAACCGAATATGAATGTGTGTGGAGAAGAGAGAGAATAATGGATTTGTGTTGGATAAAGGAGAGTCTGAAGTCTTGGGAAAGCACTTTGGAACTGCTTGGCTGCAGTGAGGCAGTCCTATCTATCAGTATTTGGGCCAAGACCTCTCCTCTTGTTACAGTGACATGTCCACCATGCATATCTTCCCAACATGAATTCAGCCACAGTTATTGTGAAGGGTCAATATTAGATCAGGCTGAACTTGAATCTTGGTGACTTCATGACCATGTCTGGGTCTCTGTAGTTTTCTTGGCAAGAATAAGGGAAATATAGAATGGATTAATACTAATACATCTGTATCTAATGATATAGAAAATTCAGAAAGGAACTTCTATTATCTTGTTCTGTTGCATTAATGGAGGGAATATCGATCTGTAAAATGGGAGGATTCTCTGGATTTGTCAATCTTTCACAACTATAACACAATAACCTGAATTCCATTCTGACTATAAGGTTGTGAGATGAAATAAGATACTAATTCAACTAATTCCCCCTCTTCACAGGACCTGGTCAGATTTTTTTTTAAATTATTATTATTATTATTTTTTTTGGGGGGGGGGTCTGGCTGGCAATTGCTGGTTGACTTGTTTTCTCTGCCAGAAACACAGTTACAGATTCATATCTGCAGAATCAGAGCCAGGGAGGTAAACAGTAAACTTCCTTGTCATCCAAATTTCATCCTAACAGAAGAAGTGGGGAGAGATATCTCTTTTTCCACCAGCTCTCCAATTGCACAAAGCAGCTCCATGCAACATTTCAGGAAAAAAATTGGCCCCTCCTTACTTTCTTGCTATTTCTCTTAAGGTTTGGCAAAGGTTTGGCCTTACTTTTCCAGCTACCTCTCTAACCAAGCAGAGCACCGCCATGCAATTGGGGTCCTGGCAAATAAAGGGAGAGCCTGGCTTGATATAATCAAACTCTCCTGCCACCAAAAAGAGAATGGTCCTAAGGAATGCCCCAGTCCCAGATTGCAATATCAGTCATATTGATGAAGAATTTTAGATTGTCTGTACAGCAAAATACCTTTGGGGAGAAGAAGGAAAACACCTCTAATACTGGAATAGTGAATGGCGAAAGGCAAAACCATAGTGTTCAAACATAATACTATAGGTTATGTATTATAAGAATGTTTGCATTCAGATTTCACATTAATTCAAAACCAAATCATATGATTAGCACAATCTGAAGAAACATTATTGGTTTTATATGTGAACCCAGCCACTATGTCCATCGATCCTTTTCCTTGATGAAAATTTAAAATTTTTCAATTTTCTTTCAAACCAGATGGAGAACGGCAGGCTTAATATAGGTATTTACAGTTACCTGGAAAAATAATATGAGCTACCCCTTCCCAGTTAAACTAGAATGCCAGGTTTAGCGTCTGATTTATCATTTCAGTACTATAGTGCTACCAGATACATTGCAAAAATCTAGATGCCCAATATTATGTAGGCAGCAGCAAAGACCCTAATTCTTTGCTGCCATATACTGGTCCTCTCCTCTTGGTGAAATCAAAGTGTTCTATGAAGGTATCACTTTGGAGCCATGGCTAGAAGGATTTTAACATTTTTTTTCTGTAGAAAAAGATGCTGTAGCTCTCTTTCTCTGTTCTGGCCCTGCCCTGCTCCATGAAGTGCAGATACCTGCAAGTTCCAAGTATCACTCTCAACAAATTGCCACCTGCCCCAGATTTTTGTCAGTTTCTTTCAAACCTAACTGCCTTTCTTCTTTATCTTGGAAATCTAAGAACAGCCAACAAGCTAATGGCCTGCATCATATTCTGTGGGGATTTGTCAATGTAATTTTCTGATGACAGGGAACATATAAATACTTTTATAAGGCAAAACTCTGGAGCTTTCCTCGCGAGCAGTCTGTCTTTGTGAATTGATTAAGGTTTTTAAACATTAAAAACTGAAGAGATATCATTGTTGTAAGTATTAGATTTTGTAATATTTGAAAAATGGTTGTTCCAAATGTATCTTATTGATTGCTTTATTTATAGACTTCATTGTTTGCCTGTACCTATACATTGAAGAATGCTAAACTAGGAAAATTAAGATACAAACAAAAAAGTATAAAAGGTACAAGCAAAATATAATTAAAATACATATGTAAAGGTACAGATCACAGTAAAACAACTGCATTCAACATTGTGTGTGTTCACATGTATATGTTATTGATATGTCTATGACTTGTATGCACAAATTATCCTCCCAAGCCAGGCTGAATTATATGTGATAATACAGACATATATACGAACATACATACCTATTCTTCTCTCTAATTCTCTTTCCCCAATCCTACGTTTTATTAATTTTTATTTTTAAATAAACATCAATATTATTACATGAACAGCGTGGCCTGTGGGTATAATTCATTTTGATACAAACATCAGTAATGATATTCATGCCTTCCAGTTTGAGCTTCTTCGGCGACAGATAGAGATCGTGCACAGTTTTGGTCTGGGCTCACCGCTGGAGCGCCCCAAGCCATCTGGTTTCGGGGCTAAGCCACCCCATAGAGGTCGTGAAGAGGGGGGAGACTGCCAGCAGGGTTGAGGAGAGCCGCATCTCTCCTCCTCAGCTGGCCATTACTCCCTTTCCTGAAGGCGGTTGCAGCGATGGTCAGAAATGGCCTCCTCAAAGAAGAACTCGACCAGAAAATAATGTGCAGGAGGAAGATAAGAAGTGAAAGTTTTGGCTGACCAGGTTAAATTGCAAAAGCAACAACTAAGGTACTTTGGAATTTAAACTAAAAAAAAATAACATCGTTCCCAAAGAAGAGTCTGAAACAGCGAAGGAAAATGAAAAGGGAAAGGTTTGGGTTTGTTTTTTTCTTCTCTCCCTTTCCTTATACTGACAACTAAGAGACTTAAATAAGAAATCAGAAAAAAAAAATTCGCTTTGACATCAACAGGCAATTAAGCTGAAAATAAAACAGAATGTCAAAGGGATAATAAAGATTTCTGGACACTAAAAAATTTTTATAAGCAGGAAAGGAGAGAGAAAGAATAAAAGGGCAGGATTTGGAAAAAAGGGAGAAGACTGCCTCGAATTAAAAGGAATCTACAGTAAAACTTCAGCAAGACTTCTAAAAGATACATTTTAACTGAAACTTGGCAACTAAATAGTAGAACTCCAGGAAGAGAAAGTGAAAAAAAAAGCAAAAAGAAACAGCTTGCCTGTATTTTGATTACTTGGTAATCTTTGGATTCTTGGTTATTGGATTTGAATGACTAAAATTAATTGGGTGGTTGTTCAAAAATTTATACAATGGCACTACTTCTGGATGAATTGAAAATGGAACTTAAAAAGTACAAAGAAGATGCACAAGAAGGGAGGGGTTCTTTTGGCTTGCAAATGTCTGCAAAACAAGAAGACTGGGACAAAGAAGAAGCCATCTTTAATGAACAAGTAATTCTATGTGGGGAAGAAAAAGGAAAGGGGAGAGAGAATGGAGAATTTAAGACTTAAAAAAACAACCAAAGAAAAGAAAAATAGTTCAAAAAATAAGTATAATATTGGAAAGCAACAGAAGAGGGAAATACAGAAGAGAGAAATAGAGGTAGAGAGACAAGAGGGTAAAAAAGGGAGAGAGAAGAAGAAAGAGAAGGAAAGGAAAAGAAGTGACAAAGGACAAAAACAAGACATAGAGAAACAGGGCCTATTTAGAGATAATGGGTGAAAATTTAACTAAAAAGGGATTCTGAAAAGGTACATAAGATTGTATTGTTATATTACTAATAGAAATAATTTTAGAAAATTGGAAATAATGTATGATTAAAATGAGGGATAAAATAGTTATAGTAATCTAGTGAAATGTTTGTTAATAAAATAAATGAAATAAAATAAATGAGAAAATTGAATTAGGAAGGGACAGGAACATTTTAATTAGTTAATGTTTTATAAAATATAAGTGAAGAGGGGGGGGAATTAATTATGGAAAGCTTATAACTGTTCCCATAGAAGTATATTTAATTGAAAAGTAATGTTAAAGATGTTAAGATTTTAATGAATATTAATGATAGAACTGAATTGGAATGGAATGTGTTGTTTTAATTACATATATTTATAATCATTTTTTTAAAGATTATAGTGTGTATTTTAAGAAGGTACCAAGCAGAATCCGAATGGAAGTTACGTGTTATATTGAATATTATAACTTTAAGGTTCATATTGAAGCCTAAATAAGAGTTAAATGGATAAACTTAAAAGATATAAAGGTGTCATATTCCAATCAGCAACTACAGGAGAAACTTTGTTTAATGAGAAAAGATAATATGAAATTGAAACAGGACAGACAAAAAGTATAAATATAATGATTTGAATTGAGATGAGATAATTAAAATAAAATTGAGAAAATTAAAAGAGGGGAGAAGCTACATAAAAAATGTAAAACAGTGATAAGATATGGGACAGAACATAAAAATGAGCATGAAATTGAATTTGTGGCTATACGAAGAAATGTAACCCGGGATAACGCTACTTTCAAAAAAGATGTTTTATTTGTATTTTTTGTGAAAACTCAAATAAAATTTACAAATAATCATAATCATAATGGTTGTTGTATTAATCAAACTTATATAATCCTAGTATTAATATACATGTTTTTTTAAAAAAGTAGTTATTCAATACTATGTTCCATTTTAATGCCAATGATGTTGTAAGCATACATGATTATACCATCTTTCAATCTAATCTTTTCCATAAATTATTACTTACATTCTATTGTATAAAGATTATATCTGCTAATATTCCCCCTATTTCTTATTTCTAGCTCTATTCTAACTTCTAGTCAGCTCATCCTTGCTAACTTAATATTAATACACATGTTTATATAAGGCATAGCTCTTCATTATTTGATTGTTAAAAATCACAAAATGCCATTCAAGAATCAGTCTTCCTATTATTTAAACATACCTTATAATGCCCTCTTTTAATCTCCAATCTTTCTAATCAGACCATCATCCATACATCCATCCATACATACATACATATAATTCCTTTCTGTCCATCATCTCTCATTCGTTTTAATACTTCAATTCTTATTCATTTTTTGGCTTGCTTCCCATACTCCTCTCTTGAATCTTTATCAACATCTGCATCTTCATCATTGAGACTGAATATTTCTCCCATCTCTATCCTCCTAAGCTTCCGGGTCTCCAGAGTATCCACCCAAACCCCATCTCCCTTTCAACAATATTTTCTAGTTTATCTGATTCCCTTTTTAAATCTCTTAAAGTGCTTTTCTCTTAATTTATTTCATCAGCCATTATAGTCTTTATCATCTTCTCCTTCCCATCTTCCTGTTTTATTTGCTGGATTATCTGTTCAGTCTTTTCTTCCATTCTTTCTGCTATCTCCTCTCTTTCCTGTACTCTTTGATCTTCATTCATCATCACTTGTAATGTAATTTTCTATTTTCCCAGATACGCCTTGCATTATTTTTTCTCTCTGTGATTCTTTTCCATAGTATCCCTAATGATTTGGAACATCAACGTCATTTCTCTTGAAATCTCACTCCTTTCCCCCTAGTGGAGCATCTTGTCTTAATTTAATAAATCCCACTCTTACTGAAGTCCAAAAACAATATATTCTAGTTCAATGTTAGTCCTCAGAAAGTTCAGTAATCATACGGTAGTTATTTACATCTCAGGATTATTAATCAATTCCATTTATATAGTCCAGGAAACTTCCGCAAATCAAAAATCACTTTGCTTTATTTAAAAGTCTTCCATAATAGAGTCTGCAGTGATCATAAAGTAACTAGTTATAGAACAGTCAATGTCACCAAAGTCCTCCAGATGAATGTTGTTTATTTTTCTCATCAATTTTTTTTTCTAAACTTGTATGGGTCTGGTATATTCCATTCACCAGTGGATGGCATCCTCAGCTTAGGTTTCAGCATTGTTTCAAATCTTAACAATTTAATTAGTCCAAATTTAGTTCAATTTATGGAAGCAAAGTCAGCTACTCAAATAAATTCAAGTCCAGCATTTTATAATGCCTTTCCAAAACAATGCCTACCCAATTTAAGAGTCCAATTTTCTATGTTTTAAAAGGTCTTTTAAGTTCTCTCCCCTTACTTCCTCTTTCAGGTCTAGGATTTTTCTCTCTATGGTTGTTAGTTGCTTAAAAAAATAGTTCTAAGAGTCTCTTTTTCTGGATTTTCATCTTTCTTTTTTTTAAAAGTTAACGTCTAAATAAAAAGGAATCTTCTCACCCAGCTCCAGCCACTGTTCATCTGCATTGCTTCTGTATATTTCTTACTTGCCTTGGCTGTCCCAGCTTCATGGCAGCCATGATGGCTGCCTCTTCTCATTAAGGGAGAGGGAAGAAGCCTTGAGTCCAGCAGGGGAATTGTTACTCTCCGCAAACTGAAGGGTGCCCCTCTTTTCTTCACCACTCCTATAGGGTGGCTTTAGCTCCTTTTGGATCCCTCCAACAGGGAGAACTCAGCATACAAGCACTGCGACATCAGCCAAAAGTCTCTTCTGTCCAATTCTATGCAATTAATGGAGAAGACCTGCAGTTTTCTTGGCAAAGTTTTTCAGAAGTGCTTTGCCATTGCCTCCTTCCTAGGGCTGGAAGAAAGTGATTGGCCAAAGGTCACCAAACTGGCTTTGTATCTAAGGTGGTATTATAATTCATGGTTTCTAGATTGATACCTCAAACACTACTTCCTTTCAGTCATTCCAAGAAGGCTCCACATCCACATGAACTAATCAAGTGACCCTGAGGAAACAGATAAACCATCAAGTGGCCTTAGCGACTCTCTAAAAGGATTCAAATGACCAGCTGTCTGCAAGAAGTATACATTCTTCCCTTCCCCACCATCCAGTCAGAGCTGAAGAAGTTTCTTGGATGAGAAATGAAATGTCTTTAAAGAAAAAAAAAAAAAAAAAAGCCTAGTTGCCTCTTGAAAAAAGGAACAATCATGATCTGCATGATTGAAAATCTCCATAGACTTAAGTACTACACCAAATTGACCCTCTATACCAGGGCTGAACTGGTAGAATACCACCACTGGTGGGGCCAGCACATGACGTGTTCAGTCCATGGGCTGTGAGTTTGACACTCCTGCTCTAAACTGTTAGAAAAAGCATAAAAATTATGCTGAACATCATGGAACTGAGTGTGTAAGAGGTAGGGTGAAAATAGATAGAATCAAAAATGATTCTATCATTCTAGAGCTCACAGTCTCTCTAGTCTCTAGCTTGATGCTGTAACCATTACATTAAAATGACTGTCTCTGTATATTCGTAGTATATTTGTCTTTATATGTATTTTTGGTTGTTGCTATAATGCTGATACCTTTAAAACATGTCTTATGTAACTGTTTAATTTATCAGATAATAACGTATTAGGAAATCCGTATGAGATCTTATTCATTTTATTTAGAAACTTTAGTTCAGTTGAATTTGATCTTAGAATCGTATGTTAAAAATACATCAGGATAATTCTTAGCTATTGAGAATATATATTACAAATTATTAGCACTGTTCAAAGATGTGCTTCAGAAATATGGGGCATGTTCAAATACTTTTGTCACAGAAATAGCTGTGAATTTTTTGCAGACTTTTTGAAACAGCCACAAAACTAATATAGGAATAGCACTTAGGCTTATATACCACTTCACAGTGCTTTATAGCCATGTCTAAGCAGTTTTCAGAGTCAATATACAATATTGCCTCCAACAATCTGGGTCCTATTTTACCAGCCTCGGAAGGATAAAAGGCTGAGTCAACCTTTGGCCAGTGAGAATCGAACTCCAAAAGTAAGCAGTGAGTTAGCTTGCAGTACTGCATTCTAATCACTGCGCCACCACAGCTCTTACCTCATACCTCAAAGAGACATGGCTGCTTTATCAATTTGAAAAGAGATACATTACAAAATTCACCTTTTAACAATTTGCAAAGCATTGTTTTTTATATATTTTGAAACATATTTTGCAATGACAGAAGACACAAACAATTATATTTCTCTACTGGATCCATTGGCTGTATTTTGCTGTACATTAGCCATTATATTATTAATTGATAAGAAATCAATCTAAAATGTACTTCTGGTATTGTGAATGATGGAAAACAGACCTTACTTCTGTAGTTGGACATCTGTTTTTCCTCAGATATGAAAACTCTGTCAATGTCTATATCTAATATTCAAAGGTGGAAGACCAGTATTATATGGTTTTTTTTCATTAACCAAAATCTAATATTTGGAAACCAGTTTAAAAAAATAAATATATATATTCATATTGTGGATACAGATAACTACTGTGTTTTCTGACACTTTAATGTTATAAACACTAAAAAGCTCACAGCTTTTGAAAAACATATGCAAATTACTACATCACAAATTTACCAAAGAGCTTCAAACGTTTGCCAGACAATTTCAGAAATAACTGCAAACCTTTCAAGCATGATTTAAAATAGTATGGGAAAAAGATTTAGAAATAGAAATTAAAGAGAAGGTGAGGATAAACAGAAAGAGGCCATTAAAATCTGTCTCAGTTAAAAGAAAATTAAAATAATCTAATGTTTCACTCATATCTGACATATAAGCACATATTGTAAAGAAATGGGCTTTTAAGAAATCCCACCATTTAGAGCAAAGGATTATTATATATTGATTTAGCTAATATTTTGAAGAAAAACATTAAGCTTTTTAAAATAATCATAACAGTGGTTCTCACCAAATACTTATAGAATATGAAAAAAGACATCTCCTTTGATACTTAATACTTAATATGTTGATGCCATAATTTTGAGAGAAAAATTCACCATCAGTTATAGTTTTTGAAAACAGATACACTGTTTTGTCAACTATTCCTTGGAAGAGAACCCCATTACCTTATGAATCATGAAAGATGCATAAATTGTGAAATAGATTAGACTAGAGTAGATTGACAGGTTTGTTTATTTAATTGACAACATTTATTTAGCTTCCCATCTCACTGGCCATGACTTTGATGGAATACACTCAGTAGTTAAAACAAAATCACAACTATTAAAAACTTTTAAAAATAAATAAGAACAAGATAAATATAATAGTAAAAACAAGATTGTGGGAAAATACACATTTAAACACAATACAGCCATCACACAGGCGCCCTATTGGACCCCAGGTTTGATGAATGCATGAAATAATTTCCATTTAATCAGTGCTTCCAGCTTTGAAATCTATATAAGCAAGAAATAAAAACAAGTTTTTCACTGTATCTATTATTAAGTGTAAAGATTTTTTTTACTTTAAAAAAAATATAACAGTGCTGTTTCTATCTAAACTTGTAGAAATAATTCCAGAAATGTTATATCTTTGGTTTTTAAAAAGGCTGCTTGTGAAAAGATGGAAGACCCAAAAATATGGAAAAGAGATACTGAATAGCAGCAACATGTGATTGAGCCATAAGTCGATTAACAAAGCAGTGAAATTCACATTATGTGTCTGGAGTGGAACTAGTATTTCCGTTTACCCTTGATAGAAATAGCTCACTTTTTTTTTTTTTAATCTAAGGAAGGGCTTTAATTGATTTAGGACTTTCATGCACACAAATCTTTTTACAAAGAGAAACAGCTTTTTTTTCTGAGTTGAAAAAAACATTTAGTGGAATTTCCTACTGATGCCCAAAGATCTGAAGGCAGACAAGAAATCAATGTAACTATAGGGATATGCTAAAGAAATCAGCTATTAAAAATAATTGAGTGGAGGTGGTTTTTGAGAAGGTGGGTAATAGTAAAGGTTTAAAAAAGATTCACTGTGAAGTGTAGCAATGTTTACTTATCATTCAAATCATCTTATCTCTGCTAAATTTAGAAATATGCCCATAAAATCTATTGATAGATGTCCCCACACCTTTCTTTTCATAAAAATGGTTAAAGAGTGTTGCCTTCTAGAGCTGCTTATATTTGAGGTAATTTTTAAAGATTTGTGTATTTCATTGGCAATACATATTATAGTATCTTGCAATCAAAGCTGTTTGGCTCTATTTGAATTTTATGACAAGGAAGAAAGATCTGGAAGCAGAAAAAAAAAGGGTTCTCATTTCTCACTGGTCAAAAGTCTTTGGGGCACTAAAAAGCTGTCATTTAAATGTAGCTGCCCATCTGCTGAGGATATTAATATCCGAAAGGTTTGGATTTCTAGAGATTGGGAAAAGAAAAAAAAACACCTTTCCCTTTTAATACTTCACACATGATACTCACACATCACACATGCATGCACACCATTCTCTATCAAAATTGTATGAGATATTAAGAACTAAACCAATTCCCTATTTTACATTTTAGTTTCCAACTGATTCCCATAGTATTACCTGACTCAGTTTCCCAATACCTATTTACCTGAAGCTATTGGACACAGAGAGACACGTTGGTTCAGTGGCTAAGAAACTGAGCTTTTAGATCAGAAGATCAATAGTTCAGCAGTTCAAATCCCTAGCGCCACATAATGAAGTGAGCTCCCATTACTTCTCCCAGCTTCTGCCAACCTAGCAGTTTGAAAGTACTTAAAATGTAAATAGAAAAATAGGAACCACCTTTGGTGGGAAGGTAGCAGTACTCCATGTGCCTTTGGGGTTTAATCATGCTGGCCACTTGACTACGGAGACGTCTTTGAACACGCTGGCTCTTTGGCTTAGAAATGGATATGAACACCACCCCCTAGAGCTAGAAACAACTAGCATGCATGTGCGGGAGAAAACCTTTACTTTTATTGGACACAGATCCTTGTCTATTTTTTGTTTGTTTGTTCTTTGGAGGAGTCTAGGTTTTGTTTTCTTTTAATTTCTGCAAACTTGGACTGTCCTGTAAGTTTGCTGAAATCACCACTTTAGTTTTGGATCTTCCCATTTTAATTTAAAATTGGTTCTACTTGTATTGAAATCACAGAAGCAAACACAATGGTGGGCATCTACTCTGCTTCTCTTGAGACCTGTATCTTTCTCTGAAGACACAAAACCACAGTATACCCGAGTATAAAATCTCTCTTGCTTCATTTGCCTCTTGAAAAGTGTATATTTATAAATTTATATTTGTCTTTTTTCAGTAGCAAACAGAGATTCTAATGTCTGTCTTGACTATCTCTTGAGAATAACACCAAAGATAGTTTAATTAAGAGTTGTCTCCTACTGCCTTTGATGACCTGCAGAGTGTGAGTTGAGCTTGACAAATACTGAGATGCAATCATATGATCACAAGATGTTTGACAAACTGGCTATAAGTGCAAACAGGTTGCCAAATATCCAGCTTGCAATCTTGTGACTGAAGGAAAAGGGACAATGTGACATTTTATGACAGCTGGAAGTGTTTTACAGACCCATAAAGCACCCTTTCTGAAGCTTTCCTAAATTTGAATGATTGTTAAATGATAGTTCATAAATCAAGAACTACCTGTAATTAGAAATAGTAAAACTCACTTGTGTAGCACTCACAAAGTGAGGTGCACAGAATCTTTGCATGTAAATGTTCCATGATACATATTTTTAAAAGGCATCAAATGCATCAGATATGCATTGTGATTATATGATATTTGTGTTGCAAATTTAAATATTGTTATCCTCCTACAATCACCACAGTATTATGAGTATGAGATAACAGCCATTTCTGCAAAGGAGGAATGGCTAAAATTCTTTGTTTGCTGCTAGACAACTGAAAATGCGTCTTCAACTTCTGTTTTCCTCTTCTGTGTTTGAAGTCATGCTTTCTGGATTCTGGCAGCTCAAGCTCTGCTATCTGGTTTACCTGCCACATTTTCCTTTCTTCTGGGCAATTCTCTGCTGTTTTTTGCTGCTGAATAGTGGCAGGAACGCCCCCTCAGCCCTGCAATAGCATTGGGAGGGGTGGGGATTCTTGCATTGTACCAACAGTTTGCTTCCTAGTTTCTGCTGCAGTGACTACTTCCAATAGCATAATATGTGATCACATTGCCTCATCTTTTTTAATCACTGCAGAAAAGAGTTTTACAATTTTTTTGTAAGAGCCTTTAAAGGAAGGATGTCAAACTCATTGCATTACATTGCCATTATGTGACATATCATGACTTTTTCCAGAGCTGGAGTGGGTGTGGCTTGTGTGTGACGCATCCAGCCTACAGGCCACCACTTTGACAAAGGATTGAGCAGACAAAACAGACATGGACCTTATTGTGAATAAATTCATTGTTTTTTATTTACATAGTATCTCCAAGTTAGATTATGTTCTCTTTCTACAATGTGAGCAGCCTCTAGCTAAACCATATGGCCATCCCCCTTTCTTTCTAGTTTCTGATTTCAGATAGGTGTGGAATGTAGTAAATTGATGTGTATAAATGATATCTACAATTTGCAGATTAAACCTTCTTAGCTAAAATATTAATATTTCTACTATGTAATCATGCCTTTTCAAGCTATAAAATTAGCTATCTATACACTACTAAAAGTCTTGTATTTGTTTCTTTGTAGCCATCAAACTGGGCAAAATAGTGTGTCATGGGGCAACATTTCTTGAATCAATGTATCTAAAATGGGCTAATTTATAGAATGTTTCCAAAATCTAGGATCCATGGCTCCCATGGGATTGAAATTTGACACACCTGTGGCCACTTCATGAAATTGCAGTCATTTCTTACCACACTTCTGTTGTGTGGTGCAAAGGAAGATGGGAAGGGAATGTCTCTGTCCTCTTTCCTCTTCTCTCTGGCCCTTTTAGTAGCATGGCTGAATTGGATGAGCAGTGATTGGCAGCTTTGGATCCAAGTCCAAAATTTGAAATTTTTTAACAGATATGGTAGCAAGGGAAGAAAAGTGAAGTTACTTGAATTCTGGCTGGTAAGGCAGGCTAAGGGTTGATGGGTGAGCAGTCTTTCTTCTTGCGGACATAGATGAGGAACAGAGTTGCAGTTTTGTTCATGTACACTGGTAAATGCAGATCACTTTCAGTATTTACTCATTTTTTAAAAAAAGCGTACAGTATATGTTCAATAAACTCCACATAGACAAAGGAAAATAATTAGGAGTTGCTTCCTTGGGAAAAAGCATCGTAGTTGGGAAATTGTTCAGTGTAAGGTCAAAGTAACCAGCATTCCAATCCAAAGAGAATTTTCTTAAAACTGCTTTAGTCCAGCTGGCATCATCAGCATGTGGTATTAGCACCTTCATGATGCAATTAAGAAGAGCAATTGCTTTATGATCAAAAAGAATTTGCTTGCGCAGGTTGCTGTAAATTGTGGGTTCAAGATGAGAAATTTGAAGAGGAAAAGCTGTAAGAGATTGCTATATTGGGGTGTTGGTTTTTTTTTTTTTTTTTTTGCAACTTATCCTAAAGTTAAGAATACTGGGAACACTGGAGAATATCTCTTCCAGCAGTGGGTGAGCAATTTCCATTCTTCCTGAGAGAATTAACATCCTGTCTATATGTCATGTATAAATTTAGATATTCCCTAGTTTTAATGTTTGGTGTGGGATGGGAGGTTTTATTTTTTTCACTTCCTGGCCAAAATCCCGTTATCTGATTCTAAACTAAATTTCTAGCAATTTATAAGTAATGCTAAGACTAAATGATCGCAGGTAAAAGCAAAAAATGCTGTAGTCTCTCTAACCTTGTATAAATAAAAGCAACATACCTGTTTAAAAGAAAAAAAAACTGCTTGCACATTAAGTGTTTGACTTCTCATCCAAGAAGCTTCAGTTCTAAAGAAGCTTCTTATTTTATTTATTATTTATTATTTATTTGATTTGTCAATTGCTTACAAGATAATAGGCATAAGTATATACATAGTTATGAATACATGAAATGGGTACATATAAGAAAAATAAAAGAAACAATAGGACAGGGATGGTAGGAATGTTTGTGCGCTTTTGCACGCCCCCTACAGACCTCTTAGGAAAGGGGTGAGGTCAACAGTAGACAGTCTAAGGTTAAAGTTTTTGGGGTTTGGGGAAGAAACTACAGAGTCAGGTAGAGTATTCCAGACATTGACCACTCTGTTGCTGAAGTCGTATTTCCTGCAATCAAGTTTGGTGCGGTTAACCTTGAGTTTGTATCTATTTTTTGTGGTTAACCTTGAGTTTGTATCTATTGTGTGCTCTTGTGTTCTTATGGTTGAAGCTGAAGTATTCATTGACAGGTAGGAGGACATTGCAATGTACGTTTTTATATACCATACTTAGATCAGACCGAAGACGGCGTAATTCAAGGTTTTCTAGAATTTCAAGTCTGGTGGCATAAGGTATTCTACAACGAGAAGGGGAGTGGAAAGATTTCTTGTGAAATATTTCTGGACTTTCTCAACTGTGCTAATATCAGATACATAATGTGGGTTTCAGACTGATGAGCTGTATTCCAGACTGATGAGATGTATTTGAGTATTGGTCAAGCAAATGTTTTGTATGCTCTAGTTAGTAGTGTGATATTACCAGAGAAAAAGCTACGTAGGATTAGGTTAACAACTCTTAATGCCTTTTTGGCTATGTAGTTACAGTGGGCTTTAGCACTTAGATTATTAGAGATGAGTATTCCAAGGTCCTTTACAGAGCTTGGATCATCAACAAGATCTTGACAATTCAGCTTATATTTTATTTTCTGATTATTTTTTTTTGCCAATATGTAAGACAGAGCATTTATTTGTTGAGATTTGAAGTTGCCATTTGTTTGACCATTCTGATACATAGTCGAGATCTTTTTGAAGGGTAGCAGTATTGTCTGTGGTGTTGAATAGCTTTACATCATCAGCGAAAAGAACGCAGTCGCTCTTAATATGATCACAGAGGTCATTTATGTAGAGTATGAAAAGAGTTGGTCCAAGAATACTGCCTTGGGGGACACCACTATTGACAGGTACAGAATTTGATAAGACGCTCCCAATTTTGACCATTTGTTATCTATTTGACAGGAATGCTTCTATCCAGTTATGCAGGTGTCCAGAGATACCATACGTTTTTAGTTTTAGCAATAGTTTGTCATGTACCACTGAATCAAAGGCTTTACAGAAGTCTATGTAGATTGCGTCTATTGCTTTGCCCTGATCAAATTGTGTAGTCCATATGTTTTTGCAGTGTAAGAGTTGCAGATTATAGGATAGTTTTTTTCCTGAAACCAAATTGTTTATTGGAGAGTAGGTTGTTTGTCTCTAAGTGGAGGATAATGGATTGGTTAATAATTGATTCCATGACTTTACAGGTGACGCAGCATAAGGAGATTGGTCTGTAATTTTCAACTAGGCTGGGGTCTCCCTTTTTGAAGATGGGGATGACCGTGGCTTGTGACCGTAGGTTAGGCAAGGAGTTGGTCCTCAAAGATTTTTCAAAGATTTTGTTTAGAGGTTCTGCTATGGCAGTGAATAGCTTTTTTAAGAAGTAGGCACATACTCCATCCGGTCCAATAGATAGAGATGGTTTTAGATTGCGTAGTGCTTTTTCAACATTGTCTTCTATAAAATCAATATGTATTAGATCATTGTAGTTGTCTGTGGTTCGACTAGTGTTGTAACTATGTATCATTCATGTGTTTGCAACTGTGTATCATTGCAACTATGTATCGTTCAGGCATTTGCAACATTGTATCATTCACGTGTAATCATTGAGCTTCTGTCTCCTCAGTGACCTTTTACAGGGCACGTACAGAGACAAAGAGCTAAATATCTGTAGAAATAGCTTATTTACACTGTGATTACATTGTCTGGCATGCAGCTTTGTGAAGAAGGAATATCCTGTCTGACCTGGGCTTGACCTAGGCTCTGAATAAACAATCACCCCCTTTTGAAGGAGCATAATAAAAGAGCGTGTACCCAGACATTCTGGGCGCACTCATCCCGAGGAACTTCGTCTCCTGTCGTTTCTTTCTCCTTTCGCTCCCTATCATGAGACGCCCATCTGATGCGGGATAGCAGATACCGCAGACTAGGAAATACTGGGCATGATCCATTGCTGTTTACAAATACTGAGCCGAAGAATGTGTTAAAGATGTTGGCTTTCATGGTGTCGTTGTTGCAGTCTTTATCATTAGGTCCTATCAGGGGTGGGATGGACCTTGAGTCTTTTCATTTGTTGTTTACAAAATTGTAAAAAGCGTAGGTGGAATTGGTGCATCGAAGGTTTTCCTCTTGTTTAATGTGATAATTGGTGCATTCAGTCTTTATCTGGTGGCATAAATTTTTGTATCGGCTTTTGAAATTGGCAATGTGACCAGATTTGTTTTTCTTCCAGAGTGATCTCTTTTTGGATTGAAGTTTCCTTATTGTTATGGGTAATCTGTTTTTTTTGTGGGGGGGAGTTGTTGTTGGTATATATAGTTTGATGACTCTTTTGACTTCAAGTAAAAATATGTTGTAATGGTCTTCAACAGTATTGCATCCAGTGAATAGAGATTGCCAATCAAGGGATGAGAGATTGTTGTCTATAAGATCATAGTTGCCTTTTTTGAAGTTATAATTGAGGATTACGTCATTGTGATGATTTTTGTGTGGACGTATGTTGAGACAAAAGTCTGACATTGTGGTCACTGCTGGAAAAGGGTTCTTTAGTTTGTATTCCATAAATTAAATTCAAACTATTGCAGAAGATGAGATCGAGGCAGTTGTTTAGTCTAGTGTTGTTGGTTACTAGTTGTTCCTGTCCCAGATTTGTAACAGCTTTGTAGAAGGTTGCGTGTATGGGTTCAGTTGTACGTTCATTTAGGGTCCAGTCAATATGAGGTAGATTGAAGTCACCAAGAAAGATAAAAGCGTGTGGGCAGGATGTTGCCCATGTTAGGAGTGTATTTAGCTCGTTTACATGTTCAATGTCATGAACAGGTGCTCTGTAATATAGTAAGAATTGAAATGTGATATTTAAGGATAGTTCACAGATGATGGTCTCAGGAAGAGCAAGCTCCTGGGTAACTTGGATGTTTTTTAGATGTAAGGACTTTTTATAGAAGATAGCAACGCCACCTCCTCTATGAATTTCACGATCTGATCGGTAAACATGACAGTCTCTTACTGTGGTGATGGAGTCAGGGAGAGATGTATTGAGCCATGTTTCACAGACAAATATGATGTCAAATTTAGCATGTTTAGTAAGAGGAGAAATTCAGGTATTTATTCGCAAGGCTTCTTACATTGAGTAGCTTGCATTTAAGGCCAGCAGTAGTTGGAATTGAGGTAGTTAGGGGCGTGCATGCCTAATCTTGGGTGATGGTGGATTGGTTGAGGTAGGGTTGTGGTTGAAGGTTAAAGTTGAGTTGTGAGTTGTGTGACTTACTTTTGATACAGTCAGATGGTATTCAATATACAGGTCCTTCTCTCCATTGTCTAGACGTTTTTTGAGTTCAGTGCGGAGTACACGGGAGCGGGCACGTTGCTGTAAGGTTAGGTCAAGGCAACAACTGAGGTTCTTATGGTTGGTGTTGGTTTTGGCGAGTGAATTTATAGTGTAAATGAATTTACGTTTCCTTGATTCATTTTTGCAAATGACCTTGCAGAAGCATGGGGCCACAGAACCATCTCTGTATTTGAGCTCTCGGCCAATGCGGGAAGTATCAAGCATTTCAACAGGGGAGATGGTTGATGCTTGATAATCACTGATGATGTTTCAGACAGTTGTGATGTCATCATTATTATTGATGTCCTCTAGACCAAATAAGTTTGGACGTTTCCATTCACGCTCAACAGCTTCTCTGATGAAGATTGGGATATCATTTTTTGTCTGGCTTGTTTTTTGTGGATTGGGTTGTGGATTGGGTTGTGGTTGTTGGGTAGAGATGTGGTTTGTAGCTATTGGATGTTCAAGGTTTTTGCATTGTGTCTTTTTTTTCAAGGTTGGATAATCTTTCTTTTAAGGCATCCAGGGATGCTACTATGGCATCAAGGGATGTTATTCATGTTTCAATGGTATCAACTCTTTCCAACAGATCCAGTTTGGGCCTGCATGATTTGCAGAGATATGGAAACTCATTGGATGATTCTAGGTATTGAGTCATTTGCTCAGGTAATCCCAAGCAGTCATGATGAGCGTATTTGTTACATGGAAAACATTTGATGGAGTTTTCATTATCCTTTAGAGTTTTGTAGCATTTAAGGCATGTGCAGGAGTTTTGTGGTTCATTGGTGGGGATTACTTTCTCTTTAGGTTGTGGTTTGGCATTGGATTTTTTTCTTGGCATGGTAGGTTTGTTAAGATGGTAAGTTGATTAAATTAATTAATGGAACAATTTTGGGTAATCAGTATAGCCAATATCACACCAATCAATCAATTGCAGTAATCTCTCTAGTCAAATAATTTTCCTAAGTAACAATCAGCCTAATCAATTAATTATATTAATCGCTAATCAGTGAATTACACTAATCATTAATCACACTGTTCAATTAAATTCACTAAATCACTGATTTTACTGATCAGTTAAATTACATGAATCTTGATCTTTTAAACTAATCAGTAATCACACTATTTGCACAAAACACTCTAATCACACTAATCAATTAAAACAATAAATCAATTAAACCATTAATGAAATATTTTATAGAAATTGATTATCTAATCATTGATATCGGTGATGAGGTAGAAAAGTTGTAAGTTTTGAGGTAGTGAATTAATCAGTGTTTGATTAAAGTAATGAGGTAGTTTTGAGAGTCTGCAAGGAAAGAGTTCATTGTTTTACTAGCAGCTGTGATTTACTGTGTGGGAGGAATTTATTGCTCTGATTGCTGCTGCGATTACTCTGTAAACAATAGGCTGTAACAAGATGTTCAAAGCACGCTGGATTTTTGGAAGAGAGCAAAACTTGCTGAATTAAAACACTTTAACTACCATCAATATGTCTCTGAATAAGATTGTTTTCCAATAGTTTCCAAAAGTTCTTCAAGTTGAGTAGTACTAAAAATAAAGTCCAGAAATTTGGGTTAACCAATCCAATCTGTCCTTTACTTTTAAAGTTACTTTTAGTCGCAATATTTTTTTTTTAACTAAATCTGACAGTCACTCCAGATCATTAATCGCAGCTATTTTCCTCCTTTGAGTCCCACTTTCCAAGGAAAATTCCACTGCAGAAATTGGAGTGATTCTTACCAAGACTAAGCATGCTGTTACAAGATCTTTCCTTTCTTTTTCACTTCTGTCTAGCTGCCTTTCTGGTTTTGATTCAACCATGCTCACAGTTCTCTTTTTAGTTCGGTTGGTGGGGTTTTCTTCGGGTCAGTCGAGGAGACTCTCCTCTCCACGTGACCACTGAAGCATCCCTCTGCCTTTACCACCCGTCCAGGGTGACTTTCGGCTCATAAAGGCTAGATCACACTGGCCGACGGATGCAAAACATATGTAAAAAGGACAAAGCGAACGAGCAAATTTTCCATCCGTTGTTATCTGCTCTCAAAAGTGTCCCAAATTTGCATAAACAGAGTGGACAACAACGGAAAGGAATGGACGTGGGGAGGATGTAGCAGGGATGTAAAGCGGATGTTCGTAGGAAGCCTAGCGGATGTAAGTGGATGGAAGCGGATAACACATCCGCAGGGCTTCCGGGGGAGAACAGCGAAGCAGATGCGTAGTGGAAGGAGCGGATGCGTAGCGGAAGTAGCGGATGTGTAGCGGATGATGCGAATGCATCACGGACGCCTATAGGATGCATAGCGGATGCATAGCGGATGCATAGCGGATGCAAAGCGTTCACTGTGCATGTGGGGAGGATGAATTGTGTAAGCTCCACAGATATAAAAGGAGGCAGCTCGCAAGCATTCAGCATTCAGAGGAAAGACCTGCTGCCAGAGACATCTTGAGAGAACACCATGGGGGAGAAGAGGAAGCCTGTGCCGACTCCTGCCAGCCCTGGCAAGAAGGACAGAACCACCAACCCACCCCCTGGCGCTGACTCTGAAGCTGCTGGTGCTGGTGCTGCTGGTGCTCCTGGTTTTGCTTTTGCTGATGCTTCTCCTGCTGGTGCTGCTGGTGCTTCTCCTGCTGGTGCTTCTCCTGCTGGTGCTGCTGCTGGTGGTGGTGCTTCTCCTGCTTCTGGTGCTGCTGGTGCTTCTCCTGCTGCTGCTGCTGTGATGAACCAGCCCCAACGCCCTCAAAGCCCTGCTGCTGAAGGCCCTGAAGCCCCTGCCAGAGGGAGGAAGAGGCAAGGCAAGGAGAAGGGGGAGAGGAAACAGTACTCCATTTCTGAAGACCATGAGGAGGAGGTGCTCAAATGACTGAGGGAGAACGAGTACCTGTGGAGGAAGGGCCACAGGCTCTATCGTGACACCAAGCAGAAGCAGGCAGCGTGGACAGAGAAGGTGGAGAGCCTGGGCTACACTTCAGATGTACTCCTTGGGTGGTGGAAGCACATGCACACCTGGTATGGCAAACTGCACCTGAAGAAATCCGGACAGGCCGCTGTAAAGTTCACTGACCGGGAGATCTATGTCATGGCCAGGTGCAGCTTCCAGGAGGGTGAGATCCGCCACCAAGGAGCAGCCCCTCTGTCAACCCTCTCCCTTAGACAGCCCACAGAGAGCCACTCCTCTTCCAGCCAGGAGACAGCTACCGTGTCCTGGCAGGTGTCTTTGGAGGGCCCCACGACAGAGACCCCCCCCCCGACAGCTGCACTCCCCATGCCAGAGGATGTGGAGGATCCCCTGTCTCAGATGGAGCAAGAAGAAGCAGCCACCAGAGACCAAGCCACCCCCATCCCCAGCTCCACTTCCACAGAAAGCAGGCAGAGAGGCAGACCGGAGGGACAGAGCCACACTGTCCTCTTAGAGATCAGGGACACAATCAAAGCCAGCACAGATATCCTCTCCCAACTGGTCCACTTCGACATACCATCCTCCAACCGCAAGCCCTTCATAACGTACGTGAGCCAGACCCTCATGGACATGCCCAAGGCCCAGTACCAGGCGATGAAGGAGAGGATCACAGCTCTTCTGCACCACCCTCCAGGCCCAACTGAACCTGCTCCTCCCCACTCCAGGTCTGCTCCTCCACCCCAGGCGATGTCACAGCCCTTCCACGGATTTCAGCAGCCCCTCGACTACCAAGCCTACCACTACCAGGACTTCCCACAGCAGAGGCAGTCCTTCCCAGTCCACACCCAGGTTCCTCGGACGCCACAGACGCCTCACCTGACCCAGATGCAGACCAGACAGCCCCACTACACTCCTCCTTCCTCCACCCCACAGCCAAGCCCTTCCTCAGAACATCTGTCATCAGTTTTGGGCCTCACATCCCAGGTCCTTGAGGAAGTGCCTCTCAACCTCATGGGACAGAGTCAGCTCTCTGAGAGCTTCCTGCACACACCATCTCCTGTTGTATTCTCGGGGCCAGGCACCCCAATGGCGCCTCAGACCAGCACTCCAGCAACAGCCACCTCCACAGTCCCTGGCCCCTTTACATCTGAGACCATGGGCATGCGTCAGAGTGACTGAGAAGAGTGCCAGAGACTGAGTTGTTACCTGATCACTTTATCTTTGCTTAAGACACTTTACTTGGGTCATTTTGCTTTTTTATAAAGTCATACAGTTTGTTATTAATAAAGGTTATCTTTGCTTCACACACTTGGTTCATTTTTTTTACTTAATAAAGTGTTGGGGAAAACTTTGAAAAAAGGGTTAGGCCTTTGCATGCTTGTGGGATTGGTTAGGATAGCTGTGGAATGGATAGCTGTGGGATGGGTAAGGATAGCTGTGAGATAAGGATAGTTGTGGGATGGGTAATGATAGCTGTGGGATAGATAAACCTCCAGTGCAAGCATAGTGGGATTGTATGGTCCACCCTCCCAGCTGCCACACATATGGCCCTTTATTATCATTAACAATTTAATCATTGATCAACACATTTCAACATAAACAAAACTCTTTATTAATGCCCTATTCATTGTAAGGCCACTCAACATAAATGGCACAATCTCATCAGTGTGATGAGACAGGCTCAAGGAAGCATCCATTAAGCATCTACCATCCTGTCTTGTCACTCCACTGCTCCAGCTGGGGAGTTGCACCAGTGTTTCAGGAGGTTGCACTGCTTCTTCCCTTCACATGAAGCTCTGTTGGGGCCTTGCACATCCACAGTGTCTATCAGGTTTCGCCCTTGCCTCCATTCACCAGGCTCCATGTCCCCATTGCCTTGTTGGTGGTCCACAAGCCTGTTCTGCAACACTGGGTTGCGGATGCACATGAGATTGTGCAGGATGCAGCAAGCTTCCACGATGCTCCTCACAGTCTGTGGGCGATGCTGCATGGTGGTGAGAAGTACCTGGAACCTGTTGGCCAGGATGCCAAAGGCATTCTTTACCACCCGTCTTGCCCTGGACAGCCTGTAGTTGAAGATCCTCTCGGGTGAGGTATCTGGAAGTGAGGGTGAGGTATCTGGAAGTGTAGGGCTTCATGAGGTAGGTTCTGAGGGAGAAGGCGTCATCACCCATGATGAAGTAGGGCACATCTTGTGTGTCATTGGGTAGGGGGTCTGGATCTGGGAAACCCATGATGAGGTTGCGTTCCAGCCCACCCTTGAGGTCACTGGCGTTGTATACCTGGGCATCTGAAGCTGACCCGTTGCCCGAAGCATCGATGTACATGAACTTGTAGTCAGCATCAACCATGGCAAAGAGGATGATACTGAAGAAGCCCTTGTAGTTGTGATAAGAGGACCCTGAGTTGGCTGGAGCTTTGCAGGCCACGTGCTTTCCATCTATGGCTCCAACAGTGTGGGGGAAGTTCCACCTCTGATACCACTCTTCTGCAACTTTCCTCCAGCCTTTTTCAGTGGTGGGACACTGGAGGAGCTCCTCCACGTATTCTTCGATGATGGTCTGCACCACTTCTCTGACCACAATGCTCTGACCACAATGCTCCAGGCATACTGCATGTTTCTGTATGTGGTCCCCGAGGCCAGGTGGCACAGAGTCAGTGCCACCTTCAGTCCAGGGTCCAGGCTGGGACGGAAGTTGGTGCTTGGCTTGGTCGACCTGAGTCTCAGACGTCCACAACTTAGTCAAACATGGCTGGTGGCATCCTCATGAAGTGCTGGAATGCACAAGGGTCTTCATTCCTCAGATCCACCATCAGCTTGTCATAGAGTCAAAACTCCACTCTTCTCCCGATGCATCTTCGGACCCAGACAGCTCTTGGATGTCTCCTTCTCCTTGCGTAGAAAAGGTGAAACAGTCTGAAGAGGGCTTGGTTCTGGTGTTGAATGATGGCAGCTACCAAAAGGAGTGTGCGATGATCCATGGTGGACATCAATGGATGATGTGGAAGAGCAAGAGCAAGGCTGAAGAGATCTGCACACCAGGGCTGCTGGACTGATAGTGAGATCCAAGTGATTTCCTCCCCCTTTTTATAGGAAATGTCGGTTTTCCGCGAGGTTTCCTTCCACATACTCTAGGCATCCTCCAGACATCCTAAATATCCAAGATACGTCCCATTTTCAAATGTTTTGTCCGTTTTAATTCTTTATATCCGAGCTGCATCCGCTTTCATCCTTTCTATGTCCATGCTACTAACGCTGTGTGGACGTTCCGTGTACCTTTCGCTTCCTCCCTCTTTCCGTTTTCAGCTGCAGCGGATGTGAGCTGCATGGATGCTGAGAGGATGCTGAGAGGATACATCGGACTTATAACGGATGACAATGGACATAGAATGTTTGTTGGCCGTATGTGTCACGGATGTAGATCGTACGCGGCGGGAAGTTCATCCGCTCAAAAAGTTTTGTGCAGCTCAAAACTTTTTGAGCAGATAAAATAGCAGTAGACGGATGTTTGATTGATAGAGTGTATGAAACACGTACGCAGTGAGTACACAACGGATGCATCGCATTTTCCAACGGATGGCAAGCTTTTTTGTCCATTTTACATCCTCTTTGCATTTGTTGGTGCAGTGTGACATGGGCTTAAGAGCCTCAGGGCTTTCTCCTTCCTGCCAGCTGTCCCATGTGGCTCCGGGAAAACTGTGTGGGGGATAATAATGGAAATACGTTGTGTGGCGTGGAAGATACTTCTATCAGCTGTGTGAGGAATTTAAATGAAGGTACGTTGTTTGTACTCCGCTGGCTCCAAGTGATCCAATTCAAGAACTCCACCAGTGTGGTTAATAGGGCTCGATGGAAAGAGCTTCACTTCTCTGAAGAAGGAGAGGATGGCTCCGGATCAACTTGCAGGAGCTGCGCCAGCATTACTAAGGCTCCACGGCTTCAGAATCCAGCGATTTTGGGCTTGTTTTCTGGGTTCTGGTTTTCTCACGGTTACTGGTGCAGGCAGCAGCTTTAAAAGTGATTTCTGGTGCAGGTGGTGGCTTTATAGGGAGATAGTGCTCCCGGAGCCAGAGCCTCACCTTCCAAGTTGGGCGCCGTCATTTCTTATTCTTGGATGAGAAACTAAATGTTTTCAAGGAAACAAAACCGAGGAAGTCCAGTTGCCTTTTGAAAAGCACCTTTTGAATGCCCCTGTCTTAATTTGTTTCCTGTCTCCTATACTTTACTGAAAAGGTTTGTGTGTGAGAGAGAGAGGGGGGATGGGATTCATATACTGCCAAGCCATCCTTCTCCAGATCATTACACCCTCTTCTGTATAATTTAAAATTGAAAAAACCGTACAAATTAATATAGAAATGTTAATATAGAAATTTCAATAGAATTGTGTACAACTTTGGAGATAAAGGGAAAAAAGAGCCTTTGCAACAGGCAGGAGCCCTTGGATAGCAGCTGTCAGCAACTTCTTAAAGCAGCAATGTCTGTTCCTGCTGTTGTGTGACTGTCCTTTGCAGTTGCAGCACAACTGAAGGAAAAGAACCTATTCGGATGATGAAGTTGCTGATAGCTCCTCTACACACATCACCTTTTCCCTTAAAGTCAAGAGCCCTAACAGTTATTAACTTCACTGTTAATGAACTCTTATTTGCATATTGTATGGAATTAATATCCAATTTATTTGTGGCAGAAAGCAATTAAACTCAGACTTTATGGGGCTATATACATTATCATTTAGGCATAAACTAGCATTGAAATACAAGCAAGGATTTGTAAAACCATAGGACTAGTTCCATGGCTTAATTCTATCAACTTTGTCCTATCAGATTCCATATATCATAGAGAAGATTATTCTTGAATCTGGGAAGAATTAAAAAAGATAATTTTCAGTTTTGGTGTGGATAAAGTAAATTTCCCTAAATATTGAAGCTGTTTCAAATGTGGTATTGTTAAAACTAAAAGGGTAATTTATTAAACAAATGTAAAATTACATTTTAAAGAATAAAATATACCTTAAAATATAAAATGCTGAAGTACTACTTTTGGAGATGTTTTTTTCTATATTTTTGCCCTGAAATATACACAAAAAGCTAGCAATACCTTTTTCTAAGCTTTTTTCCAGGAAGGACTGAAGATTTTTATGTTTCATTTTCACTGGTAGATAAGTTTCCCTCGTATAAATTGCAGTTTACACCATTTATAAAACTTGCAGATTGTTGTTAGCAAAACAGTGCAAATGTGATCATACATTTTTCACCTTATATGCCTTGTATTTTGAATGTTGTTTTCTAAGTTGTATTGGTAGGTTATATTTAGCAAATCTTATTTTACCTGGGTGGCTGATCTGGAGCAATAAAGAATTTGAATTTGTGTATCTTTGCTCCCATCTAGTGGTCTTCTGGATTTTAATAGCTCAAATTGGATAGACTTAAAAATAAATTATATTGTTCTCAGTAGGCATGTTTGACAATTTATTGAATGGCCCAGGTATTACTGGCTCAATAATCTCTGCTGTGAAGTCTTATTGATCATATTATTTTTTGAGATGTAGTGTATCTCATAACTTCTTTTAAAATATTAAATATGTTAATATTATAAAATTTGTTGCATTAAATATACTCTAATAATGGGATAGGCAAATTCCCATTTTCTATTTTTTGAAAATATGTAAATTTCTGACTAAGAAAAAAAATTGTATTCACAAAAACAAAGTTTTTAATTCATTATTTGAGTCAAAGGTAAAAAATATAAGAGCATCACAGAGAAAAATTAGAAAATATGTCTCTTTTTTTTCTATTCAAGAATCCAAATGTCAGATTTTGAAGCAGGCATTGTTTTGAGGGAAATATGTGCTTTCTCTGACAAATTTATTACCAACTAAATGATACATCTTTCTTTGTCTTTTCATTCAGGGGTGCTACATCTATTGTCTACAGGTGCAGGCAGAAAGGAACTCAAAAGCCTTTTGCTGTCAAAATCTTGAAGAAAACTGTAAGTGTAGCTGTTGCTATTCATGAGTTTTTTGTTGCTGAATTTTGCTTTTGAGCAGAGCTGCATCAGAATATAAATTATTAATTTCTTATGGTCTCATCAGTGTAGACTTTACACTTCTCTTAATCAAAATTAATAAGGCATATGGAACATTTTATGTTGAATTCAAAGCAAAATACTAGTACTCAATAGGATATCTGCAGAAATCTTTGAAATCCACTATAGTTCAGCAGAACCAAATTCAGAATGTGAAACTCCCAGTAAAACCTACTTCCAGACTTCCTAATCATAGCACTCCCAATCTTCCTGGCAACTTTCCTGACTTCTTTTAGGTGCCCTTCGTGCTCTCCTCCAAACAACTGGAACAACTGTATTTGGTCTATGCACATTGCACAATAATCCTTGACTTATTGCTTAGTGACCATCAAAAGTTACGCTAGATTGTCAAGAGCTACTCTCTCTCTCTCCTTCCCTCCCTCCCTCCCTCCTTTCCTCTCTCTCTCTCTCTCTCTCTCACACACACACACACCCACGCACACCAGAGGTGTTAGAGATCTTTATTAGGGGTTCCAACCCTGAATTAGTATTCTCCAACAATTCCCTATGCCAGGACCAGCCTCTTCCTGATGAGTTCAACAGACTATTCAAAAGAAGCAGCAATAGTCCACAGTGCAAAAACAAGGCAAGTCTCCAAGGTAAAGGCACAATTGAAGAGTTGTGATCTGAAATTCAAGGGAAGGACACACAGCAAGGAAATGGACATATTGTTCCAACATCGTTTCACTCCCCCTGCTGAGCTAAATAACTGCTTCCTGGTATACCACATCAAGAGGGGTGAGGCTGCTCCTCACAAGTAGCCTGGTTGACCTTCATTGTGCCTGGCTCCTCTCAGCCATAGGTGCTCTCAGATCTGGAGGAGAAGGCCGTTCTTCATCTCCAGTGACAAGCTGCAGCTGTGTGACCTCTCCATGTAAAGTCTCTGGGCTTCCTAGCTGCATCTATGTTTCTCCTGTCTCTAGCTCAGATGGCTGCTCATCCAGTCACTCCACTGTGCTCGGCCCCTTCCATTCCTGACTTGCAGCCTATGGCTGCTTCTTCTCCTGACATGCCTGGGACTGGCTCATCCTCCGCTTCTCATCTGGAGAGGTGTCTAAGGAAGGATTCAGGGGAGTCATCACAGTGACCAGCTTTATGATCATCACAACTTATGACTATAATTGCCATGGTCAGTTTTGATTGTAAGTTGAGGACTATCTATATGAACAATCAGCTTTGTCTAAATATGGATCCTTTTGTTATGTAAGAATTGTTCAATAGATCTACTCCAAAAAAGCAATGTCTATGGGAGCCTTCTTTAAACTAATGTTCTTCTGATTCTAAAGGCCCGGTCCCACTGCACTTACAGATGCAAAGAGGATGTAAAATGTTAAAAAAAGCTTGCCATCCGTTGGAAAACGCTATGCATCCATTGTGTACTCACTTCATACGTGTTTCATATGCTCTGTCCGTCGAGCATCCGTCCACTGTGATTTCATCCACACAAGAAGTTTTGAGCTGCACAAAACTTTTTGACGGATGAACTTTCTGCCATGTGCGATCTACATCCGCGACATATACGGGCAACAAACGTTCTATGTCCGTTATCATCCATTAAACGTCCACTGTATCCTCTCTGCATCCTCTGGCCATCCCTTCAACTCACATCCGCTGCAGCTGAAAACAGAAAGAGGGAGGAAACAAAAGGTACATGGAACGTCTACACAGCGTTGGTAGCACTGAAATAGAAAGGATATAAGCGTATGCATCTCGTATATAAAGTATTCAAAATGGACAAAACGTTTGTATCTGGGATGTATCTCGTATATTTAGGATGTCTGCAGTATGTCTAGAGTATGTAGAAGGCCCCATAGCAGACAACCGATATTTTCTATAAAAAGGGGGAGAAAATCATCTGGATTGCTGGGATGGTGGACCATATAGTCCCACTATGGTTGCACTGGAACCTATCCCACAACTATCTATCCCACAACTATCTATCCCACAACTATCCTTATCTATTCCACAAGCATGCAAAGCCTTAACCATTTTTTCAAAGTTTTCACCAACACTTTATTAAGTAAAAAAAATGAACCAAGTAAACTAAGTGTCTTAAGCAAAGATAACCTTTATTAACTTTCTTAGGTAAACTTTATGACTTTATTTAATAAGTAAAATGAACCAAGTAAACTGTATTAAGTGTCTTAAGCAAAGATAAACTTTCTTAAATAAACTTTATGATTGTATTAAATAAGCAAAATGAACCAAGTAAAGTGTCTTAAGCAAAGATAAACTTAACAAGTAAACAACTCAGTCTCTGACACTATTCTCAGTCACTCTGAGTCATGTCCATGGTCTCAGCTGTTAAGCGGGCAGGGACTGTGGAGGTGGTTGTGGCTTGAGTGCTGGTCTGAGGCACCATTGGGGTGCTTGGCCCCGAGGGTACAACAGGTGGTGGTGTGTTCAGGAAGCTATCCGAGAGCTGACTCAGTCCCGTGAGGTTGAGAGGCCCTTCATCAAGGACTTGAGATGTCAGGCCCAATACTGATGACAGATTGTCCGTTGAAGGGCTTGGCTGTGGGGTGAAGGAAGGAGGAGTGTAGTGGGGCTGTCTGATCTGTAGCTGGGTGAGGACTGGCGTCTGTCGCATCCGATGAACCTGGGCCTGGACTGGGAAGTTCTGCTTCTGCTGTGGGAAGTCCTTGTAGTCGTAGCCTTGGTAGGTGAGGGGCTGTTGAAAGCCGTGGAAGGGCTGTGACATCACCTGGGGTGGAGGAGCAGACCTGGACTGGGTAGGAGCAGCTTCAGCTGGGCCTTGAGGGTTGTGCAGAAGTGCTGTGATCTTCTGCTTCATCACCTGGTACTGGGCCTTTAAGGTGTTCCAGACCGAGGATGCTCTGTCCAAGTGGACCAGCTGAGAGAGAAGTTCTGTGCTGGTCTTCATTGTGTCCCTGATCTCCAACAGCACACTGTGGTCCTGGCCCTCCAGTCTGCCTCTCTGCCTGTCTCCTCTGGAGCTGGGGGTGGGGATGGGTTGGCCTCTGGTGGCTGCTATTTCTTCCTCCAATTGTGGCAGCAGGGCGTCATCCTCCATGGGATCCTCCAAGTCTGCCGGCATGGGGAGTGCAGCTGTTGGGGGGGGTCTCTGCTGTGGGGCCCTCTGAAGACACCTGCCTGGACAGGGTAGCTGGCTCCTGGCTGGAAGAGGACTGGCTGTCTGAGGGAGATGGGTCTCAGAGGGGCTGCTCCTCAGTGGCGGATCTCACCCTCCAGGAAACTGCACTTGGCCATGACGTACATCTCCCGGTCAGTGAGCTTGACAGCGGCCTGCCCGGATTTCTTGAGGTGTAGCTTGCCATACCAGGTGTGCATGTGCTTCCACCATCCAAGGAGTACTTCTGAAGTGTACCCCAAGCTCTCTGCCTTGTCTCTTCAAGCTGCCTGCTTCTTCTTGGTGTCCCAATACAGTCTGTGGCCCTTTCTCCACAAGGTACTCATTCTCTTATTCACCTTATCCTCATGCTCCTCGGAAACGGTGTACTGTTTCCTCACTCCCTTTTCCTTCCCTTGCCTCTTCCTCCCTCTGGCAGGGACTTCAGCAGGGCCTTCAGGGGCTTGAGCAGCAGGGCCTTCAGCAGCAGGGCTTTTTGGGCCTTGGGGCTAGTCCACCACAGCAGCAGCAGCAGCAGCAGCAGCAGCTTCAGAGTCAGTGCCAGGGGGTGGGATGCTGGTTCTGCCCTTCTTCACCTTTCCAGGGCTTGAACAATTAGGCACGGGCTTCCTCTTCTTGCCTGACTGACGAACCATGGTGTTCCTGCAAGATGTATGTGGCAGCACGTCTTTCTCCTGTATGCTGACTGCGTGCGTGCTGAATCCTTTTATATCCATGGAGCTGACGCAATTCATACTCCCTGCATGCGCAGTGAACACTTTTGCATCCGATATACATCCGCGCGGCATCCCCTTTGTTTCCTATAGGCGTCCGTGATGCATCCGCTTCATCCGCTATGCATCCGCCCCTTCCGCTGTGCATCTGCTTCGAAATTCTCCCCCAGAACCCCTTCAGAGGTGTCATCCGCTTCCATCCGCTAGGCTTCCTATGAACATCTGTTTAACATCCCCACTACATACTACCCACGTCCGTTCTTTTCTGTTCTTTTCTGTTCTGTTTATGCAAATTTTCACCACTTTTTGGAGCAGATGACAACAGATGGAGCCACCCCCGAAATTTTGCTCGTCCACTGTGTCCTTTATGCATACGTTTTGCGGCCATTGGCCAGTGGGACTGGGCCTTTATATATTCCACTTCCAGGAGTTCTAGCCAACATAGGTGAACCTGTGCTGACTAGGTTTCTTGGAACTGCAGATAGGATTATGTTGTAACAGCATTTAATTATGATTATATATCTCTTACTAAATGCCTGTTGAATTTAAGATTTCAATATGTGATATTTGTTGCCCATGGGACCTAACCTCCCATTAAGTAGAAAGTATGGATCACTGTTTATTATGAATAAAATCCATTACATGGCTTATAGCAATTTCTGATACCGTTTTCCATTAGGGAAATTTAATTTTAGAATGACAATCAAAATGAAATAAAACAGATCTAATTCAAAAGTGCCAAAGATATTGATTGTAAAAATTTACATGCAATATCTTTTAGTGAATATCATTTATACTGCTAAAAATCATGTAGCATTACATTAAAATTATAGTTCCTAAAAATTGCAGATTTTAACATTTGTCACATGATATCTCTGAAAACTGAGGAAGATATAATAGTGACATAAATGTGAAAACTAAATTAAAGAGGACTAACTTCTGCTATAATAGAAGTGTGCAGCTTGTTTCTTACTCTCCCTCCTTTATTTGGAATTCCTTGTAGAAGAAAGGTAGATGAAGCTTTGACAATCATAGACTGAGAAGATCAGAGTGGAAACTAGGGCTGTCAAATTTAAGGCCCATGGGCTGGATTTGGCCATGGGATGCTTTGATCTGGCCTTCCATGCCCTGGAAATAACAAAGGACTGGCCCATGGTGCCTCTGCCAGCAAAAATGGAGTTCAGGAAAGCTGCATGTGGCCCTCCTGGCTCCCTTTTCACTGGCAGAGGGCTGCAGGAGGCCATTGTGGCTGCCTGGGCTCTGTTTTTGCTGGAAGAGGATCCACCCAACCTGGGACATTACAGATGCCCCCTTACATGAATGATGTGAAGCTGGCCACACCAACCCTGGCCATGGCCCTCTGGCCATGCCCAGCTGAGATCAAACACAACCCTGATGCACCTTCAAAGAAATTGAATTTGACAGCCCTGGTATAAACCAATGTTTCTCAATCTTGGCAACTTTAAGATGCATGGACTTCAACTCCCAGAATTCCCCAGCCAGTCATAATGGCATGGGATTTTGTGAGTTGAAGCCCATGCATCTTAAAGTTATTATGGTTGATGAACACTGGTATAAATGTTTTCCTTTCAATATTGTATCATTATGAGATGAAACAAATTCTTTGATGTTATCAATACTTTTATCTACAAAATAAATTCTAAATTGGTCTGGTTTTAGCAAGTAGTTGGATAAGGAAAAGCCAGTTGAAAAATAACTCAAACAAGACAGGTGCTATTCATAAACTGAAATGCAAATCCAGGAAAAAGGATGGAATCTGTTCTGAATGAGGTTACAGTCATAGTTTGTGTTTATTCCTAGATTCAGCCAGGATTTGCATATGTCAGCACCCAAGATTTGCACATCTCGGACTCTGCAGAGATGTAAACATTTCTATAAATTCCTGTTAAGCCAGGATGATATAATATGGCAATTATATTATTTGACAGTTTTTTGGAGCATTGAACAATTTCAACCAGTCCAATGCTGTTACTAAAATGTTTGCCTCAGGCCAGTGATAGTGAGTTACAACTCCTTCATTATAGTATCACCACTGACTGGAGGACTTTTTCCCAGCACAGTGCCCTAAATCCTATATAATTTAGGATCAGGTTTTTGAAATAATACATTTATCATTATACATTTGCACACAATGTCATTTAGAAGAAGCCTCCCTCCTTTTCTTCTTCCCTCCTTTCCAATTATTGTAGAAATGTTTGCTTAAGAGATTTGACAGGTTTAAAAGAGGCTTCAGAACTTTCTGATATAAATTGCTAGGCTAATTCTCTCTTGTTTTCTGTGTTCTGGCAAACTGTCTCTCTCTGGCATATAATTTGACTAGCTGTTGAGTAACTGAGTGTGTATTCTTTTTACTGATATGCTTTTGATTGTATTTAAGTGTTTTAATTGTTAATCTATTTTATTTTTGTTACTATTAGGACCATATGTGTCATTTATTGTGAAAAGTAGGATAATTCAGTAAATAAACTAATAATTTTTTTTAAAGTAAACTGTAAATATTACTGCATAGGAAAATTTGTTTCCCTATAGTCTCTAAAGAAGATAAAAATAATAGATGTTTTATTCCAATTTTTACATTAGCATTTCATAGCTATCTTTACTGTGAAACTTAGGAAGCAATTTTGTGTTACAGCCATGAAACTAAATCAGATAAATTATGCAGTGATGATACCCAGTCTGCTTGCTAATTAAAAAAAATAAACAAAAAACTTCTACATCTAAATTAGTTGAAAAATTATGTGCAGGTACAGAAACAACATTGATACCTCCTCAAATCAAATCTTAAGTCTGTTTCTCCTGTTTGGTTTCTGATGTATGCATTATAAGAAACTAAAAAATGGTTCAGGCCTCTTTCTTTGCTATTTATCTTTTATTTAGTTTCTAAAAACTTAATTTGAGGTTTCATACATCTGTCCACTCATCTTTTTATACATAAAATAAGCAAATTTTTAAAGGTGCAAAAAGTGTTTCAAGGATTTTTTACTGTCTCTATAATAAAATAGTAATGCTGAATAGATTCTTGCAGTTATCTATAACTAAGTCTAAAGTAGTAAATCCACATAAAACAAAATTTTACACGGTACAGCATAACAATGCTCTTCATTCTAAGTGAGAACCCGAGCTCTTACTTAGTTCTTCTTACTTAGATCAGCATTCCAACTGATTCAGTGGGATTTACAATGAGAAAAGTGAAGTTAATAACACCACCTCTATTTCTGAATGGAAGAAGGAGAAAAGGCAAAATTGAAGTGACATCTTGTTTCATACAGAGGAAGGACTGAATAGGAAGCAGCAAAGCTGATCAGCTAATTAAAAAAAAAATATCTGCAAATTTCTGGTGTACTGGGCCGAACCGGTAGCTCTGAGGATCGTCTTTGAGCAAACCAGTTTGCTCCAATGATCAGCTGTTGGGCTCTTTCACCACCTCAGCTCTCTACTGACTTTTATTTCTTGATATTGAAGCTCAGCTACTTTGTGCAACACAGCGAATTGCTGCGCATCAGCTGTCAAAGACAGGGAGAGTGCAAGATTACAGGAGAAGATTAGTGCGCAAAGTGCGCCCACTAAGCCATGCCCACAGAACCAGTGATAAAAAATTTTGAAATCCAGCACTGCAACAGAATATTCTATAAAGGAAGGGATAGTACAGAGAAAGCTATCAGGCCTCAGGAAGGTATGAAACTTTTAGAAAGGATATTCTTGATAATGGGATATGCAGATTTGATGGCAAGATTGCTTGGTATATCCTGGTGCTGTGCTGTTTAGATAATGGTAAAGATAATGAGCAGCACTTTGCATTGTGCCTCCTGGCAACCATTCTTTGACTTCAAAAAGGTGTAATTCTGAATTGGAAGGGTATCCAGTTAATAATCTTGCCACTACATTTTATATCAGTTGCAACTACTAGTTTGTCTCCAAAGGCAGTCCTATCTAGAATGCATTAAAGTAATTCTCTCAGTTAAAAAAACTATACCTTAGTATAGTTATATATGTCACTTCCTGTGCAACTGCAATCTTCTCAGACTTGAACAAGCAAAAATCTACTGCATATTGATCTGGAGCTATGGCTGATAAATCAGCTGATTACCTACAAGGTCCAGCACTGTTCACTATCGATGTTTTCTGATTTGAAAATCTGTTGGAGATTATGCATGTGCAAATTCATATACAGTACTTTGGACCTTAACTTGGAATGAATGTGACTTAAAATAGAATATTAAATGTAGCCTGATTAAATATGATACCTGGAAAAGTATATTTTCTTTAGCAAAAGAAATACTGTATCTTTGAATTTTCTCGTAGCTGATGGCACAATCTTATAAACCTTATTCGATTCTGAAAATCAGATGTGAGTCAGAGCTGGTTAATACCTGGATAGGAGATTATCAAGAAATACCTTGACTATAGACCAGCCTGGGAAGTTGAAAAGAAAATCACAGAAGAAGATAGAGCTATTTCCATATTTTTAAAAGAAAACATTAAAAGAAATGGAGTAAAAAGAGTAGCACTACCTTTGGTTTTTCAGCCTATTACTGGCTTATTTCAGAAGCGAGCCATTTGTGTTCATGTAAAAGGTCCTATAAGGTGAGAGGGGTTGTTTTTCTTCCCATTTTACTAATGGATGTAGTCCCATCACATCTGGGCAAATTAATCATCCTTCCTTCTTTTCTTCCATCCTTCCAATCTGTTCCAAACTGAAACTTGGGATAAAAAAGCAAGGAAAAGCCAGCTATAAGAGTAATTCTGACTTTTGATGAATTCTCCAAAAAGTGCTTAGGACCTAGATTGAAGTTCCAATGGCCTCTTCCCATAGCCATGTGACCACACTGTGGATGCTTGACAGGCAACTTGCACTTAAAGCTTTTTGCTGCATTTTGCATGTAATTTATGACTTTTTTGCTGGAAATCGGCATTTACTTCTGATTTTTAGCCAACAAAACAAAACCATTGTGAGCAATGTGAATTTATAATGCATTTTAAAAACACAGTGCTTGTTTAACAACCACCACATTCACTTTACAATCTCCGTGTTCACTTAACAGCAGTATAAAAATAGGTTGTAATACAAGATGTTTATGTGATGACCCATCAGCATAGCTATAATTGCAGATTCAATTATGATAGTAAGTCAGCCATTACTTGTCTCTGAAATATAATTTCCTGGACTAATATAATAAAGCTAATAACTGAATCTAGTTTCTATTACCACTACAGGAAAGCAGAGCTTAGTGGTAACAAGTGATGAGTGATTATTATCTTGTTCAGACTGAAGTTGTGACTTTAAGTCCTGGTCTCCCTATGAATGAAAGGAGATAATCTCTCTCTTGTTAATACAAGATTTCATTTAAACTTCTGAGATGTTTAATGGTAGTGGCAGTTTTTTGCCATTTCTAAATTATAATTCCTTCTCAAACTTGAAGTTAAAGAAATGTTGTATTCAGCCTTAAGAAGCAGAAGTATGAAATGCCATTAAAAAACCTAAAAACATAAGCATTTCACTTGATAGTCAAAATGATGAAAAGCTCACTATTAAAAGCCAATTAATTCACAAGTGCATTAAAAATGAAATGAGAAATTAGATATATCTATATGTAAATATAGATGTTTTAAGGGAAAGATGGAAAATAAATGAGATTTAGAAAAGCTTGCATTAATAAATGTTTAATCAGGATATAATAAAACTTACCAAAGAATCATCTTAACCAAATGATGTATATAGCACTTTTTTTTTTCATTGATAGCCCCAGCAAAATAAGTGCCAATGTGTTCATAGGGCCAAGGAGAAAAGGAGTCCAAGAGCCTTTTTCATTGTAGCACTTCGATAATGTTTTTAACAATGTTGTTTCAGGAGTTGCCTGCTGAAGAGCTCTGTGCAACTCTAAAGAAGTTATTTGAAGAACAGGTATTGCCTTGTTTATATGTATCGTATATAATTTTGGGTAAGCTATATGTTTTGCAATTAGAGAAGCATTGTGGCTTTATACAAGAATTATGAATTATATTTGTCTGATTTAATATATTGATATGTCTAGGAATTTTGATCAATTTTGCAATCACTTTTCCTCTCCTCGGTGGAATAATTAGGTGATAAGAACACTAAAAATGATGTGCATATTGCGCTGATCCATTCATTGAGATAAAAAAATTACCTATGCATAGAACTTATTGCTTACATTCATGAACACAAAGTTGCAAAGCCACTGTGCTAAAAACAGACCTTAGTTTAAACTCCATTCAAGTTCTTGTTAATAAGTTACTGGTTTTGTTACTTATCGAACTGTTATAAGTGTAAGAACATTCTCCCTCCATCTGAAATAATGGACTTTTCATTGTAATTCTGAACCATTTCTTTCAGCTACTTTATTTATGTCTTTATTTATGGAAACTCTCTTAGTGGTAATGGTGCAACAGTAGTTGCTTAGTAGATTGCATCAGAGATTATTTGAGTTAATTCCAGGGCATGTTTATAGTCCATTTATTTATATGATTTTTTTGAACAAACGCCAAGGCTGTATCATATTTCAGTACAGCAGTAATAAACAGATAATTATGAGCTTGACTATGCAAATAGAAATACATTTATAATTTACTTGTACTCCATTTGATAGTGATACATAAACAGCGGAAAAATTTGGAGGAAATTTGGAGCTTTGGAAATAGAAATAGGTCGTGTTGTGTTTACAAAGTGTGTTGAAGGGATATACAATTCATGTTTAGCAAAGTCTGCACAGATATAAGAGTCATCTTAAATGGAAAGACAACCCCCGAAATGTCTGAAGCTTCAAAGAATAGTTTAAAAAAAAATCTGTTTGCCCATTAAGTATTTATTCCTGTCCTCTTGCTTCAACCAATTTATTTGGATTTTGATAGCACAGAAAAGGCCTTTCCTTTTAAGAAACAGCAGTCTCTTTCCAAAGTCCAAGTAAGTAATATATAAAATGCTGTCTTTGTTTGCAAAGAAGCTGGCTATCCTGTGTGACATATTCATGATAACAACTATAAATATGGCTTCCATTCATTAATCTGTACTGAAAAGAAAATATTGGTTTATCTACACTTTGTTTTTCTCAGTTTCATGGCAAACATTGATTTCCCTGTATACTCCCCAAATTGCTCAAATAACTGATTAAAGGCTTTCTTAATTTCAGATTTAAAATCCCCTTGGCCCTGATCACTCCCAATATTAATTTTATTTTCATGGATTCATTGTTTTAGGCACCATACATTCATGATGCAAAATAAAGTGCTTGTAACATTTTCATTATACATAGTGTTAAGATTTCTTTGAAAGTTGTCATAGATTCAATTCTGCAAATTCACAAAAGGTTGCTTGATACTGGTCTCTTCAGAAAAGAATATTTTTTTCAACATAGTTTTTCTAAAAGTTTATGTGCTGATATCGTTTGGGCACTATGTAGGTAAGTATCAATTCAGTATCAATTCTAAATGATAAATAATAACCTAACATTTTTTATTTCTTGTATTTTAAATCTCCACTCTACTATTAAATTTGATGACAAATTTCAATAATATTAATCAACTTTTTCCCAGATACCTCAGAGGCAGATTTACAATTTATTTTTTAAAACTTAATTTTTTACTTTTGTTTGGTTCCTAAAAATATTAACACATAAATTTTCACTAAGACTATTAAACATGCTCAGAATGGCTACAGCAGGCAAATCATTGAAACAATTACTTTCAAAATCTTATTATGGTTTTTTTCCCTTTTAACCAGGTAGATAAAAAGATAGTCCGAACAGAAATAGGTGTTCTTCTTCGACTTTCACATCCAAATATTGTAAGTTGTATCTGTTTGCAAGCCCAGATTTAAAAATATTAGCCTGTATCTTGATTTCCTATTGTGGAGATATTTTCCTATCTTGCTGCACATAAGAAGACCAAAAGAACTCTACAGTCTCAAAAGTTTGTAATCTGTCCATATTTATTTATTTCTGTCCATTTCTTGTCTATTTATAATTATTTCCAGTAGTCTTTCAAGATATTTCAAACATTTTGGAGAATCAAGTAAATTTTAGTGCATGCCTTTTTTTATTATGCTTTCTACTGAATCATATACTGTGAAGTTTTTAATTAGAAAGAAAGGAGGAGAGAAATTGGGGGGGGGGATGTAACTTTATTGTAAGTTATATACATACAGCAAAGAAGGGAAAAATAGACAATTGCTTACTTTGTTGCTTTTCTCAGATAAAATTGAAGGAGATATTTGAAACCCCCACAGAAATCAGCCTTGTCTTAGAACTGGTAACAGGAGGAGAGCTGTTCGACAGGTATGTAGTGGGTTGTGCAATATTTTTTGTACTATTTCTGGCCCAAATATTACATAATAGTCATTTGGGTTTAATTTTTTTTAGAACAGAAGAGGTTGAAAATACATTATTTTCTCTGTGACATGTGCTCCACTGGCTGGAATTATATTTTAACAGATCTGAATGAAGATCTTGAGGTCTGTTCCAGCTAGCTGGCTAGCCTCTATCTTTTCACCCTTCTTAATCCAGTTTAAAACCCATTGGTGATGCATTTGTGCTGTTTTGACTTATTTTCAAATATATCTAAGTGACAGGATACTACAGGTGCAGCCCAGTTTGTGTGTATGTTTGGCTTGCAGGAAACTACTTACTAATTAGCTCTTTCCCATTTTGCAACATTATAGAAATGACTCTCAACCAATCATTACTTGTTTACCAGTTTATCACCACATAGCTTAGTTCCTCATAGCCAGGGCTTAACATAACATCCTTTTTTAACTTTTCCTGGTGCTTCTGTGCTCACCATAGTGACAGACCACCTTTGCCTACGAAACCCATAAAGATGGCATGCCAATAATTCTGTATTTTTAGTGACTATAAAATGCCAACCTGAGGAAGGGCAGGATAGGGAAAACCAAGAATCTGCTTATTATTACTAAGTCCATCTGATAGCTACTTCATTGTTTAGATCAGGAGTCCCAACCACTGAGCTGCGATCCACTACTGGGCTGTGGCCTGTTCAGAATTGGGCCATGTGAGCATCAGGTGGGTGCTTATGTGCACATAGCTCCACTTGCGTGAGCAGCAGACAACTGTACTCATGTGCATAGCTCTACCCAAGTGCCAGGTGCTTGCTAGTGGAGCTTTGCAAATGCCCGTCTCCAGCACAAGTAAAGCGTGTGAATGGAGCTGTGCACTCGAGCAAGAAGCACTTGAGCTCACACATCAAGCTCCGTTCACATGAGCTGCACATGTTTTTGCTTGCACACGAAGCTCCACCCACACAAGTGGCGAAAGTTTGCACTTGCACAAACAGAGCTGTGTGCATGTGTGCACCTGCCACTCACACAGAACTATCCCCCCTCCCCCTGGAAAGGTTAGGGACTGTTGGTTTAGGTGGTTGTAGACCTAATTTTTGTTCTACTTGATTTTTAAATTCTTGTTGCCTTTTTCTGTTCTTCTGTTTGTTGTTATTAATGTTTCACACACACACACACACACATATACATATATACACATATGTATACGGCCTCATATTATACGGCCTCCCAAAAATACACAAAGAAGGCATACCTCTCAGAC